>CM060969.1:30147829-31347829 GCA_030765045.1 Tenodera sinensis | reverse complement strand
TGACTTGAAGAGTTGATTTGGCAGTTAACAGGCAGCATACAATGTGAGTTCATGATACATGTTTTGCATACATAAGCTATTAAGAGTGTTCAAGTTGACTCCAACTTTCATTAAGTACATTTTAAAAAATAATAAATTCGAATATTGTTTAGATAAGCTTGCGCAAGCACTTGGTCAGAATTTCGGCAAAGTCCCACTCGGCAGTGTGTACGAATGGTCACGAAAGTTGCCGAAGTTGCTGTGTTAATGCAGCGCTGCCAACAGCAGAATGTCCCTAGGAGTTTGTTGCCAATAGTAAGTTTGAATGTTTTTGCGGGAGTCGGCAGTATGCTGCTGACCTTCTTAGAAGCAACTAGTGCAACGGATCGCTTTATCAGTATATTAGATTTGGCACCTCTGCGCTTTAATGAGGAGTCATGCATGCAGTTCCTGTACGACGAGGGCATACTGAGGACTCGAATGCTATGCAGGGAATGTGATGTGCCCTAGGGCGAAGCCTACAGTCCCCCATCTGTGCCATCCCAGCGCATGGGGCTCCGTAAATGGATTTTTTCTCCACTCGAAAATTAAAAAATAAATAAATAAAAAAGAACGATAATTAATAAATATAATAATATAATACTATTAAATATAATATTATATATATAAATAATATATAATATAATATTAAATAATAATAATACAATAAAATAATATAATATGTTGTTTTCTAGTGCCTTGCATCTGGCAATGAAGCCATTAGCATTATATTATAATATAATATAAAATAAATAAAAAAGAACGATAAATAATAAAAATAATATAAAGATGATATATATAAATCTAATAACATTAAAAATAATAATATAAAATCAAATAAATAAACAAAAAAAGAACGATAAATAGTAAACATAATAAAAATATAATAATATTAAATATAATAAATATAATATATATATAATAAATATAATAACATTAAATAACAAAATAATAATAAATATAAGTATAATATATAGTGTTATATATAAATAATATATATAATATAAATGTAATAATCATCATCATACGCGAGTGAGTGCATTTGTGTTTAATGTGTTGGCAATGAAAACTAGTGTAGTGTAAAAAGCAATGTTGGCAGATGTGAAAATCGTCTGCTAGTCATGCAGTGAAATCTAGTGGGCGATTGTGAAACTACTGTCGGCGCATGTGCAGTAAGTAAGTTCGGACTTAGAATCTGGCTGGCAAGTGGAAAGTGAGCTGTTCTAAACTTGAGCCATAAATTCATTCTTTCATGTCTGCATTGACAGTATGCTGGAATTTTGCCCTTCAGGAGTCTTTTAAATGCTAATAAATCTGACACAAGCTGTCACATTAAGCTCATCAAATGCCACTGCCCTAGGCTGGGAGCAAACCCTCAATATGGGTCAGGAAACTAGCATTAAACCAAATGCATCAGCTAAGTTAACAGGTAAAAACAATGCATAAACCTCATTTTGGCAGCAAATTTTTCCATTTTATTACAACAAGGAAATAAAGACATTTAAATGTATAAAACTATAAGTACTATAATACATACAAATAATAAATACCTTCCATTAATAACATGATACTTACTGTGAGGCATGACTGTTTCCTGTGTAGTTACAATTATAGCTTTATCCCTTGCAGACAAGACAACAGCCAAGCATACAAGATGATCATCTCTTCCACCATGGAGGTTTCTGACCAAAGTCAGCAAGCGAACACAATGAGGGTCAGTTCTTGGATCTGAAAATTTGTCTACACAAATCCAAGTGCAATAGCTCAGTCCTGTTTGTGGTGGAAACATTCTGTCCCCTGAAACAAATTTTAATCATAAAGAATTCTCATTTCTGTTTTTTAGGATTTTAGGCAGAGCATAAAGAAACAAATTTACCACTTTTTTTCATTTCTCATTGAAGTCAGTTGTATTTATGACAAACATTCATTATCAATGTGCAAATACACAATATTAATTAATGTTAAGTCTAGCTATAAATTTTAATTTTTGAAAATATGCAAAATAAGGATGGAAGGTTTATACTTCCATGTAAGCAAGGATTAGGAATAGAATAATGCTGATGTATAACAAATAATTTACATAATATAACTTATATAACATATTCCATCAGAATTATTTTAGGGTTGAATAGACAGGAATCATGTAGGGAATACTTCAGAAAACTAAACATTTTAACACTATATTACTATATTACTTGAGGTAATTGTGCTTGTAAAAGGATTGGAAAATTAACAATCATCTCATAGATTAGAAATTTATAAGAATAAACCATTAGTAGCTGCATGTATATTGTATAATAAATTACCAAAAAATATAAAATCAATAAGCTGTAGTTACAGATTTAAAAAAGAATTAAAAAATACTGCATTAAGAGAGATTCTAATCAACTGATGAATTTTTAAAATAGGGGATAATTTCTTAAATTATTAAAATTAGTAAATATTATTTAGATAAAAGATAATGTAAAGATTAGTTATGTCATTCAAATATGAGTTAAGTAGGAGTATATATTCAAGAATAGAATTATATAAGCAACATTTAAGTTGAATAAGTGAGGAGCTTCATTTCAAAACATTAAATGCACAGAAGAAAATTGTTCATAAATCAAGAAAAAGTTTTGCTTTCAAACAAAAAATCCAATCTTTAAAATTTAGATGCCAAATGTTAAACACTGATATAATGTTTGAGGACTAAAATTGGATTTCTATCGGCCAGCAATTTATATTAATTTAAAATGTTCACTTAATACATTCAGAACTGATTTACTGAATATAATATGTTTTGAACCGTTTAGTCAGCAAAAACTAGTGAGGAGATCAAACATTAATATCATTCTAAAGAAATATTGTTGCAGTGTATTTTAACTTCATATTTCTAATTCATAATTACAAATATACATACAGAGCATATAGAAAAATACAGTAGAAGCTCAAAATAGCGCGGTCGTGAAATACTGCAGATTCAGATATAACACAGGGGAAAGTATGCCCCCGAAATATATTGTACGTTTTCTTTATTTCTTTATTTTTAGAAGTTGAGTTTAAAATTGTCTTCAAAGAGTGGAACTGAAATATACCTTTTGCTAAGGGTATTAGCATCGACCTTGACCACTGCATTGCTAAGAATTTCCTGAAGTAACAAGATGAAAGAAGATAGTCCACATGTTAGTGAAGTGATAAGTACCATAAACAAGATGATTCTGGGCATGGAGAAACAGTACTCATCTCCATCTTGCTACAAACAATTCGTGCAGAACAAAAAGTGAATTATGCTGTCAAACAAAACTTACTGATTTTTTTATTATTGCATGAATGCTTCCCACCACCGCTGGGGATTGATTTTTGTCACTTCTAAGCTCACATTTCAATATGCAGTAGAATCATTATAACGCAGGGCTAAAGCATGTCCCCCCCAATAACTGCATTATTTCAAGATTCTACTGTAATTAATATAAATAACACTGATATTCTAATTTGTTCTTACTTTAGAATCTTGTTGCTTCACTGTTAATAGCTTCATTTTCCTTTATTAACACTGATATTATTTATCACTAAATATAATAAGTATAATACACATTTTGAGGTTACAAATTCTGGTGTTTACATGTACAGACACCACAAAGAAAATATCACTGCACCTCCGGTCTATGTCACATTATTTATCGTTGCATGAAACCATAGCCATTTCTTTGGGTGCTTTAGGCCACAATGGAAGGGTACATTGCTTAAAGCAACCAGTGAAATGGCCACGGCTTCATACAATGATAAATAATGGACATAGACCAAAGGTGTAGAGAGCTTTTCTTCTACATAGAAGCAAAAGCTTGAATTTTACTAATGAGCTAGAGCAATATATTACAGTCTTTCGAGTCCCGCTTCCTCGTGTAAACTGTCACAATCTTCAGGATTGGAATTATCAGGTGCTGCAATGAAATTTAGCGCTACCTTATACATCTGCAAAATAACAACTTCTCTCAGTTATCACCAAATTTTGCTTTCAGAAGATATCTATGTCAGTTTTCTTTGCATCCAATAAAGCTCTGCTGAAGTAACGAGATGAAAGAAGATTTGTCAACCACAGGAGGTTCAAACACCTGATCCATGTTTGTCCCTTGTTTCAGTAATGTGAAATTTTTCGATGGGTCATCTCACATGTATGTTGACTCTATCTTTACTTGACGAGGGACTTCCCATTTACCACACTTTTCTTCAAAATTACCCTCTTCATGTCCTTTATTCCATCCAATTTCCTAAATTGTTTTGAGAGTATTTTGTAATCTCTAATGACCCAATCGTTCACAAATGATCTCACTTTTCCTGTAGACGTAGTGCTCATGAGGAGCGTTCTCTATAACCGCAAATAAGCAATCTGCAAGTAAATAAGAATGCCCTGTCACAGGAAGGATTATAACAATATTTCTGAGATGGGTTGGTGCTTTCTTTTGGAGCCAATAAATAAGAGCATGAATTTGTGCATGTTTTTGTTGTGATCTATGCAGCCATCAACAAAAACTCTAATACTGATGACTGAATCCTCAAAATGGGCTTCAACCAAATAAGAAATTACACCTGATGCCACCTCGTTTGCCCCTCTGTCACCTTCAGTTTCATTCCATGTAAAGAATGTTGCATTCTTATTGCTGATGTCACTGACATAATCTAATAAAACAATATCTGACAAGAGCAGTACACTTCGCTAATTGATAACTTTGGAAGGGGCTGTACCTGTTTCAAACTGAAGCAGAAACTTCTTGTATCAGCAGAAACCTCATTAATCCATGGAACATTTTGGAACGAACTTTGTGAGCTCCCAGAGTAACCAGTAAGTGATTCTTTCTTTGAATATCTGTTTCACATTTAATTTGAAATGCCATGTGAGCACAATAACTGAAAGCATCCGACAGGTTCACTTTCCTACATCATCACAATGAACTGACATGTAACTTTTAAGCTTACAGACATGTTAGCATAACAATTACAGGAAAACATCAGCAAAAGCACAGGTTGAATGCAGGTTGTAAAACTTAACACACTAAAAGTTGTAACTAATATGTTTTGAACCAATCTCTCATGTGCACATAATATGATTTGATCTAGTGCATCTACTTCGACAGTGAAAGAACAAACGATATAATGCAAAATGTTCCAATCTGAGTTGATAGCATTAGAAAGCATACAAGAAACAGGAAGAAATCGTACCAAACTCAATTTTGACCAAGACTGCACTCAATGTTTTGAAACGATGCCTCCTCAAGTGACCACTTACAACTTATATTTTTATTATATGTACATGTATATTTTATATATATTTGTACACATATTTTTGTAAGAATTTTTGTAATATGCTATTGTGACAATGCTACAAATTACTATGTATCCCTATTATTCCAAATTCCATAATAAATCAAGCATGATGCTGCATCTATCTTGCATTCTCTAATATTAATATACATTTGTTATTCTTTATTGCCACATCTATTTGGGAATAAATATTGTAATTTACCTGATCCAATACCACCAACAACATTAGTATCCACTGCACCAAGGTTTCCCACAGGAACAACACTTGGCCCTGTAGGGCTTTGTGGTGCTACACTTGGAAGATAAAGACACCCAAATCCTTCAGCAGCCATGTCAAACTCTACAAATGGTGGCAGTGTAGTAATGCCATGTGTTGCTCTAAAATCTCTAGGTGTTGTCATAGAAACTAGTGTCTTTACTCGTGTCAGTGGCACAGGACCTCCAGGCTTGCGATGAGGTGGTCTTGCTTCAACTGAGTCCATTGGAATGCATGATAGAGGCTCACCTAAACGTAGGAACTCCCTAAGCAAAATAAAGTACAGTCATTAATAAAATTTGCTTAATGGTAGCCAAATAATGACGTTATCCATAAAATGCACTTTCCAAGGCATATGATCATGTTTCATATGACTGTTTGTCCAGTCAGTATTATGGCTATCACAATGTTTGAGCAGGCATGTGTAAACAACATGGGGCAAAACAAATGTATTAACACCATTAACAGGCAATGTTTAAAAATCATTCCTGGTCTTTAAACATTAATTCTTTTAACATTTACATGAAAAATTGTATGCTACCTAGGAAGTTTGAACCTCTTATTCAACATTTTTACTGGCACAAACAACTCAACACAACACTAACAGTAATCCAGGAATCTTGGAAGCTGCACTGTAACTGAGATATGTGACTGAAAGCTTAGCTTACCATGTACACAGATATTTTTTAGACGTGACAAATGACCTTGCTAGGATCTGCGAGACATCATGCAAACTGATGATGCAGGTAATGTCTGTTTTCTTCCTTGAAATAAATAAGATAATGCTGATATTGCAAGTGGGTACTATACCTGATCATGCAGGGTATGTGATGTTTATGCACTACTTACCTGTACTATTTATCTGTACAGTAGATTATGAAAATTATTACAATCAAGTTTAATACTAAAAAGTCATCAAGTTATTGGGATTCTACTGTAATATAACATAAGGTAATGTTGCCAAATACGGGCTTCTTGATGCGTAATGTTGCAAAACCATGCCAACTTGACATGAAGAAATACAATACTGAACAAAGAGGTTGGCAACTACGAATCACAGAGGAACACGGGTAATGGAAGTGCTATCTAAAACTGAAACAATAGAATAGAAGCATGAAGTAAACAGAGGAGTAAACTAAATTAAAGAGACGTAACATTAGCAGAAAGTGTTACAAAGTGAAGATTTCCTTTTTCCTTATTCCCTATAGCTGCTAATTATTTATCAATGGAAATCCGCATTTCAAATAATGTTGAAATCACCAATAGTTTGCAATGATTGTTTCCAGTCAAATCTGATGTTTAAAGCATTCCATTTGACAACCACCTGCTACATATAACTCCTATAGAACCTTGTATTTGTTTCATAAACATATATTTATGAAATATATTCCAATTTAAGGTTATTTAAGTACTGCACAACTGCATGAGCTTATTAAAG
The DNA here is from genome assembly GCA_030765045.1 of Tenodera sinensis. Taxonomy (NCBI): domain Eukaryota; kingdom Metazoa; phylum Arthropoda; class Insecta; order Mantodea; family Mantidae; genus Tenodera; species Tenodera sinensis. The sequence goes on along the minus strand of CM060969.1, from coordinate 31,340,816 downwards.
GTTATCTGCATACTGCACAAATGTCTGAATTTATGACTTCATAGTAATTTCAGGTTATACAGTTTATACCTCTGAAACTCAACTTTGTATTTCTTTTATAAATGAATATTTAAGAAATATATGCTCATTTAAGGTTATCCACCAGCCAACTACACAATTCCAATGTCGCGCAACTTATGTACTACTAGATAGTGCTGTTTACTTTCATTTCCCATGCATTGGCAACATGCGTTATGCTGTCTTTAAGATGATATTCAACATTACCTAACACAAACATGACTGCATATTATGATGACCTCTATTTGTGTTCACTCTTGGAACCCTAATTTTGTGTTTACAGGCAATGTAGGCACTTCCAATAATGTCCATCAACTAGAATTGAATTATTTGTTACAAAGGTTACTGAAAGTATTTTAAATTGATTTTATTTCTGAAATCTTGCCATATACTATTGAAAAGGGAAGAGAATTTTGAAAAACTCAGGATATAACCAAGTTTTGCACAATGAAAATTCTCCTCTGTGAACTACTATGGCTGTAAATATTAAAAATAGGAGCAATATTAACAGTGAAGTATTCTTCATGTATTGAATCCGGTTTTTTGAGTCACTTTATTTACACTCATCTTCACTTATAAAATGTTGGAAAAAATTGGAACATTTTTAAGGTCATTCGATCTCATCCTCAGCCCTTGGGTGACTGAAATCAATTTCTTCCTCCACCACATCTCTGTTGCTATGCTCCTGTTGCCATTTGGTGTTAGGGGTGCAAAGTTTAACACTTTTTTGAAAGCTGGGATTTCAAAATTTACTACTCTATAATTTTATGTTATGGCCAATATTGTGGTTATCTATCCAAAATGAGGTGACACAGCTGACTTTTCTGTTTGTTTCAGTTTTAGGTTTCTCTGGTGCTCCTTTAGCCTGAATTCCAAATTTCTTTTAGTTTTTCCTATTTAGCTTTTTTCACATCTAAAGTGAAAAGCAGTACTGCTAACCTACATAATAAAACACTATTTCTAACCTCAAATATAACTGGGTTAAGGTAACATGCTTTCAAACAGTAATAATGCTAGAACATCCTTACCTTCGGCAAATCTTGTTCTGCAATAGCACTTCCGGATAAAATCACTTCCAAACACTGAATATCGTAATATATATTTAATGCACTACTGTGTTGTGAACACAAAAATAAAAACAACAGTAACAGTAACTATAACTGCAGTATAATGCCCTCAAAGATAAAACCACGCACACAAGAACAACACAATGGCATTTACAGATCAATACAACGTCTAAACAGAATCTTGTTTTAAAATTTATTGGTTGCCTACACTGCAATGAGTTCAAAAACAAGGGCTTCTGTGGCAGCATAACAGATGCAATAACACCAACTATGGCTGTAACTTTAGCATGGTTATATTTTATAAACAGTTGGTGGTATTAATGCAACCTAACAGTTGGAATATCACTAAACATAACCAGACCCAGGTCGTGAAGGCTGCATAACCAGCCAGGAGGGCTCAGGTTGCTGACTACATCCCACTCTTCAATATTGCAGGCCACTCATGACGCCAATACTGGGCAGAAGTGGGGGTTGCAGCAGCAGGGCAGTAAGCCGTGCCTGCATAGGGCTGTGTCACTAGGGATTAGTTAGTTATAACCAGACCACACTATAATGGAGGGAAAAAGTCACATTAGTTTTTGGGGTATTCCAATAAGCTGCTTCCTCTATAGTTTGATTACCTGAGATCTTTAGGCTCTAATGTTTGAGCAGAAAGTCTTTCCAACATGTACTGCAGAGGTGGGTGAAGTGGGTGTGTCTCATCCTCCAGGGCCAGCTGTCCAATTCCCAGAAGTTGTCCAGGCAATCCTGCTTCACACATTACTTGCTGATTCCTTTCAGAGCGAACTAAAGATTTCAAAACTTCTGATGCATACATCTGAAGCGTAAGAGACACCTGCAAAAAATACAAGCTACTTGTTTATCTAGGGAAAGAATCTTAAGCATAGGTTGGATGACATCTTATTTAAGTCAAGCTATTGTAATCTTCATATTATAAATATGTTATACACAGATTGTAAATACTGTCTAATACTCTTAAATATTTAAACAATGCCTATAATTCTGTACAAGTTCCTATGGCCAATAAACTGAAACTGAAGGATAACATAAAACTTAACATTCTGCCCTAAAGATCCTAGAACAACATTTTGAAAATCACTCACTTGTGAAAAAACACTAATTTTATATTTCTGTATGTGGAGATGTGACATATCAGATTGCTTTGATGCAGGCAAGCACAGCATATAATTAACTAAAGGTATTATCAAATTAAAAGAAGTTATTTTAATACCATGGAAGTGTTACCAGCAGCGATGAAAGGTCTATATCTTTTTTTTATGCCAACCAACTTACAGCTGGTGCTTTTAAACACACAAGCTGTGTAAGGGCAATGTTTAAGAGGTGGAATCATACTGAAAAATTTAATGCAATAGCCAGGATTTAAACCACAGATCTTCCGCTTTACGCGTGGATGCTCAAACCACTAAGCTACCATGGACAACTTGGCAGTATGACATTAAATTCACCAGCTGATTTGTCCTTTTCCTGGTAGATCACAAAGGAATCTCAGATCAGAGATAAATACCCCACAGGCGATTTAAAACCATAAGTACTTTACGTCCTGGGTTTAAGTAACCTTTAGATAGCAACTGTTATTTTTTTTATGCCAACCAAATACTGCTGGTGTTTTTAAACACACAAGCCATGTATGAGCAATGTTTAAGAGGTTAAATCAGGATCAGCCAAACATGTTCTAGGTAATAACTTTAATAGCAAAGTTATAAGGAAGTTTATTTTGATATGTTTCATCTTGTAATGTACCTCCTTCACTGTGAAGAGTTCTTTATTTAATTTGCTTAATGTTTTCTTGAGCTGGAGGAAATCTCTACAAAATATACTTTTTAAGAACTGCAGCAATAGGAACAATTTTATACTCATCTGTGTAAAAATGTTCAGCAGGAGGAAGTTTTCCTACCTGTTTGTATTTCATGTGTCTGAAACACTGTTCTGCTCTTAGTTTTAAGCTCTGTTTCATTCCTCCATTACACATTTTGATGCAATCTAGCCAATTGAGCTGTACATAGTTATAAGGACATTTTTGGTCAAATAACAAGCTAACCTGATTTCTTGCAACACTAACTTCACTTATTTGTTCTACAATTAGAATAATTAAGTGAAGAAAAGTGTTGCAAAACATTAAGTTAGTTTGTTATTTGATTCATCCACTGTTACTGGCTTCAAATTAAAGAATTGTGTCAACATCTTTGGTTTTTTTGGGTTTAGTAAATATTTAATAGAGAATCTATAGTAGAATAGAGCCAAAACGATGCTAAAAGATTTACAAATTGTTTCAATGCGTTATGAACCCAAAAGTGAAAATTTAACCTTTTGCATATAAGGAATTTTTTCTTCTTCTTACCCAAACGTTTCAATTTGTAGTATGAGTCTTTCTTTTTACTAATTCATTTGGAATCATTAGCATTTTTATTGAAATTTTCAAAGCAGTTTTCAGAATGCACCTTATACTAATTCAAATTTGTCGCTTTGTTAACTGGAATGTTAATTAATTTGTTAATAAAACTATTAAATGCCTTTTTTCTGTTATTTGGGATTGAAGCTGTTCTTTATGGTGTAATTGTTTATACCCTCAACCCAAACTGTTGACAGGGTTCACAATACAATGGGTCACTTGCAAAAATGATACTTAGATGAAGTTTCTTGCTCGACAGTGATTGGACACAAAGCAATTGCAGAAATAACATTCATTGCACAACATCATGTAAACAACAGCCATTTTTAGATACTTCTCTGTAGATGGTTTAAATCAGTGCTCTCCATTTTTCTTATGTGCTTGGACACATTTAACTCATGCCTAAGGGGGCGCAGGTGCCATAACAAACACCGTTAGGGCAAGTGCACTTCTTTTGAGAGCAAAAAGAGAAAGCACTGCTTAGGGAAGTAATGGTTATGCCTTTAGATGTACAGAAACATACTTCATGTGTGTGTGTACTGGGAAGATAGTTGGAAGGAAATAGTTGTGCCTTGAAATTTGAATCAACATTAGAAATCGTCAGTAAAATTTTGCTTATGAAGGACACCAGAAAAATACATCATGGGTGCACATTATATAGGGCTGATTTAAATACTGTCTAATCTTAAAATTAATATGAAGAACCACAGGTACTTAATGCTGGCTCACAGTAACCTAAGGGATAGAAACAGAAACCAAAATGAAAAGATAAACAAAATGCAATATTTGGCTCATATCAGGAGTGAGAACAGGAAAACATATCAATGATTGTAACGATAAAGCACAATTTTGCACATCAAGAGCTATTTAATTGTAAATAACCAATTATATTTTTCCCTCCTGCTTCCAATTCAACCAACATAATATAAGTTAGCTAACATCAAAATTTCACAGAGTATATTTAAAACACAGACCATTAGTGTTTTCAATTCATCTAACAAAAGCACCTTACAAAGCATTTTTGCTTTATTAATAGCATACACTAAAATTATTCGTTGCTCCCTGTTAATTTCTACCACTGTTGCAGTATTTTGAGTCATGACCATTTAGGTTTTCTGAAAGCTCTTGATCCTTGCCTGTTTGTTGAAATTGGCCCATTGACAGAGAAATTATGGCCAAAATAAGGTTTAGAGTAATTGTGACTGTTACACGTAAAATCACATTTTTTTTATGAATGACACCTATATAGATAAATTTAATAAGCAAAACCTTGTCAGAATACAAAATTTAATCGAAATCATTAGAGCTGTTTCCAAGTTGCGTGGAATATATCTATATATTTAAACGAGCAATTCTTGCACCTATCGACCTTTGCTTTAACTGAGCCAAGTGCATCTATCGAGTTTTGAAAAAACTGCTAATATTCCCTACCTTCTACACAGGACACAAATCGAATTTTGCAAAATCTGATTTCACAGAATAATGCAGAAGGTGAAAATTATGCCGATACTATATATAACTCAATTTCATAAAATTTTGCATCTATCGAATTTTGAAAAAACGCTCCTCAATTTCTCTGTTAGTGGGCCAATTTCAACAAACAAGCCAGGATATTAAAGGTCTTGTCAAGAGCTTTCAGAAAACCTAAAGAAAGTTGACTTAGCTATCTTAGTCTACGCATAACAGTCACAATTAGTCAAAATCTTATTTTGGCCATAATTTCTCTGTTAATGGGCCAATTTCAACAAACAAGCCAGGTTATTAAAGGTCTCGTCATGGAAATGGCTCCAGCAATTAGGATGAAAATTTCTATTTAGTTATCATTTTGCTTTTCAAGGCTGTCTAAATAAGTATCTTCTCCAAAAAAAAAATGATTAAAAAAAAAGAAAAAGAAAAGGAAAAGAAATATGTGATTGCAGATTACCGATGTGTTGTCCAATACTAATATGCACACTCATTACAAATCCTGAATATGCATCCTTTTTGTAAGACACCAGGATTGCAAATATACTGAAGAAGATATAGTATTTATTTCACTTGGTTACCTGGCTAACAACCATTGTCTCTCTCGTCTTTTTTTGTAATTTTCACTTATGATTGATGTTGGCCATGTCCTATTTCACCGAATAGGTTCAGATTCTATAGTAAAATTTTTAAATACAAATACAATGTTCATATAACTAGAACTTGACATGTTTTGATGGACCTAAATTTGGCATAACAAATATTAACATGATTTTTCTTATAATTTTCTCGGGCACACAATTCCTCTCACAGCACTTAAAGAATTTTTTCAAGCAACTCATTCCCTTTTTGCCATTATTTCCATCTTTTTTTTTTTTTTTTTCCCTGTTTATTTTGCTTAACAATACTATATGATAATAGCAAGGTGTAAGGTATGTATCATCACCTGAGTTTCTTGAGGATGTTGAATAGATGGCAGTAAGTGCAGCATGGCTACCACCACTCCAGGATGTACTACAATTGGATCTGGAGCTGGAGGAGTTAGATTCAAGGAGTTCACAGCTGCACGTTTGCCACTTCCAGGCGAGTCTAGCAGTTTGTGACTCTAAAAAGTCATAAAATAAAACACCTCTGTTTTAAATATCTAAAATGGCAAATGAGCTTTAATAATTATTGATTAACATTTACAAGTATATGCTTCATTGTTGTAGGCATACACTTTTAATGCACATTATAAACATAAAATTCTGTCATGACTAATTAGTTTGCATATCATTTTTTCGATATCACAATCTTTCCTGTAACTGCCTCTACATAGCAAATAAAATTAACATACAGGGTTATAAAAAAGCTTTTGACTTTGGAGTATAAGATAAGAGTTCAAAAATGTTTTCTTAAATAAGCAACGTCTGCAACTAATTTTCATTGAATACTAAATTTTTAATAAATAACATTTAAAGATTTTGATTTGTAATGGAAATGCTATCAAACCAAGCCTAACACAATTTAGTGCGAGGCAGCAGCTTTATGTGTGATAACCTTGAAGTTCTTATGTATAATGAATTACTAATTTGGATGGTAAAAATTTAAATTTCATTTATATAAGGATGTACATTACATTGATAAAACATTTAAAAAAAAATAACTGTGTCAAAATTAAACAAACTAGGAACACTCCACTTGTTTGAAATTGGGATTTGTCCAGGCTGAAAGGTTAGCAGGCTGAGATGGCATGTTTCTCAGAATTTTAAATTTTTGCTAAATCAGGCATGGGCATGAGAGGACAGAGAGCGATTGAACTTGCCTTACTCACCCCATATTCTCTTGCTGAGTGACAAAAGTTGTTTGATACCAGTGATGGCTTTATTCCACCTGCATGGTATTAATAATTTCTATACTGTTATTAACTATTTTGTTTAGTTAAACATATTTTGTATGCATAATTATTACAGTCACCTACTGCAGTTAGGCACATTACATGATCTTCAAATTTATTACCTTCATTTATCTTGTGCAAGTAATATTTTTATGCACCCTTATGATTGACATACTAAATTTTTTCTCCATCACAATAAATAAAGCAGTTAAGTTCCATTGCTATTTAGCCTTAAACATATTTTAAAATTATTTTATCAACATAATAAATTGTTTGGTTTTAAATTCAATATTGTGTTCAAACCTTGAAACATGAAATAAATAGTTATTAAATAAACTAATAAGAAACTAAACCCCTAAAAAGTAGAATCATATCGACCTTTTTATATGTTTACAAATATGAGTATTGAGAAAGCACATTTTGAAATTGTAAATAAACACCTGTAAGAACAGCAACGTTTGCTTTATGATTTGATCATAGTGGCGTTTGGTAATGTAACATTTTATATTTTCAAATTGAAATCTGCATATTAAACAGCAAACTTTGCTGCTATTATGACCTATAAAAATTCTCTCTGCCATTTTTCATCAGACATCCTGGTGAAGCCACACTCCATAAATGAGGTGTGTCGGAAGCAAAGATAAAACTAAACAGCAGTAAAGGGAAGTGATGGAGTGAGGCAATAACACATTTCAGTGGAGTGGCCCTTTTGAGCCAATTTTGCCCATGCCTGTGCTAAACAAAGACTAACTGCTCAAACATTTAAAAGTGGCCCTTAATACTAAAGTACACCAACTCAGACAGTTAACCTCGTGTCCCAAACAAATTAGTTCAAAAATGTTCCTTGCAAGTAAAAAAAGATGCATTTGGTTTTTCTGTCTGATTAGCACATTAAGCTAAACAAATTTTCCACTTCATTATAAATTTATTGATTTACTCTCTTTTATTTTAATACAACCTCCAGTTAGGATTAAAATATAATTTTAATCAGCACTTTTTGGTTTTATTATGAAGCTTTGTTTTATAAAATTAATCAAAGGAATTCACTACTTATGATTAAGGTTTACATTTAGTGATCTGAAAAAAATGTCACTACCCAGAAGTTTATTCAAAAGAGGTTAAAGTGTTATTTAATTCATTCAGAAAGGAATAAAAATTATTCTTTTGTCACTGTTGATTCTTACTATAAATAGAATAAATTAGTCAAGCAAAATATCAGTAAAAATCTATTGTTACACAAGCTACTACAACTCTTTTCTCACTGTTTTCAGTTGATGTAATTCATGCTTGATAGGCCAAGAAAAGATTTTTGCTGAGAAGTTCTTGTCCTAGTGAGAAATGCAGTTCTGATTTTCATCAAACTTTACATATTTATTATTTTAAAGGGGATTTTTCATTTGGGTACCATAGTGGTAGTGATAATGGTGTCAAACTAAGAATAATGAAGAAAGAATGGTAGATGAAACCGTTTACTGTAGTATATCCCTTGATAAAACCCTTGTTTTTACATTTGTGTAGTCATTGAAACTTATTGTTCCAAACACAACTGCAATCTTTGAACTTGAATTCAAAATCAAGCTAAGGCATGACAAATAGCCTTTTGACCATTGGTAGGCTTGTGTAACAAGCTTCCAAAATGACAGAAAAAATAGTGAGATGCTTTCCTTCAAAGAAATATGATTCAAGTGCTTAACAACAGAATGGTTACTGTTCTAAGTTGCTTGGCAACGAGTTTGTTTATATGGCTTTGAGAATGAGCTGGACATAGCTTGAAACCCAGGGTCAGCAGCAAATAATACTAAGATAAGTGAAGGTTTTAGTTTCTAATTTGTTCTTACTTTAGAATCTTGTTGCTTCACTGTTAATAGCTTCAATTTTTCCTTATTTAATGAAACCACCATTTATAAAAAAATTCCACTGCTAAGTTCATTAGGTAATATATGTTTCTAGCACTTGACAGAATGGCTGGCATAAAATTTTTAAAACCCTCTCTTTGGGTTTCAACAGAAGTTGGCATATTTTCACTTTTTGTTTTAACAGAGCTAAAAAATATTCTTTAGGCATGTACCTCTGATTGGTGACGTCGATGTGTTGGTGACTTGAATGATACAACAGTTGTGAGATTTGGTTTGTCATAAGCATCTAGAGCAACATCATACAACAGGCGTAGCACTATACATGCATAAGAGAGTTCCACAGGGATATGAGCTGGAATGCTGTCAGAAAGAAGAAATATGCAACTTTAAGTCAAGCATTAGCATTCTTTACAACAAAAATTGTTATTCAGAAATACAAACAGAAGCTTCATAGCAAGAATGAAAGATATTTCTATCAAAGGACATACTCAAGAGGGGTTCCAGAATGTATATTATTGCTCATATATGTTACTCTAGCATAAGGCATTTTGATGAAAGTTTTACTTCCACATTCCTTAGTCAATTTATGTATCTGGCCATTTTAGGTTAATAAATGTTCTATTGCTCATGCTAACATTTTTAATTTCAGTTTAAAACATTGCATTTAAGTTTATAGTTCAATTCTCAATAGTAATATGGAGGAGCTTAGTATCTTCATTATGTTAAAGTTCCCAACTAATTTAATTGTTAAATTATATTTCAATAATCATAAACTATTATTTTTCCTCATATCTTTCAAGACAAATAAGGAACAAATGGCAATTTCCTACTCTTTGTGATTCATTTGCACTATTAAATACTTCTTATCAATATTATTAATATACTTCATCTATGTTGTGCCATTAGCAATAATGCTTAATTTTATAAACCAAATATTAAGCAATCAAAAACCTGCTAAAATAATAAAAGTAGCAATATAAAGTTTATATGTTACTTTTTGTAAGTTATAACCAAATAAAGTTTCTAAAATAAGAACAAATTAGAAACTAAAAACTTCACTTATCTTAGTATGTTGATATCCTTTTTCTATTTTACTGACCCAGGGGTTTCAAGCTATATCCAGCTCATTCTCAGCTTGAAACCCCTGGGTCAGTAAAATAGAAATAGGATATCAACATACTAAGATAAGTGAAGTTTTTAGTTTCTAATTTGTTCTTATTTTAGAATCTTGTTGCTTTACTGTTAATAGCTTCAATTTTTACTTAATTCAAATAAAGTTTATTACTATATTGTAATAGAAAAAAGAAAAGAAGAAAAAGAAACTACTAGCTCAAGTCAGAAGCTCATATCTTGGTAATTATCATGGCAGAATAGTAATAGTAAGCAATATATGGATTTTATATAATCCTTTTCTTATTAATAACTTTACTGCATTTAATAGTAATGATTACATCTAAAACTAAAAATGAAAACCTTTAAAATTAAGATACACAAATGTAACAACAATACTTGAAGAAATATTGGAGACACCAAAATATGGAAAACATTATGCAACATAGGCATATCCAGAATTGCTTTGTCTTTGAGTTACTGATGAAAGAACATTTTAAAATAAACCATTATCTGTTTGAAATTGCCAGCTCATGGAGAAATATTCAAAACTACATTATCTCTGATGTAACTCACAGAAAATGCTCAAAATGTCCTCCTCTTGCTTCTACAGTTTGTCCACCAGTTCATTGTCCTTGGCGGGAATGCAATGAGTCAGTAATCAATAAATAATTCCAGGTACACAGCAATATTTGAAGCTGGATTCATGCATCTGGTTCCACTTACATTATGTGTAACCAGAAAGACAAGTCCAGCTTTCGATATTGCTGCGTACCTAGAATTATTTACTGATGTGCTGACTCACTGCATTCCTGCCAGGGACCATGAGCTGGTGGACAGGCTGTACATGTGCATAAAACTGTTGGGTAATGGACTATTACACCCTTTTAAAGACTTGCCAACACTGTGGAATGGTTTTGCAAGCTTTCATTACACATTAACAAAGTGTCTTTGCATTTGGCATTTTTGATTCATAAAATAATTATGTTGTTGTTGTTTTCTAGTGCCTTGCATCTGGCAATGAAGCCATTAGCATTCGTGCTCTCCAATACTTTTGAACATATAGGACTCATATTCATGTATGTGGCTTTCATGTAACTGTTTTCTTAACGGGCACCAGTTTTACAATGTGGCAGTTACATCACCCAACTTAAACCCCCATTTTGCAAGGAGGACCACACCTATCGTTGGTCAACGGGTCCATCAGACCTAGCCGGGAGAACTAAATAGGTGGTATTTAGATCCACTGACCTTCCCCTCATGTGCCTCTGAGGGACGCTGTTGTGCTGTGATAGGCCAGCACATATGTAAATGACATTTCCTCCATTTTAGATGAAACAGTTATACCGCTGTGATTCGGTCCCCAGAGCCTCATCTGTTAAAAGCAGGGTGCACCACGGGCAGGATGAGGATGGGAATTGGGTAGGAGAGGCTATAGGAGGCGCATCACTACCCCTTACTACTTCAGATTAGGAAACTGATCTTAAAATCTTGAAGAAGAGGTTGAAAGCAACCTATATGATAACATTGTTTTATAGGTAACATAATATGCTTATCAAATTTTTGTATCATTATTATTGACAGTGGGCTTCAAATTATAAGTTGTATACATGAACATACCAATTTATTATCTTTTCATGTAGTGTAATACATGATGTATACAGTACTCCCATTACATTTTATTGATCTTTGGTCTATCTAGTACGATAATGCTAATAAATATATGTATATATAAGCTAAACGAAGGTAAAAATGGGAATGAAGAACAATAAAGTTAAAAAAATTAATTCTAGCACTTAAGCACAATGATATTGAGCGGGCCTACCAGTTCCCGGGCGACTAACGGTATTCTACAAGGGGTGCACCAAACGAAGGGCTAAGCTCTACTACCGTTAGTCATACCGAACTGGAAAAATAACCACACCACATCTCACTCCTTCTCCATTTCTACAAATTGACGGTGGTACAATATTTCAGCCCCTATTTGGCCCATCTTCTTTAGAATAGAGCTGCATTATATACGAACTGTTCCACCCACTTTTCCTTTCCTGACTTCCTTGATATCCTTGATATGTTAGACTATACAAACGTAAAACTAGCATTAGGTTAGGTTTAAGGTTATGCTGAAAAACAATAAAACAGATTGCTTGACCTATACAGCAAAAACATTGCATAAATATTTCTAGGTACCTATTGCCAAAATTCCATTCCACTTACATACAATATGATATATCAACTTCCAAACCTTCTGACGGAATAACAAAGAACATCAATGGTTAAAAATCCACACTATTTAGAACTTTGCATTATTGGCACTACTGGCAATTTGTTTCCTTCGTTTGTCTATCTTATGCAGCCAACATTGCGCCTTGTGGCAACAATCTTGCACCACGAGGATAGGCCGGAGCACAGGCTGGAGTGTAATGTGTATTTGTAAACGGATTAATTAATTTTAATACAAAACACTAAAACAAATCTATGAAATGGTAAGTTGAGAAACAGAATGACATGTACGTGTAGATTTAAATAGTATCGTAAGAAAGCAGAGCAGAGATTCGTTCCATATGTGGAAGCATTAAAATTACCTAAGTTGCATAAAATTCGGTATAAATAAATATTTACCATTTTAATATATTAAAATTTGGGGTAGTAAGGGGTAGTGATGCGCCTCCTATAGCCTCTCCTACCCAATTCCCATCCTTATCCTGCCCGTGGTGCACCCTGCTTTTAACAGATGAGGCTCTGGGGACCGAATCACAGTGGTATAACTGTTTCATCTAAAATGGAGGAAATGTCATTTACATATGTGCTGGCCTATCACAGCACAACAGCGTCCCTCAGAGGCACATGAGGGGAAGGTCGGTGGATCTAAATACCACTTATTTAGTCCTCCCGGCTAGGTCCGATGGACCCGTTGACCAATGATAGGTGTGGTTGTGGTCCCCCTTGCAAAAAGGGGGGTTTAAGTCGGGTGATGTAACTGCCACATTGTAAAACTGGTGCCCGTTAAGAAAACAGTTACATGAAAGCCACATACATGAATATGAGTCCTAAAGATAAACATTCCGGAGTTAAAACTGTCCCCCAATCGGATCTCCGGGTGGGGACATCTTTAGGCAAATTTCATCACTCGAATGCTAATGGCTTCATTGCCAGATGCAAGGCACTAGAAAACAACAACAACATATATTAAAATTATTATGAGGGAGGAACAAATATAAACCAGAACTTTTTACACATCATTTATTGAATCAATGAAAAGGCACAGCAATTAATTATTCATCACTTTTCTACTTAGTATCTCTATTTTAAAACACTTTTTCCAAACAAATTGGCAATGTTTTATTCCTTCCAGAGAATGAGGAAAGAAAAAGAAAAGAAAGAAAAAAAAAAAAGAAGTGTGCAGATACTTCTCCACTCCCTTATCACCATCAAATTGCATTCCCACTAGTGCCTCTTGTTTTAGTGTGAGGAACCTACCCCAATGTTTGTCCAAGTGTTTCTCATACATCCTATATCATTTCTGAGATATAGGAGATTAGTATTTTCTAAAAATCTATTGAAATATTTCATCCTAAGTTCATATTCAATAGTATTTTAAATACCTTACTTATTAAAAGTTATCTAACAACAGCAAAACCCTTGCCAATCCTTACCACAGTATTGCATATAAGTGTTGACAAGCAATGTGGTTTCTGCTATGCTTTTTATACATATTTGGTGATATTAAAACCTATCCTTACATACATATCACTTTCACTGATATAATAAACATTAACTTAATGTCAGTACATATACTTATAACTGTCAATTTTATTGATAAAGTTGATTCTAGTTTGCTGATAACCAACATGGAAAGTAAATTACTCAGAAAGCAAAACTGGGAGAAATAAGAGATAAAAATAAATTTATAAAATTATGATTAAATGGCATTTCATTGTTTATTTATATTTCAAATAGTATTCCACCTACATACTAAATGTGTGAATTCTATTGATACATAAGAAAAAAGCAAATGAAGAGAGCTTTACTGTAAGCATTAACTCAATTTCCATTTTTAGCATTACCTACCTTGGTTCCAAAACGTTGCTGGTAAATAAATTATGAAAAGTATTTTCTTCCCTTGCAGCAACAGTCTCATCACATTCATCCAGCTTTTGCTGACTAGAAAAGCAGCCCAAGAGACGAAGTGTGTCACAGAGGCTTGTAAGACAAATCTGTTAAACATTATCATACAATTACTATTACAATTTCACACAGTAAAGGAATTCTTATGTAAAACTTGGTAGTGAAATCAAATTAAACACTCTGCAGAAAATGTAATATGAGCTTTGAGTTCACATCATCAGCTGCCTGCTGACTACTGGAAGAATTCTTGAGTTACTTTGTTGATAGTTTTGGGTGTCTTCTGGTGGCCTGTTGATGAAAATAAACAGGGGTTATCTGCTTCTGGTAAATCAAAGTTTATGACACAGTTTTCAAATTTTTTTATGTAAATGTTTTCACATAAATAAAAGGGTAATGGTATACACAGAGGGGGTACACTGCGATCTGTGCAGATCTATTGTGGCTAACACCCCCCAGGAAGTAGGGATGAATGAGGGAACTGCAGTGTGCCACAGGGCTGCAGCCACATGGACCACAGAGATGTGCAAAAGTCCTCCCTAACAAGTGCTGAGAAATCTTTTCACATACTTTTAGTTCTTTGGGTTTCTAGGACAACTTCAATAACCTGATGTTGGTTCCTTTTTCATAGTTTTGAGTTTAGAATAGGATTATCAGACGCCCAAAAATTCTCAGACATACCCTACATTTGTCTGGCACCTGAAAAGTCTCTAATGTCCTACATTTTCAGAACCAAGCAGTGATCATTAGAAAATGAACTAACAACTGGCAAAATAGAAATGAATAACTGGTTACTAGTTGCAACTGCAACTTGCTATGCCAAAATGTTGTTGTTCTGTAGAAGCAAAGAGATGCTTTACTCTCACTCTTCCACTTGCATTTTGACTATGGAAGAATAACGAAGTGAAAAGTTAACAGTTAATTCACACTGCTTTTGTTACAAGCCGAAATGCCAAAATGAAAATTCAATTATACATTTTCATTAAAGTAACATGTTCCTGGACACAATGCGAATATTTTCGTTAATAAGAGCATAGTGAACAGATTAAAGAAACAAGATTACCTATTGATTCAGTCAAAGGTATTGTTTTAATGAAGCATAATTTTAAAAACTTCCAGTTGTGTGGAACTTCTTTATTCTACTTCAAACAAGCTAAATGTTTCGTACAAGATCAGTTCATTAGAAAAGTATGACTGACTATTATGATCACATTAAACATTGTATGTTTCAGGATTTTAAGAAAATATAAATATATGCCTGTGGGTGTATATAAATAGCATGTAAATTAGTACTTAACATTATTTTTGCATTGATCAATAATGTCCTATATTTTTTACCACTGTGTCTTACATTTCCATAAAGTAATCTCATTACCTTAGTTTAGACGAACTTTGATTTGAACATGACCGCCTCCGTAGTGCAGTTGGTAGCGCAGTTCGATCCCTGGTACTAGCATGGGGATTTTATCCACTCTGGGAGGTCTGGCATGGGGTACACTCAGCCTCGTTAGGTCCCGGAGGAACAGATTGAGGAGCTACTTGATGCAAAATGGTCCTCTAAGTCGAAGACGTCGCCTTTAAGACCTATAAGATCTCGTGTTTGGTATCCAGACTAGCTCTAGCAAGAAGTCCTAATCTGCAGGGTATGCATGAGTTGTGGTAGGAATGGAACCAAACGAAGAATTAACCAACATTTAACTTTATTTGCAAATTTCCAGATTTGTAGAGAACTGCCGATGATATTTAAATAGAATATAACTTTGTAACTTCAACTACAACGTTATAACACTTTAACTTTGTCACCCTTTAGCAACCGCCGAATTATGTATACGTGCCAGCTTACGTACAAATCACAAATTGCACGTGTACTCTCGGCTCGATTCAAGACGAGTGTGTGTTGCGTTGCATTTGTTTTGCATGGGCGACACGAAGGAAGCGATTTCCATTGGACAACTTTAGAGCACGTCATGGTAAGATATGAATCAGCCCACGGAATCGTTAGAGCTTTGTACGTACAACAATTGCAACCTTATCACTCATTTTAAATCTGCCTAGGCTTCCATTCTTGAGACTTTAATCTATTCAGCTTTACTACGTCTTCCCCTTAACTATCGATTAGAATCTCCTTTTATTTCTTTCTATTATCGATTACATATTTTCACGTTATAATTTTGGTTTCAAATGCTCCCATAAACATTATTTTATTGTTACATAATAAGTTAATGTTTATCTTCTGCCCGAATGATTAATTTTTAGTTAATACCTATTCTCGTAGTCGGCAATTCTCCATCCACATACATTTTTTTTACAAGCATTTTAAAATATACATTCCAAACAAGATTAAATTTTACTTATATACCCTATTATTTACATGTTTTTTTTTTTTTTCTATCTTCGGAAGTTACACAATTTTACAAAAGTTCCTTGGTTTAGAATGTATGAGTTTCTTTATCC
This sequence comes from Tenodera sinensis, assembly GCA_030765045.1. Taxonomy (NCBI): domain Eukaryota; kingdom Metazoa; phylum Arthropoda; class Insecta; order Mantodea; family Mantidae; genus Tenodera; species Tenodera sinensis. The sequence goes on along the minus strand of CM060969.1, from coordinate 31,324,397 downwards.
TCTTTTTCTTCTTGGTTTGCACAATACTTTTACTTTGTCACTATTATACTAACTTAACTATATTTACAATATTTATACATTTTCTTGTTCTTGGCAAATACACAAATATATTAATGATCTAACCATTATCTCTATTGTTTACTCTTAGATTTTCCTTGTTTTGAGAATTCCCTACCATCTGTTTTGTGATATTTATTGCATCGGCACGTTCATCAAACTCAGAAGAATTTCGACCTGATCTAGATCTATCATCGTACCTGGGGGAACTGGGTCGATACTGGTGTTGACTATTTTCCCAATTTCCATTTCCCGAATAGTGTCCTTGGAGTCTTTGCCTCCTGTTACCTGGGTAACATCTGTTGGCACGGAAGTAATTAACTCGCATATTACGTCCTCTTTGATCATCTTGTCTACCCCTAAAATTGTTTTCACATTGATTTCTATTCTGGTTTTCCCATAAATTGTCATTTCTGGGTATGGGACCACAATATCTCTCTCGAATCTCGTAATTCTGATTCGAGTTTGGAGTTGGCCCCTGCCCGAAAAACTTTTGTAAACCTCTTTCAACTCAATTTTGAGTTTTGCTTAGATCGATCTCCTGTTTGTCTTTGTTTCCCTCTAAAGCTATTAATAGATCTATCATGGCTGCAATGGTTGTGGGTTTTGCTATTATTAAGTAATGTTGGATAGTTTCAGGAAAATGCATAGTGATTAGATTAATTAGTTCTGTTTCTCTCATGGGGGGATCCAACATCTTAGACTTGCGGGCAACATTCATAAAATAATTTACCATTCACTGGTTTTTCTTGGGATCGTATTTGCCATTACTTTATTCCAGTCAAATATTGGCTTGCCTACCGGCACCCCAGTATCGATTTAAAAACAAATCTACAAAGGTCCCGTAGTTATTATCTGTCCCTACCGAAAGTTCGAGCCAATTAGCCGCATTACCCTCGAAACATTTCCTAATTATGGTCATTTTATACTCCTCGGGTATATTTTTGATGGTAAAGTACTCATGGATATCGGCTAGAAAAGCTTTTGGATCCTCAGATTCCTCATGTTCAAATATTGGTGGTGTAATTTCCTGTATTAGATGGTTAGGCCATTGAATTTGTGGACCGCCACTTTTGTTAGTATACGGTACATTATTTGAAGTACTAGCACTCACATTAGTTGTTGAAATGTCAGCGTTTACACTTTGCAACGCCTCGTTTCGATGATTTATATTTACACTATGATTATTACTTACACTAGGAGTTGCGCTTACACTAGGATTAGTGTTTACACTAGGACAAGCAGAATTAGCATGACTAACGCTTAATTTTAAATTTTTCAGTGCTTGCTTTACACCTTGGATTTCCGTAACGACTTCCTTTACATGCTCATTTAAATCTTCCATATTTACAGTTAACCTCCTACCTTCGCTTTCTGCCTTTTGTAACCTAACCTTACTGTCTTCCAATTCTTTGCAGGTTGTTCCTCTCTCATTATTCAATATCTGCTCTACTTCTTCCCTAAGCTTACTATGCTCTCTCTCAGATTTCTCAACATATCGAACAAATTCTTGATTAATTTCTTTCTTTACACTTTCTATCTCCCCCGTAGCCTGAGTTCTGTTCTCCCTAACCTCAATCCTTAAATTATCCACTTCACTTCTAATTTCCCCCTGAAAATTTTCATTATCACATCTTGTTGGTTTTCTATTCTCTGTGCTAATTCTGTCAAGCCTCGATTATTATTACTCTCCAATTTCTCTGTCAACACTACGTTACTACTCTCTATCTCTTTATCTATCTTTTCAGTTAAACTTTGGGTGGTCATTTCTAGCTGTTCAGTCAAACATTTATTGTTATTTTCCAATTTCTCTAATTTTTCAGTTAAACTTTTATTGCTACTTTCCAATTTCTCAGTTAAACTTTTATTGTTATTTTCCATTTCCTTCCTAACCTCAGTTAAACTATTTTCCATACTTATTTTCATTTCATTCAACATTGCCATTATCGGCCCTAGCATGTTACTTTCTGTAATTACAACTGGTGTTTGACATTCACTGCCAGAATGACCTTCCCTTAGCTGTTCTCTTTGATCTGATACATTTACATTTCCCCCTACATTTGCTACTACATACATCTACAGTTTCCCTATTTACAACTTCTATCTCCTGAATTTTACTATCTGCTACAGACTGTTTCAACATCTTGCCGTTTCTAAGAAGCATCTACCTAAATATCACTGATAAATTAGTTTAACACTCAGTACCTTATTATTGATACTGCACACTGATGTTAACACCGGCCCTGATGTTACTGGTCCATTACCTCCACAGTCTCTGTTGATTCTCTTCTTCTCAAATCGTATTGGCTCAATCCTTATCGTGTCGGCTTCTGCTGGTCCTCTTCTTCTTGAATATCATTGGCCCAATCCTCGTCGTCTTATCGTGCCACACGTTGGTTTGCCATTTGATGCAAATGTTCCTCTAAGTCGAAGACATCGCCTTTAAGACCTATAAGAACTCGTGTTTGGTGTCCGGACTAGCTCTAGCAAGAAGTCCTAATTTTCAGGGTATGCATGAGTTGTGGTAGGAATGGAACCAAACGAAGAATTAACCAACATTTAACTTTATTTGCAAATTCCCAGATTTGTAGAGAACTGCCGACGATATTTAAATAGAATGTAACTAACTTTAACTACAACATTATAACACTTTAACTTTGTCACTCTTTAGCAACCGCTGAATTATGTATATGCGCCAGCTTACGTACAAATCACAAATTGCACATGTACTCTCGGCTCAATTCAAGACGAGTGTGTGTTGCATTGCATTTGTTTTGTGTGGGCGACACGAAGGAAGCGATTTCCATTGGACAACTTTAGAGCACGTCATGGTAAGATACGAATCAGCCCGCAGAATCGTTAGAGCTTTGTACGTACAACAATTGTAACCTTATCACTCATTTTAAATCTGCCTAGGCTTCCATTCTTGAGACTTTAATCTATTCACCTTTATTATGTCTTCCCCTTAACTATCGATTAGAATCTCCTTTTGTTTCTTTCTATTATCGATTACATATTTTCACGTTATAATTTCGGTTTCATACTTGATGGAGAAGTAGCGACTCCAGGTCGAGAAGGCCGCATAACTGGCTGGGAAGGCTTGGGGCAATGACCACGTCACACTCCAGTACTGCACCCCAATGACACCTGTACTAGGCAGAGGTGGGGGATGCAGCAGCTGCGCGGCAAGCCTTGGCCCTTGTTTGAATGATTTCATGCATTTTAAATTGTACTTAAAAACTAGAAGAAAACTAATATTACATATTTCCTTTCTGCATGGCAAGAAAATGGTACATAGTATGAAAAAATGGAAAGCAGATTTGAATTCATCATACCAAAATTAGATTTAGAGAGCTGATTAACCCTTTGCCGCACAAAAAAAGTTTAAACTTACAGGCCAGTGTAATCATTATCATGGTAGGTCACATAAGTTCCATATTATTTGTAATTGTGGTGAACCTTGTGACGTCATGGAAGGTCGTCACTTCGAGATATCGACTGGCCTTAGCTTAGAGAGGTGTATAGCCGTCAGGTTGGTAAGCGTAACCCCTCTCACCCCCACTACGCCCCGCACACAGTATAAAATCCGGCTGCCCGACCAGTCGTTAGTTCACTTCAGCGCAAAGCGCTGCCTGCAGTCTTTCATCTTCACTTCAACGCGAAGTGCGTTGCCTGCAGTCTTCGATGTTTACTTCAGCGCTGCCTCCAGTCTTCCTCAAGTAGTCGAGCTCCGTTAGGCGCTGCCACCAGTTGTCTTCGTCAGTCAAAGTATGGTCAGCTTCGACCAAGCGTAATGTATGAGCCTTATACATTATGGTTTAATCTTCATCAAGCCGAGGCGCTCACCATTAGTATCTTACATACTTGCCTACATGTTCGTCAGTAATGAGCCGATAGGCTTAGCAATTCTCAATTCTACTAACATTACTCGGCAAGCTCCTCTTCATCGAGCCAAGCAGTTCACCAACAGTGACGTCAGCACGCATCGAAGTCAACAGGGTCATGCTTCTTGGTTTTGCTTGTCAAAGGGGGCAAGCAAGTGAGCAACTTTTCTCCGTAGAGAAGCAACGTCGGCATTCACCACCATTTCTTCGAGATGTATGCTAATTCAGGCATACACTGGGCATACGCGGAATTAAGCAGGAACGACGCGTTTATTCTTCATGGCTGATATGCAGGAATGTGCCACAGTCCATGTGCATGTTCATTTCAACATAATTGGATAAGGACCTGTTCCAAAAACACACCAGACATTTGGGTGAGACAAACAGTTCTGTATTTCATTTAGATGTATGTGTTTAGTGTTTTAGGGCTTTTATGCTAAAGCAGGGTAGATGATCTTTGTATCACGGTTAATGTAGCCTAAACGGCAATAGTTATAATTCCGACTAACGCAATCAACTGAGTGTGGTTAAAAGGGATGACTTTTTGTGTGCCAAGTTATATTGGTGAGTCAGGCCTATTCTACCAGTGTTGCTCAGGAAGTTAAATAGTCAGGAAGGAATTATTACTTAGTGCAAAGAATAGTTTACATTCATGTCTATTTTATGTATTTATTTTTACTACATTTTCGTAATACATATATTATCATTCACCATACTTTCAATGTTCTTATGTATATTTTGTTACTTAACACCGTCAGTGTTAAGTCCTGTATTTATTTTATGTTTTCAAAATATATTCAAGGAAAAGGCATTTGGTATTATATGTAACCACAATATACCCCACCGATCTATTCCCAACACGATTCCGCAAATAGATGTCCACTCACTCTCGCTAAGCCAAGTCAAGTGGGGTAGCAGAAAAGCATGGGGCTAGGCTTAGCAAGTGTCAAGTTAAGTAATGGTAGCAGATAGTTAAAGAAAGAGAGAGTGGCGTGCGACAACCTGAATATTATCCTGGACATTTACATAAAGATACATAAATATATCAATAATAAATAAACAAGCACTACATTTAAATCAGGACATAACACAAATAAATAAATATTCAGATGAACTATTCAATCAAATACAAACGTTCTCAAAATTAACCTATTTATGTATAAACTGTTATAAACCGCCATGTAAAACTGATGAACAATACATACCTGATGTAGAAAGTGCTCTAAACCTATTTTAGAGTCAAAAGTCAAACCAAGTATCCATATTAGAACAAATTAGAGTTTATCGAGAAGCACTTGGAATGGCACTGAATGGAAACAAAACCGAATGGATGCAAATTACACTTAGTCATAAAACTAAAAGTAACATCACATTAGCAATACAAAATAAGCAAATCTCGCAGGTAAGACAGACAAATTTTTTAGGAATAATCATAGACAAAACTTAAAATTGCACAAACATATAGAAAAGGTTAATAAAAAAATTAACAAGGGTATATATGTATTGAAACAGATAATACAAATTATGGATAAAGACAGTACACTAAAAGTTTATTATGCATTTGTACATGCTCATCTAAATTATGGGATTATTCTATGGGGAACAGCGGGTAAAACAAGTATATTAAGAATATTTTGATTACAAAAAAAAGCAATAAGAGTAGTGGAAAAAATACAAAGGAAACAATCATGTAAAAGCAGCTTTAGAAAACTAAAAATCCTTACTCTACCATGCCTATATATTTTTGAATGTCTTAAGTATGCCATAAGAAATTATACTGAAGATAAAAATAGGAATATGCATGAATACAACATCAGAACAAAATAGAACTACTTTAGGAATAGATTAAGGGGATCATTAACTTCCAAATGTATTGAAAATACTGCTAAAGACCTGTACAATCATTTACCTCACCCAATCAAGGAATTACGTAAAGTTGAGAACAAAATAAATGCAATAAAGACTTACCTTATAAAATATGTTTTCTACTCAATTGATGAATATAAAATATAAAACTGATAATGTTAAATATGTACTATATCTTTTACAAAATTGACAATGCTTTGTAAAAATATTGCAATTGGCTGAATAAAGCTGAAACTGAATAGTACTGCATTGTGGCTCACCTCATGATGAAAAAATTTGGCATTAGCTGGTTCAAATCTCATGGCAACAGTGACTGTATTGAACACCATGTGCAGAAGATGAAGGACTTGTGATATTGGAATTTCATTCCATGGAGGTCCGGGATTACCAGAAAGACATTCCTCCATTGAGACCAGTACACTCATCACATAAACAAAGCCACCAACTTTACGAAATACTGTCCTTGTACGGTGACTTTCACGTAAACACATCAACAGTGACTGTAAAGAAAGATATGTGTTATCAATCTTGCCTTATATTATAAATACTTTTCTTCTCAGGCATGTTTCAGAATTTGCTACATTCCTTGCTGATTAAAGTCATTATTATTATTCATGCAAAAAAGGCTAAGAGTTCTTGTTAGAAAATAGCATTACTGGTTTTATGTTATGGGTAATCATTCTAAATCACATGACTGTTCTTTAAAGTACCTCCAGAGAAGTTTTGCAATTGAATAAATTCTTGTTTTTCTTTTTAAATAATAAACGTGACACTTCAGTATTAACAGAAATTTTGTTTCTGTTAATGGAATTTCATTGATTTGGTAACATAGGATGTTCAAACTCTTGCTCTTGAGCTAGGATGATAGTACTTGAAAGCTAAGTACCATGTCAATATTGTAGTGGCAGCCACACATCAAAGGAGGCTCAAAGTCAGCTACTCCACACCACTACGTTGCTAGGCAACATGCAATAATGTCGATCAAGAACAAAGACCATTTCCAAACAGTTTCAAAAGCTTTGAGAAGCTTTGCAAAATGTCGATTCCCAGAGAAATCGCCAGTATACCAAATACTTGGCTCCATAAGCCAGTTGGAATGGACAAAAGTCAGTTTTAGTTTCTAGCGAGTTTATCATCAGAATCAATTTTAAGTGAGTGAGTAGAATTGTCAGAGCGAGCTATGTACAGTGCTTGTGTCAAGGTTATGATACAGCTGTGAATTACCAGGTCACGAGTTGTGAATTGTGATTGAATTTTAAAGGAAATAAGATGACATAACTGGACTTGTCATTTGTCACACTAGTGCCAGGAGTGTGATGTAAGAACCACAATGGAGGCATTACTAGAACAAATATTGGCCAAGATGCAGCAGATGTAGACAAAAATAGGAGCCAAAATGTAATTAGTAAACTCCAGAATGGAGTAAATGAGAAGTGACGTAACAGCAGCAAACTCTGTGATGGAAGAAAGGAAGGCAGGAAATATGAATTCTCGAATGAAGAAGATGGAGATGAAGATTGAATCTAAGATGGAAAAGATGGAGCTATTGGCAAAGATTGAGGAACAACTGGCTGAGGTAAAGAAAGACTGGTAGAACTTGGTGGGAAGATGAAAGACTTTGCCCAACTGTACTTCAGGAAACAACTTAAGGAACACATTAGGGAACAGCTTAGCATCCTGGAAGGCAGATTTGATGGCAGTGCCAAGGAACTTAATGCCAGGGGTGGACAGGGTAGCATAGATCTGAGAAGGGAACACCTAGCAGCCAAGGTAACAGTTACACCTGTCTTGATGAACAGAAGTGTATCACATGACAGAGCCAGTTGTAGCCAACTGAGATACATCATGAAGAATTGTCAGCAGCACAGCCCACAAGCAAGTGAGAGACAAGTAACAACCAGCGTGGCATGGGATATGGAGGAACCATCGGAGTCATACCTTCAAGTGTTGCTGTGAGCCTTGGACAGAAGAGTGGAGGACAACCTCGTCGTGGATGGCAGAATACATGGAAAGCTGTGCCAGTTACTGGTAGACATGGGTGCAGCCATGACCTTGATCTGACCTGACATGGTGGAGGACTTACCATTGAGGAAACCAGATAGTTTTAGCATCAGGCCACACCTTGCCTGTGGAGGAGTCCTGTTTGAGTTAATCTTGGTGCAGAGCACTGTAAGTTTGTTAAGTGTTAGATGTGAGTGAGTTTGTGGTGTTTAAGGGTCATCCTGGGTCATTAGGGCTAGAAGTAAAAAGATAAAAGCAGGGAAACTCAACTATTAAAACCTCACCTGTAAAAATCCAAAGAAAGAAAGATAAAATAGCTAAAATTTAAAACAGTTAAAACGTAATTATTTATTTTGCCAACAAACTTACTGTTGACGTTTTTAAACACACAAGCCGTATGTGGGCAATGTGGGAGGGTCTGTGGTTCAGATCCCAGCTGTGGCATTGGGTTTTCCAGTTCCAATTCTACCTCTCAAAAGTTAAAACGTAACTATAAAAAATTATCAGTAAAAACACAATCAGAAACACTAAAAAGTTAAACTACTCCAAAATAAAACACAAGTTAAACTTGCTTGGAAAATTCAATGTTGGTAACAAACCTCAGTGCAGTACTTGCAGTTACTGGGTTATTGTCCAGAATGGACCGTAGTGAAAGACCCAGCCAAGAGACTGGCGCTCGCGGACATATTGTGAACGTTACATGCGAGGGTGACTGAGGAAGTGATACTGTGACCAGATGACCTCAGGAGCCACAAGGTGATAGTTGACATCGGCTGGAGGGTCCTGCAACTCGGTCAAGGTGAGATAACGCTTCGAAGCCCCATCAAACATCTTGGAGTCTGCAGGATATCCCTGCTGGAGGTTGCAGTTGAGCCTGCTAGAAGCAAGGTGGCTATGAAGGTATACCAGGAAGATCAGCAGTCATGGAACCCTTGGGCCATTTTCACATTGTGCACAGGATGGTCCATCAATTCACCCAGCTGGAGGGCAACCGGAGAAACACCTGCCATGATTGGCAAGCCTTGAATTTTTAAGCATACATTGTCCTAGCTGAACTGAGAGGAGCAGTCCAGTGACTAATGAAAGAACTGCACTACATGGAGAAGAGGATCAATGATATAATCTACCACATCCAAAGGCTGCCCTGAGGGAAGATGCTGGTGCTATACTCGGATTGTCTGGCCCACTATGGCACTGTTGGTTAGGACAACAAGGCCTGAGAAGGGAGCAATTTGGCAGCGGCTGCACATCAAAAGAGGCTCACACCACTATGCTCCAAGGCAATCTGTGACAGTGTTGGCTAAGAACAAAGATTGCTTCCACACAGTTTGAGAGGCGAGAAGCTTTGCAAAACGTCTATTTCCAGAGAAATCGCCAGTTCCTAATTCTCAACTATATAAGCAAGTCAAATGGACAGAGTTTATCTTTTAGTGTGTTTATCATTAGTCAGTTTTAAGCAAGTAAGTAGAATTGTCAGATGAGAGCTGTGTACAGTGTTTGTGTCAAGGTTATGATAGAACAGAACAACTGAGTTGCAAGGTCAAGAGTTGTGAATTGTGTTTCAATTTTATGGGAAATAAAGAACATAAAAATTAAGTGGACTTGTTGCTTTCACTTGTCATTTAGTTGATTACTGGCAGTAAAAGAACTTCTGCGGAACAAAATTCTAGTACACTTGCTATACTGAAATTACTCTGGTGGTTGCTATCATTATTAAAGAAATGTAACAATTATCATCAAGCTCTTACACATAAGGTTACCCACTTGAATCCTGTCCCTTGCTTAAAAGTAATGATGCTGGACACCCTTACTTATCTTAGTCATACATAATGTGCACAATAATGAGTAAGCAGTGATTCATGAGTTGGCAAAAAAAGAATAAAATGATTATAATGGAACACTGATATTTTACTGCTCAGACACATGACTTCCTGAACCTCTCTTATGGGAAACCATACCTGCATACATTATACTAAGTCTAAATTTGCTGGTAAACAAATTCAGAGAGACTAGATTAATTCACGATACAAAAAGAAAGAAAAACAGTGTGTGCTTATAAAACAGATATTAGACAAAATTGGAGAAAGGTTAGAATGGTCACCTTAGGCACCTTGCACAAGAAAAAATTAAAACAAAATATCAGGAGAGATATTAACTTATTTTGTGAGATAGAACTGGAATTGAAAAATTCAATGTGTTTATTCTGACTATTGTTAATGTGATTTGAGATTTGATTTGACACCCATGCATGTGTAACCAGCAGACAGGCTATGCGACTATCAGCCAAGTCTTGCAGTGTGTATCCAGGACACGGGCCATGTGCTTCCAGCCAAGTTTTGTAGTAAACCTACTGTATATATATAAAAAAAACTAAAATTATTTTGTTTTTAATGATGCTGTAAACTGCCAGGATCACATCAGTGTCACTGGTGTGCTAGAATTTCGTCCCACAGGAGTTCTTTTACATGCCAGCAAATCTACTGACATGAAGCTATCATTTCTAAGCACACTTAAAAACCATCAATCTGGGCCAGATTTGAACCCGCGACTTGGGATAAGTAGGCCAGCATCTCACCAATTGAGTCATCCAGATCATATGCAGTTTTATAATTAAAATGTAACACTTATTTCTGAGTATTTACGTGTTCATTATAGAGATAAATATAAATCTGCACCTGGAATTTGGAAATCACTTGTTACGTATCTTTTATTTAACATCATGCATAGTTTCACAATTCCGTGTTATATATGTGTTAAAAATGTAACTACTAATTTGTTTGTATTTCATAGAATAGAACCTGGGTTAACTTTGAGCCATACAAACGTTGAATGCGTTCAGTACAAATAAACTGAAATTCACTATGCTTCACTGGGAAATGCATAGCCGAATTGCAAATTTAATAGTTTTGTGGGGAACTGTACTTAAATGCTGAAAAAATATGGAGGCTAGCCTTATAGTTCAGTTGGTAAAGCACCTGCTGGGTTTGATTCCCAGCTGGGGAGTGGGATTTTTCTCTAGCCAAGATTATTTCCCTATCCTCCCCAGAGTCTGAAAATAGGAATAAGAGTTTGAATGTGTGTGATCTAATTTACAAAACCCAAAGAAAATCCTGACACCAGTATACAAAAGTTAAAATGCTGCTGATATGACCATTGCAATTTTTTTTGAGCGTAAGGCTTTAAATAGTACCAGAAGTACCAGATTTCCAAAAGAAATCTGAGACAATTAGACACTTAAATTCTAGATAGATAATTTTTAATTCATTTTTGATCATCTTAATATCAAACTGTCCACTTATTATAATTTATTGATGCAACAAGTCAGGCATGGGGAAGAGAGGTGACAGCAGCGCAATCGAGTATTTACCCTCTCCACTTTATGACACAATTTGAAGGACTGACCGATTCTCTGAGGTAGACAGACAATAGTGGGAGGTGTAGCCTGGTAGCTAACTGCTGTGAGGCAGTGGAAGGGGTTAAAACTACAATGTAGGGAAAGTGACACAATGAGTCAGTTCTCCCCACCTATGCTACAGGTCTTTAAGATAATGATAAAATATATCTGGCATTTGCCTTATAAGAGTGATATGAAACTTTTACTAAGTCCAGGCAATTTGAATCAAACCAGTACCTGTCAAATAAAACACTATTGAATACAAAATCTACGAATATCACCTTAAGTATATGTGCTTTCAGTTGCAGTGCTGAAGGTGGTGCTGAATGCATCATTCCCAACAGAGTTCCCATATCATCATCACCCCCAGTGCTGAGCACCAGTTCACGAACTATGCCTGTATACAAACAATACAAAAATCTTAGTACATCTTTTTTAATATTCATTTGTAATTACATAAATTACTATAAAAAACTTATGTGTTACACTTATATGACTTTCTCTACTCTCGTATAAACTATTTTCACAAATGCTTATTCCTTTCTCTACCTCATGTTAATCAAGATAAATCTTTGTAGAAATTATCTCATTCTAATTTTCTTATAGGTGCAAGGGAAATATACGTATACTGTAGCCTTTAAGCAAATCTTTTAAAGCTGGTCAATGTGTGAAGACTTTCAGAAATTCCATTTTCTTTGCATGACCAAGAGACAAAAGGACAAACAACGTATTTGTATTTGAAAAAACTAATAAGTATTGTCAAATTCAAACAAATAAGGAATATCTTGGAAATTGTTCACTCCATAAAGTAATATATTTGACATAAAGTGATGTTTTAACAAAATCTATACTTTTCTCAGCCTACTGTGTATCAGAGGAGAAATCATGAATATGGAACATCTAGAATAGTACTAACTTTGAAGATCGACATTGTAACCGAATACTGAGCAACATTCTGTCTACCTCTTATGGCTTACCAGTTATGTAAGTCATCCAGAATGAAGAGGACCCCTGAGGACATTCCCAGAAAATCTGAGATATACATTTCATTTGTCATGAAAATATCTCATATGGTATTTTAATTAAAAACATTAGAACCATTTTTGATGAAATAACAACTTTCAAAAGATGTTCCATGTAAAGTTTAGTCTGGGGGAATTTTCTTGAAAATCTTCATGTCACATCCTTGGAAGAGGAAACTTAAATAACAAGTTTGGTACACTTGAAGCTATTAACAGTGAAGCAAATACAATCCAACAATACAACAAATAGTATACAGACCACAGGCTTCAGTTATCTTAAATATGTGGTGTAAAGTTATTAAAGCACCAACTAGTTTCAACAGATCTGACATCCTCAAGGTCAGTCACAGTATTTGTTATATTGTTGGGCCAAGGTTGGTATTTGACCGACTTTTCGTGTTTGAGTTGTGCTGTTCACACATCACACATACGTACACTTACACCCACACAGCTTCCCATGCGTGCACGCACACACGCACGCATGCGTGCGCGCACACACACCAGTTTCTAAAAATATTTGTTCCAGGGGACCTCAAAACATAAATTTCCACTAAATTCTTGGTATCAATTTTTGGATAGAAAACGATACCTTCTCTACCTACTATGCACATGACAAAGTAAACATATGCAGATTATAGAAATGCTATCTCACTGAAGAGGGATGACAAAAGTTTGCAACTTCTAGCTTCTAACACATAAGAAGCACAATGCAAATATGTATTTCCAAGCATGATTCCCCTTCTGTTAGCTGATACAGTTTTTCTGTAATGAAAGTGTATCAAATTTTGCTTACATGTAGCAGAGATGATATGACACTCAGGAGTAGGAAAACTTGAGCTACTCATAGCAAACAGGTGAATGGGATGGTCTGCGCACTTCCCAGAGAGAAATATTTTTTGGAGACAGCACAATTTCAAACGTTACTTGAAGCTTTGATACGTATAGTTACTAACAAATGTTAGCTTATAAAAATAAGACTTTGTAGAAACAAATAATAATTTTGAAAGCCTATTTAAAACCATTCTCACTACGTTAAACACATTTTACTTTCTCTACTGGTAAGTAGGGGAAGTATTGTATTCCACCCAAAAGTTCGATGTCGAGATTTCACCGGAAATATATGCTTTGAGGCCCCCTGAATCCAAAAAAAGCACTTTTAGAAAAAGGTCCGTGTGTGTGTGCCTGTTTGTGTGTCTGTGGACAGCATAACTCAAAAACGAAAAGTCGGTTAAAAGCCAAACTTGGTATTTAAGTTTAATGTCTTTCAAGGATGCGACACGAACATTTTGAAGAAAATAGCCCCACCCTAAACTACCCTTTACATGGAAGATTTTTCGAAAATTTTGATTTTCTTGAAAATGGCTCTAGCGATTTTGATTAAAATGTCATATGTTTGAGATATTTTGATGACAAATGAAATGTATATCTTGAATTTTCTGGCAATAGCCCCTGTAGTCGTATTTACTTTGGATGACTTTTGCCTAACTGGTAAACCGTTAAAGATAGACCAAATTATACTATACAAAAAATGTTGTTGTTAGCTAATGCTGGATTTCTGACAATGAAGTCATTAATCCTCTTGCTCTCCAATATTTTTCACAATGATACTGAAGAGAGCAATAGCAGTAATAGTAACCGTTTTTTAGAGAGCACCATATTTTTATGTTTTGGTGCTCACATCGCTCTCTCACAACCCCCAGAATGTCTGGAGGACCACACCTGTCGTTGGTTTACGGGTCTCACCGACCTGACCGGGAGAATTATCAAAATAAATTCACCGACCATATCCTCTGATTACCAATCAGAGGACGTATTACATGCCATGACAGGTCAGCATGTTGGGGTTAAGATTTTATAGAGAAATTACAGAAATGGAGAGGTTGGAAAAATAAAGACTCCCTAGCCCTCTGGAATCCTAATAGCATCAGGGTCGGAAGAGATGACCAAGGTAAGGTCAGATAGAAAAGTTACAGATACACAATTGCTCAAATACACAATTTATGTCTCAATAAATTTTCTTGTAGGGTGAACCATTTCGGAGATATTCCTTGTTATGTGTGTGAGTTTCGGAAAACTTAGAACTTGAGCGAAATGCAACAGCCTTCTTCATTTTTTTGTATGTTAATCGTGCAAAGAAAACGGAATCGCAAGGGTTAAAAAGATTTGACTGTCGCACAAAGCCTTCTGTATTCTAATATCTCCCTTGCACCTACAAGGACATAAGCAGTAAGATAATTTGTACGAATGTTTATCTTAACTAACATGGAGATATAGGAATAAGAGTTTGTTAGAATGGTTAGTACAAGAGTAGAGAAAGTCATGTGAGTGTAACACATCAGATTTTTTGTTAGAATGTTCTTGTTTCTGTGCAAAACACTGCTATCATACCTAAGATAAAGAATATTACTACTTGCCTAACACTTGTTGCCTGCATTCAGGATAAGGTACCAGATTATGTGCACATCGCGCACCACCACATTCTCTGAACACACTCGCATTGTTAGCATTGCCACTGAGTAACAATGTCAGTGCTTCCATTACTAACATGCCCAGTTTCTCACTTGCTGCTGGAATTTCATATTCTGAAACATTAAATGAACAAGTTAATAGTGCTTTATATTATGTTACTGAGAACCTCAGGATAATTTATCATGTTAATTATTTATCCATTGCAAAATTAACATTTGCCTGTTCATTTTAAGTGAATTAAAATAAAAAAGGTAACTTTTATAACTTTAATAGTAAGAAAGATTAGCCACCTTTTCCTTGATCCTGAGCTTGTTTCTTTTCTTTCAGTAATGCTGCATAACGATGTAAGCATGTGACAAACACTTCAAGCATTCCAACTTCTCTATAAACATCTTTAAAAATGGTGTTATGTCTGAAAATAAAAATGAACATAATTATACATTACAACTCATTCCAGATAAGTTAAGTTAAATTGAGCTAGGAACAAGACATTATCTCATTTTGTTATGTCTCATTTAATATACTTCAGCTTATGTTTTCCAGCAATCTCTACTCATTTTATTGTTAAAACAGCTCAAGTTATATTAGGCCATTCATTTTATCTCATGGCATAAAAACCTAATCTATCACTTCCTTATAAATAATTTGTCTACATCTCTCATCACTTTAGGTTACACATATTGTGACACCAGGCTCAGCACACTACAAAAGATCGATGGGGCTAAGCTGCTTCATGTCACATGCTGGGTCAGCAAGCAAACAAAGGCACAAGGTTAAGCTTCCTCATACCACTCACACAAGTAAACACATGACCAACAACAATCAAAGCTGCTACACCAAAGGTGTTTTCTGCTGTGCCTTTAAGAAAGATTTGGTTGCGTCACCACCAGCATGTTTGAAGGAGTTTGTAAAAGGTCTATGTGACATCATCCCCACTATATAAGGAGGCCAGGAAACAGCAGTGAGTCGGTTAGTGTGTGAGTATGAGACAGCTGTGTGTGTGGTACGTCACATCAAAGAAAAGAACATTTAATGAGCGTTGAGTGAATTCATCAGCATAGTTAGTGCGTGAGAGATAGAGAAAGTGAAGAAAGGTGCTGAAAAGACAGAGACAAAGTTACAAGAAGTAAAAGTTGAGAGTTGTGATAGCACAAAAGATTGCAGACTGTGTTAACAACGAGAAGAAAACTGTATTTGTGATAAAATTTTAGAAGACAAAGAGATAGAAAAGTAATCGGACTGATTTTGTCACATTATTAATTTATGTTTATGTTTAGATAAGTCAAGTTATATGATGTCAGTTCACTTTATCTCACTTCATGCCTGCATAATTCCTATCATATTACGTTCATTTTGGTTTTGAGTTAACATAGCTTTAGTTTTATTTATTTATGTGCTGAAGTACCAAGAAAAAATTACAATTGATGTGTTGAAATTTGACTCTGGGCACTCATTCAATATAAAACTACTGCAATTCATGCAAATTTAATGACCAAATGTGTTTAGTTTAGTATTGGTTAGCAAAGTCACACCATCATGCTATCATATATCACCTGTTAAACATTGTATCACTTTAGATTATGTTTAGTTAGGTTTAAGTTGGATTAAATATTGTTGATAATTCCTCCCTTATGATTTATATACAAAACCTTGTTTATTGATGTGCAATTGTTAAAACTAGGACTTTATTTTGCATAGTTCCAAAGACATTTAATGGCAACAATGTGATATCCACTACACTTCAGAAGGTCTTGCTTGGCAAAAATACAACTAAGGTTATTAATATATTTAATATATTCCATAAGTTCATTTTTAGAGTTTTATTATCTTCTGCTCCTGCACTTTCACTAAAATAGTCAAACTAAAGCTAATCCAAGATTGTGTTATTCCTTAGACAAAATAACTTGCTACTTGCAGTCGCTCATGATTTTTTAGGAGTAACACAACCTCTAGTTAGATTACTTATGATAAAAATTGGATGTGCAAGAGATAGCACCACCAACACAAGTACGTGAGGTTGCTACAAACTCATAAACAGGAGGTCCATGGTTCAAACCTTGCAAGATCATCTTGCCTGACTAAGGTTCTTCCCCCCCCCCCTGCAGATTTTACTCAGTCCTCATTACTGATAAAAGCCAGACATGTACTCTAACCTTAGGTGTGAAACATTTCCTTTTTAGATTTGTTTTACCATTTATTATGTCATGTATCACCAGTTTACCATCTGTGGTGCCATATCCAGTAGGTACAGATGTTAAATAATGCTATAAACAGCAAAAAAAAAAAAAGGAGTGCTAAGCCTCCTGCTAAGGAGGTGGGCGATAGAAGAAGTTCTGAAGCAGTCTGTCAACAAGAAAAAGCACCGCCCTTGGCAAACATCCAGATTAAAATAAAGGTGGAAACATACCAAATAAGTATAGTTGTTTATTATTCTGCAAGGATATCGATGAAGTGCTTGCTTTTATAATATACACAATTCTTTTCTAGTCTAGAACTTACATACTCATATTGTGAACATAAAATAAGTATATTACCTGAGAATATTGAGCAAAGTCTGCATACAAGTAATGCTGCAGTTGACTGATGTCTGTCCTTTGAGCAGAATTGATAAAGAAATGAGTTCTTTGCAAGGAACAAAATTGAGCTGGAAAACAATGAATTCCAGCAGCTGAAAGAATTTGTCCTGTAAACATAAACAATTAGATATATATTCCGGCTATGGCATTGAATTTTTCAGTCTGATTCTACACTTTTCAGTTAGATATATGTCTATTTTTAACATTGACAGGAATAAGAACATTTTCTGTTGTACTATGAGTATTATCTTTTAAGAAAGTTAGTTATGACTTGGGCTGGGATTTGTAGATAAATACATATTTTGTTTGCATCCTTGTATGAACTTGAAACTAAGTTTAATGCCCTGGATATTCAACCAGAGCAAATATTTTAAGTTTAATTGCGCATAAAAATGCACATTTGCTGATTTTTTTTATTTAAATAAATATTTTGGGATATTCACATAAATTACACAAAATTTGCATAAAATAAACATTTTAAAAATAACTTTCACAAAAATCACACAAAAGCACCAGCAATTTATTTTTAACAAGCCACCATCCACTTCTTTAATGCTCAATTACGCAGGTTGGATGTCAATATTTGTTATTCATTATTGGAAGAACTGATATGTCAGCTATAGTATCCCTTCAGTTGGAAGAAAATATAAACATACTGATTACTCAAGCAACATGAGCCTGCAAGATAACATGGAATTCCTCCACTGCAGCTGTTATCGCTTCACAATCCGGCTAGTATATACACCGATACTTGTTAAACTGTATAGTCAATTAGTCATTTGTGAATCCACAAAGTTTATACAATGTTGTTTAGTTGTGTTGTGTTGGGAAATTACATATGGACAGTTTTGAGTTCACAATGGAAACATGTCTAGAGTGAAAAGTAGTGCAAGGGCAACAACATACTGCAAAATTTAAGACATTGTGTAAAGAAATCTTTGTTTCCTCTGTGATTCATTAAAGAAACTCGAATCAGTAGGAATGTCTTTGGAAGAAGCAGTTCAAGTAGTTCAGCATGTGGAGAGAAAGGGGGAAAAAAGACTCAATTCTTTTTGATCCTGCAGCACAAAACTTAAAAATCTGATGTGTTGCACTCACCTGACTTTCTCTACTCTTGTACTAACCATTCTTACAAACTCATATTCCTATATCTTCTTCGTGTTAGCTGAGATAAACATTTGCAGAAATTATTGCTTATTTCCTTGTAGGTAGAAGCGGAATATGGAAATACAGTAGGCTTTGAGCGATAGTCAAATCTTTTAAAGCTTTGAGATTCCGTTCTCTTTGCATGGTTAATATATAGAAAACTGAACAACAATGTTGCATTTGGCAAAGGTGAAAGTTTTCCAAAACTGACACAAATAACAAGGAATATCTCAGAAATGGTTCACATTACAAAAAATTTATTTGGACATGGATTGTGTGTTTTAGCGAGATATTGGGAATGATATTATATAATGCTATTGCTACAGAAGAGATGCATACGTCATATTTTTCAACTAAAGACTACAGACACGTGTAAGCCACTCTTTAAAAAGAATAAAATATTGACAATAGTTGCTATTTATGTATACAAAGCAATTATACTGATTCAAAACAAATCACCCACTAAAAACACAGATATCCATACATATAACACCAGAGGGAATGAAAATTACCATAAAATGCACTTAAATAAGACTTCAACCAAACAGGATCTGATTGTAATGGGAATGATATTATGTAATGCCCTACCAAGAAGTATAAAAGAGCACTCAAGAAAAAGCTCCTTTGCTAAAGAGTTAAAGAATTATCTAATTGAAAAGTGCCCATACAGGTTAGAAGAGATGTTAAATTAATGTGTACTGTTAATGTATTTTTGCAAATTCAATATTCCATGTTTGTATTCCATAAGTCTAACTATGTGCCATGATGTACTTTTTATTCATGTATTAGCATTTGACAATGCTCCATGCTTGTATTACAAGTTTTATGAGCAATAAATTTGAATTTGAAATTTGAACATTTTTTGTATAGTAAGATTTGGTCTATCTCTTATAGTTTATGAGTTATTCAAAAATCATTCAGAGTAAACAGGGCTATAGCCCAAAAATTCAAAATATACATTTCATTTCTCATATAAATATCTTAAACATATGTGTATGTCATGTTAATCAAAATTGCTAGAGCTGTCTTTAAGAAAATCAACATTTTCAAAAAATGTTCCATGAAAAGGATAGTTTAGACCAGTTTTCTTCAAAATCTTGATGTCACATCCTTGAAAGACGTTAAACTTAAGTACCAACTTTGGTTTTTAACCAACTTTTTGTTTTTGTGTTATACTGCCCACAAACTGACAGACACACACATAGAGGCACACACACACACACAGAACTTTTTCTAAAAATGCTGCTTTTTTATTCAGAGGGCCTCAGAACATATATTTCCGGTGAAATCTCAACATTGAATTTTTGGGTGGAATACCTTCCTCTACTTACTAGTACTAGAGAAAGTAAAAAGAAAATGCAAGGAAGCGCTCGAAAATAATAGTGGATTTAACATAGTCTGTAAAATTTCAAATGTGTTAGTAATAATATAATGATATTTTGTTGTTTGACGATGCTGTCAATTGCCTGGATTACATCAGCGTCGCTGGTGTGATGGAATTTCGTCCCACAGGAGCTCTTTTACATGCCAGTGAATCTACTGACATGGAGCTGTCGTTTTTAAGCAGACTTAAAAACCATTGGTCTGGGCCGGATTTGAAACCCTTGACCTTAGGATCAGTAGACCAGCATCTAAGCAATTGAACCACCCAGACCGACACAACATGAAGACATTGTTGTAAGTCTGACTGACATTCCAGGTTGTAATTGTGTTAGACTTACTTCTTATGATGAGGAACGATCATTTTCAAAATTCAAGACATTTCTTTGTGATAATCATCAATCTTTCGGAATGGAACATTTGAGGAAGCATTTGGTCATATTCTGTAACTTTACAGTACTTGATGATCCGTTACAGCAGATGTCTGGTGAGTACCATGTACATTTATATTATTTCATTCAGATCTTAAAAACATTTTATTTGTTTTAGCACATATTTCTTACTTTTAGCACATATTTTTGACATTTTTAGCACATAAAAAATAAATATTTCAAACTTTTTGGCACCTAAAAATCCAAGCCCTAGTTATGACATACGATATGTTTTGAAAATAGAACATTCTCATGTTTGGTTATTTAAAGGGGCAATTTTCTTATGGAAACTCTTTAAGTTCAACATTAATCATACTTTTTAGTGTATCACTAGTAGAACCAATTATTAGTTTTAGAGGGATAAATACTTTACTGAATAAAAATTGCTTTTATTGGAGAAAATAAATATAAGTTTATCTAACAGCATTTGTGAACTCATTTCATATGATGCCAGTAGAAATTATAACACTTTGGTCCTTGCTCTAAGAAAAAATAATTTTACAATAACAATCCAAATCTTAAAGCTACTCAGGTTCAGTGAAAACCAACTAGTTCATTAAAATATCACTAAACATTTTACAGCATTTTCTTTCAAGTCGCAGATGTTTAAGTTACATCTAACTTAATATCCTTTTGCATACATTTCAATAAGCTAGTAACAGTGATGTGAATCTAAATTATTATAAAAATTGAATCTACATTGAAGTGATAAGTGCTTCAACACCAATTCAATTTTTGTAATAATTTATATATCCTTTATTTTTTACAATGTCAAAATAGTTTAAGCATTCTGAAATCAAAATATTAATTTGAATTCTCAAGATAAATCATTAGTAAACCATTTAAAATGGACAATTTAAGAAACAAATAAAATAAATGGCAAGTAAAGTAACTCTTACTTACTAAATATATTTCAACAGTAAAGTAGATATATAGTGATATGATGTACAATACAGTAATTGAAAACAAAAAGCAGGTGATAACTTTAGGGAAATGAAATTGCATTATCCAACCAAACCAATTTGAAGTCAATGCCCATGAAGCTTTTAAAGCACTTCCTTTTTCAAAAGAAAATAATAAAGAAATAATACTCAAAAATAATTTTTATAGAATTACCATTAAACCACAATTTAATGGACTAATGGGGACAAAAGGGTATCTTAAAATCTGAAGTCCATTTAATTGTGAATCATATAATGAATCCTTAAAATAAAATATTACCCTTGACATTGTGCTATATGATGTAAATGTAAAATATTTAATATGCATATCATATTAGTAACAAAAACCTGTTTGCACGAGCTTATTTAAAAGCTGAAACACAATATCAAGTTTTACTCGCGTTCTTGTTGAATGTTGTTTCTTAATAACCAAAGATCAAAAATGCCTGAAATGTTCATAATACACTAGGACAGGCTTCAAAATTTGAGATCTCTCCACATATATGATGTCATACACATGGCCTCTTACTAATCTAGGACCACACATGTTCGACTCGTCTTCCTTGTCAAGATTTTCTTCAACCTTCAACAGGGTTTCCCAGAGGTTACCAATTTCAAGCCCCTTGAAATTCATATCTACTTCCATTCTATAGGGTTGGGCAGATAAAACCGGCCAAGCCTGTCTCATCTCATATTATTTGGAAAGAAATTATGTAGGGTATTGTTTTCTTTTCTATCTTTTTTCTTGAAATGTAATTATGTTGGCTATACTATGACTATATTCCGCGATTTAGTACGAAAATGGCGTACAACTGAATTCATTAAAAATGCAACAAGGAACAGAATGCCTTCTATATGGACACCAGCTTATGGAGCAAATTAATGAAATAATCACTAGGAGCCCCCAAAAGTCTACTACGAGATTAGCTCAACAGGTTCATCTGAGTAGGAGAACTTGCAGATGTGTGTTGAAGTCTTTGAAATTCAAACCATACCAAGTGACAGCTCTACAACAACTGAAGAAGCCCTATAAAGTTAAACATGTAAATTTCTGCCGCTGGTTGTTGGACATGGTTGCAGATGGTCATATGGACCTGTTGATGTTCATCATGAGTGATGTGGCTTGGTTTCATCTCAAGAATAACATCAGGAGTTGTATCCACAGCATCACCCACAGCATCACCAATGAGGACTTGATATGTGTTTTCATGAACCTCTTAAGACATGCATAAAAGTGTCTAAATGCAGATGGAGGGCACTTCCAGCATTTAATATAAAGATACATGCATTTTATTCCATTAAAGTTTGTTTAAAATCAATATCATAACATGGGCTGGTTTTATCTGCCCAACCCTGTATTTAACAGCTGTTTCCATGCATTAGCTAACATTTTGGTTTTTATTTTACTCCAAGTGGCTGCAAAATTAAAAAATCACAAGTTTTATGTTACATAAGCAAAGATTTTGCAGGTTCTGAGTCCCTTGTATTTTTTTCAGCACCATGTTCATCCTCCAAAATAACTATAACCCAGGCGCGGCTCCTCAGGGTAGGCAGGGTAGGCAGGGTAGGCATTGCCTACCCTATCGTAATACATCAACAAATAATGTTTAACTATGATTCTGCATTTTATCATTTGAACCGTCATTTTCCCCTAAATTGCAGTTCAAGAAAAGTTTTCTCAGTTATAATGACCAGCGCATGGTCAAATCCTTTAATCTCAATTCCGATTCATCAAAACTGCGCTGCGTGTTTGAAACGTGCGGCAGAAATGATACGCATGGAACCTGGGTAGTGGAGAGCAGGCTAGCTTAACCTCTGCCTGCCCGGCCCCATTTCCACAGTACGAGGCCCTTGAACAGGGATAAGGAAACATTCGGTCTGTATATGCACTCCGAGCATGCGTAGATGCGTCTGCCAGCAGTCCGAACACTTGCCTGCCCAAATCCGAATTTATGCGACATCTTCCGAACAGCCATACTCCACGAACGAAGATCTCAGAGATCTGAATCTGTCGTTATCTGTGTGTAATACCAGTATGACCGACTTAATTAGTGAACTATTACAAATTCCGCTTTCGCGGCACACTGACAATCAAAAGAGGACTGTTTTAGCTATTTAACACAAAGCTGCAGTCAGACAATTTTTCAATTTCTTAATCTATTTTAGTCATGGGCGTCGCAAAACGGGAGCAAGGGGGGCCACGACCCCCCGTTGGAAGTTGGTGAACTTAATGTGCAGTCAGTTACTGACTTTTAAACTATTATTTTAATTTTGATGTAAAGAACAATTTTTGTTTAGCACAAATTAATACGGTTATCTGCAACAAATACTATAAATTTTGACAGTAAAATAATGATTTAATATTATATGATTGAAAATTTCCAACATGTGCCCCCCCCCCCCCCTCTGGAAAAAAGTCTGCCGACACTGGTGATTTTAGTTTTGACGGTAATTCGTCCGTAAGTCACACTCATTAACTCTGCTCTTATTAAACAACCAAACAAAATATTGTTTGCGTTATGCGCAATGACTTCGCCCCCTATATTTCGGATAAACGGGGTTTATTGTTATTATTATTATTGTTTGTTGTTGTTGTTACTGTTACACTTTGCCTACCCTAAAATTTTGACTGCGAGCCGCCACTGCTATAACCTCTTCAAGGAACTTCTTGTACAACCTCTTGCAGGCTACAGTTACTTCTAATCCATTGGTTGTAGTAGCGAAGTTGTAACAGTGAAGTTTTATTTGAAGGGAGATAAATATATTTTATTCTTCTGTAGCCATTAACTAAATCCTCAACATTAGGATGAGTACACACGTTATCGAAAATCAAAACAGCTTTCATATTTTCAGGTGGGATTTTCAGAATCTCTTTTTGATAATGTTTCACTTTCAATACAAAGTGATTGAAGAATCATCAGAAAAAATAATATATGTAAACCAAGCACTCCCAAAGTTGGAATAAACGACTGGCAACTGATACATGATGTTCTTCAAACCATGAGATTTCCCAGCTTTTCCAAAAAAACTTTTTTTTCTCTGTTACAGTTTCCAAGCCATACACTTTACAATCACAGCATCAAATAAAATAAACGAGCAACACACTTTTCTCTAAAGGAGCACAGGTAATATGTTAACACTTTACATATGTTTCCAGACAAAATATTTATTTTCTTGAGAATTTTACAAAAAAAGACAAAACTATTAGATATTAGGTAAGATATAAATATCTCTTCTCAAAGTACCTGTATTTCAGGAGTTTTCAGGTGGATCTTCTCTGCAAACTGAGAAAGTGTGTGCTGGCTTTCCAAAATAAAGTAATTAGCATTATCTGCATGATAAACACTTGAAATTGCATCCAAAATAGTACAACACAGCCCTGCTGAACTGGATTTGAGAAATACTGATTGAAGCACTTGAAATGCCTGGATGTTGCGAACACTTGCTCCTGAAAAATGTTCAAGTATTATTCCTATAACATTAGGAATATTATCATCTTAAAGTAATGAGTGTCATTAAAACTACATATTTAAGTTTTGCAAGCATCAACATAAATGCACAAGACAGCTACAAACATCAGTTAGAGGCTATGCATAGTTAATTTTATATCTGACAATGTTTTGGTAACATACTGTTCAGCAATTATTATATATTTATGCCAACAAACATATTGTTGCTGTTAAACACACAAGTCATATGTGGGCAATGTTTGAGAGGCAGAATCGAAACTAAACAATTCAATGCCACAGCTGGGATTTCAACCATAGACCCTCCACTTACCAGGCAGGTGCTCTAATCATTAAGCTACTGTGAACAACATGCCAGAGTGACATTGAATTCTCTAACTGATTCATATTTCTCCCAGTACACCACATAAGAGAAATAAGAATCGGTTAGAGAACTTAAAGTCATTCTGGTACGTTGTCACAGTAGCTTAATTACCAACAGTAAGTTTGTAGGCATGAATAATTAATAATTACCATCTAAAGGTTATTCAATTTTGGGACATAAAGTAATGATTTTTTCGACCTGAACCTGTTTAGTAGTTGGACTAGTCCACTATCTTCTGGGAGGGGTTTTGAGTCGGTAGTAGCCTAGTAGCATGTGTGTTCTGGCAGGTAACAAAGACAGGTAAGGTGAATACTGTCAGCCTTTTTCTCCCACCCTAGAGCACCTTCTCCTCTGCATTTTTGCAGGGTCAGGTCTAAATAATCAAGCTGTACGTACATTAGTAAGTTGTCATTGGGATAGTTGTCTCTGATGTGACACCGCCTTTGTGGTTTGCCAGGAGAAATACAAACCAGAGAATTCAATGTCATTCTGGCAGGTTGTCACAGTAGCTTAATGGTAAGAGCACTCGTCTGGTAAGCAGAGGGTCTATGGTTCAAATCCCAGCTGTCGCATTGAATTTTTCAGTTCCAATTCTGCCTCTCAAACATTGCCCCACACATGGCTTGTGTATTTAACAACACCAACAGTAAGTTTGTTGGCATAAATAAATACAAATTACCATTTGAAGCTGTTGTTTAAAATACACTTCCCAGGAACCCATACAGCTGAACAAGAACTAGTCTCATAGTACATAGACCTTTGCAGGAAGGTTGGAATGTAGCCTCTGAAATTATGAGGTTAAATGGGCAATCTTTTGTTTGAGTCCTATAAAAAATGTGAGGGTGGAGTGCAGAAGAGCTGGAAGTCGTCTCCTTTCACCTGGTGAAGATTTTCAGGGTCTGTTCAGCCATAAGGCGTGAATTTTGTCTCTGGTAGCAGGACTAGTTAATGTCTATATTAAGCCTGTAAGATGGTCTTATTGCAGGACTAAGAATTTTCAAACTATCAATCTAACTTACTTCATGTCCAACATTCCAGAAAGGCCATTAGGTAGCCATTTAAGAAAGGTGGTGTTTACATGTTCTGAAAATACCATATTATTTGTATAATAAATGTTGAAATTCTGAAATTTGCAAAACGGAATAAACAGAAAATATTTACCAACTCCCCCCCCCCCCGATGGCTTGTCGCTCTAAACAACATGCATTTTCAGGAGTGTTTCCATTATTATATTTATAAACCACTGGCTAAACATCAAAATATAGCCCCAACCCTGGCATATGAGCAAATATGTTTCTATATTGACATTTATCACAGTTTAAAGTGTATTAATAAAAACTAGATGTTTGCATGAAGAGCCATGGAATTGATCAAACTTGTCAGAGATACAAAACATCAATACATTCTATTAAACAGAAAATTGTGGACTCAGTATAAAAGAACTCACCTCTTCCTGAAGGCTGTGGCAGGGTAAAGCCCAACATCTGAAACAAGGAGCCCATGCTGGCCTGACTGGGCCGAAGTTCAATGTAACCACACATTGTAAGAGAAGCTACCATCAGAACTAAATTTCTAATTGCCTCCTGTGATTCTGCTGATGTATCCTGCTCTAATCTGAAACAGATAGTATTTTAAGTAATTAAAATTCAGTTGTAAACATTTAAAAATGTAGTTTCTTGCACAGCAGAAGCAACCTATAGTGAGTGTTTATAATCTAGAAATGTATTTATCAATAGAATGCATTTCCAGGTAGCAGTAAAACAAATCCAACATGTGCATTCAAATTACGCTGCCAATTGAAAATAGTATTAGTGATGATATTCACTTCCTTTTAATGAATACTTAACTGCAGGATGTTTTCAACAAACCTAATGCACTTTCTCTAGCTTCTAAGTATACACAGACAGTACACATTGCTTTTAACCCATTTGCGTTGTATGACAATCCGTACTTGCATAGGCAGAAATGGAATTTAAATTACATGACAAGCATACCTTGCATATGTACCCTGGCCAATAAGACTACATATACTTGCATTTTTAACTATCAGATGGCATTCAAAGGATCTTTATATCTCGTTAGAAGACTAATTCATAGAAAATCTAATGCTGTTGCTATAACGAGAACAAATAAGAAATATATATGTCTCTGATATACATGTGTGAACCATGGTCTACAATGAATGTGCTGGGTGTGAAAGGATAACATGGATGTTTATTTCTTATCAATGATACATGAAGCTGTTGAGATTACAGCAACAGACAAGCTGAGTATTAAAGCTCAGAAATCCAGAGAGGAGATAAAGAAACCAAAGTGTGCCCTTGAGTACCGGAAGTGAATGGGAGGTTTCAATTTCTAAAATTAGATTTGTTTCCTGTAATACAGTGCACAGCTATAAGTTACAGGTGTGGGCTACTTAAGGTTGAGAGAGATGACTGCAGGGTAACGTGTGAGGCTTGCATTCAGGAAGTCGTGGGTTCAATGCAACCATCCTTCCTGACCCGGTTTTTTTCAGAGGTTTTCCAGGGTCACCAGGCAAATGCTGAGAAGATTAATTACATGCCCCGAATTTCCTGTCCCTCCATTTCATTGCACCTTCACTTCAATCAGTCTTTCTGGGTTGGAACTGTTGGCAATGGCCGAGTTTTGTGCTGTATCTAGTTTTGAGTGAATTCCTACAAACTGTGGTGTTTTTGGAAATGAAATTACTAATATTTTAGCAAAGAAAGGATCCAAAATCAATTTAGTGGTAAAACAAAATTTCTCCTATGAATCAATTAAAAGAACTGTTAAAAGTAAAATAACTTCAAATTATAATCAATTATGTATAATACTGGCACAGACATTTAAATAATCATGTGGCAGCATTTATAAAGGTATTAAATAGAATGGAATATGCGTGTATTCTTACACAGCACAAAAAATTAACACCATTCAAAAGTTTACTGGTGTACTTTACGCCATATCTTTTATTTTGAGAAGTGGAGAGTTTTACATATAACTACATGTATGTATATTACATCAAATTTGCTTCATTCGCCAAAGCACAGTTTTAATCTGTTTATAGTTATCCGTGATATGTTGAGGTGGAAAAGTTTAATCTGTGCTTACGTCTCCTCTTGGTCTCGGCTGGGGAACGACAATCCACTAACAGATTGCCAACACTGCATGCTTTGCATGTGGTGTAGTGAGAATGCATATGTCAGGAAAGCAACTGTCAGGATACCCATGTTACATTAATTCAACTCTAACTCCTGAGCATCAGATATCAGATACACACACACTATTTTATTTTATGCTTTAAATTCCAATATTCATAACTTGCCATTTCATTTCAAATTTGTTAATGGATGTTCCTCATACTCTGTTAAAAGATAAAAGTCAGGCATATTCACTTAATATTTTTAACACTATTTTACT
Organism: Tenodera sinensis; assembly: GCA_030765045.1. NCBI lineage: Eukaryota > Metazoa > Arthropoda > Insecta > Mantodea > Mantidae > Tenodera > Tenodera sinensis. The sequence continues at coordinate 31,295,979 of CM060969.1, read as the reverse complement.
TTTCCTAAGCAGAATTGGGATATATTCTTCACCATTCTGTCCTCTATGCGACCTGCAAGAGGAAATGGACCAAGACGACTTTCAAACATGCCCGGCCACTTCTAGCGCCCCATCCATCAGTACAAAATATTGGAGAGCAAGAGGATTAATGACTTCATTGTCAGAAATCCAGCATTAGCTAACAACTTTTCCTAGGCAATTAAATTAACATTAATAAAAAATAGTGCCCATTTCACTTAATAATTAGTTTCTTAATTCTGTAAGGACTTACTTAAGTAAGAACTCTGAGAGAAAAAGATATCCTTGACAGGACCTGAAGTCATCCAGTAAGGTCTGTGCTACCTCACTTGAGTCCTTAAGGAAGCAAAATACTGCCACAAACATCTCAACAATTTCAAGTGGTGAGAGTTCCTGTACACGCTGCATGTTGTCAATACATAACGCAACACAGCCTTTGTCTGAAATATTAAATCAGATTTTTAGTTTTACTGCTCAGGCTACAAGTATTTCTTTAAAAATTTTTAAGAAAAAATTTAGATTTGCAATTCTTTGTATAATAAAGTTTAAAATGACTCCCACACCAACAATGAAATAATGAAAAAATAAAAATACAGTAGTTAAAATTAATATTGGAATGCTTATTAGTCTATCTAGATTTCATTCATAATTTTTAAATGTCACTGAGAAACGTGATACAGAATATTTAGCATATTTCATTAACAAGAAATAAACTGTAGCAGTTCTGAGCTTTTCAATCATTTCAAAATCTACATTGAAGTGCAGGGGAAATTACCTACCAATGAAACCATTGTTGACATTTGCTAATAGTGTACTCAATATATTATTCAGTTTAATTTAATTACATATTTATTTCACAAATGGGTACAGCTTTTCCTTTCTTCTAATTCACTACCAACTATTAACCATTGAAAATTAGGTGCAGAAAGATCAAAAGAGTTGAGTATCAATGTTAAAAATTCTACAGCAACATAGGAACTGTGACTGTTGGAAGTTTAAGCCATTGTTACACTAAATTGGTCATTATCAAACTGCTGGCATATAAATGGTACAATTTTATGAATTCAAATTTTTTTACCAGCAGTCCTGTATTCTTATAAAACAATAACTGAAATCAAAATCATCTATTTGTAAATATATAACTTGTTTTGTTTTAAGTTTAATGTTCTTTAACCGGGGAGGTCATATTGAACAGTGAATGAAATGGGTGATGTTGCTCCAGTGAGCCCTGGATTCATAGAGCTTCAAGTTACCCATAATTTTTCTACTCAGGATTAGAAAAAATGCAGGATAAGGCCTCATCTGGTTAAATCATCCTAACCAAGATTCAAACTCAGGTTCTCTTGAATGTGAGGTAGATGTAATATCACAGAAGCCGTTTTTATGTCACTTTTCTTAGTGTAAGCACCTTTCCTTGATGCAGATTGTAAGAAACAGGAGGAAAAACAAAATGTGTAACATGCTCTTAATAATCATAAACAGAAATGCAATTAACCAGTGACTCTCTTAGAAACCAAATTTTTGTTAGTCACAGTTTTATATGTTCCTTTCAATTACAATGGTGAATATTTTGCTAGCTTTTTATTAAATGTAGTTGATGCTATTCATGCAAAAAGATTAATTATAAAGTGCTATTTTTCCTTGATACTATATTTGGTCTTATCTTAAAAAGTTGGAGCTTTATGGACTATAAATTATTTTGCTTGTATAGTATTGTGGCAGTTTTTACTACGGGTCAGGTTAGAGCAACGAGATCTTTGATACAGGGTCATATGTAACGGACAACAGATAAAGAGCAAAAATGGCAAGGGCTAGGATTTTAACCTTAAAGTACTGATTTCACCAAAAGTAACTATTTTGTTTTAAATAGAAACAATTCACAAAATTAATTAATCATGTTTGTGAAATTACCATCTAAAACCTTTGGATTAGTCCCATGGCAAAGTTTTTCCTTTTTGATCACCTCCGACCCGAAGGTGTATATTTCATGTTATTTCTTCTCCATGCAATCACTGGCAGATTGTTTATTCTTTCTTCTTGCTAACAGGCCTTTTATTTTATTGAGACACACTTTTTCCGATAAAACAGCACAATTACGTGTCTTTTCTATATGACACTTAGATCATAACTCTCATAAAAGATTAAACTATTTATTCCCCTTGGTTACGGAGCATAGCAACAGTTGTTTCTCCTTTGTTTTTCCCCACAATTTATACTTATAATCAGTGTCGGCCATCCTCCACTGTACTGAATAGTTTCAGACCCAAAAATAAAATTTACAAAGTAAAACGTAACGTCTATGTAACAAAAAATTGTCATATTTTTGGTAAACATAAAATAAATACAATATATACCAGCATGAATCATCTATTCCTGTTTTTTTTCTAAATTAAATATTCTAGGCTTACAATTTCCCCTGCATTATCCAAAGTGCTAAGGCAAAAAAAGTAGACCATTTTAAACTTTAACAGTCTATAGATGTTGTTTTACTACAGTATTTGCTTACATATTTGATATTTTTTAAGTACATAAAATAAGAAAGATACAAAATAATGCATGAAGTATGAACATACTATGTATGTAGCTGACAACAGGTTGTGTGAGACCATGGCGAGAAAGAGTCATGAGGACTTCAGCTGCGCTCTTTCTCCACATAACATTATGTGGAGGACACCAACTGGTGATAGCAGAGAACAGTAAAGTCAGGTCATCCTTTCTCGCCAGTTCCTCAGCAGGAGCAGCATGACTACATAGACGAACAAGCACCTGTAGAAAAGTAAGATGAACAATTATACAGATATATTATGGGACTTGTACCAGTCACTGGGTCATGCAAATAAAAATACAGTATTTACAACTTTCTGAAATAACAGACTATTTTTCAACCATCACAAACCTTGTATGCCTCTCTAAAACAAACTGCATTTAGTAGTTTGTGAGCCTCTCACTGTTAACATAGCATTCAATAATGTGCCAAGAAAAAGCCTTCCTAGAAAATCAGGAATTTATGAGGGCCTGTACAATAAAGACTGGATCATACTGTTTTAGTTATAATTTCTTACACTTACATTTAAATTTATACTATTCTTTGGCTTAATATCTAATGAACACATCATGCTAATGCAGAGCCTCTCAAAGCTTAAAATGTACCAGGTGCAATCCTAGGTGCAGAGCTTCCTTGCACCGTGCATCAGGGTGACTCGGTTAAGCTCAGTTCAACTTATGCACTACAGAGCGAAGAAAAGAAGAATCAACAAAATCAGAGGATATGGTCAGTGAATTTATTTTGATAACTCTCCCGATCAGGTCGGTGAGACCCGTAAACCAACGACAGGTGTGGTCCTCCAGACATTCTGGGGGTTGTGAGAGAGCGATGTGACCGCCAAAACATAAAAATATGGTGCTCTCTAAAAAGCGGTTACTATTACTGCTATTGCTCTCTTCAATATCAAAAAATATTGGAGAGCAAGATTAATGACTTCATTGTCAGAAATCCAGCATTAGCTAACAACAACAAAATCTGTGTTGACAAACAGTTAACTTATCAGTGAAATAGGTACATGCAATACAAATATCTAATAATGGAATAACTTGCTCCAAAGAAAGCAAAGAATGCTGACGTCCGTTTAAATCAGAGTGAGAACTTCCTTATTTTTTTGAAAGTCGTGATCATAGAGCCAAATACCTCATCTGCAGTACATTAATTACATGTATAACAAAATCATCTGTTGAAAGACTATACATATGGTGAAATCATAGAGGACACTAGAGAGGAAGAATTAAAGACGCTGCTACATATTGAAGAGCAGTCTTTATCCAAAAATGAGGTTTATACCAGTTTTCTAGATCATTAAGACAAAAGACCAGGTTTAGAAAGGGAAAACAAATTAACCAATTTAACACTGCGCATGGCATGCAAACATTATGTGAGGAAGAAACAGCGCTGAAGGTGAGGAAGAGGGAGATGGCAAAGCAAGTGAAAGAGAAGCATAAGGTAAAAGCGGCTGGAAGTTTCACCCAGGTCAACTTTTTGTAGTCGCATTTTGTGCCTTGTACCATGCAATGCACCAGTGCTTACACCCTGAGATGCCCTGTACTAATGGCATTTATGGTTCACACCTCTGACAGGTCTGCAAGCTAAGACATATTCAGTATTTACATTGCACAGCATTGTCAGGAAGTCCAAAAACACATCTTAAAGTAAGTGATATAGTGTGGACGACCCAATAACTACATAAATGTTAATGCACATTACTGACACAAAATCTAAAAACACATGTTAATTGTAATGCTCAGTATTTCAGTAATGATTGAAAGTTTTTTGAATAAATGAGGTTAAACACATTAATTGAAGGTCAGTTTTGTTTACACTATAACCTCACTTACTTTTGAAAATCAGGATATGTTTTGGGAATCTTTGTTCCCATCTTCAGCTTCAGTCGATGAAACTTTGACGTAAGTTATGAATACTAAGCACAGGCCAACATTTAGTGAAATAAGGAAAAATTGAAGCTATTAACAGTGAAGCAACAAGATTCTAAAGTAAGAACAAATTAGAAACTAAAAACTTCACTTATCTTAGTAATGTTATTTTTTTTGCTGACCCTGGGTTTGAGAATGAGTTGGACACAGCTTGAAACCCAGGGTCAGCAAAAAAAATAACAACATTACTAAGATAAGTGAAGTTTTTAGTTTCTAATTTGTTCTTACTTTAGAATTTAGTGAAACTTTTTCACATTATCAATTGTCCAACTGTATATCCAAGTTGCCATGTGTTTGATATTCAAAACTTACACCAAAAACACTAGGATAAGTGAAGCTTAGTCTCTAACTACTTATATTTGTCGACCAAATTTAGTTTTTAATCATCTTTACATTTTGAGTATCTCTGCCCATCTCTCATTCAACCTCTCCATCATGCACACACTCATGCATGGACATGCATACCTTTTCCTAAAAATGCTCTTTTTGGACTCAGGGTGTCTCAAAAGGTGAATTTTGGGTAAAATCTCCTAATTGAATTTTTGGATGGAATGGAATACTTCCTCTACTTATTAGAGGTTAAGTATTAAAGAAAATAAATAGACTTAAAAATTATAGAATATGCTTAAAGGTATTTGCTTTCATTCTCAACCATGATCAACCACTTATTCATGCACTCTTTTTGAAGTCATCTTCCCAATTTTTGTGTATCCAGTGATGAGATCTCAGTGAAATGAAGGCAAATGCTTTGAAAACATTTGCAAGTGTTTTTTTATAAATTAAGACTGGGAGCAATTCTTATTCTGCTGTTCTGAACTCGCTTAACTGTGCTTTCCCATCAACTGCTTGCAATTGCTTGAAATCCTAGCTTTGGATGGAAGAACAAATACTGCTATCAAGTGAAGGTTTTACTTATTTTACCTGCTAAATTTAAAACAAAATCTTAAAATATCGCAGACAAAGTATTTGTTTTTATTCACATGATCCACGGTTTACATGAATACCAGCACAAATCAGTAGGTAAATTCATTTTATTCTTTATGATACTAAATATTTTATAAAACACATACCTGTACAAATATTTTCTGCAGCAAAATCCTCCTCTCTCTAGGAGTAAACTCGCTACCATTTTCTGCAGTATCCGGATTCTCAATCTCAGGCAGATCAAAAAATAAATATAAGCACTTAACTAACGTTGAAGGAACAGACACAGAGGTCATAACCTGAAACAAAATAAGTTAAACATTACGTAATGCAAAGCAATATTGATAAGTAAAAAATTATAAAATTCATCTTTTGAAATTTAAATTTTTGCACATACCCGAATGAAAAGACAAACATTATTTAAAACCAAGTTACTATTAGTATAACCAACTGCTGCTAGTTACTTCTGAGAAACTGAAGTACAGTGGGAGACAAAATATTTGAGCAGCTTAGGTATCTTCTAACTTGTTTTATTTTATAAAAAATTCATATACTACACAACAGCATTCAACAAATTTCAGAAAATGATCAGGCAGCACATCATTTTGGTCCCAAAAAAGCGGTTACTCTATCAAAAACAGATTAACAGATTAAATTCTGAACTAAAAATATCCCACAGGAGAACAAATCAGAAATATGCCAGATTAGCTGTAATGACTACAAACAGATCCACATTGGGAAAACTAAAAGAAACATAAGAACAAGAACAAAAAAAGCAATAACATGGTTGAGATTTGTACCACGGATCTTCCACTCTACATGCTGCCACTGAGCTACCATGACAATATACCAGCACAGCCTTAAAAGTCTCCAACTAATTTGCATTTTCCCAATAGACCACCAGGGAATCTCGTATTTGAGACACATAGTAGTAAATTGAACAATATGTTGATATTTCTAAACACATTCTGCTCCAAATTGCTTGTAATTATGTTAATCATAGTACTAATTTTGGAGCGGGTCCTCCCCATCATTCAGCTGTTAATCAGCTGGTTGAATATCAGGTAAATGCCTCCCCCTTCTCTCGTTGCCTGGTATGCTGCTCTTCTTATTGGTTAGTCGTAAGATGTCGTCTGTGACTGGTATGTCAAAATTCATCAGCCGATCTCGATCCTTAATCATGTAAATATTTTCCCACATTGTTAACTCCCAATAATTTTTTACTGGTTTTAAAAGTTGGATATTTAAGTTGATATTATGATTGCAAAAGTAGTGAGCTAAGACTGATTTATCTGTTTCCTTGTGTTTGATGTTTCTGAGGTGTTCTTTCATTCTGATTTACAAATTTATTTTTGTTTTGCCAATGTATGTATCTTATGACAGTCTTCACAGTTGAGACAGTAGATTCCTGATAATTTAATACTTGGAGTTGTTTTTTTTAGAGGGTGATTGAGTAGATTTCTAACACTATACTTGTTTTGCAGAGCCAGTTTTATATTATAATCCTTAAAAATTTTGTTGAATTTGTTGAAAAATTTTGGGTGATATGTAAATTTACAATGCCTTTCTTGGATATCAATTTTTAATTTGCTGACATCCTTGACAGTTTTCATTTTCTATGTTTTTTTTAATAATCTAGTAATAAAATTGAATTTAAACCCATTCAAATTTGCAACAAGTTTAATATGCTCTACTTCTTCATTGTATTCTCTATTTGTTAGTGGGATAAGCTGATGAATTTTGATATTACCAATCAAAGACAACGTCTTACGACTAGCATACCAGGCAATGACAGAAGGGGGAGGCAGTTACCTGATGTTCTACCAGTTGATCAACAGCTGAATGATGGGGAGGATCCTCTCCGAAATTAGTCCTGAGATTAACATAATTGCAAGTAAGTTGGAGCAGAATGTATTTAGTAATATCAACATATTTTTCAATTTATCAATATGCTCCAATTTTTAACTACTTCATTTTCAGCATTTACACATAGTAGTATTTGGTTTGACATTAAAAAAAGAAACAGTTGCAGCAAATGCAACAGATATATTAAATTTTATTACAATGACCATTCTGCACATATTATTGCTAATGAAAAAGAAATATTGTATACCTGTACAAGAGAGGCATCTCCAGCAGCCAGAAGATTAAGAGTGGATAAGAGCATCCAGCCATTGCTCGATTCTTCAGAGTTTTCTATCTCCAAAAATTTTACAATGGCACAGCTTGCAGCTTCAGTTGATTGATTTGAAGCTCTTCTTCGCATCTCTGACACCATAAGACGTGAAACTTGCTGACAAAATGCCAAAATATCACGAAATTTCTCCATCATGTCTGATGATGGGCTGTTTCCAAAAACCTGAAACACACATGTGGAGAAATAAGTACTTTTTATTGTAAGATTTAAAGCTTTCACGGCGCACGTTATTTATTATAGTTTTACGGGTGATCAGCCGTGTGAGGTTTAAAAACATTGAGCTTTCGGCCATTGTAAACTCCATGGCCTTCGTCAGAATGAAAAAAAGTAAAGTAAAGTAAAGTAAAAAAAGTATTTTTTACTTGCTAAAAGACACTAGGGATATGAAGATTTGGAAAATATTATTGACTATGCTATATGTATACCCAGCTAGTACAGCATTAAAACTTTAAGGAACATTCACGTTCTGAGAAGTATTTAAATGATAATTTGAAGTTTATTAAATCAAAAGACAGCACCTTAAGCAAGAGTTTATATTTCATAAGAAAACTGCAACAATTTACAAACAAAATGACTTCTACAAAATTAATCTGCAGATTTCTCAGTCATAAAAAATACACTTACAAAACCAATACATAATACTAAAAAATATTGGTATTAGTACTTTGAAGGATAAGCTTTAGCTTTAATTATAGCATCTAGTCTTCTTGGTAGGAAATGGACCTCTTTTTAACCCTGCATTTGGGATTTGGTTCCATTCTTCCATACAAGCAGTTTTAAGTGCTTCTTTTTTGGAAGCTGTCCTTTTTCTTATGTTTCCCAAGGATGTTCCACACTTGTTCTTCTTCAATTTCCCTCTTCTATCACTTTTGTGGCATCAGGGGTTTACCTCAGAACTGAGGCTCATATTTTGCTTTTGAATCCGAGTTTAATTAAGGTGAGGGACTAACCCAATGCTTAAGGTCCCTGATTTATCCTCAGGATACTCGGGTAGATCCTCAACTCTTGAGGTAGAGATTGGGCATTTTCTCCCAACCCCAAAAAGTCTTGGTTTTCCTGCCAATGCTTGGGAGACTGTTTGCAATGGTTTCCCACTGGGCAATAGGTTTGCCACTTCTCTACTTGTTCAACAGGGTTAAATTTATCTGAAGACTGCAGAGATGTTGAAGCTGTTTTGGAATATCATATAAGATTAGATTATATCAGATTGGATTGTGTTCAGCAAGTTCACAAGTAGCCATAAAGGCCCATGAACATTGACCATGTCAATGGAAATGTACAGTATAGTACATATGGACATAAATATTAGATTTGAATGCTGAGCACATGTCCAGTTGTACGTTAAGCACAGTATGTTTTGGATCATTATCCTTCATAAACATCCAGTTTTCTAAGAGGCCATTTTCTCCACACTGGAATGCAACTCTTGCTCAAGAATGTCCATGTACCACTTCCTATGTGGCATTGGATCAAGGATCATATAATTATCCATATAATATGGAGAAGCAGACACCTGATGTGCTCATGCAACCCCATACAAGCACATATCCTCTGTCTTGCTTCACTGTGGAAGTAAGATTTTTAGCTTCAGTTTTGTACATTTTTCCACCATGCTTTGCAACTGCAGTGCAAGTCAAATACTTTGACTAGGCTATCTCTGCCCATACCAGCTTATCCCAGAAGTTTGCACCCTTACCATGATACTTACAAGCAAATTCTAGGTTTTTCCCCCCCTGTTCTATGGCTGACACTGAACTTACTTATGTGCTACGCTTCTGTTGTACAGTTTGTCATTGTAAACTGCTCTCACATTGCTTACTCAAATATTAATTCCTGTCCACTGCAACTCAGCAACAATCTGGGAAGCAATTAATGTTAAATCTTTTTAATGCAACTAAGAATACTGTTCTGTTCTCATGTTCAGCCATGAGTATTTTAGGTTGGCCACTTCTAGTATATTTAGGGCAGGTTTTCTGGCTCCTACCTTATCAGTGCGGATTGAATGGTTTGACTGAGGTCTCTCTGCTGTTTGAGATATCTCAGAGAAGATTTTGAGATTGTTGTGTAGTCTAATTATTATTTTTCTCTTTTAGTAGCAGTTTCTTTCCTTCTTCAGTACATTTTACTTTGTCTCCACAAAGTATTGGTTTGTTATCAGTCTTGTATGTGCAGACCATTTGCTGCAAGAATAATGAAAGCAGGCTATCCGGTAAGGAGAGGTAATACATATAACCACAGTTTTAATGTCTTTGGTGTACAAATGCTTATTTTTGTGCCAAATTTATGTCATCATGCAGTATTGCTGTGGAAAACTATTGATTTTAGACAGTTTCCAGGAAAGTTGTACTTGGAATAAGCAAACAAATTCATGAACCATATAATTTTGCAAGCAGACTAAGTTTCATGAATAATTAGGTTACAACATGTTTATACATTTAGTTAATATATGAATACTTTCTGTGGAGACCATACTTTCTAAACAACTTCATAGCCTCTCACTCATTTTCTGTGCCACTTTCTTCTTTATTCTGTACAGATAATTTTATAAGAAATTCTTTGCCTCTGAATGTGATCATGTTCCAAAAATTTTTGACTGCTGTTACTAACATGACGCTCTGAGCAAATGGAGGTTGGCTATGAACTCAGATTATCAAGTAACTGAATATTGGGAAAATGACAACTTTGTAATAATCAACATTAGCAAGGATCAGCATGCATAATGATTTTCTTCGGAAATGGGTCAGAGGACCTACCGAGGCTTGGTGCAGTGCCCTCCTTTGCTTAGGGAAATGCACATTAGGCTCAGAGCTGCTGCTGCTGCTTCTTCAAAATTAGCACTTAAAATTATGAAATACCCCCTTTGATGAAATTTCACTTCAACTGCTTCACTTTCTTCAGTTGGATAAGTAAATAACAGACTTTTAAAATATGATTTGAAGCTTTCCTGGCGACGAACATATTCAAGATGCTCTCGGGCTTCGAGCCAGGTGTAGTGATGAAAAGACATCGACGCTTCATCACTACACCTGGTTCGAAGCCCGAGAGCATCTTGAACAGACTTTTACATTGCAAGACATCTATTGGCCTGTTCCATTACCTCCTTTCTCTCTACAGTATATTTAACTCTTTAATTCTTTCCTTTTTATTTAAATGAAAACCTTCCATGCTGTTTTGATTCCATACTTACAATCTATAAAATTACTGCCTCTAAAGTTTGACTGTTTTCAGGGTATTCTTAGCATACTAAAATCAAATTAAAAGCCACCAAGTTCCTATCATGTATAATATTTTTATTTTAATTTTATTATAATATAATATTTTGACAATTATAGTGTAATTATTTAAACCATGATACAATTAATGTTTTTTCACACAAGAGCCGTGAGTAGAACACGATTGGAAAGGGTAGAGTGAGACTGTAAAGCAGAATGCCATGACCGGGATTTGAATCACGCATCCACTGGTCACTGTCCGGCCGCTCCAACCACCAAGCTATCATGGCCAACGTGCCAATATGACATCAAATTCTCCAACTCACTCACACTACTCCTGGCAAACCACACAAGGAGATCTCAATTTACTCTGAGATAACATACCTTAATGGCGACTTACAACGTGTAAGTACTTAAGTCATAGGCTTCTAGTTTAACCAACTACATATAAGGTCAATTAATGCAACTAATGTTTTTTCACACAAGAGCAGTGTGTAGGACACGATTGGAAAAGGGTAGAGTGAGACTGAAAAACTTAATTGCTTTAATGGGTGAGTGAGTGAGTGAGTGAGTGAGTGAGTGAGTGAGTGAGTGAGTGAGTGAGTGAGTGTTTAAGGACCTGTTGACAACTAGGTCATTAGGGCCCTTTGCTTTAATCAGATCTACATCTTTTGTGTAGTAAGATTTTGTCTATCTCTTATGTTTTACCAGTTATGCAAAAGTTATATTAAAGAGGGCTTCAGAGGCTATGCCCATAAAATTCAAGATGTAGTTTTCATGGAAATATCTTAAACATATGGTATTTTATTCAAAATTGTTACCGTTGTTTTAGAGAAAATCAAAATTTTTTAAAATGTTCCCATGTAAAGAGTAGCCTGAGACTACTAGAAAGATTTTCTTGAAAATCTTTGTGTTGCATCCTTGAAGGAATATGAACCTAAATATGAGGGTGGTATTTATCAAACTTTTCATTTTGACATGCTTGCACATACACTTGCACACGTATGTGCCTGCATGTTATTTTGCTCACATGTGTTGTTTTTATAACCAAGGAAAAGCTGTTTAGGTGTCAGAAATGCCAATCGTCATCTAATATATAATTTGTAGCCAACAAACACATATTTTATCACATTGTGAAATCTTGCAGATAAAAACTGAAAATGGATGAGTGATTGTAGTTTTAAAATATTATGTCTCTAAAAAAGTTCAAAATTTATGTCATCACTTGCAGATCAAATTTGTGATAAATGGAGGTGTAACGTTTTCCACTGATGGAAAAAAACTTATCCAATAAGTGAAGCCTGCCCATAATTTCAGCAGGAATCTGGAAAAGTTCAATTGTTTAGCCCAAAGGCAAACAGGATTATTGTAGGTAGTCCAGGCAGGGCAAACTTATTTCCTGCGTATGGAAAAAATGTTTCTTCATACATTCTTTTAGCTCCCTTTTTCCTAATTTTCCTGACTTTGAAGCTTTCACAATGATGTTTTCAGCCTTAAATATTCTTTTAGTAACTATGGGTCCAAACTTTCCTGTCAGTCCTTGAACAATGAATAATTTAGTATTCCTTACATGTAGTTGACATGATTATGTAGGAGCGGGTGAGAGGGCTCTCAGACTGTACCATATTTTCGCTATGTTTTTCCCCAACAAAGGACAATGTGCACTTTGTTCTCATTTACTTCTCAAAATTGTTCAGTCTGTATTGTAAATATCAAAAGGTGAATCACTCAATTAGCCTGCTCTTTGTTACATTCAAAAGATCATCTGCTAATTATTGAAGTTGAACCAAATTGTTAACACAGGGATGGGAAACAAATTTTGTGATGTTCCTGCTTTTGATTCTGTGATATTTTTTGAAACTGTGAATCCATGACCTAGACGCTTCATCTAGCTCATATTAGCACTTCCTTTGCAATATCTAGAGATTGTAACTTTAAATCTTATTGACATACATTTCATTTAGAAATGGTGAAAATAATTGCTCGTACATTGTCTTTGAACTTTGAAGAAGTGATTTTATAACTTCCAGTTGTTGCTTCCAAAAATAAAGTTGCCATTCTTATGTGACTGCTTGAAACTTTCTGACTGTTGCCATTGTTAACCATTTTTAATACATTCACTAAGCCAGTATTACACTGCTTTCCTTTTATACCATGGACTTGCACACACTTTTTTTTTGTACATAGATGATGACTTACTTTGGTAATTAGCAAGCTCAATTTCTACCAAGGGAGAGCGAGGGCTCTAAATGTCAAGAGTCTATAGATAAGGCATCAGCGTTACTTTCTTCCTATTCTTGAGAATGCTCACCAGTAGAATTGTCTTGTATGCCTAGTCACTTCTGTAGAGACAGATTCGTTCCAAAAGGATGGGCTTATGGCATTCTTTTGTCCTCCATATTAAATGACTAGTTCTGCAAATATTACACTGCTCACAAAAACAATTGGTTGCATAGGAGAAGATTTATAGGATTTAACATTGTTGTAGAGCACATAATTATATAATTTGTTTTGTCTGAAGGCACCAGAACCTGCTGTTGGAAAGATATAACTGACTGGATTTTAAGTGTCAGTGATGTAACCCAAGCACATGCTACCCTCTCGCACTTCTGTGCATATTATGCAAGCAGCAAGACTGCTCAGTTTCCAAGATTTTTCACATTTAACTTTAAATTTCATAGATGTAATTGAGCTTCAGCATATAATTTGTTGTACTGGTTGAAACATTCCCTTGAAAAAGCAATGGTGTAGTTTTGTATGTGATGCACTGTACTAGTTTATACATCCAATAAACTAAACTAAACCCCGGCGTGACAGCCTGAAGTAAATGACACAAAGCAAAAACACAAGACAAAGCAAAATTAAATTGGTCAAAGATTGCAACAAAATTTATATTGGAAAAACAAAAATATAATTGAAAACAAGGGCAAAGGAACATCTCAGGGATCTAAAGGATAAACAAGAAGTAAAATTGGCAGTAGCAGCATACTTTTGACTAGAAAACCATGAAATTGAAGTTGAACCTATGCTTTTAAAAAGAATCTCTAACCCAAAACAATTAACAGCTTGGAATAACATTTTCATTTTGTAAAACAAAGATTGGGTTTTCAACTTTGAGTTATCCTCAAGCAACAACCTCAGCAACAAATTCCTTGAAAATACACCAGAGGACAATATTAGTACAACATTCTTCAACACTAGGACAACATACTGTTAGGAAAACGCTAAGACAACAATGGGAAAGTCAATGGCAAGAAACAACTAAAGATAAGGAAACAAAGGAATACTTTCCCACTGTAGCAGAGAGAATGAAGATATGGATAAATCTAACGGCAAACCTTACAACACTACTGACAGGACATGGAAGACTCAAAACATACTACTGAAGGTTCCACATCACAGAAGACCCAAGTTGTTCCTGTAATGGAGGAGAGCAAACAACAGACCACATATAAGGCTGCAGAAATCTAGAGGAGCAAAGAAAAACATTCAGATGAAAAATGATTCAAAGAAGAGGAAAATGGCTACCAACTAAAGCAGAAATTGTTAAAAATTATTTTAAAGATATGTTCAGTATGCAAATTCAATTGATCTAAGGAAAAATAATTGAATTGTATAAATCTATTTATTTAATAAGACGTGTGCAAATTATTAGCAATTTTGTTTTGAATGCTTCCAATTCTAGTTCAATAGGCCTTACATGCCTCACATGACTTTATATAATTATTTTAAATGTTCCTGTGGCTAATACATATTACTTCTAAAATCTGACATGCTACTTTGCAGATATTTCTAGCTAGCTTGGTTTATTTTTCCTCTTTAGAATGTTTATGCTCATTTTTTCCCATTTTGTTCACTGCACAGTGAAAGGTAAATTCCTTTCTTCTGCCCAGTAGCTCATTACCACTGCTTCTGTATTGTTCTTTGGTACCTAATGGCACTCCAGGTAAGTCATCCCCTGGCAGGTAGATCCTTTCCTGGGCATTTTGAGGGTGGGGGATGAGGACAGCAAAGGTTACTCTCACATTTGCTACGAAACCTTGCTGTTAAGAAGATGGGAAAGGTCCAAGACATCACACCACGCAAAAGAGCTCAAATTCAAGTTTTATTAAGTGCTGGAGATAAAACAAAAAAGGAAATAAGCAAAATAGTAGGCGTAAGTGCAAGTTATATGACAAGGTTTGCACGTAAGCTGAATGAAAACAAAGCAACTTCACCACAAAGAGTGGGCAAATGTGGCAGAAAACGAGTGTTAACTTCAAGTATGAAACGTGTATTGGTCAGAGAACAGCTTAAAAATCGAAGCATGACTTCTACACAACTTCAGGCCGTTGCACTAGAACATGGGTGTGCAGTTTCATCAAGCACAGTGCGACGAAGACTTTTTGAAGCCGGTTTGAAAGCAAGAAGGCCTCGTAAAAAACAAAAACTAATGCCCATGATGATGAAAAAACGTCTTGCTTGGGCAAAAACATTAAAGGAATGGACATCTGAAGACTGGGCAAAGGTATGCAAAGTATTTAAATTTATAAAAATAGTTCATAGATTGTTTTATTTTCAGAAACTCATTTTGGACATTCAAGATGCTTTTGCTATCTTTTTCTCCGAATGATTTTTTTTTTATTCCAAGGATTGTAGCCAAACTTTTTGTTTCCAGATTGTGGTCAGTGATGAAACAATGGTTTCAATAGTTGAAGAAAGCCCACAGTACGTCAGAAGGAGGCCAGGACAAGCATTTAAAAAAGAATGTGTGGTGCAGAATGTGAAGCATCCAACAAAAGTGATGATATGGAGTGGAATTTCTACTTATGGGGTGGGGAAAATTCACATTGTAGAGGGAACCATGAATGCGAAGCAATATTCAGAAGTGGTAAAAAAGTGCATTAGGCCTATGATGAATGAGTGATTTCCATCAGGAAACGGAATATTCATGCAAGATGGTGCCCCATGCCACAAAGCGAAGTGTGTAATGAATATTTTTGATGAACATGGCATATCTGTTTTGGATTGGCCTGGTAATAGCCCAGATATGAACCCCATTGAGTCTGTGTGGAGTGTCTTGAAAAAAAAAGTTAAAAGCTTTCTCCCAACAACAAAGGAATCAATGGTGAATACAACTTTGTCGGTGTGGCAAAATGATGAAGAAATTCACAAAATGTGTAAGACTTCAATAGAGGGCATGCCTGCAAGAATTTCTGCCCTAATAAAAGCTAAGGGGGGACATACTAAATACTAGAATGATAAAATAAATCATTAACATTATAAAAATGAGTATTATTTTGTTAATAGCTGTACCAGATGGAATTTAAATAAAACTACCAGCATAAAACTGAAAATTGCTAATAATTTGCACACGTCTTAGTATTACATGTTGTAATGGAACATGCAGAACAATAACGATTTCAGGAAAAAAAAACTAGGACAGCATGCTCAAGCAATCTGCATCAAATTGATGATGGACGTAAGAGCCTCAAAACAGGTTTTATTTTACATATAGCAGTGCCCATCCCCTAACAATCACATTCCTAGAAGTTGTAAACATTCTTTTATTGCTAACGACATGGACATAATAAACAGGGTTGTCTCAATATACTCTTAGTGAAAGAATCTGTTGTTGCAAAGTTTTCCATTCACAGAGTGTTGTTCAATATTCTACTTACAACTCACATCTCAGAGAGACCAAAATAAAATATGTGGCAATGAGGAATGTTGTTGAGGCATGGGTGATACTATATATGTAGTGTCGGTAAACTGACTCACATGTTATCTTTAAACTGTTAACACGCCACTCTATAAAAAGCTTGTGACAAAGTAACACAAGTTCTGGTATCTTTGTTATTGCACTGGCTTTCAACTCATCACAATTTATGTTATGATCAATCCCTTCCCTCCAACATAATTTTTAGTGAAGGGACATCAGCACATCTGCTTCCAATGAAATCCTTTATAGAGATGATGATAATTTTCTATAACAACAGATTTCTTGTTATGTTGCTATAGGGCAGAGTAATCTATTTGTTATATATTTATTTTCCATGGAGGACTGACAAAATATACTTGCATTCCATATCATATAGCTTGTATATTTGATGGCCATGGAAAAACTTAATTTACAAAAATCTGATGTGTTGCACTCACATGACTTTCTCTACTCTTGTACTAACCATTCTTGCAAACTCTTATTCCTATATCTTCATGTTAGTTGAGATAAACATTCTACAAATTATCTTACTGCTTATTTCCTTGTAGGTGCAAGGGGAATATTAGAATACAGTAGGCTTTGCGCAATAGCCAAATATTTTAAAGCCTTGAGATCCTGTGCTCTTTGTACGCTTAACATATCAAAAATGAACAATGTTCCATTGCACGAAAGTTCCAAAACTGATACAAATAACCAGGAATATCTCCAAAATGGTTCACTCTACAAAAAAAAAATTATTTAGACATAAATTGTGGGTTTTAGCGAGATGCGAGATCTATATTTGTTGTACAGTAAGATTTTGTCTGTCTTATGGTTTACGAGTTATTCAAATCATCCAAATTAAACATGACAACATAGACAGAAAATTAAAAATATACACAAAAATCTTTGTATCGCATCCTTGAAAGACATTAAACTTAAATGCACCCTTTGGTTTTCAACAGACTTCATTTTTGAGTTCTCTCGCACGCACGCACGCACACATGCACACACTAGCCAACAGCTAAAATAAAAGGCTAAACACATGGCTCCTTCCTTTAATATTTACAGGAGTTTGCGGTGTCAATGCTGGTTCTGCTTCAAGCATTTAATACTAAAAATTACCATGTGAGTCGGTTAAACACAAAAGCAAACCAGTTTGGTAACGCAAGATGCAATACAGCAAAACGCACAAGTGGTAATACTGTAGTATGGACAATAATGCTCAGTTGTTACTTTAGCAAAGCACAAGCCTTCTTGACCTGGACAGTGAATGACACTGGATTCCAGGGCTCAAGATAAAGTGTGTGAGCAGTAAATTTGACACAACTTTCCTAACATGGTGCCAATACAGAAGTGATTTGCAATACGTATGGTTAACAACAACATACAGTTAATAGCAATTACATGAATTAATAAATATCAATGTTAAACAATATGAAAATCATTTGCATTTGTACTTAAATATACTGTATTAATAACCATTTAAAAAACTGTAAACTCACATAATATGTTTCACCCCTCAGCATTTACAACTATTATACAGGGTAACTAAACCTTTTATGGAGTTAACCATTTTTTAGATATTCCTTGCTATTGGATTGGTTTGAATGTTCCAATATTTATGCTTTTCTCAAATGGGAAGAGTTAGTCATTCTCACAATCTTTCTCCCTCCTCCCTCTGTATCTCTGCCTCTGTATATCTCTCTCTCTGTTTTTGTCTCTGTCCTTCTCTCTTTCTCATCTCTGTCTGCATGCAAATCACCACATAGCAACCAGTTCTTAAACGATTTGACTAAAGTCTACAGCATTCCCCTATCCCCCATTGTACCCACAAGGAGACTTATAACAAATCCATTTCTTCCAATGTTTATCTTGATTAACAAGGAGATACAACGATAAACATTTGTAAGTACAGTTGGTTGACGAATGGGTAAGAAAGTTCATATGAATGGATGACAGAATTCATAACCCCACTTCATATGTGGATGGAGTGAGCATATTTTTTATACTCTCCATGTAGGTGTCACCTAAGAGTGATTACTTATCAAGAAACAAGGCAATGCAACAATTGCATGTAAACAGTAGAATGGTAATATAACATAGGTACCTCAAGGAGACATTAAAAGATCAGAGGTTCTTAACCCTCAAAAGATGCTGTGGGGATGGTACAGCCCTGACATTTTCTTTACCTTCTACTCTGACTTCCAATATTCCTTGTACCTTGTCACCAACGTAAGGTTGACTTGCAGTCAAAGTGGATGTGTAGATGTGTGATTTCTTTTCCTATAAGCATAAGCTGAAATATCAATTGGTGCCATTATAGACCCCATGAACAGCATAAGCGTTTCTATCTTAGTTAATAAAATTGTCTACACCTGTGAAATTTTGTGTAGTTTTGAGTACTATTCATACATAATGCACACATCATTCAAAGGAGTACACACCATTTCTTGATTCAACTTCACAAAAACACTGGCTAGACAACTTTCTGAAAAATATCTCAATGAAAGACTCATCAATGACTGGCTACCGAAAGGATTCCGTATAGTAATCTCCAGATTTTAAAAAAGTCTTCTCCTAAAATGCAAATAATTACTCAAAGATTAAAGACAAAATGATGTGCATGTACCCTAATTCTACAGAGGGAAGATAAGCAGTATTGTGTTAACTGTGACCGCCCAGTCTGCCAAAACTTTCACTCTACGGTGTAGAAATATATCATGACTAAGCTTAGTATGTGAGCTAAGAATGAAGTTGTGCACATTTTGTCTGTACAGCAGACAGACAGAACGGTTCCCCACACTGTGCCGTGTGGGCACTACAAATGCCAATAACTCAGTCACTAGGGGTGTGTAGGGAAACATGGGCACATGTTTGGTTGGATTAGAGCAGGTTGATGTTTCGCTCCTTTGGAGCAATAGTGCCCAAATTTCCAACCTTGTCCGATTTGAACAACTTTGGTATAAATTGGTCGCTAGGGGTCTGTAGGGATGCCTGGGCACAGTTTTGGTTGGATTAGAGCAGGTCGATATTTCACAATTCTAGTCATGACTGTTTGTATGTTGCTGATACACTGATTATAATAATGGTTGAGCCAAAAGACTCCAAACCAGCTGTGCTGTGTTTCGTCTGTGCATGTCCTCGGCACTCATTGCCAACTGCCGCTGTCATAGAACAGCACGCATGAAGCCATACAACCTTTTTAAAACTACTTTTAAAGGCTTTACTTATCAATGTTATTAAAGGGGATGCTGAAACTGGCCACCGTCGTTGTCCATACATTTTTGGCACCTCTTTAGGAAACTATCCATCGCTCACCATAGTTCACATTGAGAAATGCTGGCAATTTCCTGGCAGATATTTTGTTTTAACTCTTCCAGAGTATGGAAGACTCACTTTATGCTTTAAGTTACCCCAGAAATAGAAATCACAGGAGGTTAGGTTGGAGGACCAGGGAGGCCACAAATCTCTACTAATACGGGTAATTCTGTAATTCTCGAGTAATTCTTGTAATTCTGTCCTGAAACACACTTTCAATTGCTCTCATCGAAAGATTGGCTGTATGAAATGTTGCAGAGTCTTGTTGAAAAAAGGCAATATCACGCTCTATTAGTTAATTCTCTAAAAAAGGGTGGGCAAAATTGTATTCACTTATGCATGGGTGTCAACTGCTGACTCAAAAAAAAATTGGATCTATAACTCTTTCTCCGCTAATGGCGCACCATACACCAATTTTTTTATCATGAAGGCGTATTTCATGAACAATATTAGATTTCTGAGAGCTCCAATAATGATCATTTTGCATACACACATATTCATGAAGGTGGAACCAAGCCTCGTCCATGAAAATTATTAAATGTGGGTCAATTTCGCCATTGTATACACTATTGAGAGTCCACTCACAAATGTGTGCCTAATTATAGGATCACCTGGTTGGAGAGCATGTGCCATAGTTATTTTATATGGTTTTAACTTCAGCAATTTAGTAGCTCTTTGCACAGAGCCATACAAAATGCCTGCCTGTTGTGAAAGATGACCAAGTGAGTTTTGGGGGGAATTCTCCAAACGGTGACCTATGTCATCTAATATTTCTTTGATAAGAACTGTATGCCATCTTTTAGATTTCTGAGCCTGAACACTTCCTGTGGCCTGAAATTTATTGTAAAGTTCATGGATTGTTGTACAGCCTGGAACAACTGTGTGACCTAGTGAACAGCAACTGCATGTTAATGTGTTTCTGTGTGCGCACTGTAAAAAACTGAGGAGAGGTTCAGATGTTTCTGGGCCCGCCTCGGTAGCATGATGGTTAGCATGTCTGCCTCATGTTCAAGAGGTCGTGAGTTCGAATCTCGCTTAGGGTAAGTTATCTGGGTAAGGTTTTTTTCCGAGGTTTTCCCTACCCTGAGAAGACGAATGTCGGGTAACTTAAAGCTCCATGGACCTCGGGCTCATTTGAGCATCATTTCACCCAATTCATTTCATTCATTCGTCCAATATGACGCAATGTTGGAGGACGTTAATTAAAAAAAAGATGTTTTTTGGTCTCTCTGTAGCACATATTTATTTCTACTATATACATACCATTCAGAAGTAATAGAGCAAACAACACATTAGACACTTTCATTGGATATACTATCTGAATACTTATTATTACTGTATACCTAATGTTAGCAATCATTTAAAACAGAGCAGATCATACATTTACGAGGGTGAATCAACACCGCAACATCTCACACAGCCCACCAAATGTCAGAATTGCTACAGAGATTCAAGTGGGAGGTAAGACAACATCCCCCATATAGTTCAAGCTAAGTGCCATGTGATTACTATGTTTAGTAAGGTGAAAAAGGATCTTGGTGGACGACAATTCTGAAATGATGAGGAGGTGAAAGCAGCTGTATCCAGCAGGTGGTTACATCCAGAATTGAAAAGTTGGTTGCCCAATCCGATAAATGTTTACAGCCTGTTGGGGACTATGTGGAAAAGTGAACTTACATTGTATGTTGCCATAGCTGTGTTGCCTATGTGTATGTGGTTTAATAAATGGCCATAACTTGAAAGTGCAAGTTACTTTTTGATTTGCCCTTGTATATTCTCGTAGTATCATACAAGCATGTCATGGGTATAGTCTCCGAATATCTATTTTTTATGGTGTACGTAACACTAGGAAGCAATCTATTTACCAGACAAATAATACAATGCTTATACTCTAAACACTGATGGCAAAAATTTGAAATTTTTACATTAGTGTTCCTATAATCCCCCAGAGACCAAGGAAAACAGCTGTTGCAGCCTTCCGACTATTGACAAATCATGACTGCTTAGCAAGTCATCTCTACAGAATAGGTATCTCAGCCTCACCAATATGTGTCCTGTGTAACGATCCAGCAGAAATGAATGAAGAACACTTGAAGACCTGTGAAGCATTAAGATCAGAAGAAACTACAGTTCAAAAGTATTGGAAAGCACGAATGCTAATGGCTTCATTGCCAGATGCAAGGCACTAGAAAACAACAACAAGAACATTAGTGTTCCAGTGTCAAAGCAACATAATATTCCTATGTCTTATCAAAGGCCATATACTCACTGACTGAGTAAAAGGTATGATATAGCAGAGAGGATTGAACTTCATTTTTAAATTTTTAATAAATTCATTATGTTGTCTAATTGAGAGGGGTAACTTATTGAACAATTTAGCACCTATATTAATTACATTATTTTTAAAAATTTATGTTCTAAGTACTGCAAATGTATGTCCAACTTATTCCTTGTGTTATTCGTTATTCCTCTCTAATTGTCCCAAGTGAGATTTAATGAAACAACACTTCCAGGATATATAGGCATCTTAAGGGAAGTATTTTGTCTCTTTTGAAGATTTCTGTGCATGATTCATGAGTTTGCATTCTATTCATCATTCTTAGAACCTTTTTCTGGATTCTGAAAACCTCTTCACTATCACTTCCATCACCCCAAAATATTATTCCATTATCTTAGTAGAGACTGAAAACAGGCAAAATATACATTTCTTAACGTTTTACTTCTGACAGTATTCCTAAGTGAAAAGATCATACATGCAACAGAACTGAGTTTCGGCACCAGTGATTTTAAATGTATATTACACTTTAGTATTTCATTGTTGGACACTTGTAAAATCACTAACTTATACATTATTATATATAATGTAATTGCAACCACTTAGCATTACTATTAGTGCTACATCTTAAAATTTGGTGATAATTATATTTAAAATATTCATGTATCATCAGTTAATTTTCATAAAAATATAATTAGCTAATGTCTATAATATGATCAAAATAAAGCATGTTAATTTCATTAATTAATGCAGTATCAGGATTAAGATTAATCAGATTGCTACAAAAATATGAAGACCAAGCATTTTGCAGAAATTTATGCTGCTACAGTATATGCTGAATCCATTACAACTACTGCTGTATTGACATCTAACATTTGAATTGGTGCTAAAATTGCTGACATAAATGTGCAACTGTCTCAGCAGTTTCATTAAACTCATGTGTAAACAGACAGCAGTTTGATCTGGTCACCAGTGAATATACTGTATGACCAAAGCAATTCACTTACTACGTCAGCAGTAACTGCTTGCACTTAAGTGGTTATAAAGCTATTAATTTTCCAATACAATAGCTGAGTCAGCTGCAGTTATGTCCATGGGTACAATCAACACTAAAATTGTTGAACATTCCATTGTGTTACAGCTATACTAAAAATGTCAGATCAATTCTTCAATACTTTCTCTAATCTATTGGGTTGTAATGGAAGATTTATGGTCAAAGTTACCTTATACGTATGATAATACTGATAGTTTCATTATATATTTGCATTTCATAGATCCTACAGTTTTGTCATTGATAACAGGATGTGGAACATGTCAATAGATCTAGTCAGTATTTATAATATTATTTACAGACTTATAGTATTAATTACAATAGGTAGGTGTTATTTAAAAATTCATTAAGTGTATAAAGTAAATGTTCCTGAAGATATTGCTTCAGCTTCATCTTGAATGTTTGATTATTACAGATCTACAAATTCTGGGGTAACATTAAATATTTTTGTACATTAATAATGCATTCCTTCTGAACACAGGAGCTTAGTGGCCTGATATTGTGAATGTCAAAATTTTACTAATAACAAAGCAATTTTTACTTTTTATGTAGGTCACCAATGTGTATATGTATTCTCCCATAAGAATTAATTTTTCTACGTTCTTGCAAATGTTTCTACATGGTGTTTTTGTATGGGAGCCTGATATAATTCTAGGGGTTTTTTGCTGTAAACTGAAAATACTCTCTGAATCTGTAGAACCTCCCCAAAAGATTATACCATACTTTATTACTGAGTAGAAGTATGCAAATATCATTATAGTCATTGAATGATTGTTCAAATCTATGTGATATTTTTTTGCCTTATATTCAACAAGAAATGTTACATTTATTTATTTTGCTATCACATTTTAACATTTTAAGTATGTCTGGAACAATACCCAAATTTACATATAATATTAAAGTATAACCTACATTGACTGAGGTTAAACATAAATAGCCTTCATTAACACAGGGTTCTTCATTTAAAACCTAACAGGCGCATGGCATTTTGCCTGTGCACGATTGGGTGTGCCACAGCTGACTTTGTTCCTACATAAACTCTACACGCAAACCATGTATAACATTCTTACCTTATACCTTTCATGTCTAAAAGTTATTATAAATGGGAATCACCAAGTTGTGTTCGCACAGCGTATATTCAAACATTCCCTGGTGAAGTGCCTCCTTCCAGATTTGCATGAAATTTGAAACCACCGGTTCTGTGGCAAATGAAAAACGAAAGCGTAAACGTAGTTTTAACAGAGGAAAATTTAGATGAACTACCACATGTTTTGAACATTCACCAACCAAATCCATCCCAAAATTAGCACAAGTGGGAATTTCAATGTCTTCTGCACATAGAGCAACTAAATTCTTAAAACTAAAACCATATAAATGTACAAATGTCCATGCTTTAAAACAAGATGACCCAGTATCACGAATGCATTATTATGAATGGTTTCTTTCAACAGTGAATGACGTTTAATTGGCCCACAGCTTCTATTCTTTTCCAAAGAGGCGTGGTTCCACCTAAATGGCCGTGCCAACACTCATAACAGTCAGTACTGGGCCTCTGAAAATCCACATCACATTC
Organism: Tenodera sinensis; assembly: GCA_030765045.1. Taxonomy (NCBI): domain Eukaryota; kingdom Metazoa; phylum Arthropoda; class Insecta; order Mantodea; family Mantidae; genus Tenodera; species Tenodera sinensis. Next base: position 31,271,246 of record CM060969.1, on the reverse strand, counting down.
AAGAAATCCCTCATTATGATCTGAGAGTTGGAGTTTGATGTGCTGTTAGTGCTAGACGCATAATCGGTCCAATATTCTGCAAGCAGACTGTTAATGGAGAGAGGTACCAAAATGATATTTTGACTCTATTTTATCATGAACTGACAGAAGATGAAAAATCATATTTGTGGTTTCAACAAGATTCTGCTACTGCCCATACAGCAGAGAAGTCCATGAATAAAATTAGGGAAGTGTTTGAAGATAGAATGATTAGTACTGGTATATGGCCCTCTCGTTCCTCAGATCTAACAGCGTGTGAATTTTACTTGGGAGTAACCTAAAAGACAAAGTTTACGAGACAAATCCTCATACATTGGAAGAACTAAAACAAAATATTAGAAATGAAATTCGAAACATTACAGTGACCCAACTTAATTGTGTGAATCAGAATGTGTTTTCCCGATATATTGCTTGTTTAGCCAAGAGTGGCATTTTCTATAAGGTAAGAGTGTTATACATGCTTTACACACAGAGTTTATGTACACCCATTCATGCACAGGCAAAATGCTGTGCACCCGTTAGGTTTTAAATGGAGAACCTGTACATTCTCATTAAATGACATAGATGAATACACTTAAATGCACTTGTTACCTATGACCATGTAGTCATACTATTATAGTATTTAGGCGCACCACAAATCATCTCGTACAAATTTTATTATAACAATGCTGGACATACACATATACATCTTCTAAATTATACTTATTGATGGCAATTAATTTTGAGAATAAACAATACATTAAATTGAAATACGAGATAACACCTTGCCTTTTCACTACGTATAGTAAATAGGGGAAATATTGCATTCCACCCAAAAATTTGACATCTAGATTGCAGAGAAAATACATGTTTTGGGAAATTTAAAAAAGAAAAGTAAAAGCATTTTTAGAGAGAGAGCGAGCATGTGCAGGTATGCGTGTGGTGCATGTATGTGAACAGCTTAACCCAAAAACAAAAAGTTGGTTAAATACCACTCGGTATCTGTGTTCAGTATTTTCCAAAGATGCAACACAGATTTTCAAGAAAATTCCTTCACTCCAGATTACCCTTTACATGGAACATCTTTCGAAGATTGAGATTTTCTCAAAAATGGCTCAAACAGTTTTGATTAAAATACCATATTTTTATGACAAATGAAATGTATAGATATTTGAATTTTTTGGAAATGCCCTCAGAAGCCCTCTGCAGCCTGGATGACTTTTTCATATCTAGTAAACTGTAAAAGATAGACAAAATCTTACAATACAAAAATGTAGTTCTTGTTAAAACACACAGTTTGTGCCTGTTGCATTTTTTTGTTGGGGGTATAGTGAACCATTTTGGAGATATTCCTTTTTATTTGTCTGAATTTTGTAATACATCTTATATATTTAAACGAGCAATTCTTGTATATATAATCCATGCAATTTGGAAATGGCTCTAACAATTTCGATTAAGTTTTTTTATTCAGACAGAGTTTTGCTTAATAAGTTTATCTCTGTAAGTGTCATTCCTGAAAAAAATGCAATTTTGCACAATTACTCTAAACCTCATTTTGGCCATAATTTCTCTGTTAATGGACCAATTTACACAAACAAGCCACGATATTAAAGGTCTCGTCAAGAGCTTTCAGAAAACCTAAAGAAAGTTGACTTAGCTATCTTAGTTTATGTGTAACAGTCACAATTAGTCAAAACCTTATTTGGACTATAATTTATGTTAATCGGCCAATTTCAACAAACAAGCAGGATATTAAAAGTCTCATCACGGAAACGGCTCCAACAATTAAGATGAAAATTTATATTTCATTAATATTTTGCTTTTCAAGTTTGTCTAAATAAGTATCTTCTCCCAAAAAAAACGTGATTAAAAAAAGAGAAAGGAAAAGAAAAGCCTAGCGAAGCTCTGTCGCCCAGATACTATTTTTCTTAAATGGGAGGCTGTTATTAATTTTTTATCTTTTGGCCATGCAAAGAAAACTTAATTTCAAAGCCATCACGTAGCAACCACCTCATAAATCATTTTACTTGCTTAAAGCCTACTGTATTCTTATATTCCCCTTGCACCTAAAAGAATATTAACTACAAGATAATATCTGCAAATGTTTATCTTGATTAACATGAAGAAGATAGAGGAATAAGTGCTTGTAAGAATTCTTTGTACAAGGGTAGAAAAAGTCATGTAAGTGCAATGCAACAAATTTTTTTATATACCATGTCACCCTATGGATAGAGTTCTCAATCTCGAGCATTTAAGGGAACCACCACTGGTAATGCAAGTAGGTATTGCATACAATCCAGAGACTGGATATCAAGATTTTACCAGAAATTCATGTTTTCAGACTTTCCTAATCAAGAAAAGAGAAAGAGGGAGAGAGGCAAAAGCAAATTAAATAACTCACATAAATAGCAATGTTCTTACTTAGCAGCAAATTCCTAACCGCCAAGCAACCCTTTAGTGGAAATAATTTTTTTCTTATTTTCTCAAAAATAATAAGTATAATTATTTTGATTAAAATATTACGTTGAAAACATCAAAATCATGAAAAAAGTGTATACTAAAATTTCTGCAAGTCCTTTGAATCCACATAACATAACTGAGGATTCAGACGTGACTTATCAACAAAACTCAATAATCTTTTGAACACAAGATCTGAAATGCTGACAAACATCTCTTTTCAGTGTGACAGACCCCAACAGATCTGACAGAATTCCAAGGAATTAAAGAAGAAATAACAGATAATTTCCTTAGAAATGTTTTCAAATGAGAAAACATTTTTATAGAGGCCATGAAAAAATGAGTGCACTAACAGAGCAGAATATTTTGAAGTCCCATGTCATGTTGCAGTGTGGTTTACACAAATTGATATTTCCTACATGCAGCCGAGTTTATTGATAGTCTCTCTTCCATGTTATCATCTGTCGGATACACAAATAGGATGTGTCTTGAATCACCATTCGCATTTTTATACATACTCACAAATTTAAATGTGAGTGATGATTCAAGGTAAAGTCTATTTGTACGTCCGACAAACGATAACATATGGAACAGAGACTATCAATAAACTCAGCTGCATGTTGAAATATCGACTTGTGTAAACCACGCTGCAACATGACGTAGGACGTGGAAATATTCAGCTCTCCTAATGCACTCAATCATTTTTTCCATGGCTGTACAATAATGTAGAAATGCAATCATCTGCTTATATCACAATGTAATTCTGTTATTAAAAACCAAAGGAGAAATGCATTTTAAACATGTTAACATAGTGGAAGGATGTAAGCATACAAATGTACGCTGTATCAAATGTACCTGAACAAATATATCAAAAAGAATATTCTTATGTTGTAGTTCGTTTAATCAAATTAATCATAAACAGCAATGGGCTGGACAGAAATTACTAACAAAATACACGAATCTGCATAAGCACAAATGGTTATTCAAAAGAAATATGATACCATACTGAAATTATCTAATTTATAAGAAAATGTTATCAATTTTTAAGACCTGAAGGAAAAGAATATTCCATTATTTTGAAGAGGTTTTTTCTTTTCCTTTGAAGGGGGCACATGACTTCAATTATTGTGTTGTTATTGAAATGATCATCAAGAATTGATGTCCAACTATACAAATTATATTGCAATTTCAACTCTTAGTCTGTAACCATTCTGTTAGGGTAACATTGTTGATAGGTTTGTTGAAATTTGTGGGTATTGGTGGAAATGAACACTTTAAAATTACATGTAAGTCTAAGCCTAGAGAAATGGCAACTGAATCTGAACACAAGTCTGCTGAGAAAACTAGCTGACCTATCATATCAGATATCCATTTATGCATTGCTACATTAGTATTTAAATATAATCAGCAGATAGCTGGTAAAATGGTGATTTAATTGCTCGGAATTTAAAAACAAAAGAAAGAATAAAACATGAGAAAAATATGAGACACTATTAATTTCTAAAAACAATACCTGTAATTTACAAAAATGCTGGAAACTGATGCAAGGTACAATTGCACTATTTAGGTCTAATACTTCTAGAGGTGTCATTCCAAATGGACCCACAATCAATGTAGGAATTCTCCACCTTTTTTCTTTATCCAAGATTGGCAACTATGATAACATCTAATACAATTTTATTTTCTAATCAAAAGTTTACAAAACTATTAATTTCTTTTATTCTTCCATAAGATTTCTCTCATTTATAAAAAAAATTCTAAATCCTATATAAAGTTTTCACGCCAAGCACCTACTAGCCTGATTAATACCACATTAATACCTTAAAATAACAAACTGCAGACTTCTTCCTAACACTTTCTTATATATTCCAATTGCTGTAGGTATCTAACAACAAAACATCTGCAGAGAAAGGAAGGGAAAGGGGGACTGTACCACATGATAGCTCACAATGATGTGATAAATAAATCTACTACCTACATTAAATTCGACCTTTATATCCCAGCATTGTTAGCACAAGAACATTTGTTTTCTAAGACAACTGAGTCTTGTTGATATTTGAAAGAATAGCCATAATCTTTCTCAGATAACACTAGAGTTACAGGATGTCAACATATCCCTTACAGTCACATTCTAGTGACAGCATTTTGAAGCACTTTCTGACATCTATGTATTTTATATGCATTTTCAGCTTATTCTGGCTGCGAAAGATTCTGATAAATTTATATCCGTCAAAGGCACACCTATAAAATACTAATCATGTATACTGCTCATGCTCCTAGACCTAACAACACTTAAATTTCCTAAAACTAATCAAACACTGAAACTAGCCTACTACTATATATGCGCATCATTGCTATTATCTACTGGAACTAACATAGGTGTGCAGGTAATTAACAGGTAGGTATTCCTGAAGTAATAATTAATTTAGATTTTTAGAACTCCAAATGAATGACTGTTCAGCCACCTAGAATTTGCTGTGCAGTTTAAAAAAATTTTAATTACATGGAAAATTGAAATAACTCTGTATGTATGGTGCTATAACAAGGCAGTATTTTAAAAATACAACGTACATGGGTTTAATAACATTATTCTAATTTGTTTTTGTACATGCTGGCAGTTCAAGCTAAAATTTCGTTAACTAATCTTGTAGAAAAGTGTGAAAATTTGAAAGTGATTTTTAGCTTATCAAAAAGGTAAGTATTACAAATAAAAAAAATATACATTATGCATTACCTTTAATAAAATTTGTGTGATATCTTGACTTCAGTAATTTAATGCAATCAGGTACTGGAGACCAGGGACACGATAATTCCAGGATTACCTTCATTAAGTTTAGCAGTTATAACTACTCCATGCCAAATTTGTGAACTGCAAGTTTAGCACTTGTTATTTTACACCCAAAATATTTATTGTTTTCTGTTAACTCACCTTACAAAACAAGGGCAGCATATTATACAGTTTATCATCTCTTTCCTTCTCACTTAATGGGTGCGGTGGATGTGTATATTCTGAAAACAATTTCTTTAAATGCATTAGACCCAATGCAGTGTGTTGAGGGTTAGAACTGGCTTCTTCTTGCGACACAGAAGGGGCAGAGGCCCCTCCTGTACGAAATTTGCGCATTATGTTCATTATTTATATAATCTACGACTGCTTGAATCGGACATTCATCACCTGGATAGGTGCGTGGAAATCACATAAGAATGTACCTCTTTTCTTATTGAGAAATATAATTGTTCTGATAATTTAGAAGACACAAACAAGTTCCTACCACACATCATACGATCTGTATTAGAACAGACTGATGCCTAACACACACCTTTACCATTCAGTGAGACTGCATAATTTGTTTACGGATATGCAATGTCTCATTTGATAATATTGTTTGAATATTATGCCGAGTTTTGCAGTGACACTGCATGATAACATAGGTTTCGCGAAATCGCGTAATTTTGCCGCACTCTGATTTTTATTCCGCTGGTGTTTCGTGATGTGCACCTTTTATTAGTTATGAATAAGTTACTTTAATTACATGTTAGTAAACATTTTTCAGCTACACGCCCACTTCACCGTAGTACAGCTGATTTTATCCATCTTGTCCTAGTCCTGTCGTCTACATTTGACAGGAGAGTATGTTCCATTGAACCCTGCAAGTCAACAGAGAGTTTATTGATAAAAGGTAGCATTGAAAAATGGCAGTGCTTCCTGCGTTTTACAAGCTTAGAGAGTTGCCACTCTCCTTTCTGACATTTATAAGTTTCTGACTCATATGTTGTAATTTTCTATATTTGGAGATATTATATGACATGTCGTCATATTGGCGCTCTCTTTCTGTCATGCGAATCTTTAACCTGAACAGCGAGAAAGTGCCTACTTTCCTACAGAATTTGTTTATAAAATTGTTCATTTTCAGTCCAATGTATGATTTCATACTAGGCCCGTTATGACATTTCAATTCTGACAATTTCTTGTAAAACATATCAGGCAATGTAGAGTTGCGTCCTATAAATATTTTCGAGTCACAACCTAAACTCAAAAATCAAAACATGACATTTCCAAGTCACTTTCTAAACATGTGGCTTGGAACTATATACATAAATAATATTAGTTTCGTATGAGCGTGGTCACTTATTGCGATCACTGGGTTTTAGCTACAAGACGTTGCCTCTTATACAAAGGTATGAGTGTACGGGCTTCGTAAAGTTAGATTCAAATATGACAATAAAAAAGTACAAAAACAAATTCCTCTATGGTGAGAGGTAAAGGAGATAATTGAATATTATTGAATACATAATCTGCAGTCTGACAACACAGGACTGAACAGTCGAATGTTTTATTTACTGATCGGCTTCCGCTACCTTATGCACGCGTTCACGCTTACGACGAGTGAAGTAGGCCAGGGCTCGAAAACTGGCTCCACCACGTGCCTGTGTGCTTGTAACCAGTTACTGCGAGTAATACGGGGAGGGGTGGCTTTCTTCCCTAGCAGTCATGTCGAGACCTGAGCAAAGTGTGTACTATCAACATTCCTGACCTTCTGTTCTACACGCGCCAAAGTTGCGCAATTGCCAAGCGTATGTTCACGAATTTATACCAATAGACATTCTGAAATCCAATTGTTTAATATCATTTTGCGGCTAAATGACTTATAACACCTCATTTGAAGCTCTACCTTTCGGAATTAATTGCAGAAATAAACGATTAAGGAGTAGTGACACATGGGCAATCAAACATTCTACCAATTTTATTATTTATTTATGGAGCCATGCAGTATAGAAGAAAATGGTAGAGGAACTTATGTTTCAGCTTAACATCAAGATGTCACCATTACAGTTTGTGCGGTCATTACCCTAACATCTTGCATAAAACATTCCTTGATTACACTTTGTGTCTCGGGGTGCTCACTTTGCAATTCATATGGACCTGCATTCATATGGAACCTTAATCATAATAATAAGGGTCTGAATGACATTCCGTTTTTTAATTGTTATTGCAACATGTTCTAAAATCCTTATCATGGAGCCCAGATTATGAAAATGCATATTTATTTTTTCATTTTATGCCATTTTCTATTTTAGGGATTCTTTTTTTATTTTACATCATTATTTGTCATTTTGTTGCTTGTTCCAAACTTGTTTGCATGCTCATTGTGTCAGTTTATAAAGATGTTCATATTAGAAACAATATATTCTGGGCTAAGCCATGGTCTACTGGGCTTCTTCACAGTTGCTGTTGAAATCTCTAGGATACTTCGACCTCGCTGCCACTGATGATGTCTGCCGTAGTCGCAGACGAAACGTCTGGGAAGAAGAAGAAGCTCAGTAGACCAATGCCCATAAGCCCGGAATATATTGTTTCTAGCATTCATACCGGTCGTGAAAACCTTAGAATCTCAATGTTCATATTATTCACATTTTCATAAAAACACAACTTTTCAAACAAACTTTATTTTAGGGGGGGATAAGGGTAACTTTGTATTCTTACTCTAATTCTTGGAAAACAAAATAATTCCTGTAATTCTATGCTGCTGACGCTATGACAAGCCGTGAATGGACACAGGGAGGATACGAACTACACCATACAGTGACAAAACTTTCTGTGCATGGATTCCACCACAAGCTCTGCAGCACCCAGAGATTTCATGAATCTGACCCAGAGTGTGTGTGTATAAGATGTGACCACCAGTGTGAGAGATATCATCTGCTACACTGTAAGACAAGATCAGAGTCATTGGTGCAATTCTGTAGAGACTAAGAACAATTTTCTTTGCACATTGTGTGCGATTCATATCATTATTATTAAAATAATTCCTGTTTCATGGTTAGTTTAGAAAAGATTGCTTGTGGGTGAAAGGATGGCTATTGTCAGATACATCCATGTTTCAAATTAAGATGAAAAATGTCAGTTTCCCCTTTTTTGCATTAATAAGTGGCTTCAAGTCAGGTCGCCACTGTCCTTATCCCTACATTTTTTATGTTCCATTTACCACCAACATCAAAGTTCATATCTGCAGCTTTTAAACTCTTGTAACAATTGCTTGACAGCAACACAGTTCATTTGTTTTACAGTAGTTTTGAACTTTAGATTTGGATTACTTTAGTACATTAAATTCACACACACATTTACACACTCATTCATTACTTCCAGACTCTAGGAAGGATGGGGAATAATCCAAGACAAAGAAAAATTCCCACTCTCCAGGTCAGGAATCAAACCTGAAACCCCTTGCACAACAGGCAGGTGCCCTACTGACTGAGCTTCAGGGCCAGCCTTATCCTTATGTTGTGTCACAGGTTGGAAGTCATTTGCTGAATTTGAGATAATCCGAGAACTCAAAGGAGTTAGTAGCAATTCTGCAATACCTGCTTTAAAAGCAAATTTGCTAACTTCTTTTTTTATAAATTCTTCAAACAAGGACATGGATAAATGCTTAATTCATTTTCTAAAGTATCTTATCATTATTCTTATACTTACTTTTTCTACTTGTCATCTCCTTAGCGCTGGATTCAATTCCCAGTACCACCATGGGGATTCTCTCCTGCTGGGAGACCTGCTCTGAGATCCACTCAGCCTCATTAGTCCCAATTGAGGAGCTACATGATTGAAAAGTAGTGGCCCTGGTTGCATAGACCCCATAACCGGCTGGGAGGGATTGGGGCACTGACCACATACCACCCTCCAGTACTGCACCCCACTCATGATGACTAGTGGGCAGCAGCTGGGCAGTAGGCCTTGGCCCAGAAAGGGCTGTTGTCCCTTATGTTATTATAGCATTTATATTTTTCCAAACTAATTTTGATGAATTAATTAACTTTGTTTTAGGTTATTAATTCTGATTATTGTAATTTTTAAAAATGTTAGATCATTTTATTGGTCACTGTTAAAACATTTTGTCATAAAAACCTGGACCCTGATAATAATTATAGGACATAAATGTATCATAATAGCATCTTCAAGTAATGTAAGTTGATGAGTGATGTTGAAGTCAATTAAAAATAAAAACTGAGTGGATTAATGACACAAAACAAGACTCATTTTTTAAAGTTTCCAGAATATGTTTCAGAGGCCAGATTCATCCATTGTCAATTAACTGTTTACTTTTCATCCTCAATAACAGGCTGCAAATCACAAGAAGACAAGATACATGTCATTAAACTTGGCATTTCCTTTATATTATAAAATTGGTTGCTTTTACTCCATGAAAATTGTTCACTTTTGTTGTGGATATTGTTCCTCAGACCACTTAAAAAGAAAAGCTGACTCCTGGTGTCGTTCTCATTCTGAATGTCTTGCACCCATGGACGTTGACATACTTTTTTTCAGAGGACCACATGTTGGAACTTTGTAATCAAGCAACATTAATTCATTTTTTTTAAAACCATTAAAAAATATGAGTTATAGTATTTGTTTAAATTATAATTTATGCATGCATGCACATTTGATGTGTTTTGTTACTTTGTTTTTTGTAGTGTTTAACACCCATTTTTACTACGTATGGTACCGCAGGTGATGACACTGATACATGGAATGAAGTTGGAGCACTGGTGGAATGAGATGGCGGGGAAACCAGAGAACCTGGAGGCACCCATGCCAGCACTGCTTTGTCCACTATAAATCCCACATGCAGTTGCCTGGGATCAAACCCAGGCCGCTTTGGTGAGAAGCGAATGGTCTACTCAGCTACAGCACGGCCATTTCTTTGTTGCTGTATACTGCAGTGTGACAATTATTTCATTGTTAGGAGCCTGCAAAAGCTCCAGTTTTGCGTTGCTTCATAGAAAATGGAGAAAAGTCAAATTCATATTCACAAAAACCATTATTTTTTGCATGGTAAGACAGTGAAGGAAACAGAAGAAATGCCGAAAAATTATTATGGGAGCTCTCCATCACATGGATTGCTTCACATGTGGTTCACAAAACTTTGATGTGGCCATTCCAGCATGAGAGGTGCCAAGCATATAGGACAACTGGTTGATGTTACAATAGAAGAAATGGTGAGCAAAGTTCCGGATATTGTGACGGAAAGCCAACAAGTGAAAATCTGTGAGGTAGCCAAGACCCTACATATCTCAAATGAATGGGTACATAATATCCTGCACAAATATTTGTGTATGAGAAAGCTGTCAGCAAGATGGGTGCCACAATTGCTCACAGCTGACAGGCAGAATTGTTAGACCATTTGAACATGTTCCAGTACAATCCAAATGAGATTTTGCGGCAGTTGATGAAACCCGGGTCAATTGCTGCCACCCTGAGATAAAGCAACAATCCATGCAATGGATTTCCTTTGGTGAAAATGCTCCAAAGAAAGCAAAAACTGTTTCATCACCAGGAAAAATCATGCCAGCCATCTTTTGGGATTCCCAAGGCGCAATATTCAGTCACTACTTTGAAAAGGATTCATATTATACAATACTGGAACAATTTCTCAAGGAAATGTTACAGAAAAAAACCCCATCTGGTAAAGAAAAGGGTTCTTTTTCACTATAATAATGCACCCCTGCAAACGTCTTATGTTGCCATTGCAAAATTTGTGGAATTGGGCCACAAACTGTTACCTCATCCACCTTATTCTCCAGATTTCCAGATGTGACTCCAAGCTACTTCTTCCTCTTTGCAAACCTAAAAAATTGGATCAATGGGAAGAAACATCATGTCAAAAACAAACTGTATTTTGCAGAGTTCCAAAAGTCATATTTTATCGAAGGGTTAAAAAAATTGGAAAAACGTCAAGCAAGGTGAATAGAGTTAAAATGAGACTATGTTGATATTTAAAGTCAATTTTTTGAAAAATATGTCATTTTCTTTGCAAGGTCACAGACTTATCAAACTGCCCTCATAGTTCTAGATATAAAAGCTGTTTAAAACATCTGTCATTCAATGTAATGCTTATAGACTCATCTATTTATCTTTATACTTACATCCTCTAACTGCACCATTGCTTTGTTCTTTGGACAACATTTACCTATCCCAAACCATTTCCTTAAAGTCTAAAGGTCATATTGTACCCATTACACAACACATCCTCCAACCTGAAGCTGTCCATTTCATTATTGAACATGAACAGTAATTTACAATGCTGAATGCTATATTGATATGTTAGCAACAGAGTAATAGTTCATAGCCTCTTGTTTGGGGAGAGATTATCAAATTTGGGTAGGGAAATACAAATGACATGTCTTTCATATGTCAAAACTCTCTGGTATTGCTTTCTTTGATCTTCTCAGGGTCATCTTCAAATAATCATGTGCATCAAAAACACATCACTGTGATGGAAAACAAAATCAAGGGACTTTGTGCAAGAAAGAGTATAAACAAAGTTTTCAAACACAAAACAGCATTTTGCTTTGAATAATTCATTTAACTGAATAAGACATTATGATGTTTGAGTTCAAAAGGTGTACTGATTAGAAAATATTTGGAATTACATTCATTCTTTTGTATTCTTTAAATAACATATTTAAACTACACACACATAAATTCACATATAAAAGGAATTATGCAGATCCAATACTCAATTTTAGATTTCATCAAGAAGAAGCAGCTTATAGGTTATGGACATAATAAAATGGAAGATGGACTTCCAAAGTTAATCATGGAATGGGAACTACAGGGAAGGAGGAAGAAGGGTAGGCCACCTATTATGTGGATCCAAGGAATCAAAGAGTCTAAGAGGGAGTGGGAAATAGAAGAAGATATGTAGATGAACAGACAGGAGTGGAAAAATGTGTTAAATCTAATTTGTTAAAGGCTGTGAATTTGGGTGCTGGAAAAATGTTTATTCAATGTAAAACCAGTTTAACAATAAAATAAATAAAAAACTAAACTACACATTCAACTCAATGTCATTTGACTGGCTTTTGCAACAGATATAGTAAGAGGAAGCATTGCATTCCACATAACAATCTGATATTAAGATTTCAAAAGGAATATTTTGAGGTTGTCTGAATTGAAACATTTGGAAAAAGAAATGTTTCTCTGAGAGCAGATAACAAAAACAAAATGTTAGATAAAACCAAACTTGGTAATAAGCTTAGTATCATCCAAGGATGTGACAAGTATTTTCAGGAAAATTCCTCCCACCCTGTACTATTCTTTATATCAAAAAAGTTTTGTTATTTTTGATTTTTTCATAAATAGCTTTTATGAGTTTGATTAAGCTACATTATATATAAGATATTTATGTACATGACTAATAAAATGTATACAGTAAACTCTCGGTTTAGCGGACCTAAAGGGGCCAGGAGTTGTCCAGAAAATTGAAAGTCTGTTAAATCGCAAAATGAATGAAAATGAAGCAAAACAACTGAAACTGTTTTATTGGTACATACCATTTACTTTATATGATTTACTCTTGGTTAGAAGTTGTTCCCTGTGAAGTTGTGGGTTTGAAAAAAGTGTCAATACCTTGTTTTTCTTGGCTCTTCCGGTGTAGGCCGCGTCATGTAGGCGTTGCTTGCCGACGTTTCGCAGGTCATGTGTCCTGCTTCCTCTTGGGCTGTGTGCGAAGAAACTCAGCTGCACGTCCTAATTTATACTTTCCTCGCTCCGCCCACCAGCGTTGCTATTGGTGGTGGGAGGGCCAGTGGCGTCATAGGTTAAAAGTGGGTGCCATATAGAGCTCAGGGCTCTTCCGTTGTCGCGGTTCAAATTATTTTTATGTTTTAAAATTTCTATACTCTCACGGATTGTTCTGTGAGAGTAGTTGTCAGAGATGGCTAAAACTTTTATTCCGTCGAAGTCGATGTGATGACGGGTGACAAATGCATGTTCTGTCAATGCAGATTTTTCTGACTGGTTGAGTTTTAAACTTCGGATGTGTTCTTTTCTTCTGGTGGCTATGGATCTCCCCGTTTGTCCGATGTAAGATTTTCCGCAGTCACAACTTATGTTGTATACCCCAGCATTAAGGAGTATATCACTTTTGTCTTTAACATTTGGTAGGAATCCCTGAATCTTTTTTACGGCACTGTACCGGGTTGCAATGTTTTGTTTTCGTAAAGTTTTTGCTATTTTGCTATTTTGTCGGTTACTCCTTTGATGTAGGGGAGGCACGCCCACTTTTTATCCTTTTTATCTTCACATGTCTTTGGTTTCTTATTACGACGAATAAGGTCACGGATGACTTTAGAGGAGTAACCATTCGCTCTTAAAACTTCACAGATCCTGGAGTTTTCGTGTATTAAAAGATTCGGGTCACATATGCGAGAGGCACGACGAAATAGTGTGTTGGCCATAGCCCGTTTTGTAGATGGAGGATGGTGTGAGTTGGCATCTATATATCTGTCAGTGTGCGTCGGTTTCCGGTACACTGAACACTTGACTGTTTTTTCCTCGGGAAACCTTTCCACTAAGACGTCCAAGAAAGGAAGTTTGCCATCTTTCTCCAATTCCATTGTAAATTGTATATTAGGGTGTAGGCCATTAAGATGTTCCAGGAAGCTTGGAATGGTGTCTTTACCATGTGGCCATACCACGAACGTGTCATCAACATATCTCAGCCACAGAGCTGGTTTCAGGTGGCAGGTGTCTAGTACAGTACTTTCAAAATCTTCAAGGAACAGGTTGGCCACAACTGGAGAAAGAGGCGAACCCATTGCTGCTCCTTGCACTTGCTTGTATATATTGTTTTTGTATGTAAAATACGTGTTTGTTAAGCAGTGTTCTATCATATCAAACCAGTCTATGGGAAGGCAGTTATTTTGAATTTTGTCACGTATTGTGTTCAGGGCTTCTTCAATTGGGATGCGGGTGAAAAGTGACTTGATGTCGAAGCTTACAAGTAAGTGGTGAGGTTGAAAAACAAACTTTTTTATGGTTTCCACAAAATGCCCAGAATCGCGGACAAAAGACGGTGTATTTCCCACTAGCTGTTGTAACTTGTTTGCCAAAAACTTTGCAAGGGCATGTGTAGGTGATTTTACTGCGCTGACGATGGGCCTAAGTGGGTTGTCTTGTTTGTGTACTTTTGGAAGGCCATACAGTTTCGGAGTGCGTGAATCATGTGGTATCATCCTTTTTTGTTGTTCCACTGGGATAGAGGAGCTTTTTATGAGGGAAGTAGTGCTCCTTTCAATAGTATTAGTGGGATTTTTGGTTAACTGTTTGTATGCTGGATCCCTGAGAAGAATGTCCATTTTTCTTTCGTAGTCCTGAGAATTCATTACTACCGCGGCGTTTCCTTTGTCCGCTGGAAGTACGACAACATCTGTATTGGTGGCAATTTCACGTAGAGCTCTGCGTTCCGAATGGGAAAGGTTTGATTTTGGTGCTTTTGCATGTTTTAGTATTTTGTAGGTGTCCATTCTTATTTCATTTGCAACAGAAGTAGGTAAACCCAAAGTAGCTGCTTCTACTCCAGCAACAATCTCGTCCACCGGTACTTGTTTTGGAGAGGGGGCAAACTTTAAACCTTTCGCTAGTACGTCTTTAGTTGTTTCGTCCAATGTCATATTGGAGAGATTCACCACTAACCGTTGTTTGTCTAGAGACTGTACTATGGGATGTTGTATCTTATATAATTTATCAAATTTCCTTTTTTGGCGTTCCCTGGATGTTAAAAACATACGGTATGCCAAAGTAAAGGAAATGTGGTCAAGGTTATCCCAGTCATCTGGTTGCAAGGTAGAGGAAACCAGCAAATGTAACGAAAATAGTTCTTTCTCAGTGAAATGAAGTTCTCTTCTAGTGTGGGCTATCCTTTCTTTTAACAATCGTAGTGAAGTTTGTTGTAAAATACTATGCACTTTATTAGTATGTATGTGAAACTTTACCTTGGCAAGGTATTGTGTCAATACCTGTTTGCTTCCCACTTGAATATTGCTTCTTTATAATTAAGGAGCGAAACTAGCCGCAATGTTCATAATAGGTTAGCACTTGTGGGTCTGAAGATCTTTCCATGTAAGAAATCACATCATTCATGTGGTCTCTTATTACGGATAATTTAGGTGCACACTTCAAAGATTCATCACTGTTGTCGTCTTCATCCTCTTGTGGAACACTTGCAGCGATCTCTTCATGACTCACAATCTGGTAACCTGGACCACCCTCATCCATGTCCAGCCACTCTTCTAAGTTCTGTTCACTTAAATTATTCCCTGCCTTCGTCAGTGTGTTACAAAAATCAGGTGTTTTGAAGCCACTGAAATCACATTCGACTTCAATTCCTTTCAATAACTGTATCCACCCATTAGTTAATGTTGTTGTCATCTCTTTCCAAGCTGCAGCAAGTTGAAGATGGCGGATTTGATATTATAAGCCCGTAAATTTTCCAGTGTCCTAGCTCTTGTGTGTCGGTCAATCATATGAGATAAAGTCCTATTGCAACAAAAGTAGATCTCCTTAAAGCACACAATTTGTGTCATCTTTTTTCTGGCATTAACTATTTCCAAGGTATTCTTTGTTATTGGTTTGAATTTTCAAATGCTTAATAGTTTTTTCAAGTGGTAAGCCCTTATTAATTTTTTCTCGTGGCACTGCAGAGAGCACAGAATTTCAAAGCCATCACATAGCAACTTCATTTTTAAAAATCCAACCATTATTTTAGCCTACAGTATCCTTGTAACTACATTGAATGTGTAAATGTACAATTAAATTATCATTATTTTTGTGTATATTTGGTTGTTAGAAGTACTGGTGTTATATTACTAGTTGCCAACTTCTGAAAACAAATTTCTTAGTTATAATCTCACAACCCATCAGCAAGTGTTATCAAAGTGCAAAGTTAAGCATTTAATCACCTTCACTCTAAGCTTATTAAAATCATGCTAGTAAGAAGAATACTAACAACGAAAGCTTGAGATTAGCTGGCTGAAGTGATCAATCATGTGTCAATTATAATAAAATTTTATTTTGATCTTGTGATTAATCCATTGCTTGTCCAATCATATGTCAGGCTGGGCCATTTGATGCAATTAGACTTTGTCATTATTGTGACTATGGAAGAAATACATGTCAAGTTTTTATCACTCACTTGAAATTGCCTCTCCCTGAGTCCCATATAGAAAACATGAGGCATATTAAGATAGCGGTGAAAACATAACATTGGCATAAGATTGTCTTTAATTGGGTTACTTACCTTGTTAGAACTGTCAATTATTATTATGACTGTGTGACTAAGAAAGTTAATGAAATCAAGGTCAATAACTGTAACACAAATAATGGGTTACAGCTTATTGGAACCAGGGAGCTACAAATAATGATGCCAAAACAAAAGAGAGGTCCTCATTGGTGAATGATTTACAGAAAGCTCTAGCATTACAGCACTTCTTCTTTGTACAGTTATCAATTTACGATTGATGCCTAACTTCCCAACACTACTTTGGTATCTGCTTAATTATAATATATCATATATTAAACAATTAAAAATTTTCTTCTCCAGTATATTTCATTCACAAACTACATGACAGAAGATACAGGACTTGTTGAAGGAGACATTGAAGGTAAGGTAATTTCTTTGCTTTTAAATGTTTTATTAGCTCTTATGAACTGGTGTTAATGTAATAGACTGGAAAAGTTCTGCCAATGTTGCCACAACTGTAGCATCATGTTCACTCAGAAGTGATGGTGACTCATGAAACTCTGATCGCCGAGATAGCTGGCTCCAAAGTCTCTCTGGAGTAAGTGAGAGAGGCGTGCGCAATAGCTCATTCCAGTCCAGCTCCCAAGTGCCTGCAAGAAGCTACAAAATTCATGCATTAATCCTCTGAAATGAAAAAATGTACAAGAACAGTGACATCAACTGTATTAAACACACAGAAATTATTTCAACTATTTGTTTGAAGTATTCAGTATTATACGATAGAATGGATGATTAGTTGGTTATGTTGCTGTATATGGGCTTACTGATGCACAATCTCATGCCAATTTGACATGAGGAAATACACTACATTCCCCATACAGGACAAAGAAGTTGGCAATTACGAATCAGAGAGGAACATGGGTAATAGAATGAAAGCACAACCTAAAACTGAAAGAATGGAACAGAAGTTACAGCTTACTAAATAGTGGAGTAGTGTTAGGAAAGAGGAACAAAGTAAAACAAACATAATTATGGAAAGAATGTAAGCAACGAAGCAAACAAAAGGGGACATAACATTTTCAGAAACTGTCACGAAGTGAAGATTTCTTTTTTCCTCACTCCCTTTAGATGCTTATTATTAATGGAAATCACATTTAAAATAACAATCACTAGTAATTTGCGACAACTATTTTCAATAAAATCCCACGTAAAAAGCACTCCATTTGTCAATCACCTGCCACAAGTAACTCTTTAAAACTTTGTATTTGTTTAATAAACATACACTATGAAATATATTAAACTTTTATGGTTATCTACCTAGAGCACAATTGCATGAGCTTATGATTCCATAGTTATTTTAGGTTATATGGTTTATGCCTCTAAAACACAACTCAGTATTTCATTTATAAACGTATATTTACAAAATATATTCACATTTAAAGTTACCAACCTATTGTACAACTGCATAAACTTGATTTCAGTTATTTCAGGTTATTTAGTTCATAAATTTTGTTTCATCACAATATGAAGGGATCCTCATTTATTCTGTAATTGTGGTACTCACTGTTACATTTGGGAGACTTTTTTTTGTTGAATTGAGGAATGTATGCATAGGTTAAATAAAGTTTTTTGCCTTCTAGTGGCCCAAGTTTGCCATTTTGAATGAGAATAGATATGAAGAATGTGAGAAATTCTATGTCATCTAAGTGCATTGTCGCAAGTTTCCTCCATCCATTATTATATGCTTTGCCAACTATACAATTCCAACGTCATGCAAATTATGTGCTACTACTGCTAGCCACTTTCATTTCTCATGCATTGGTGCCCTGCACTATATGTTCCCTAAACCTGTGTATGGCAATATTACTGTCTAGTCAAGGTTCAAATTAATGGTTGAGCAATATTTCTAAAGGTATAAACAAGATTTGCACTGATGAAACATTAGAATTTAATGTGAAACTGCAGTCTGCATTGGAATTCAAGAACTTTCAGAGATATTAAGATAAGTGAAGCTTATAGTCTCTAAGATTTGCTAAAACATTTAGAATTGTATTGCTTCACTGTAAATAGCTTCAGTTTTTTCATGATATGACCAATATTTGTTGGTTCTTTAGTGAAACAGATTCCTGTTAATTTTTCAGTGCATAATAATCTACGAGTTTAAAATAAATCCACCATTGAACATGTTCAGTCACAGCCAAAGTTGAAACTCAGATCTCATGGATCTTCGAAGTATACCAACATAATGATGTCTTCACTATACTTCCAGACAGATACACAAAGGGTGGGTTAAAAGTTTTCAACCTAAAGGAGAAGACTTATTTATTACATGTACATATGAGAAAGAACATAGCAATTAGCTTTCCTGGACTTAAAAATAATTAAAACAAAGAACTACATTTTGAAAAACAATAAAACCAATTCACCCTAATAATTATACAAAATACAGCAATTATTACCAGTACTACACCAAAATCCAGTAATAAACAGTCTCAAATAGACTAGAAAACTTACTTTTAGCAAAGAAGAATACCACAAGGAGCTACAAACATTATAGAGATTGCAGAAATAAATGGTTTCAGCATTCTAGTCCATAAGAATGTCTTCTTCAAATCCTTTTGCTGTCAGGTGTTGGGTTCACCTCTTTGCATTACTCCTTTCATATAGCTCTATCCATTCACATTTTTTTTACTCTACAATTATTTTCCCTCTTTTTGTACCATTTGTTATATTGTGTTTTCCCATTTGATTCTTGGAATGCTCTTCCTATTTTTCCTTCTAATCTTGTCGCTATTGACTTCTTAAATTTCCTTTCCTGCATCTTTCTGCATACATGTCCAAACCACTTCACTTGTTTCTCTTCTACGAGTGTCAGTCCAAAAGTGAAAAATTCAATGGCACAGCTGGGATTTGAATCACAGACCCTCCACTTACCAGGTGGGTGCTCTAACCATTAAGCTACTGTGACAACCTGTCAGAATGACATTGAATTCTCCAGCCAATTCGTATTTCTCCTGGTAAACCACAAAGGCAGTCTCACATCAGAGACAATTGCCCCAATGGTGACTTACTATCATAAGCACTTTATGTCCAGGGATTAAATAACCTTTAGATGATAATTATTATTTATTTATGCCAACAAACAATTTGATATATATTTTTTGCAAAACTGAACAAAATTTATTTTTTTAAACTGATCATGTTAAAACTTATTTCGTAGCAACTTATTATATAGGTCAATGAAAAGCGTAAATCTGAAATGTTTTAAAGTTGTGAAGATTGGTATGAAAGGAGCATAACGTTTTTTTATAAACTTACCTAAAGTTGTGTTTAAAACGTGTAAACTAGGAACGGCTTAAATATTTTAAGGAAAAAACTTCTTTATACATATACAATATGTGATAAAAAATTCATAACTCTCAGCAAAATACTTTGGACTTAAGACTGTGTCTATCTGTGATTAGAAATAGCAAATGCAGCGTCAAATGCAGAAAACATGCAATAGTTTGGCTTGCAGCAGCCTTTTGCCAAATGCTAACTTTTGTTAAGCATCTTAACATAAGGGGATGTTAAGTTATGAGTTTAAACACTATGTTAAGACTAACTTTGCTCAGTGAAACAACATTTGTGTTAGCTTCAATGTTAAATGATTTTAAAATTGTGTTAAAATTTAACATTTCACTTACTTAAACTATCCCTTATAAGATTAAACTAAACTCCTTTTCTGGAGATACCTCTACATGCTTGAGAATAAAATAATTTTGAGATAGAATACTCAACTAGGATACAAGACACTTGCTGTTGCTGACAGCAATGTTTATTCAATTACTCATATCTCGGGCTAGAGGCCACCTAAAGTATTGCTTCTTGGACAGTCTTAAACATTTTCAGCACTTTTCAGTGGAATGGTTTATAACAATGAGCCATTTTGGGATTTGATGAGTGTAAAGAGGAAAGTGAACAAGCAGCAATAGCAATATTGCGCTAGACAGCATGTTACCCAACTGGCAACATTACCTCTCTAGAATAGGCTACTTGTAGTTGCCTGTTTCGTCTAGCTCCACCTCGTGCCTTCTTATTTTGTATGCACCTTAGGAGTCCAGTGAATTGGAAGAATACCTGAGCTTAAGGACACCCTGTAGTGATTTTGGATAAAAAGAGTGGATTTCTTTTTTTTTGCTTAATACATATAAATCTACATACATCTCAAAAATCATTGTAAAAAGTGACAAAGAACTACTAGAACTTCCAGTTACAAGAGAAGCATGACATGGAACAAAAATTCTATACATGGTATCCAACACTGGAGCAAAGTAGCCTCTAAAGCTAAGAATAAATATATCAAGTATTGAAGAAACTTAGTTCATAGAAAAGGAAACATGATACCAATTAGGAGCTTTCTTATTATAATTTCAAAATAAAATTTTAGGAACACCTTGAAATAAAAGAACAAAAGGAAGCCAATTTTAAAAACTTTTAACTTTTACCCATTGACGTTTATGGCACTTTTTTAAATGTATGCATGCCCATTCTTACTGCATTAAGCAGACACCCAATGAAATTTAATAATGTAACACTTAAAGCTTTCATGGAAAGCGTTATTAATCAAGGCTTCATGGGTGATTACCCATGTAAGATTTATAAACATTGGACTTTTGGCCATTGTAGACTCCATGGCCTTCATCAGAATCAAAAGACTGAGAGAACGACTGTGTTCTGCTCTCCATATTGTTAGGTGGGAGGGGGTTGCGCTGCCCTGGCCAATGAGCGGGTGATGATTGGCTTGATTAATAAATAAAATAGTATTTGGGAAAGAATCATTCCAGGCCTAAGCTCATCTATCCTGGATTTGCCAAAGGCAAACCTAGAGAAAACCTCAAATTAGGAGGACAGTCTCGTCAGGATTTATAGCACAAACCTCCCAAACATCAATGGGTGATAATCACATTCAAAAGGAATTTAGGAGAACATAATAAATATCCAGTTAAATACATAAAAAATTTACTTGGCTCTGCCACTAAAGATTGCATTCCTTCAATACAAAATCTGCTATTCATCAATAGAATGAATGCTGTAACTGAAACCAGTTTGTATAAGAAAATTTAAAGAGGAACTTACAAACAAGAGTCTAGATGCATTTTAGATGTATAAAACACAAAGTACCTATATAAATCAGTAGTTGATACCCATTTTTGGATGAAAAACCGCAACATAAATTCACAACCAAAACTATTATAACACACAGCAAGAAAGCAAGAATTATCAACATAGGAACAGATTTTTATCTGGCAGAATGCGAAGTCTTCTATTTCGACATTGTCCAGAGCATCCCATTATAGAAGTTCCTACAACCATTACCAGAGCAGTTTATGGACGGATCAGTTTTACCACCCAAGATCAGTCAGTGTGTGGCTGACAATAGAGAAACTAGCCTTTGAACCAAGTTATGAGAAACTTAAAATGTGTCAATTTGTATTAATACTTGACTCAACTCTTAATTGATTTCAATAATACTGTCATCAACTTCCAGTATTATGACCTTAGGGGTCTCCGTCTAGTACCACTCTGTCCTCTATATGATCTGCAAGAGGAAATGGACCAAGACCATCTTCAAATATGCCCGGCCACTTCTAGCGCCCCATCCATCACTGAAAAATATTGGAGGGCAAGAGGATCAATGACTTCATTGTCAGAAATCCAGCATTAGTTAACAACAACTTCCAGTATTATAAGACATTTAAACTGTCTCTTTTAAAACTTCTAACTTCACAGAGAACTATCTTTCCCCTTCCCAACTGATCCATTTGTTGGTTGCAGTTTATTAGCAATATATGATTTATAATGACTGTTCATATGCATACCTGATCAAAATGACGATGGCCCATGTGAAACATAGTATGCAACAGTTTTGTAGGGGCAGGCCTGGAGGCTGTAGAAGGAACAAGTGGTGGCGTATTAAGAGGCTCTTCTCCAGGCTCTAATACTCCCAACTGTCCCATTATCCACTGCCAGCTATGTTGCATATACTGCCACATCACCTGGAAAATATTTGCCCTGATTAGTACATACATTGCTCGTATAATTAACTATTTTTAGTAGTCTTTACAAATGCTATCAAACCAAGATGGAGCAGGTGCTGGAGTCATATGTCACCTCTTTTCCTATTACAAATCTTTAAGTTATGGAACTACTAACTTTGATGGAGAAATTGAAGCAATTCGAATGGCCCTACAAAATCTTTTGTACAGAATTTCACATTTTCAGCAAGCAGTTATTTTCTCAGATTCCAGGACAGCAATTATATCAATTACTTCCAAGGTAATTATTATTTATTTATGCCAACAAACTTACTGTTGGTGTTTTTAAACACACAAGCCGTGTGTGGGCAAAGTTTTAAGAGGTAGAACTGGAACTTAAAAATTCAATGCCACAACTGGGATTTGAACCACAGACCTTCCGCTTGCCGGGCGGACGCTCTAACCACTGAGCTATTGTGACAAACTGCCAGAACGGCATTAAATTCTCAAGCCAGTTCATATTTCTCCTGGTAAACCACAAAGGCAGTCTCACATTAGAGACAATTACCTCAATGGTGACTTACTATTGTAAGTACTTTATATCCCAGGATTAAATAACCTTCACATGGTAATTATTATTTATTTATGCCAACAAACTTACTGTTGGTGTTTTTAAACACACAAGCCGTGTGTGGGCAAAGTTTTAAGAGGTAGAACTGGAACTTAAAAATTCAATGCCACAACTGGGGTTTGAACCACAGATTTGAACCTGGGATATAAAGTACTTGCAATAGTAAGTCACCATTGGGGTAATTGTCTCTGATGTGAGACTGCCTTTGTGGTTTACCAGGAGAAATATGAACTGGCTTGAGAATTTAATGCCATTCTGGCAGTTTGTCACAATAGCTCAGTGGTTAGAGCGTCCGCCCGGCAAGCGGAAGGTCTGTGGTTCAAATCCCAGTTGTGGCATTGAATTTTTAAGTTCCAGTTCTACCTCTTAAAATAAATTACTTCCAAGTTGTCACCAAAAAATCAAACAATTATAGAATGTTGGAAAATCCTTACCCATCTAACAGCACTTCAAAAAATCGTAGTCTTCCAATGGATACTGAGTGGTAATGAGAAAGCTGATTTTCTTGCAAAAAAGGGTACAGGCAATGTGCAGAAATCTATAGTTAATCTACCATTTTATGCAGCTAAAAGATTAGTCAACTCTGAATTCAAAAAAATTATTGCAAAATATTACTATGAAAAATCAAAAAATAAAAGATGGGAACTACCAAACATTCAAACAGTAATTCCTGAGTATCCTCGAAAAACTGCAGTTGCAACCTTCAGGTTGATTACAGGACATGATTGTCTAGCAAAACATTTAAACAGAATTGGGATATATTCTTCACCAGTCTGTCCTCTATGTGATCTGCAAGAGGAAATGGATTGAGACCACCTCCAAATATGCCCGGCCACTTCTAATGCCCCATCCATCAGTGAAAAATATTGGAGAGCAAGAGGATTAATGACTTCATTGTTAGAAATCCAGCATTAGCTAACAACAAATGAAAACTATATTATAGAATTTTCAACCATTATTTACGGGTAAGGTAGAGGGAAAATAACTGAGAAAGTAACAATAATGGGAGACCATTTATCATTTATATGAATGCCAAAGTAAAGAGCCCTAGATCTCAAAACATGGCATTTAGCAATGACAAATAATTTACCCTAGCAGTGCCACTTTTGATTATCTGTGACATCCAGTAGTCATGATAACTACACCACCTGTTTAAGAGGTAGAACCGGAACTTAAAAATTCAATGCCACAACTGGGATTTGAACCACAGACCTTCCGCTTGCCGGGCGGACGCTCTACCACTGAGCTATTGTGACAAACTGCCAGAATGACATTAAATTCTCAAGCCAGTTCATATTTCTCCTGGTAAACCACAAAGGCAGTCTCACATCAGAGACAATTACCCCAATGGTGACTTACTATTGCAAGTACTTTATATCCCAGGATTAAATAACCTTCACATGGTAATTATTATTTATTTATGCCAACAAACTTACTGTTGGTGTTTTTAAACACACAAGCCGTGTGTGGGCAAAGTTTAAGAGGTAGAACCGGAACTTAAAAATTCAATGCCACAACTGGGATTTGAACCACAGACCTTCCGCTTGCCGGGCGGACGCTCTACCACTGAGCTATTGTGACAAACTGCCAGAATGACATTAAATTCTCAAGCCAGTTCATATTTCTCCTGGTAAACCACAAAGGCAGTCTCACATCAGAGACAATTACCCCAATGGTGACTTACTATTGCAAGTACTTTATATCCCAGGATTAAATAACCTTCACATGGTAATTATTATTTATTTATGCCAACAAACTTACTGTTGGTGTTTTTAAACACACAAGCCGTGTGTGGGCAAAGTTTAAGAGGTAGAACCGGAACTTAAAAATTCAATGCCACAACTGGGATTTGAACCACAGACCTTCCGCTTGCCGGGCGGACGCTCTACCACTGAGCTATTGTGACAAACTGCCAGAATGACATTAAATTCTCAAGCCAGTTCATATTTCTCCTGGTAAACCACAAAGGCAGTCTCACATCAGAGACAATTACCCCAATGGTGACTTACTATTGCAAGTACTTTATATCCCAGGATTAAATAACCTTCACATGGTAATTATTATTTATTTATGCCAACAAACTTACTGTTGGTGTTTTTAAACACACAAGCCGTGTGTGGGCAAAGTTTAAGAGGTAGAACCGGAACTTAAAAATTCAATGCCACAACTGAGATTTGAACCACAGACCTTCCGCTTGCCGGGCGGACGCTCTACCACTGAGCTATTGTGACAATAGCTCAGTGGTAGAGCGTCCGCCCGGCAAGCGGAAGGTCTGTGGTTCAAATCCCAGTTGTGGCATTGAATTTTTAAGTTCCGGTTCTACCTCTTAAACTTTGCCCACACACGGCTTGTGTGTTTAAAAACACCAACAGTAAGTTTGTTGGCATAAATAAATAATAATTACCATGTGAAGGTTATTTAATCCTGGGATATAAAGTACTTGCAATAGTAAGTCACCATTGGGGTAATTGTCTCTGATGTGAGACTGCCTTTGTGGTTTACCAGGAGAAATATGAACTGGCTTGAGAATTTAATGTCATTCTGGCAGTTTGTCACAATAGCTCAGTGGTAGAGCGTCCGCCCGGCAAGCGGAAGGTCTGTGGTTCAAATCCCAGTTGTGGCATTGAATTTTTAAGTTCCGGTTCTACCTCTTAAACTTTGCCCACACACGGCTTGTGTGTTTAAAAACACCAACAGTAAGTTTGTTGGCATAAATAAATAATAATTACCATGTGAAGGTTATTTAATCCTGGGATATAAAGTACTTGCAATAGTAAGTCACCATTGGGGTAATTGTCTCTGATGTGAGACTGCCTTTGTGGTTTACCAGGAGAAATATGAACTGGCTTGAGAATTTAATGTCATTCTGGCAGTTTGTCACAATAGCTCAGTGGTAGAGCGTCCGCCCGGCAAGCGGAAGGTCTGTGGTTCAAATCCCAGTTGTGGCATTGAATTTTTAAGTTCCGGTTCTACCTCTTAAACTTTGCCCACACACGGCTTGTGTGTTTAAAAACACCAACAGTAAGTTTGTTGGCATAAATAAATAATAATTACCATGTGAAGGTTATTTAATCCTGGGATATAAAGTACTTGCAATAGTAAGTCACCATTGGGGTAATTGTCTCTGATGTGAGACTGCCTTTGTGGTTTACCATGAGAAATATGAACTGGCTTGAGAATTTAATGTCATTCTGGCAGTTTGTCACAATAGCTCAGTGGTAGAGCGTCCGCCCGGCAAGCGGAAGGTCTGTGGTTCAAATCCCAGTTGTGGCATTGAATTTTTAAGTTCCGGTTCTACCTCTTAAACTTTGCCCACACACGGCTTGTGTGTTTAAAAACACCAACAGTAAGTTTGTTGGCATAAATAAATAATAATTACCATGTGAAGGTTATTTAATCCTGGGATATAAAGTACTTGCAATAGTAAGTCACCATTGGGGTAATTGTCTCTGATGTGAGACTGCCTTTGTGGTTTACCAGGAGAAATATGAACTGGCTTGAGAATTTAATGTCATTCTGGCAGTTTGTCACAATAGCTCAGTGGTAGAGCGTCCGCCCGGCAAGCGGAAGGTCTGTGGTTCAAATCCCAGTTGTGGCATTGAATTTTTAAGTTCCGGTTCTACCTCTTAAACTTTGCCCACACACGGCTTGTGTGTTTAAAAACACCAACAGTAAGTTTGTTGGCATAAATAAATAATAATTACCATGTGAAGGTTATTTAATCCTGGGATATAAAGTACTTGCAATAGTAAGTCACCATTGGGGTAATTGTCTCTGATGTGAGACTGCCTTTGTGGTTTACCAGGAGAAATATGAACTGGCTTGAGAATTTAATGTCATTCTGGCAGTTTGTCACAATAGCTCAGTGGTAGAGCGTCCGCCCGGCAAGCGGAAGGTCTGTGGTTCAAATCCCAGTTGTGGCATTGAATTTTTAAGTTCCGGTTCTACCTCTTAAACTTTGCCCACACACGGCTTGTGTGTTTAAAAACACCAACAGTAAGTTTGTTGGCATAAATAAATAATAATTACCATGTGAAGGTTATTTAATCCTGGGATATAAAGTACTTGCAATAGTAAGTCACCATTGGGGTAATTGTCTCTGATGTGAGACTGCCTTTGTGGTTTACCAGGAGAAATATGAACTGGCTTGAGAATTTAATGTCATTCTGGCAGTTTGTCACAATAGCTCAGTGGTAGAGCGTCCGCCCGGCAAGCGGAAGGTCTGTGGTTCAAATCCCAGTTGTGGCATTGAATTTTTAAGTTCCGGTTCTACCTCTTAAACTTTGCCCACACACGGCTTGTGTGTTTAAAAACACCAACAGTAAGTTTGTTGGCATAAATAAATAATAACACCACCTGTGTTAGCATATAACAGTATGTTAGTTAACAAAATTGCCCTACTAAGCTTAGTATACCTTGCATGGAAAATGTTACAGTGAAAATGGTGTTTAATTTCCTCAGCACAATCCTTCATATAATTAATTAAACTGGAAGAATGTGGTACACAATGAAGCAAAATTATGATAGAGTAACTTTGAGTCGAAACTAACATACATATGCAAAACATATGTATTACGTAAGTAAAAGTTAGTGAAGCTCAAAAGTGTTAATTTCTACTCAATCAGAATTAATATATTCTCCCCAGAAAAATAAAACTCGAGTCTTAAACTTTTGAGTTCCTCCAAAGTGACAACCTCACCAAGAAATTCATGTAGAGAATGAGAGCAAATGAGTTCTCAAAACATGTCACATGTAAGTGATGTGATGTCAGTAAATCTGAGTCACTTTATTATCTATATTTTATTACACATCACTAGGCTTAGTAGTAAAGCTACATTATAGAGGAATCAAGTTATCTGCATTCACAGTGCATGTCACGCCACAGCATGGGGAATCGGTTCTGTCCGTCTGCTCTACAGACAAAATGTACACAACTTCATTCTTTTGGTAGCTCACCTAATAAGCTTACAGATCACTATAAGCTAAAATCTGACAAAGTAGTTTATTTCTGACATATGTTGTAACTGCACAATGACTTTCTGAACACTCTGTATGATTATATGAAGGTTATATTTTCTTGAGAGGTAGAACTGGAACTAAAAATTCAATGCCACAACTGGGATTTGAACCACAGACCTTCCGCTTAACGGGTGGCTGATGTACTTATATGCTGGAGTACGCATATGCCCAGAAATATAGACAAAAATTATCATTATTTTATTTATGCCAACTAACTTACTGTTGGTGTTTTTAAACACACAAGCCGTGTGTGGGCAATGTTTGACAGGTAGAACTGGAACTTGAAAATTCAATTACAGGCAGAAATACGAACTGGTTTGAGAATTCAATGTCATTCTGGCAGGTTGTCACAGTAGCTTAATGGTTAGAGCACCCACCTAGTAAGTGGAGGGTCTGTGGTTCAAATCCCAGCTATGGCATTGAATTTTCAAATTCCAGTTCTACCTCTTACAAACTGTCATGTTTAACTCACAATTAATACTGTGTATATCGGAATTTGTGAAAGTGACGTGCACTAACAATTTAGATAATTAAGTCAATTTTTGACACTGTATCACTTACTTTTTAATAACAAAAATGTATCTAAAATAAGAATAAATTAGAAACTAAAAGCTTCACTTATCTTATTAATAATTAATCATTAATTAATAATTAATTTGTTTTTATTTTAGATTCTGTTAATAGCTTCAATTTTCCTTAATTAACGAAAACATGTTTCAGGATTCCCTCCCATCACCAGTTCCCAGTCAACTGCCTGCATCATTCATTGTAATGGTTGGCAATTGTCTCTGGTGGTGGTTGGATGAACCTCTGCATATATGTACTTGGCAGGGTTTCAAAATTGGAAAGCATTTTCCATTTTTCCAAATGTTAATGTTTTCCCAAACTGTGACTTTTGTTTTTTCCAAAATGTTTTGTAGTATTATGGGATTCTTGTTTATGGTCTCATCAAAAATGCAAACCTAATTCTGATTTGCCTTGCTGTTATTGCTTTGTGTTCCTGATATATTCTTTTAGTTTTCGCAATGTAGATTTTTCCACTGTTGTTACAGCTTATCTGGTATATTTAGAAACAAGAGTCGCAAATGCATTCCCCAGATATTCAAACTTTGGTACCACTTTGTTGACTACATTTTTACAATAATCTCAGAAAACATTTGGAAGATGCTTTAAAAATATTAAACCTTCAAGAAAACTCCACGAGTTTCACAACAGAAAAAGAATGCAATGGACAGAAACTTTTACTCAATCATAAAAAGTCAAGAAAGAACACCTACTATTCGGCATCTAAAGCAAAACAGTTACAATGCCAGTCCTCACCACATGCAATTCTCAACAGTCTTGGAAGCATTAGTAAATGTCCCTGTGAACAAAGACGAAATTTTAAATGAACATCTACTGGAATGCTCAGAATTGAGGAAAACTGCACCAGATGGGAAAAGTCTACAAGTAAAGTGTACAAGACAAATGCACACATCCTGGAAGAATTCAAACAAAATATCCACCAGGAAATTAACAACATTTCTTAACATGAACTATGGCGAGTGACGGATAGTTTCCTAAAGAGGTACCAAAAATGTATATACTGACGATGGTGACCAGTTTCAGCATCTCCTGTCATAAAGTTGGTCAGTAAAGCCTTTAAAAGTAGTTTTGAAAATGTTATATGGTTTCATCCACAACTTTCTATAGCGACAGATGACGAGTGCTAAGGAAGCCAAAAGGCAAAACAGCACACAGCCCGTTTGAAGGTTTCTTGCCTCTCCTAGCAGTAAAAAATTGCATGTAATTGTGCAATGAACTTCGAAATCCCACCTAGGGACAATTTGCATTAGTTCATTAAAAAGCAGTTCCAGTTTTGCCTCATCCCTCCCCCTCCCCTCCCCCAACAAAAATTCCACATGTGAACTCTACTCAGTCCTTAGCTGGTGATGGGAGCAATAGCTCCTGAAACTGATTCTAATATAACTAAGACATTTGAAGTTGAGTGTGTGCACTCATTCTTTGCATGTTTATCAACCACATGCTAAAGTTTCAAGTAATAAAGAATTAATTTCAAATATAATAAATACCTTTAGAGCATGTCGACCTGGAGCAGCAAGCAGCAAATTGCTAACAAGCACTTCTGCAGTATGTGGTGTTACTTCTATTGAATGGCAGCTTTTCTCTAAGCTGGGAGTTTCGGCGCTGTAAATAACATTAAAATATTAAGGAAAACTGAAGCTATTAACAGTGAAGCAACAGAATCTAAAATAAGAACAAATTAGAAAACTAAAGCCATCACTTATCTTAGTAATATTGCAAGATCTTCCAGCACTGACTAGTTTCAAGTTGTATCCAACTTATTTTCAAAGCTATCTTTGCAAACCCAAGAGATAAAAAACATATTCCTAAATTGAAAAATATGTTGATGTTTCTAAATACATTCTGCTCCAACTTACTAGTAATTATGTTAATCACAGG
The DNA here is from genome assembly GCA_030765045.1 of Tenodera sinensis. Classification (NCBI taxonomy): domain Eukaryota; kingdom Metazoa; phylum Arthropoda; class Insecta; order Mantodea; family Mantidae; genus Tenodera; species Tenodera sinensis. The sequence continues at coordinate 31,240,620 of CM060969.1, read as the reverse complement.
ACAAGTTTCGGAGAGGGTTCTCTCCATCATTCAGCTGTTAACTGACTGGTTTAACATCAGGTTAACTATTGACATATTTGAAATATCGACATATTTTTCAATTTATCAATAGGCTTCACTGTTTTAAACACTTCATTTTCATCAGTTTTATATTAAACATATTCCTATTTGGCAAATTCAAACAAATAATAATGAATATCTTGGAATGGTTCACTCAAAAGAAAAAAAAAGTATTTAACATATATGGGTGTATTAACAAGATCCACATTTTTTATAAAACTGATGAAAATAAAGTGTTTAAAACTGTGGAGCCCATTGGTAAACTGGAAAATATGTCAATATTTCTAAACACTTTCTGCTCCAACTTGTAATTATGTTGATCACAGGAATAGTTTCAGAGAGAGTTCTCTCCATTATTCAGCTGTTGATTGACTGGTTGAACATCAGATAACTGCCTCCCCCTTCTCTTGTCAAAATTCATCAGCCGATCTCAATCCTTAATTATGTAAATATGTTCCCACACTAATTAAGGAAAATTGAAGCTATTAACAGTGAAGCAACAGAATATAAAGAACAAATTAGAAACTACTTGTTCTTATTTAAAGATTTTACTTTCCCACACTGTTAACTCCCAATAATTTTTTGCTGGTTTTAAAAGTTGGATATTTAGCTTGATATTATGATTGTAAGACCAAAAGTGGTGAGCTATGGCTGATTTATCTCCTTCTTGTGTTCTTTCATTCTGGTTTCCAAATTTCTTTTTGTTTTGCTGAGATATATACATATATCTTATGGCAGTCTTCACAGCTGACATGGTAGATTCCTGATAATTTAATATTTGGAGTTATTTTTTATAGAATACAGTGAAGAGCTTGAATATATTAAACTTGTTCCAAATTTAAATGGATTTAAACCTAATTTCATAACTAGAGTATTAGAAAAAGAAAGAAGATTAAAAACTATCAAGGATGTCAGCAAATTAAAAAGTAACGATACCAAAGAAAGACATTGTAAATTTACATATCGCCCAACATTTTTCAACAAATCAAAGAGATTTTTAAGCATTATGATATATAACTGGCGCTGCAAAGAAGTATAGTGTTAGAAATTTACTCAATCACCCTCTAAAAAAACACAACTCCAAGTCCAAAATAAGAACAAATTAGAAACTAAAAGCTTCACTTATCTTAGTAATATTGAAAGATCTTCCAGATCTGTTGCTTCACTGTTAATAGCTTCAAATTTTCCTTAAACAACTCTAAGTATTACGTTATCAGGAATCTACCGTGTCAACTGTGAAGACTGCTATAATATTATACATATATTGGCAAAACAAAAGAAATTTGGAAACCAGAATAAAAGAACACGTCAGAAACATCAAACACAAAGAAACAGATAAATAACCCATTGCTCATCACTTTTGGTCTTACAATCATAATATCAACCTAAATATCCAACTTTTAAAACCAGTAAAAAATTATTGGAGTTAACAGTGTGGGAAAATATTTACATCATTAAGGATCAAGACCAGCTGATGAATTTCGACATACCAATCATAGACGATGTCTTATGACTAGCCAATAAGAAGAACAGTATACCAGGCAATGAGAGAAGGAGGAGGCAGTTACCTGATGTTCAACCAGTCAATCAACAGCTGAATGACAGAGAGAACTCTCTCCGAAACATTCCTGTGATTAACATAATTACAAATAAGTTGGAGTGGAGTGTGTTTAGAAATATCTACATATTTTTCAATTTATCCACAATTTTTATTTAGTAAGCTTTTGTTTGTCTCTTACTGTTTACCATTGTTTGTGTCTGTCACTTGATACTGACACTAGATACTGTGAGTCTACCCGCCACAGCACTAGGTGATTCACCCTCCAACTGATGGAATGGAATGGGGTTGTAGCTGCTAATTATGTAAGTGTCTCCAAAGAGACAAGGTTTGGACATCACTACTCTAGATAATGGGTAATCTATTAACACTGGAAAAATAGGGCATTTTGACTTTCCTTGATATGCAAATGCTTACCATTCTTTAATTGCAAGCAGAAACACATCTATCTTCTCTCCAACTATGCCAGTACGATCCAAGCTACATAATGCCTCAGCAAGTGCAATGGCAGTAGGATTGTCGCTCTCTGCCATTAACTGTGAATAAAGTGCTGCAATCACCATCTGCATAAGTACTGAGCCAACAAGGGGGTGTACATCTGCTGGAAGGGCATCCTCCAACACTTCTACTGCTTGCAGTATTGTTGAGGGAAAACAGTCTGCCAAGTGTGTCAGATAATCTACTGCCAGTATCACACCTTCCTTCAGCGTCACATTCACATCACATAAGGCTGTCAGAAGCGTTTTCACCACAGGTTTCAATATGGGCTCAAATGGAAAAAGAAGTGCATTCAGCCATGGTGGATGATTTTGATTCCAGACCTACACACCAAACATTATTAAATGTTACAAATCTGAAAAGGAAGCATTTTAATAAATGCTTAGTAAATAGAATCCCCTAATCCAAATTAATTGGGGGTGTGGTCCATTTGGATTCAGAGATGTTTGGAATATCTGAAAAATGAAAAAAATGTATATAAATTCAGCTATAGGATTAGCAGCTACAAGGTAACGTAGCATAGTGATGTGAGAAAGTGACAACATAATGACAATGTATTCAACATAACAATATAGAGTATCAATTATGGACACTCTCTGTAAACATCCAAATTCAATTATGGACAAAGAAAACTTACTAATATGCCAGCAATTCCAAAAATAGAAGATTTTCACACATAATTAACATATTATTGGGATGCCAGACGGAGAATGGATGAAGTCCAAGATCCAGAGCATTAGCAAACAACAACAACATATAGAGTGGATTGGGGGGAGATGTCATACTTATGTTTTGAGTTGAGTTAAACTGAGAGTTTAGGTTCAGCACTAAACTGGCATTCATGGAGGAGCCTTTTCTACATATGTGCAAGTAGACATTAACATTATTACTGTTAATTTATCCTCTTGTTGCCAGTGTGCCCACAGTGTGTTCACAATTTCAGTGTCAGCATTTTTGCGCTCATCACACACATCAACGCTGAAAATTCCATAATTTATGTAGCCAGCCAGAACAACAACAGTCTTCAATAGCAAGGCCTAAATGCTAGTTTGTTGACAATTTTGCACAACATGGGCTCTTAATAGGAATACAGCTCTGTACTGCTGAAACCACTGTAATCATAAGCAGTAGAGAAAGTAAAAAAAGAAGAAAGGCAGGAGTGAGAAAAGCCACAATAATTTGGTGGTGCTGCCCAAAAAGTTTGTATAAATTGCTAGAAAATATTACCTGATGTCTATCCAGAGAAGCACCCCAGTTAAGGGAGTATTTTTCCAATGTTGGCAGGAGAACTTGTGATACATCATTGCGATTTCCTATCATTGACACAATATACACCAAGGACGTTACAATTACACCAGGTGGTAGGTAGCGCTCTGTGGCACTTGTTCCCAAAGAACACTCTGCACTCCCACCACAAAGGAAACTTCCACAAACACTCACTTCATTATCTTCTAGTTGAACAGCTTCATCTACAAAAACAAGGCAGAAAATGTTATATAAACTCTATAACCTCTGTAGTTTGTTAACTCCATTGAAGTTTTAAACTTAGTCTCTAAATATTTATTATATTCGCTGATTCATGCTTAGAGTAGTCTGAACTAATCAATATTATAAAGCATGTGTGATAAATATAACAATTTTCTCCATATCTATACTGATGGATCACAAAATCCTGGTAATGGAATTTCAGGTACAGGGTATAATATATCCCAAAATATAACGAGAAATTATACATCAGTTTATTTCCCTCTACTCTCGAAACCGATCTACTGGCCAGTGAGTCAGCTCTCCTACATGTATCTACCTTATCTGATATACTTGTATGCATTTTCAGTGATTCAATAGAAGCTATTCTCAACATTATGAAATATACTCCAATTTCCTATGCACAAATTACAATCTCTATACAAAAAATATTAAATAAACTAAATCTTCAAAAAGAAATAGTATTCCAATGGATACATAGTCTTGCAGCATTACTGAGAATGAGATTGTAGATAATATTGCTAAACAGGCAACAACTTTGTGACCCAAACCTTTGCAAATAACTTCTCTAACCAGTGCATATTCTGCAGTTAATTCTCACTTAATAAATTTATGGATCACATTATGGCTTTCTTCTGATAAAGACCAAGTACCTCAAAACATTCAAGTGAAACATAATGATTTAAAAATGCTCCACAACATTCCCAGACACATACAAACGTTCTTAGCGAGAGTTAGGACAGGCCATATTATCACTCAGAACTATCTTCACAGCTTTAATCTTGCTGACTCTAATAGTCGTTGCTGGTGCAACAATAACGAAGATGTGGAACACATCCTATTAAACTGCCTCATTGCAAACATACAAATAACTAATTATAATTTATTTATGCCAACAAACTTACTGTTGGTGTTTTTAAATACACAAGCCGTGTGTGGGCAAAGTTTAAGAGGTAGAACTGGAACTTAAAAATTCAATGCCACAACTGGGATTTGAACCACAGACCTTCCGCTTGCCGGGCAGACGCTCTAACCACTGAGCTATTGTGACAAACTGCCAGAATGGCATTAAATTCTCAAGCCAGTTTGTATTTCTCCTGGTAAACCACAAAGGCAGTCTCACATCAGAAACAATTACCCCAATGGTGACTTACTATTGTAAGCACTTTATATCCCAGGATTAAATAACCTTCACATGGTAATTATAATTTATTTATGCCAACAAACTTACTGTTGGTGTTTTTAAACACACAAGTCTGTGGTTCAAATCCCAGTTGTGGCATTGAATTTTTAAGTTCCAGTTCTACCTCTTAAACTTTGCCCACACACGGCTTGTGTGTTTAAAAACACCAACAGTAAGTTTGTTGGCATAAATAAATTATAATTACCATGTGAAGGTGATTTAATCCTGGGATATAAAGTACTTACAATAGTAAGTCACCATTGGGGTAATTGTTTCTGATGTGAGACTGCCTTTGTGGTTTACCAGGAGAAATACGAACTGGCTTGAGAATTTAATGCCATTCTGGCAGTTTGTCACAATAGCTCAGTGGTTAGAGCGTCCGCCCGGCAAGCGGAAGGTCTGTTGTTCAAATCCCAGTTGTGGCATTGAATTTTTAAGCTCCAGTTATACCTCTTATACAAATAACTAATCTAAAATCTGCTATCCCTGTAACCTTGGACAACTCTCTCCAATCATACCGAATGCACCTCATCATCGGAATGTGGCTGTCAAAACATACAACCAACATCATGCTTTTCACTCAACATTTGTAAGAGGAAATTCATAGTGAAACATAGTGGAAAGCATGTTGTCAGCTAACAGCTGGATACACTACGAAGATAGATAAAGTATGGAGTTAGTGTGTAGATTCAATCTGTGCTATGTGTTAGAAATAAATTTACCATTTGCAATAAGATGCAATACAAGTTAATAATTACTTCTTTTAATTAATTCATATTAATTTAACATACTACCAGTTGAGAAACCATTGATAATAAAGATAATGATCTTTGAAATGCATCTGGATAAAAAGTTATGTGAAACTAAAAGTATCTATAAGTCAACTCAAATACTTCTACAAAATCATTGAAAAGTTTCACTGTTAATATCACTTTGTATATGTTAAGTGTACCTTGTGTTAATAATTTTTTAAACAATATTTCTGTCAACTGTAACCTGTGCTACTATAGTTGCCATTACGAATGTTGCACAGAAGACAAATATCCAAGGACGTCACAGTCACATGTTTTCTAGCCAATCAGGTGCAGTCTGTTTCAGAGCAAGTGAGAGTACTTGCCAACAGTTTAACAGTGAAATTAAATAATTCCAAGCAATAAGTCCACTCCATTGTGTGATAGTAAGTTTGTTAAGAGTTCCAAGGATGGTAAAAGCAAAAAGAAGTAGCAGTATTCACAGTCAAGCCAAAGAAATGATGTACAATGTGCACAAATACTTCCTGAAAAAGATGGGAAACAGCTGCAACACAGCACTTCCCCTATTACCCATACCTGCGTGGCATATGTCATTTATCGCCATCATTCCTAACGGCTACTCTAGGAGCCACAGTAGGCTAACAAGGGCTTTGTTTCAAGATGTGTCTCACTCTTGCAAGCTGTCCTGCTACTCTGGTAATGAATAATCTATACAGCTTTCTTTCTCCTAACAAAAGCTGACGTTTGAAAATTAGATAAATACCTTATTACTTTACTGCAGTTAAGAACCTCACTAGGACGTGAAATGATGAAATTACAAAAAAATTCTTACTGAATAAGATGAAAGTTAGAATTTTTAAAAAACTTCTCTGCTATATAAAATGATGTTCAACAGTCCATTGCTCTATTCTTATTAAAACAGTGTGTTTGAAGAAGCACTTACTGAGTGTACCACCAATTTAATTACTACTCTTAGTGGGAGGCACATGGAAGAAAGATAGAAGCAAAAGGGAGAGCTGCAATGTCAGGAGTCAGAATTTGCAAATACAAGTTAGAGATGACAACCAAGTGGCTGGAAAGGATGTATGAGGCAGTAGTGGAATCAAAAATGCTTTATGCAGTAGAGATCTGGGGGGCCACAGATATAAACAAGAAGGTAGATCATATGTATAGAATGTTCTGCAAAGAATTATTGGGACTATCGAGATCAGCGCCAAGAGAAGTGGCCTTGGTAGAGCTTGGGAAAACAAGAAGGAAAGGAATAATAATGGAGAGAATAATAAAATTTTGGTATAGATGTTTGGTTAAAGAAGATGGAGAAATTTTAAAATTGTGTATGAAGCAACAAAAAAATCTAGAGAATGAAAACAGTTGGTGGGCAGGGGTTGGAAAAATTATGGAGAAAATAGGAATGGGAGATATATGGAAACTTGAAGAAAGAAATGAAAGTAATGTAGATAAACTAGTAAAGTGTAGGGTAGAAGACATAGAAAGGCAAGAGATATGGGGAAGTTTAGAAAACAAGAAATCATTACAATTCTACAAGCAAATAAAAAGAGGATGGGGGCGAGAACCATATGTGGATTATTGTAACAGACAGGAAAAAGAAGGACTAGCGTGGATGAGAACAGGAGCAATATTTTTAAGAGGGACAAGAAGCGGTAAAATAGGAATATGTGAAATGTGCGGTGAGAAAGAAAGTATAGAACATTATTTGACAGAATGTAAGGAATTAGCATTATGGAGGAAAAAGGTTTGGGAGAAAAAATGGGAAAAAATAGAGGGGAAAATGGTAGCCATAAAAATGTTAACAGTGAAAGAGGAAAGGAAGGCTAGAAGTATAGGTGAGTTTTTGAAGAAAGTAAGAGAAAAATGGGCAAGAAAAGTAAAGAGTGTAAATGAAGAAGGCAGAGTGGGCGAGAGGGACAATTAATTAATATAAGATGGAATAGATTGATCAGAGCTACCTGGGAGGCAAATGGCCTGGGTGCCATGCAAACCAAGGTAGCAATAAGGTTATGTAAAATTTGTATGTAGTTTAGGTTAGAGTAGGATAATTGTAAAAGTTATGTAAAAGAATTGGTACAAATAAAATTCATTCATTCATTCATACTACTCTTAGTTGCCTATTATATATCACAACTTGCCATGTTTAATGCCCTGTGTGTTGAAGTAGTATGTAAAACTCATACATTTACTATGAAAAGATGGACTTAAATAGCAAATACATCAATGTATTAGTAACGGCAAGATTTCAGTTACCATTATCAGCTCTAATGACTATAGGCAACAACCAATGCAATACTTTCCATATGCATTGTGGTAAGTGAAATCTTGTGATTTTGTGATGCCTTGATCTTCAATTAATTTAAATTGACTTCACTAAATAAATTTATTTTTATTTTAATTTAAAAAACTGGACCATTATGAAAGTGGTGAACTGGAAATAATAAAAATAGCAGAAAAGAAGATTTCTCTGCTATTTATATAGAGAAAGGAGTTTGTTCGCCAGGCTGTGGTTTTGTAATCATTGTCCAATTTAGAACAATGTATAATAAAGGTCAATCTCTTGCAAAATAAAAGACTAATACTTTAAATTAATATCTATGGTAAGAACTTTCACTCTCGTACAGAATACACCCACTAAATGAGCATATTATGAAGGTCATAATAAATGGGAATTTATTTTTTATTAGTGTATTTCATGTGTGACTGCTGTATGACCTTGAGGATATTGTTGGGTGGCATGTCTAGCATCATGTAGCTCGCTGAGTCACTCCTACCACCACTTGGTGGTAGCTAGTATGCTAAGAGCGAGCAGAAGGTACACACGTCTGTTGTACAATGCATCATAATCAAGCTTCTGCTAGAGAAAACCCAGGGAAATTTTGAGAAGACTTCCAGCACAGTTTAGCACGTCCACCATCTCAAAGACCCAAGTTAATGCATGGCATAAAACATTTGTGGGGGGACAAGATATTATCAAAAATAAAGTCCATCAGCAAAGGCTGAAAACACTCATTTAGGATAATTAAGGAAATTGAAGCTATTAACAGTGAAGCAACAAGATTCTAAGTAAGAACAAAATTAGAAACTAAAAAATTCACTTATCTTAGTAATATTGGAAGTTCTTTGGGAAAAATATGAACTGGTTTAAAAACTCAATGTCAGTCTGCCAGGTTGTCACATTAGCTTAATGGTTAGAGCACCTGCCTAGTAAGTGGAGGGTCTGCGATTCAAATCCCAGCTGTGGCACTGAATTTTTAAGTTCCAGTTCTACCTCTTAAACATTGCCCACACACGGCTTGTGTGTTTAAAAACACCAACAGTAAGTTTGTTGGCATAAATAAATAATAATTAACATATATTTACCTTTAATTCTCACTCTCTTTTTAACAGATTTTCTTGGTTTAATGCTTGATTTATTCAATTGCTGCATTACATTGTGCAGTATTAAGTTTGTCACTTTGTAACATCTCATTGTTAGCACCTAAAAATGGGGAAAAAAAGAGGATCATTAATACAACAGTAATAAAATTAAATTAGCACAAGTTTAAAACAATGTGTTGTAACAAAGTTATAAAGATTGATACATGGTGGAGTGTTCAGCATTCTGACTTCTCAATGCAGAGGTCCTGTATTTGATTCCCTGATAGGACAGCAAACTTTTTCTTTAATGAGAATCATTCCCTACTCTTTACAGAATTTGGGACAATGCAGGAATAAATGCAAGCGTTTCATGGAAAAATGATTTGCCTATTTTGCTTCATGTTTGCATTGTACCCTCTGCCATCTTGAGTCAACACTGTGTATCACATATTAAAAAATACCTCTGCACCATTGTGCTTATAAGCTTTTTTGTTAATTTCTACACTGTCATAATTTAAAAACAAGCGAACACCACAAAATGGAACAAAACTGATCAACTATATTTAGTGATGTCGTATATGGGCTTAGGGACTGTGTAACACAGGGTGCCAATGCATGAGAAACAGTGGCAGAAGCACATAATTTGCATGACATTGGAATTGTATAGTTGGCAATGCATATAAGAGAGCATAAACGGACCTAACCTTTGGCAACGCATGTACATGTAGCTACGAGATAGCCTTGCATGTACATATGTGATGGAGATATGAAGAAGATTGGAAATTGTATTTACTGTTTGTGTGTGTTAAAATTGTAAGATACACGTCACGTGACACTTTTCATTTGATAGTGACATTTTACTTAGAGATACAGTCCTCAGTTCAACTCAAAAGATCTCCCAAATATAATACTGAGCACCACAATTACAGAATACATGAGGTTCCCTTCACATTACGATGAAACAAATTAATTCATGAATCATATAACCTGAAATAATTATGAAATCATAAGCTCATGTAGTTGTGCAGTAGAAAGATAACCTTAAACGGAAATATATTTTGTAAATATACATTTATAAAAGAAATAAAAAGTTGCATTTGAGAAACATAGAGTGCTGAAATAACTATGAAATCACAAACTCATGTAGTTGTGCAGTAGGAGATAATCTCAAATTTGAATATATTTCTTAAATATATGAGAGGTAGAATCAGAACTGAAAAATTCAATGTCATAGCCAGGATTTGAATCACGCATCTTCCACTTTATGTGTAGTTGCTCTAACCACTAAGCTTCTATGGCCAATTTGCCAGTATGGCATTAAATTCCCCAACAAATTCATATTCTCCCAGTAGACCACAAGGGAATCTCATACATCAGGGAAAATATGAATCAATATTTCCTATCCATCAGTTTCACTCTTATGCAATGGTTACCACCACCCAATACTGCAATTACAGGCATCCTACTTTCCCCACAATGGGCAGCAAGTATTACGGTAAATAACCTGTTCCTCCCTATATGACCTAAGGCAAAAGGTAAAGGTTTGGAATATGCTGAAAGTGGTTAACACCTAATTTTTTTTTATTAATGTCCTCCAACGTACTCTCATATCAGACGGTGAATGAATGAAATGGATGAAATGATGTTCGAATGAGCCCGAGGTCCATGGACCTTTAAGTTACCTGACATTAATCTTCTCAGGATAAGGGAAAACCTCAGAAAAAACCTCACCCGGGTAACTTAACCTGAGCGAGATTTGAACTCGCGACCTCTTGAATGTGAGGCAGACATGCTAACCATCACGCTACTGAGGCAGGCGGTTAACACCTAAGAATTTCATGGGCTATAAAATGGATGCACTTGACAAGATTGCAGATAGTTTCCAAAAACTTTGAAATTTAACCTCTTGAGCGATGGCCATTTAAACGTCCGCGAGCCGAGAACTGCTAGCATTTAAATTCTTAAATGCGCTTCGTATATACACAGCTGTATATTGTGTAAATATTTAGTTATTTTAATGAAACAAAAACTGGTATAAAACTCGTTATTTGCAGTATAAATGTACGTCATCAGCAAAGTTGAGTTGTATTTACAAAACGTTGAAATGGCACAATTTTGCTTCACTGTGGTGAAAAGTCAACTTTGCTCTGTCGAACGCATCTAATATTAGTTCTCGGAAAGATTCAGTAAAGAAACACCCATTGTATGTGTGGCTAATGCGTCAGCATCCTGTGAAATAAATCGCTACTGCATGCGTGGCTTATTGAGTCACCAGAATAGATCAACATTACAACTTTTGCTTACGCGAGTTTCGTAACTGAGTAGAGTCCGTGTCTTTCTTTGTTGAAATACATATGTATTCTTTCCTGCTTGTAGCTGAAGGGAGAATTGGTATAAAAAGGTGTTTTTGCACCAACTGGATATAACCATATACAATTGTTTGGGGATTTGGACAGCTCTCTAAACCCACACAGGACAATGACCGACCTTGACTACCGACTATAAATAACTTGCAGCCTAATTGAACAATATCACGTTGGGGGTTGAAAATCCAAAACTCCTGCACCCCTCAGACTTCAAGGAAAACATTATCCTAAAAGGATACCACCAACAGCAAAGAAGTCCCGCCCATTTCGAAAGTGTTTCGTGTGCCGCAAGAAGGGAATTCGCGAATGTGGAGATGTACCTACCCTTGTGTGTTTATCCCTGTTTTGAGGTAAATCACTGCAGAACGAACATATTAAGGTAAGCCAATAAAGTATATAGACCTTACTAAAATGTTTCATAAAGGGAAAATTATAATAAGTTGAGTTGCATAAGGGATAAATAAGGGTTAAATGCTTAAACGCACAGGACGCCCATATCGCTCATCTGCCATTTTAAATGGACGTGTTTTCACGTCGATATCCCTCAAGAGGTTAATTATACTTATACTTAAACAAATAACAATATGTGTAGAATTTAAAGGAGAACAAGGACTCCAAGTGTGCTTGTCTAACTAATTACTCTCTGATGGAATTCTGTATTGGTTCAATTTCCATAGCCACTAATTACTTCCACCCTCCTCCCCATCTAGAGGATATGTGGATTTTCTATAAATACCAAAATTCATTTTATTGTTATGGTTTTTAATTTTTAAGTCTAGGTATTTATAGAATATCTACTCACACTGATAACTACATAAAAAATAAAAGTTTTAATCCTTTTGCACATAAATGTGCTGCTTTCAATAGTTTAATTTATAGGTTAATAAATATACCCCTTAATAAGGAAGAATTGATACAGAATATAAACACATTATTAACACTGCAGTAATTAATGGTTTTAATGCAGATTTTATACATAAAAAGATAGAAAAATTTAAGTATCAAAAGGCTGTTAAAGAGGTTTCTACCCTCAAAAAAATAAAAGATAATTGTATTTTTAAAAAGTTTACTTACTATCCGTGGGTCAATAAAAAATTTACAAAACTTTTTAAAGAATATGGAATAAATTTGGTCCCTCAAAATAAATTTAATATACAAAATTTACTAAATTTTTCTAAAAAGGATAAAATTACAAATTATAAAAAATCTGGCATTTATCAATTTAGCTGTTTGGATTGTGATAGGGTTTATATTGGTAAAACTAAACGTCATTTAGAAACCAGAATGAAAGAGCATTTTAGAAATATTAAATATAAATAAACTGATAAATCAGCTGTGGTAGATCATTTTTGGTCATTTAATCATGAAATTAAACCAGAGGTTAAATTATTAAAACAATTAAGTGGACCTATAGATTTGATGGTTTGGGTAAAAATATTTATTTTAAAAAACAGGAACTGTGTTATGAATTTTGAAATAACTCCAATAGATTGTATTTATGGGTTTTTGTTTTCCGAGATTGGTGACAGAGTTAAAATGAGCATCAGTAGCTATGGTAACTTGTTTGTATGGCTTTGAGAATGAGTTGGAGTCAACTTGAAATGTGTTAGCTGCAAAACATCTTGCAATATTACTAAGATAAGTGGAGCCTTTAGTTTCTAATTTGTTATTATTTTAGCAGCTTTAAAATTTCCTCTCTTACACTTACTTTCACTTTATTTGACTATTAAGATGATTCTTTCAACATTACTGATATTTATACTCTTTATAGCGCTTTCTACGAAGGGCCTTTTTTATTTTAACGATGTAGTGATGTAGCAGTGAGTCTCATCTTCAGGGTGTTATGGTTACCAGTGGGCAATAAGGACGAGGTATTATTATTATTATTATTTCCAATAAATATTCAAATTTTCTGCATGTTCAACTTTACAAGAAGTAATACTTTTAGGTCTCTACGCTATTGTGTTAAGGAACTTTATGGTTTTGTATGAGTTAAATCCTCACTTCTTTCTTTTGTAAATATTTTAGGATATTTATGATATTTGCACACATTGAATATTTACGTGCAGTATTCAACCAGATGTCCTTCAGTGATATAATCCATTGTTGGATTGCTGACAAAATCTCTTATTCCATAGTCTTTAGTGACACATATATCACTAGTAATGATTCATTATCTCTCTATAGGAATAATTGTTTATTTCCCTAGTTACGGGTATAGCAACCACAATTGATTAGTTATTCATTGATTTGACTGTGATGTGTCGATTATATGGTGACGATTGACCTCAAACATTTTCCTAGTGAAAAATATTGGAGAGCAAGAGGATTTATGACTTCATTGTCAGAAATCCAGCATTAGCTAACAACAACAACATTTTCCTTTCACAATAGGTTTGGGACATGAATTAAGAAAGACAATTTTGATAATTACATTGCATAATTCACGTTGTTATGAATATAAGAGCTAAAGTGAAGCTGTTAACATTGAAGGATTGTATTATGTAAAACGTTAAACAAATTTATAAAAATGTCATCTTAAGTTCCAGTATTTATTGAAGCAATGCAAGATAAGGCAGTGTTGGTTAATAACTCATTCTTATTGACATAGCAGTACCATAAGGAAACATACAAAAGAGCAGTACTGCCGCTCACTTCTCACAACTTATTACTAGACAACTCCATTACTTTGCTTTATCAAAGCATCTTGTACTAACCTTGAGCAGAAGTGGCCAAGAAGCTTGGGGTTGTGCTACAAGAACAGAAATTTCTAGTGCTATAGCAGGAGCATCTGGGAGTTTCTGGATATTGCTTTGTGAAGTAGGAAATAAATGTGGTGACGTAAGTACCAGCCAGGGTACTGTAGCTGAATGGTCCATCTTGGAAAAAATTGGAAGGCCTTTTAAACCTTTCCGGAACACCTAGAAAGCAATATAAAATGTTACACAATGTCTCAAAAAAAGAAATAAATACTGAAAAATGCATACAGGATTGTAAATACCAAGTAATACCTTAAATGAAATCAATACATCTCAAATTTTCAGAGAAATGATCAATAATATTTATATTAAAATATTTATATTAGCATATTTCTTGAGATAGTGTCTATAAGCGTAACTAAGCTCTCCTGAGATGAGGGTAAGGATAAATATGGGAACAGTATCACAGGTTTAAATTACAATGATTCTGTTTTTAGACTTTGTGACATTGAAGTGCAGAAACATTTAGATATTATCGAGTACATTTTTGACACTACATCATTTACTTTTTTAAAAAAGGAAACCATGTTTCAGGAGCCTTTGCTCATATCCTCCGTTCTTTGTTGATTACATCATTCATTGTGGCAGTTGGTGTTGTTCTCTGGTGGTGGTGGTGGCGGTGGCGGTGGTGGGAGTAACCTCTCATAAGTTGCTTGGCAGGATTTCAACACTCAAAACATGTTTTCTATTTTTTAAAAGGTAAATATTTTCCCAAACTGTAAGTTCTGTTTTCCCCAAAATGTTCTTTAGTATTATCAGATTTCTGTTTATGGTACGCTGGTCTCTCCAAAAATGCCAACCTACTGCTGATTTGTCTTTTTATTTTTCCTTTACATTCCTGATGTGTTCTTTTGTTCTTGTCTTTGTTTCTTTCAGTTCCCCATTGTCAATTTTTTTTTTCACTCATCACAGCTAATCTGGTATATTCCTGGTTTCTTTTCTTGTGGGGCATTATCTTTTAATTCAGAATTTAATATCCTTGTGATGGAGGAACTATTGTTTTGGGCCAAAGTGATGTTTACTACTGCAGGATTTTCTAAACTTTGTAGAATGCTATTGGGTGATATGTGAATAACTCTATTTTGGCTCTGTTTATCTTCTTATGTGCCATGTTGCCGCACAATCCATTTTCGGTAACTATGCCTATAAAATACACAAACCAATAAAAGCAATGAGGTCCATTATAAACAATAGAAATTCCCTCACTTACAAATAGCAAAATGACTCTCAGAAAGATTTTCCTTCTTTCTGAATTTGAAACATGAAGCATGAAAAATTCTCTGGACCTAATCAATAAAATAAAGGATGTAGAAACAAATAAAACAGATACATTAGTCATGTTTGATGTTATTACTCTATTTCCAGGCATACCAACAAAAACCTTACCAACACACACCAGAAACTGGCTGTAAGAACAGAAAAAATTACAGAGGATATCCAAGAATATCACAGTAACTATAGAATGAATAAAATTATTTCACTTTCAATGGAAAGTATTATAATTAAACCTCAGGCTTAGCTATGAGCAGCCTGTTATCACCACTATTGCCAGACTTTTTCATGAACATTTTAGAATCAAGAGTCACACCAAACTGAATATTTACACTAATCATGCCCTCCAGTTATACAGCAGAACTGAACATACGGGAAATCATTTTAAAACATACCCCACAGCTAATGAATTTTGCCACCATCAAGTCCCCTCTGGAAGTACATTTCACCACCACAATAGACCATCACCACAACATACAATTTTCTATGATTGAAATAGAAGTGCAATGTATTACACTTACACAGATTTCTCTAATCACTTTTTCGCAGTAACATTTGTGGTTGTTGGAAAGTGCTTTTGCATAGTGTCTTCCTGGTGTTTTTTATTTGTTCTTCATAATATCCTAAAAGTTTTAATTAAGTCTTTGTTTAAGCATGTTAAGTAATATTTCTTTAAACATTGGCAAAGGAACACAAGGTTATTGGGCAAGTACAACCTAAGTCTAAAAGTTGTGGGGATAAATCATCAAACCATGGCAAATCCAGGTATTTCAGCTAATCTTTTATACAAACAAACCTTGTAAAGAGTTCCAAGGGGACTTCCTCTAAGAATGAGACAAATGAGAAGCTCATGACATTTGGCATGGACATCGCGAAGCACTTTGTTGCGGGAGGCACACCCAGTCAGTTCTGCTCCATCACTGCATATTGCTGGTAACAACTGTCGCACACATAACAGCAAATTGCTTACATCTGTTACCAGCAAAGAACTGCGCCCACCACTTGGTTCTGCCTGCAAATAATTTTTTTTGGTAGCAATATACTAATTGTTATGAATTACACTCTTGGTTTCACTACAGAGTAAGATTTGATAATACATATTTTTAAAATTGTTCCAAACAAAGAAACAAAATACAAAAGTTGACAAGCAGCTGATGAGACTGAAGGTTCCTGAAATATTTCCTACAAGATGTTTTACTAAATTAACAGTATCTTTATTCAACTCAGGTTTCAAAGCTTTTTCATACTTCGAAGTTAGCTGGTGCATATTTAATAAAAATGCACTTCAGAAACTCTATTTTATTTTGTTTCCATGACCTCCATAACAAGTAGATGCTCTGTACAGGAATAGCTTTGTCCTTTTTAATTAGAAAATTACGGAGAACAGGCAATTATTATTTAAACCTATGGTACATAACTGTGTGGAATTTTTGTAAATATTCAATATATTTGCAATTAAGCTACATTTAACTAATAATTCTTAATTTAATGAACTCATTTACTGAAAGAGACACTTAAAAATGGAAACAGAGAGAGAGAGAGACTATGAATCACCATTAAACTGAAGCAGCTTTTAGGATACTCTGAAGCATAAGAGAATCAAAACCTTAAAGATGTAAAACCTCTAATTAAACATACAGAAATTGCTTGACGGAAAAGAATTAATCAGTGTAAATAATTGAAGAGAACTGCTTAAATAATTATTTATAAGACCCTTTTTGGTAGGATAACCATGAAATGAGGTTTAAATGTTCCTTCACCTGATATTATTAGGTTTGTTCCAAAAATAATCTCTGATAGTCTGAGGAAGAATATTAAATGAGTCTGTCTGGAAGGGTTTTCCGACAAACTTTGAATGGATCTGTATACTATATTCAGGCATTTAAACAAAGTTCCATTCAAGTCAAAATCAAAATTAGTATATATCACCTGTCAAATTTTTGTGGTAGTGACAGTGGCAGTGACACTAAGTAGTGTATTAATCCAGTTGAAGTACAACTGGATATTGGACAAGTTAAATTAATTTATAAACTAGTTATTACAATACTAAAATATTACAAATTTAGGATAAAAACAAGTTAGTGATATTTCCATAATAGTAGTAACTAATATCTATAGGGGTTGTAGAGATTTACTTAAAAAACCATCCATACAGTAGTAGCAGGACAATGGTTTGGACCTAAAAATTGTCACTTTCTTTATCATTATAGTTTGATTTGATAGTCTGTAACAAAACTTAAGTCCAGACACTATTTCATCCTGATACATTTCAGTGTTTGCTTTCAACCGTGTGAATTGCAACTTTGTCACAATGTTGTGTTCATTTATATCTATATTCACAGTAAATTTAAGAAAGTAGTAACACAACTTTTCAAAACATCATATAGGTAGGATGAACTACGCCCATTCCTTATCAGAGAAATAAAGCAGGAAATTAGTGGCCCAATCTGCCAATTAATAAATCATTCCCTCGCAACAGGTACTTTTCCAGAGAGAATGAAGTATCCACTGTTAAAACCCATTCACAAAGGTGGTGAAAAAGAATTAAAAAACTACCAACCAACCTCCATCCTTCCTATCTTCACCATTTTTTAAAAAATTGTGCATTCACAACTTACTTCAGATCTTGAATACTTTGCCAAGTTAAGTAGTTCCCAACATGGGTTCCATGAAAAATGCTCAACAATTACTGCCCTAATAAATCTGGTAAATGATGCTCCTAAAATGATTGATGAAAAACAGCATACAGCCATACTAAAAAAATGGGCTCAGGTGGTAAAAGAAAGACTTCAACAAGAACTGATGACCTGCTAAAATGAGAAGTGATGGCTGATCCATGGATTACAGTGGCAGGGTTAAAGAAGAAACACCCTTCTCAACAATGTTGTATTAAGGACCTTTCAGCATCGACTTCAAACAGACTTAGGTTTACCAAGACGTATCAGCACTGGACATCAGAGGATTGGCACAAAATGTTTTCTGATGAAAGCACTTTCAAACTGGTCAGAGGAAAGTCCAAAATGATGAGGAGGCCAAAAAATGTGTCATGGTATGATCCAAAGTTTACTGTCAAAACTGTTAAACAAGTGTGATGGTATGGGGTGCTTGTAGTGGCAATTATGGTAAAGGTGGCTTGTACTTCCTCCCAAAGAATGTCACAATGAAGGGAAGTAGCTATTTAGAAGTATTAAAACAGCATTTGGTCACATTTTGGCCAATTCACCAGTGTCAGTTCTTCATGCATGATGGTGCCCCTGCACATAGGACAATGATGGTTCAGAAGTTCCTGAAAGATAATATAATACCTGTATATGATAATCACCTGTAGTGATAAAAGTTAAGGGAAATATGACCAAGTAATAATTGTATGGAGAAGTTAAAAATAAAACCATGTAAAGTCAGTGTTTGTTGTTTTTATTACCTTGTAAAGATTTCCATTGTGGTGACTGTACTTTTAAGTTGTTCATTTAGATCACAACAGACTAACATTGAGCTCATTCATCCACAAGCCCCATGTCTATCTCTAGAGCATGATTGTTTGAATAAACATCTTTTCAGAATTGGAATAGTGGCATCTCCAAGTTGTTTATCTGCACCAAAGAAGAAGAAATGGACATGGAACATCTAAAACATTGTGAATTCCTTATGGCTTTTGAAACTCTAACTTCAAAATGTTGGGAAGCAAATGAAGAATGATTTCATTATTAACTCCTGAGCATTAGATTCACTCATACACACACACACTCTTTTAGGTTATCATCACTAAAACCAGCAGTAGGGGAATACATTAAGCTAGCTATGTACACAGTGTTCATCTGGATTTCAAGAACTGTGGAGCCTGTTCAGCAGTGTATCTTCTGCATACAGCAGAACTCACAACTCACAACTGTAGAGCACTTCTACATTTAAGACAGTTGATGAATGCTAGTGCCAATAGCATAACTGGGGTTGTTCATAGTTGAACACACCTGCAGGAAAAACATATGAACACCTGAAAACATTGCAAGTCCTCAACTGCAAGTAACACAAAAAAGCCTGAATAGGATCTTGTACAATGACCTTCACTTCCACCTGTACAAGTTGCAAATGGTTCAGCTCCTAACGGAGGAAGACAACCCTTTAAGAATACAGGTCTGTAACACACTGTTAAACAGCATTAATGCCGATCCTGGATTCATTAATTCCCTGTTTATGACTGATAAGATCAGCTTTTACTTGATAGGGTATGAAAGCATTGAACACCTCAGAATCCTCAAGCAATTTGTGAGACCCTAGTATATGCTGAAAAGCCCACTGTGTAGGAATTATGGGGACCATCAGCATATATGTTTTTGAAAACCGCCAGGGATGGACTGTCACTGTGAATGCCAAAACATTACTTCCTAATGGTGAGAGAATTTGTTATTCCTACACTGCAAAATTGTTATCCTTTGGAAAACCTCTGGTGTCAACAAGATAGTCATGGGTCACATGTTCTGTCTGAGCATGAAAACTCTTCAGGGGTTCTCTCCCAGTCACATCATTCCCCATTATGGAGGTACTTCTTGGCTAGCACGGTCTTCAGATTTACTGCTTTGGATTACTTCCTTTGAAACTATCTAAAGGATAGTGTTTGCAACCAGATTGGAGACTTGACGAGATGAAGACAAAAATCAGAGACAAATTTGCACACATATCATTCCTGAGTTTATTGCATGTGTCATGTGAAGCTTTGCACACCATCTGACACAATGTATTGCAAAGGAAGGAGGGCATCATTTTCCACGAATAATATATTAAATATAAATCCAAAGGTGTACATTGAAAGTGCAAAATATACATATATTTCACTACAAGTGCATTAATCTTTCTTTAAAACTAGGTAACTGAAAATTGTTCACCCTGTATAACCCACTGTGCTCAATCTTTACATCTGAGTGTCAATGTATTTGTTCCACTTTAAGTAACTCTGAATCCAGACAGCAAGAAACTTGGGAACGTATGCATTATTAATATAATTGATTAAAACATTAGACTGCATAAAAAGATGTGAAAATGCATTGTTACTGTCAGCAGATGAAACCACAAACCAGCACTTGGGCATTTGCTAATACACGGACCCTTACATGGAATATCTGAAAATGTATGTTGGAACAAAATACAAACTACAAAAATCAGTGGTCATTTGTTATTGATCTTTTTATTTGCTACAAGCAGTCAATGAAGAAAATATTTGTTAATAAGCAAGTGTCAAATACCTTAAATCCTTTAAAAGCTTTTACATTGTGTTTACTACACATGCAGATAGAGAGAAATGGTTACCTGTGTGTAGCGGACTGTTAAAATAGTCAATGATTCATTCAACATTCCAGCAAGTACTCTTTGTGCCATTTTGGGAGGTACAGTGTTCCACAAGTCTTCTCTTGTACCTGTCAAATGTTAACTTTATTATAATTTAATTTGCCATGTGTAACCCAAATATTCATTGTTAATGTTAATTGTTGTAAAGTTTAGTACCCAGCTAAGCTTTAGGCTCCTTATTCTGCGAAGTATGACCTGCCTACACAAAGTTGTGGTTACCTGGCAAAGTGACGAGGCATACTGACCTTGGTTATCAGAGCGCTCTGATCGCTTGTTATCTTGTTTACTAGAACAGCGAAATGTTAGCAACTTATTATTTATTTATGCCAACAAACCTACTGTTGGTGTTTTTAAACACACAATTCGTGTGCGGGCAATGATTTGATAGGTAGAATTGGAACTGAAAAATTCAATGCCACAGCTGGGATTTGAACCACAGACCCTCTGATTACCAGGTGGGTGCTCTAACCATTAAGTTACTGTGACAACCTGCCAGAATAACATTGAATTCTCCAACCAATTCATATTTTTCTCCTGGTAAACCAGAAAAGTACTCTAGGTCCTTGAAACTTAAATGCAACTGGTATCCTGTCACTGAAGGCAAGACACGGCACAAAAAAGGAGAAATTCAAGAGAACAATCAGGAGGAAACAACACCTTGGGTGAAGCCCACCCCTCCCTCCTGCCATCTGGACCAATCAGTGGAGGCCACTCGAGGGATAAATACAGTAGCTCAGACAGTCCACACCTCAGACGCCACGTTAACTTCTCCGCAGAGACTACGATTGTGCCACTGAAGATGTCTGCCGCAGTTGAGGACGAAATGTCTGGGTACCTAAACTCCAGCAGACCACGGCATAACAGCCCAGAAATAAATCCTAATTATAAAGTCAGATTCATTAGGAATATGTGAGCCCTGGAAGATCCGAGGTAAACCTCTGACACCATGATAGTGGTGGAACAGGGAAGTTGAAGAAGGTTATTTAAGTGGTGTAAAGTGCAGTATTTTGGAGAAATTCCATTATTTGTGAAGGAATATGGTAAAGAAGAACTGTTTGACATCATCAGGTTATCTTAATTACTAACATTCACAACAAACGCAAGGACTTAACAATTTAAACCAGTGTTTTAAAATAGCAACACAAAAATCATTCTTTATATCTAACTCAAGTTGCATTTCCCTGAAAAAATACTGCCGGTTCAAATTAAAAGTGTCAGACTAGTTAATTCAATTCTAAAGGATGATTGTTGACAAGAATGAGTGAACCACGCAGATAGATGAGAAGTGACCTCAACTAGCTGGTAAGGAATGCAGCATATTGTTTGTTTCTGTGGCAGATTAATATGTCTTGGTGAAAAGTTAATAGCCTCTTGTTTGTTTCTGTGGCAGACTGCTGTCACATTTTCTAGAATGGTGTTTTAAAGTTTCTTGCATTCAACCTCGAGTAGCAAAAAACGACTGTAACTTAAACTCTAGCATGCACGCACATGTGCACATACACACACACCCACCTTAAAAAAAATTATTTTTCCTTTTGGTTTAGCAGACATCAAAATAAGACGTATTTCTGATGAAACTTCAACATCAAATTTTTGGGTTTAGCGCAATACTTCCTCTACCTACTAGGTATGTGATAGAAAAACTAAAAAGAGATTGTTTAAACAGCAAGAAGGAACTCAAAAACACAGCAAAGTTTAAGCAGTGTGCCTTTCTATTAAATGTGCTCATCCACCTTGATTCTCAGCCACAGAGTAAACATAAAGATCTTAAATTATTAAATATAAGCATACACTGAAATTTCTATTTAGCATTGTGACACTGGCTCACGGTAGTGCCAACACAACAAAGGACGGTTGGGGCCAGGTTGCCTCCAATGGAGCAGCGTGTAACAAAGGCACTTAAGGTCAAGCTTGCCCACACCACTTATGCGAGCAAACACATGACTAACAACAATCAAGTGGCAACACAAAGGGTTTTTCAAAGCATTCAAGAAGTGTGTGGCAGCTAGCTTGTTTGTAGATGTTCAAGAAAGATCTGACTACATATTCACCAGTATAAAAGCTTGCAGAGCATGTGAAGACAGGCACTTTATGAGTCAGTCAGTGTGTCAGTGAGTGCGAGACAGCTGTGAAAGATGTGTCATGTTGAAGTGAAGAAGTTTTAATGAATCTATTGAGTGCAGTGATTGTATCCTCAGAGTTAAGTATTTGAGAGACAAAGAGAGGAGTGAGTGAGTCAAGACTACAAGTAGAAAACAGTTGTGAGTTGTAATATAATGAAAGACTTTAGACTATATTCACTAAAATTAATTAATAGACTATGTTAACGTCAGTAGAAATGAACTGTGTTTTGGTGCAAAAGTTTAGAAGAAAAATAAAGGGAGAGAAAAGAAACTGTAATGGACTTTTTGTCATTTTATCATATTATTCTTCTCATTTCTTCAAAAATAAATTATAACCTACCTTGCATGTACAGCCACCACATCTGGATAACAAAGGAGCCTCGTTCACCTTCAAAAAAGGGCCGAGGATCCTCCCAATGTAAACAGTCTGCATCTTGCAGTACATAAAGTGAAAGTAACCTACAATGTAGATCCAGTAATCTTTCAGCTAAAGCCTCTGCCATTTCATGAAACTGGCGATAGCTACCATGAACCGAGAGTCTGGAAAAAGATGGAAATAAAAAGCTTGTTTTGAAAACAATGCTTATTTCAACTCTGTTTTAAAAGAACTGCTTAATGTGAAGTTACATAAATTTTATGGCTACTAATTTCCCATTTAATCTGATTTCTTTATTTAAAAATGGAAGTACTTGATTTTCATAAATCTGTTTCACTGTAAAATAAAAAAGCCTGATGTGTTGCATTCATATTATTTTCCCTACTCACTCTTCTACAAACTATTCTTACGAAAGCTTATTCTTTTAAGCACTTATGTTAATCAAGTTAAACTTTGATTACACATTTTGTTATACATATGGCAAGAAAATAGATGGGCTTATATAACATAGAATCCCAGATAAGAAAAAGAAACAGAGGGCATCCCAAAGACGTGGAATGAATTTTTCAAGCACAGGCGTGGAAATATCTGGACAAAATTAGCACAAGACAGATGTAATTGTAAACAATTAGGCTTAAAAATAACACTGTGATGGTGGCCATGGGAGCATGCCTCAAAGACTCAAGGCCAAGCTGCCTTAGGCCACTTGCAGTAAGAAAACACCGAACAATGAGCACAGTAGAACAAAGGGTTTTGAGAATGCTCCAGAAGCTTCAACTGCTGGCTTGTCTGTGAAGCGTTGAGAAAAAGCTGAATTTCCAGAAAAATCCATACTAGTCATTCTCACCTATAAAGATTTACGGGATGGCGAAAGAAAGGAGCTTTTGTGAAAGTAGTAGAGCAGTTTTGTGAGACAAAAAGAAAGAGTAGTAGTTGTATGGAATCGTGAATGCTGAATGAGAGAGCTGTTAGCAGTGTGTGTGTGTGTGTGCAGTCATCATGAGAGAACTGTATATGTCCGACAGAGACATTTTGGGACATTTAATGTCATGCCGGAGTTGTAGTGAGTGTGAACATTGAAGCCAGCAGTTTGTGAGACAAACAGGATAAAAAAAGACAGAAAGGTCAAGGTTAAAAGAAGACAGAAAGGTCAAGGTTACAAGAAGACAGAACAGCTGTGAGTTGTAAGATCAGGAAGAACTATAGACTGTGTTAACAATGGTAAAAGAGAACTGTGTTTTGTGCCTCAGTTTCAGAAGAAAAATAAAGTGACAAGAAGTAATTGGACTTTGTCATCAACTTTGTCACCCTGGTTTTACTCAGAATAAAAATTATCAGCTATTAAGTTTGAGTTATGGCATGTCAAGTGGTTAAAATTTTGGCTAAATTTTATCTTGAATTATCCAATTTTAATGAAATTTGATATGTCATTAGAACTATCAGAAGTAATTGGAAATCCAGAATTGTGTAGTTTCAACTCGACCCATGTTTTATGCATATTAATTTCAAATTTGTCTCACATTTTCTCCCTGTGAACCACAAGGAGATCTTGGGGAAATCTCAGGTCAGTTTCCTGGCAACAGAAGCTGTACATACAGCACATGATTTATGAGGCAATACAGAATGAATGAGTTTATAATATATACTGGGCATCATTTGCTTCTAGCTTATTAGTGATATTTTTTCACCTGCTTCCAATTTTTCTTCTTTTCTTTCTTCTTTACCTGATTACCCTCCCCTTATGTAGGACTTACAAGCCAGTGCCTAGGATCAAATGCAGAGGAGCCTATGGACCAGACAGAGTGAAAATGTGATGATGTGAAATGCAGGTGAAATTGATGAATGGAAAGGTGATGATGGAGCAATTGGTGAAATGAGCGACAGGGAAAACCGGAGAACCCAGAGAAAACCTGCCCAGATGCCACTTCGTCCACCACGAATACCACATGCGGGTCCCTGGAATTGAACCCAGGCTGCCTAGGGTAGGGGAATGGTCTAACCGCTCGGCCACGGTGGCACCTCTCCTTCCAATTGAGCAAACATAATGCGGGTTAGCTAACATCAAAATTTAATAGAGTCCACTCAGGGGTCCCCGTCTAGGGGATATGTGAATGGCGACCACAAGGTACCCAAGCTGAGCAGAACATTACTTCCAGTTACTGGTGTTTTGCTCCTCACTGTAGCTTTTCTATCTGACCTTATGCCCTTACCTTGATCATCTCTTGTTCTCTTCTGACCCTGATGCTATTAGGTTTCCTGAGGGCTAGGGAGTCTTTATTTTTCCAACCTTTCCATTTCTCCAATTTCTCTATAAACTCTTAACCCCTAACATGCTGACCTGTCATGGCATGTAATATGTCCTCTGATTCGTAATCAGAGGATATGGTCAGTGAATTTATTTTGATAACTCTCCCAGTCAGGTCGGTGAGGCCCATAAACCAATGACAGATGTGGTCCTCCAGACATTCTGGGGTTGTGAAACAGCAATGTAACCTCCAAAACATAAAAATATTGTACTCTCTAAAAAGCTGTTACTATTACTGCTATTGTTCTCCATCCATCAGTGAAAAATATTGGAGAGCAAGAGGATTAATGGCTTCATTGTCAGAAATCCAGTGTAAGCTAACAACAACAACATTGGTGTCAGGAGTGGCATTTTGTTACTATACAAAACATGTGAAAAACAATGAACAAGATCAGTCAAAAGAAACAAAATTAGAATTGGTTTTATACAATTCTATACAACTAGTTATTAGTCTGAAGTACGAACAAGTTCTGTCAGGTTTATAAAATTATTTTAAGAATGATAAACTCATAGAAGGTAACAAGTTACCTAAATGTATGTGGTACTAGGATGTTAATATATATAAGGGCCACAAGATATTTTAAGTACAATATATAGAGTGCTAGGATGTCATATATCAATTAATAAATAGTATATATATGAGAAAGATAGTATGAAGTAGGCACAAACTCTCTTAAGTCTGTATTATTACTAGGACACAGAACAGAGCTGTAAATTTCCAAATGGCCAGGGAGCCAAAGAACTAAATAGCCCTTAAGTATGAGGTAGTTGACGATATTTGTACTTATATTATGTAGCATTAGAGTGGAAAATTGTAACAGAACTTTTTATAATCTATGTACAAATAAATCTTTTTATCATCATCATATTGTAAATTTGAATAGCAAAATAACCAAAAGACAACATCATCATATTATTGATAATCTAGAGTATATCTTGCTTTCTTTACATGATTACCCGGACTTACACTCCCTAGGACTCACAAGCCTATGCCTAGTGTCAGACACATGGCTGGGAGCACAGGAATCAATGGACCGGACAGAGTGAACACCTGGAAGCAGCTAGTCAGCCAAGCACCAGGTATAAGAGTGAGAAAAACGATGATATGAAATGCAGGCAAAATTGATTATTGGATAGGTGATTTGGTATTTTAACCTTAAAATAGGAAATTGAAATTTAAGTTATTTATTTATGGATACTCTTCAACTGCTGTGGTTCTCAGAGCCCCATTCCATATTAGGCATCATAGATGCTTAATTTTGCTCAAAGGTTTCTTTATCAGGCTTGGGGTTCTTTTACATGTCATCTGGATTGGTACTGTTTGCAGCTAAGAGCCTTAACTAAGCATTTATAAAACGAGTCATGAAAATGGCAACTTACTTGGACATTTTGCAGTCAGGAATAATATGATTATTAAAAGCACACACTCGCTTTCCTCACAAGAAAATACATAAAGGAACATGGAAAGTGCCAGGCTCAGATGTAGTAAATCAAATGGACCATGTACTTACTAAAGCAAGACATAGATCTTCTATTATAGATGTAAAAGGCTGTAGGGATCCAAAATGTGAGTCAGATCACTTTCTGGTTAAAGTGAGAGTGAGAATAAGAATAAAGAAAATAGAAAGAGTTCAAGAGAATAAACAAATTTGAGAGGACAGAGAAAAAATTAAAAGTGAAGAAGAAAGGAAGGCCAAAAGGTAATGAACAATAAATTAAAGGAAAAAGAAACTAAAGAAGGCACAGAAGAACAATGGAAGAACACAAATGAGACAGTGAAAGAAGCAGCAAAAATAAGTATAGGAGAGAAGAAAATGGAAAGAAAGTCACAATGGCTTGATAAGGAATGAGTGCAATAGAAATAAAAAATATAGCTAGAAGAAATATGCTACAGAAAGTAACTAGAAATAATTACAAAGAACACTGTCAAAGAAGAAAAAATGCTAACAATCTTTGTAAGAAACAGAAAAAAGAGTATTGGAAAAGACAAATAGAAGAAATTGGAACCCTACACTGGCAGAGCGAAATAAAGAAATTTTATACAGCACTAAAACAAGTTAATCAAGGGAAAGGGAATGTAAAGAGAGAATGTCTAAGCACAGAAGCTAATATCCTAGGAGAAGACAAAGAAATATTGGAAAGATGGGCTAAATACTTAAAAGAATTGTTAAATAAAGAGCAAATAATAACCAACCAGTAGCAGATAAGGAAAAAAAAAAATGGAAATGAGGAATGAATAGAAGAAAAAGCACCAGCTCTTTGAGATGCTAAAATAGCAATACAGAAACTGAAGAATAATAAATCACCTGGAGAAGATGACATATCTGAATTAATAAAATATGGTGGGAAGGAAATTAAGCAATACACAGTCTACTCATAGAAATATCGAAGAATGAACGAATGCCTGAAAACTGGAAGACAGGCATAATTTGTCCAATATATAAAACGACAAATATAGGGGAATTACATTATTAAATATAGCATATAAAATATTTTACAGTATCCTAAATGATATAGTAAAGAAGCATGCAGAAAGTATTTTAGAGTACCAATGCAGATTTACAAGTGACAATAGCACAGTGGAACAGATATTTACAATACAACAAATTATGGAAAAATTCTATGAGCATGGCATAGATTTATGTTTTTGTTCATTGATTTTAAATATGCATTTGAATCAATTGACAGCTCCGGAAAGTTCTAAATTCCAACCAAAAATTATAAGATTAATAAAGATGACAATGAAAAACACTAAAGCTAAAGTAAAGGTAATGAATAAACTAAGTCCATGTTTTAATTTCAACACTGGAGTAAGACAGGGAAATGGGCTAGCTACAACACTTTTTAATTTAGCCCTGCATAGAGTAATAGACGAGATAGACTCTAAAGGGACTATATTTCTCAAGCCAAATATGTGGCTATGCAGACAACATATAGTGGCAAGAGACAAAAGAACAATAACGCAAATTTATAGGGAACTTGAACGAAGAGCCAAACAAATAGGATTAGAAGTAAATGAAATAAAAAACCAAATACCTGAAAATGACAGCAGATAAAAATAAACAATTACAAATCTAGTAGTTGGAGAAAAAACAGTTTAAGGGGTATGCCAATTGAAATATCTAGATACTCTTGTAAACTACAAGAAGAAGAACAAGAAGAAGAAGAAGAAGAAGAAGAAGAAGAAGAAGAAGAAGAAGAAGAAGAAGATGGAGTGCATAAAAGAAAGAATCCAAAGTGGAATGCAGCTTATTATGCTAATTTACAACTATTAAAAATTGATTCATTGGTCGAGGGACAAATAACATCTACATAAAACATTAATAAGACCAATAGTAACATACACTGCACAAACATGGATCCTGAACACTGCCACAAAAATTTGAAAGGAAAATGCACTAAGAAGGATCTTTGGGCCAGTAAAAGATAAAGAGCAATAGAGAATAAGAGAACTAATAAATAAGCAAGATACTGTGAGGTTTATAAAGGCACAACGAATAAGATGGCTACGACATTTTGAGAGAATGACAGAAGATAGAATCCCAAAACGAATATTGAAAGGAAGGTCGTTTTCTAGAAGAAAAAAGGAAGGTCAAAAACAAGATGGTTAGATAATGTAACAGAAGATTTAATAAAGACTGGAA
Source organism: Tenodera sinensis (assembly GCA_030765045.1). Taxonomy (NCBI): domain Eukaryota; kingdom Metazoa; phylum Arthropoda; class Insecta; order Mantodea; family Mantidae; genus Tenodera; species Tenodera sinensis. The sequence goes on along the minus strand of CM060969.1, from coordinate 31,211,530 downwards.
TTAGGGGTGGAAAAGAAACTGGAAGATAGGGGTTTGTGGAGGAGGATAGTGCAGGAGGCCAAAGCCCATCAAGGACTGTAGAGCCAGAAGAGAAGAAAGAAGAAGCAATACCTATGTACTCTTCATACACATAATCTATGTAAACTAAGTTTTCTTCAATTATATTGCCCCCTGCCTCTTAATTTAACCAGTAGTTGCAAATCAATTAGGACTTACACTTCACTGCTTCCTTTGCTGTTAAGTTTCTTCTTCATTTTGGTAGCAGTATTTTTCAGCTGCTCATTATAACACCAGAGGCAGTTGCGGATGAGTGCTGCAGCACCAATGGTGCCAGTCAGCACTGTCAAGTCTGCATGATCCAGTGCTTCCTGACTCAGCCTGTGAAGATGCTCCAGCAGTTGACTTGCTGACTCAGACACCATTGTAACAAAATCAGATGGAGCTGCTGTTTTTGCCACTGCAATTCCTCCACAACCTTTGTCCTCCTCATCCAGGACTTCTTCCATTTCAACTGCAGTTTCACCAGCTCTCTCCAATAGACCTGAAGCCTTGCGGAAAGTTATAGTATAGTCTTCTTCCCACCAGAGGACCATCTTAACAGCAGCAAAGGATGCATAGTGAGGAAAATCAAGCAGACCACCAACAACTCCTGGGCAAAGGTTTTCTTGCAACACAGTCTGATGTTTCTGATAGTAATCCATGTCCCGCTGCAGGAGAATCCTCACCCTGTCCATCAAATTTCCTTCTTCCATAATCTCCATGATGAAATCCTTCTTCAATGTTTCTACTGCCTTAAGTTATATGCTAGAAATCCCCAATGGGTTTCCTTACACAATTATTTTCAGTTTTTACAATGTGGCACTAATGAAAAATAGGAGTATATTTTCAAAAAGCTATCACAGTTACAGAAAATAAGAAATGATAATATAGATGACTTTGCTAACCAACATGAACATATTATGAAGATTATTTTGATATGCTCATCATATTTTTTCCTTTGTATTATATTATCCCCGTCCCTCACAACTACTTTATGTATCTATATATTATCTTAACGCTCAGAACCACTGTGTGTACATTTAAAAAAATCAACTTCTTTTCCCACTATTTTAGATATTTCCTTATTCAGAAGCTCATGTAATGATACACCATCATGGTGATACACCCAGCGGCCATCTGTATAATCATATCGCTTTGGTCCACTTATTGGCGAAGAAAGCCAGATTTGTAAGTTAGGCGTTTGCCTATTTATTACATATGTGCCGTAAGGATTCCCAAATTTAACCGTTAGAACTCCATCCTGAAACAAATAAAAACACATGAATAGCAATAGAAGATGCAATGCACAATCAAGAAAATAAGTCTGAAAGGTAGAATCAAAACTGAAAAATTCAATACCAGAACTGGTATTTCCCAGTTTGATTCTACTTTTCAAAGTTACACATGGTTGTGTGTGTTAAAACAATAAATTATCATTGATTGGTCTTATAAATGGAAAATTGAAGTTATTAAACAGCCAGCACAGTGCAAGATAACATTTTTGAGAACTACTATGTTTATAGTTTTAACTTTAAAGGTTTCAGCTCCATACAACTAATGGTAATAAAGTTTAGTACCGCGGAAGGTCACTAAAGCTGGAGAAAGACTTGCACTAGCAATTTCAAGTTAATGCATATTAGCATCATCTGGTTTTTAGCTCTACTGATGTTTCAGCTACACTTTCCTGTCACCCTCGGTCACAACCTACACTCCTCTGCTTATAAAAAACATCCCTCAGCTATGCTTTGTGGCTTAGGGCCCTCAATATCCCCGCTATGCCTTGCAGCTTAGATCCCTCAGTATATTTTGCCAAACTTGTCAATTATATGTACATTTTGTAGTTGTACAATATGTACATTACAGCTAATGTAAGTTCTGTAAGTCACGCAGAACTTTAACCACTTGAAAGTAGGTATATATTTTGGACAAACACTGTATTAAGGCCTGTGGTTTATGGTATGGCCATAAATGTATAAACACCACCCAGGAATAAAATTGGTGAATTGAACCAGATCTGAAAAAATCAATGTCAGCTCAATGCTGGTGTGAAAGAGCAATTATCAAAGACCACAACCAATGCCTAGACCTAGGAATAAACACTTTTCATGCTAAAGTGTGCAGCTTTATAGACTAAGTTGGTAACCCTGGAATTTTCAAGTCCCTGATACCCTGTCTGTGACAGCATACCACTCCATCAATTGCTTCAGTTGCTTCTCTCTTCACGACTCCTTATCACACAACATCACTCCCCTACCAAAGCTTGAAGGTGGATGATCTTAGACACCACATGAGTGCCCCACACATAACGAAATATGAGGGCTATTTTTCTTCAACCTCCAGAAATTAAAACCAATTAGCAAAATGGTTTTATTGATGAGACTTCACTACAGCCATAAGCTACTCTTTAACATAACTTCATGAATACTGAAATCTTTGTCATACCTATGCAGCAGTTTAACAATACTCACTGCAAAAGTACTTGTTACCTCTCTCTTGAGCCAGTCTGGACAGTCCTTAATATCACAGCCAGTCCTTAACATCACTAAAGTGGAAATACTGCTCTCCCCAAACAGTTTTTCAAGTGTAATAGAAATGGAAGTCACTCGGTGCTAGGTCTAGACTGCAGGGAGAGCACTCAAACACTTCCGTCCCTAATGACTTTCATCATAAGCGTCTGTCTAGCCCTCTAAATTTGCTGCACCAATCATTCACTCAAAGTTCTCACATGGCTCATTCTAAGCTGAATTTCCTCTACATTATGCCCTTCTTCCTGTGGAAACATAACATTGAAGAATTTGAACTTGGTGGAGGAGCTTATAGTAACAGACTTCTTTAAATGTCTGTAGCCAAGCTTTAACCAACTGGTTCACATTGGCAGTGATGAGAAGACAGCCAATCATATCGTGGAATTCCCCCACGTCATATCGCTACTTGGATCATCAGGCAGTGCCATTGGAGGTTGAAAAAAAATTGTCCTCATATAAGAAAGAAATATACGTAAAAATCAAATCGTAATAATCTTAGGTGACAGTAAAATATCATTTCTCGCACTTGTCAATTAACTAAACTGTCTCCATTATAACCTGATTACTACTATTATATCTGCAGTGGAAGTACTTCATGTGAATCACTAGCAAATGTTTATGGTGCACATTCCTCCAGCTCACTTTCTGTTGAGCAGACAGCACTTGATATGATAAGCCCTTCCTGCAATGGCTGAATGACAGAGGCATAGTTATCGCACATATTTTCCATTATGCCTGGTTGCTTTCTCATCTAATACCAAGTAGTGGTTTCACATGTAAATTATTCTTTCTGTGTCTCTATTGTTTAAACTAAATAAATAAATAAATCTATGGACACTATGTGAACGTGAACAGTGAAATAATGGCAAATTATCACAATTGATAGTAAATGAATGCATTGCTGTGAATTTATCTACCCAACTCCACCTGTTGTCACCCATGTGCATGCTCCTTCCATCACTTCAAATTCCCTGCACAAAGATAATGGGGGCAACTACACCACCCTGGAGGTAATATGTCAAATTGCATGGAGTTGTGGTGGGAGATCCTACTTCCTGAGATTGTTCGAAGTGAAAGTGTGAAGTAAGGTACCGAGTTTCAGGGACCTGAAAATTCCATGACTCTTTTCTGCTTTCTGTACACTATTTTGTTACATTACTTACATCACACGCTACGTCAGCATTTTTGAGATGGGTATTTTCTTCGATAAGCTGTTCAAAATATTCTGATAAGGAATCCAATGTTTCATTACACTTCTGCTCATATGTTACAGGTGTCAAACTTCTGCAAATAGACATACAGGACACTGTTAAATGTAGAATTAGCCATTATCTTTATAAATAATAAGCTGGTACCTTAGAGAAGGAAAGTCAAAATATGCTGCTTTACGTGACAACCCTAAAGTCCTGTTTAGTATTGCCTGCTCTAAGAACTTACCCATTATCTTGTTCATTATGAGCTGAAAAAGGACGTACTGCTACCCTTACTGATTGTGGATGTGAATAGGTTAGAGAATTCCAGCTGCGTTTGCTGATTAATGCATTACTCGTATTAAATTTGCAATGTCTCAAAACACATTTTGTCAACTGCTCTGTACTTCTGCGATACTGTTTGATAGCTATCCTTAGAAACATTATTCACCAAAAGTTTGATCAATATATCAGATCTACACACACATACACACTACCGGAGTCTCGTAGCAACTACAACACACGACCAGCTGATCACATGGCACCAGTTGATCCTGCGGCAGATTCTACTGTTTTTGAAAAAAAATGGACGTGAGTACTGCCAACTTATGTAGTTCTACTAAGCACGTATTAATATGAGCGCATGAAGTAAACGCCACAGAACACTCTAGTAGTAAACGCCATTGAACGGAATAGACTCACCAAAGCACAATATTAAATTCAATAAACTGCGGGAACTATTTCAAATGAAAACGGCTGTTCCTCTATGTATAGATGGTTTTTTATCGCCCTTGTTGCCATTTTGGATACTCCTATTTTCGAGAATTAGGGATCCGACATTTGCGCGGCAATCGGAGAAACAAATGAACATATCGCAGGCGTGTTGTTATGGTAACTATTATAATCTGTGGCGGTAACAGATGCTTGTGGCCATTGTGGCGATCCCAAATTGCAACTACAACAGGTGATCTTTCTTCACTCTTCCAGCCTCTTCGCTGACATTTGCTGATTACGAGGACATATTGACATGTTCCACATCCTGTTGCCAAGGCAATTGTAGGATCTATGGAATGCAAATAAATGTATGTATGTATGAGGGGAACCTGGAAAACTCCTATCAGGACTTGAAAACTGCAAACCTACCATTCACGATTCCGTACCTCAATAACGTGAATAAGCACTGTGTCAGTGGAGGAATCCATAGTTCTGTTACTGCAAATGGAAAACGGGGAGAAGAAACATATTCCTACAGAGCCAAATTAACACTTTAATAATAATGACGATAATAATAGTAATAATTAATACTAACAACAATAATAATAATAATAATAATAATAATAATAATAATAATAATAATAATAATAATAATAATAAACGACGATGATGTACATATGTTCACAGCTTCCAATGCTACATATCATCCCTAAATAATGCTTGAAAATATGAGTATAAAATAGTGATTATCCGGGCTTATGGGCGGTGGTCTGGTGGAAAATCTTCCACCAGACCATGGCCCATAAGCCCGGATAATCACTTTGTATTTTATGACACTGGCCATGAAAGCTTAATCAATTTGATCAATACGAGTATATATATATATATTAATACAGAGTCCAGACTGCATATTTTACAATACCTTCATAGCACTGTGGTAGCGTGCCTGCCTCTGGTGTGGAGGAACCGGGTTCGAATCCCGGAACCAGCATGGGGACTTTTTACCCCACTGGGAGGTCTGGCACGGGGTGCACTCAGGGGCCAATTGAGGAGCTACTTGATAGAACAGTACCGGTCCCTAGTCGGGAGGGCCCGGGGCGCTGACCACGTCCCACTTACGGTACTGAACCCCTCTCATGATGCCTGTGGTTGCCCGAGGTGGGGGACGTATTTTTATTCCCCTTGTACCTACAATGAAAGACTGCCTCCATAATGCAGTGGTAGTACGCCTGCCTCTGGCATGGAGGACCCAGGTTTGATCCCAGTACACATTGGGATTTTTCCCCCACTGGGACGTCTGCCTCGGGCTGCACTCAGCCTCTTTAGGTCCCAGAGGGGCCAATTGAGAAGCTAATTGATAAAGAAGCAGCAGTTCCTGGTCAAGAAGACTGCATAACCAACTGGGAGGGACCGGGATGCTGACCACATCCCACCTCATGATGGCTGTAGTGTACAGATTGGTGACGCTGTGGTTGGGTGGTAGGTTTGACCTGGATGGGCTGTTGTGCCACAGGGTTTACATATAATGAAATATGCAAAAAGACAATTTCTGCCAATGTTTATCTTAACATGAATATACAATAAAAAGTGTTTTTAAGAAGAGTTCGTACAAGAGTAGAGAAAGTTATGTGAGTCTAACATATCAAAGTTTTTGGTTTTTTACTCCACTCACTTCATTACCTGGATACCATACCCATGCTGTGCATACAAGTATTCTACAGGGCGTGAGTTAGGTGGATAATGTTTCTCATTATCTTGAAAAGACAAGTAGGTATCAAATAATCATTTGAGCAATAGTTCCACCTATTTCATTCATCCGCTGTGATGTTATCTGCATGATTCAAGGACGTTAAACTTATAAACCAAATGGACTAGCAGTGCTCAATGATTTGGGAATAACAGGATTGAAATAACTTTTCTTTCTTTTTTTCTTACAACAAAGCATTTTTATTATCTCTATCTGTTTTACATAGCTAAAGGACAGGATAGGATTTTGTACATATCTCCTTTCTTGCTTACAAAATTTGTTACATATTCCGTGCTCAACTCACAGCTAATTTTCTTATATTAACACTGCACTTCAACAAAACAGGCTTTCATCTTAAATAAAATTGTAGGAAATATTCTGTAATGGAAATTGTTAACTATTAAGTTGTTTCATTACATCAAGGAGGGAAGAACTTTCTATAGTGATTGCAAATACAAATAAGAGTGTATGCTTATTTTAAGCCTTCAAAAGCACTGTTGCTTATAAAGTGTCTCTAAAACCACAGAATATGGTCACAAAATAACATACAATTACTTAAGCACATTTTTCGTTTCTTAAGTTCTATTTTTAAATGTATTATACAAAGACGGTTTACTTAGGTTTAGGGGTGCAAAAACAGTTAACTTTGGCACCAAAACAGTCCTTCATGACTAGACTCTCTGAAAACATTTAGGTTTGGAAGATATCTCAATCATGGCTTAAGCAGAAATGACTGTATGGTATATTTTTTATTAACATTAAAACACTATCTTACTAACTTGCAATAATATGTATATGATATTTAAAACTGATATCCATTACTGCAGCTATTGACATTCTGAAGCAGTCTTTCAGTGATGGAGGAAACCAGTCTTCAGTGAATGCAGGTTGACATTTCTGCAAATTATAACTTAATAGGTTTTGGTTTTTAACCACATGTCTTAAGGCAATTGCATACATCATGGAGAGTATAAATAATAACTTTAACTTTGTACTTGGAGCAACAAAGCAATTCTCTAAATAGTTTTTCAAAGTACTTAAGTTGAGCAGTTATAAAAAGGGCATCTTTTGTTCCCACCATTTATTTTGGTGTTTTGTGTAATTTTTTGTCGTTGTTAGGAACAAAGTCCCCGAATATATATACATAAAAAAGATAAAATACTAAAACAGTGATTTTAGAATGCATTAATCTGATTTAGAATATTTCATCACTGTTACCATTTTAAAATTATACCTGTACAAAAGAAGATTCAACCAGTACAAAAACTTATATTATAAATTTTTACCACAATCATTTTCTCTGGAGTTTTGTTCACTGCTCCCAACTGCATACTGTCTTTAAAACTTATATCCTCTCTATCATAGCCATAAAATGTTTTATCAAATTAACAGTAACATTTTGGAACACAGAATAACAAAATAACTAAATATATATGATATAAAACACTGGATTTCCTTATATCAAAAGCTTGCAATTTACAATTAAACTTTACAACATTATTTATGTTTTGACTGATTTTACCAAGATTAAAAGCACAAATTTGTACAATACAGTGTCCATTGTCACACTGAATCTGTACACTTCCATATCATGACCCTGTTTTCCTTGCCTAGTGTGATACTACTTTTGGCAACATTTCTAAGCATGAAAATCTTTAAAATGAAGAATCTGAGGAATCAATAGATGTAAATTTAGTCTTATAATTAATAAATTTATGCTCAACTGATTATGTAATTAAGCAATTCTTTGGACATTCTTCTGCTGTTACATCATACTATTTAAATAGTAAAATTTGCTGGAGTGCAGGTCAGTTAACTATTCAAGCTTTAATTCTTATTTAATTAATATGGTGCACCAGCGGAAAAGTGTTTCAAGAATATTACAGTTCAGTTCAAAATGTACGTTTGCTTCTTTCCTTTCTTTCTTTTTTTTTGGCAGATATTAAATTCCAAAAGATCCTTGTAGCAAATAAATAATTATCTTTTTCTTGTATCTTCTGCAATGAAATAGTCTAAACACTACTTTTAAAATGACTATTTAGAAAATACTTTTTTATGATTCTGGTGCAGCAATATATAATTTCATATAAATTCTTGCAAATGACCAAATGTTTTTATTTTATAACATATCAGTAATTAATGGTCTTATGTTTTAGTTCTTAAAGATGTGTTTGTCAAAGAGGAATCATTATGCTTATCTGAATGCTTCAAAAACATTTTACATATTTAGTTTCCCCTTTCAAAACGTTTTGTGTTGTTTTATCTGCTAACCATGACATAAAAAGTTGAAAACCGAGGCTTTCTCTTTTATAGTTAATTTATATGCAAATAACATATTTTAATTATATAAGTATTACATTTAATTAAACTTTAGTCAATGTGAAGTATAATGTTCTTCAGATATGTCTTCAGCACACATGTTTTACCTCTTAACCTAAAAAGGTTATGATGCTAACATTTGAAAATGCAGTATTTCAGTAATAAATTATGTAAATTTGCTTTTAGGAGAAAGTATGTAACAATTTAATGTATTTAGTCCTCCAAGCAATTATTTTGGATATATAAAAAGCATACTTCACAGGATTTTCCTGTACTCTTGTCTAGCAACGCTGCCTAGAAGTCACTATTTCAGATACTCTAAGCATCCTAATAAAGCAAGAACTGCGTTGCTATGTTTCTAAAATGTAGCCTAAAAGTAGCAACAAATTAGCGTTCCCTCTAATAATATAAATCTAAACCAAGATAACTAACAATACTTTTCCCAGAATCATTCATCATACTTATGCCAGGCAAAGACCAATATATCAAAGATAATTTTATCAAAAGCACTGTTGAGCAAACATGCTTAATCACACATTTGCATTGCATAACATGTGGCTGGTACAGAAAGCAAAAGCACTATTAAGCGTGGATCACTTTCTTGTTGCATTTCTTCAGATCAAGAAAGTTGAGTAATTCTGTGAGGTGTGTGGAAAATATCTTCATAAGAAGCATTTAATACTTAAATTTTATTTTGAGACAGACTTACTAAATATATGCAACTCTAAGACATATTTGGGCAATCAAATATGTAAAATCATAAAATGAGAACTGAAATCAGCAGTTCAAATAAGAATTTTGTTATCTAAACAATAAAGGTATGAAAAATGTTTGACAGGAGGAAATAAAATAACAAATATACATTTTATTTGTTAATGATGCTGTCAATTGCCAGAATCATACCAGCGCTACTGGTGTCCTGAAATTTTGTTCTACGGAAGTTCTTTTACATACCAATATATCTGACATGGTGCTGTCACTTTTAAGCACAATTGAAAACCTTTAGTCTAGACCAGGTTTGAAACTGTGACCTTGGTATTACTAGGCCACTCAGAGCGAGAGGAGGAGGAGGATTTTCGCTCTTGGAGGAAGAAAATGAAGTGAAAAAGGACTAAAAGAGCTAATAACAAAACAACAAAGATAACAATCAACATGTTCAATGGATGACATTTTCCCAATTATTTTTAGAAAGTTGCTTGAATAACACTTGGAAACTGCTAAAAATTAAGGACAAATTGATAAGTTTGCATCAGAGGTTAAAAATTATGAGTATCTTTTTTAAGAAGGAAAATTCATTAAATAAGCATAACTTGCATTTGGAATCCAAAGAAACCTTCACATGCAGATAGTTACACAAAGAAAATGCACAACCACAAAAGAAAATAAAACATCTTGAATCCAAGAGCTCATCAACCAGCAGTTTTTAACTGTTAAATGAAGATATTCCTTAGACTAATGAACTATTAGCTGATGACACATAATCCTTGAAAGAGGAAATAAATAGTTTAAATAATGGCCTTCTAATGAGGAAGAATATAGGAAAGAGTATCAGCACTTTATTCACACAGCAATGGTCAAGAGTTTTAGTAAAATACTGTTAAGAATAAAGATTTACACCATCCAGGGGTCAATAACAAATCCCATGAAAACCTTCAAAAAACAAAGCTCCTTGAACACAACAAGTTTTTGTCAAATTGGTTTCAATACTTTTAAAATCTTGAAAGCAAATATGAAATAAGGACTTGTTCGAAACCAGGGATGCCTATTTATGACCTTTCTCCTACTTTACCCCTCCACCACCATGTGTTGCAGGTAGACGGACTTTATGACAACACAGTGCTAAGAGATATGTGAGCTGATTAGGTTATAAAAAAAGCTAGTCATATCTGTATGTTGTGGGCTCTGCTGTGGATTACCACAACACACTGAAGACGAGGGCATTTAAAAAATTTCAAGGTAGATTTCTGAAGTAAACAAGTATTCTGAAGTATTAATGCAATGCTATATAGTGTAGTTAACTTATAAATTTGTGTTATTTCCATTGCATTCCTTAATCATAGTCTAATTTCATGAGCCATAATATACAAAAATGTCATGTAATATTGCATAAAAAAAATTATTATACTGTGAAGTTAATAATAAATTACTTTATACATTATATAAAATCAGTGTATTCTGAATGAGTTTAGTTTGGCATACATTTTAAATATACATTTATGCCACTGTCAAATCTTCTTTTTAACTCTTTTCTAATTTTGTAAAATACTTTTCAACATTTAATAATTCTTCTTGTAAACTCTTGAATGGAAAAGAAAGTTTGATCGTGTACTAGGGGCTTTATATCATAGATGAAGTATACAGAAACTACTTTGCACTAAACTAAAAGACAAATCTCCACAAAGTAAACAATTAAAAATCTTAAATGCATATTGTGATCAGACTTATGTTGGAAAAGCAAAAACCCTGGATCTAATTTAAAAGATGCAGATATGAACTCTCAATCATGATATGACTAGAGGTCAAACTCCTAATATAGATCAACAAGGAATCTAACCAGATTTTCAGCATGGGAAAAAACTATTCAAAAAGCAAAATGTGCATAGTTAATCTCGATTACCTGCCTCCAGACAAACTCAGCAAGTTCAGTGCGAACTCCACAAAGGACCACATGCTATTAGATGGAATCACAAAAACTAGTTGGTTGATAGCTAACAAGAGCAATAGCTTCTGAAATCTGTTCAGAAATTAAAAGACAAGCGAAGTTTAAATATAAACAATGTCAATTCAGATATCATTTAAAATAAATGTCATGTGTCTCAAAATTAATAAAATACTGCAAAAAAATTAACAGCATAGAAATAGTAATAGGAGAGATATGGAGGGAGTTTGGCACTGAAGCTGTGCTTATGGTACCTGTGCCCCCAAGGCATGGCAGGATGTTCAGAGGGGACACCAAGCGACCAGATTCATACTAGTGACACAGACATTGGTAGAGGTCCCTAAGGTTTACCAAGTTTGATGACTCATCAACGTCTTCTGTGTCCTCTCAGGGGGACCACACAGGGGTCCAACACCTGCAGATGCCACCCTCCCTGGAACCCACTGGTGAGGGACAGAGAGAGAGTACCTTAACGAAGTCCATATCATCCCTGCCAAGATGCACCTGACATCTTTGCTGACATTTGCAACCCTGAAAGAACCAATGGGATGAAGAATGAAATGATTAATGAATTGAAATGGATAGGAAATTCAGGGAATGAAATTATCACTCTCAGTATTTGCCTGGTGAACTGGGGAAATCCCCAGAATCTCTCATGGGTCAGGAAGGTTGGCCATGGGAATCAAACCCAAGACTTCCCAAATGCAAGGCCTCACATGTTACCACAGAGCCATCTCACTCAGTAATTTAACTTAACAGAACTTGCAAGCAAGTTGATACTGCCAAATCTGTGTCACCAAGAACCATCCAAAGTGCCCTTGTATAGTGCCAATGACCTGTCTACATATCAAGGACAGTTTAATAAATCCCAAAACTTAAAATATGATCAATATCATGACACGCCACCAGCCATATACTATGCTTGCAATAAGAATAAGCTGCATGCCAGTTTTCTTAAAAGAGATATCCAGAAGAAATTCTACAGATTAAAACCTCAACAGCCCACGTAAATGTCTATGGAAAACTACTCCTCTAAAAACATTCCTGGTGGAAATATACAAAGAAGCAAAACCTGGTAAACTACTAACTGCCTTTTACATAAACAGTTTTAGTTTAGTATATTAGCTTGTGTCTGGCAATAATTATCTAATTATTACACACTCTTGAGATGAAAAATGTCTAAACTCTCCAAAAGCATTTGTATATCCTGTGCATTTTTACAACTATAGAAAAAGCTTTGGTTTCATAAAATAACATTTTTAAAACAAATGTCTAAATAACACAATTATCACTTCTCAGAACAAAGAAAGAAAAAAATGCACTGAAGAAATAAATTACTGAACTGTATCAACTAGTTAAGTGCTGTCTGTCATGGTGGATATACTGTAACATTGCTGCTTCAGCATAGAAAGAAGTCAAAAAATAGCACAATGTTTAGAAGAGTATATTTTTGACTAGCACCATATTGTATATACTACTATGTATATAGGTGAAGTTTAGCAGTAAAACCCGTTGTCTAGGCACTCACTGATGTTAATGGTTTAGGTAATAGATTGGTGTGATATCAAAACTTTAAATATCTATCTACTAGTTTTCAGCACATAAAAACAACTATGCTCCAACTGAAATCAGATGGCATCTGAGTTCACTTCTAGCGGAAAAATGTGCAGTTCTGAATTGTTATGCTGTGCTACTAAGAAGAATGATAGAAGTTTGCTTTGTTTGTCACATCTTTTTATGTTATCTTAAAAGCTACAACAAACACTACAGTATATATGATGGGAATTTAGCCACTCAAAGGGATGCTATAGGACTGAAAATTCATTCTAACCACGCAAAGATTTCACATGTATATCAGCAAGCTATCTACTACTTCAAATAAAATTTTGTTAGGGTGAACACATAGGTAAAACAAAGTATCAGCTTTTAAACAGTCAACAAAGAAAGAGAAGTTGCAGATGCAATTGACTGATTGCAAAACATGTCCTTTTACATTTCAAGTTATATTGTAATATAATAAAGTATGAGTATTTAAATTACTTCACAAAAGCACGGATACCTAATTCAAGATAGATCTTTTTCTGCTAAGTATTTAAAATCAGAATAAGACAAAGGGTTTAGGATTATGCTAAAAGATTTTGTTCGTCATAAACAACACAAGTACTGCTTCTAGTTTAGTTATCATTCAAATTGTTATAGATGCACTTGCAGCACCTTTCAATGCCAGTTCAATTTTCTGTTGAATTTTAATAAGAGCAAAACTTTCCTACTTCCAGGTATTATCATCGAGCAAGTCCAAAGAATCCCCTTAAGTACCACTGGAAGCAATGAAAATAAAGTATGCATACATAATTAAAGAATGGCTTTTGGTAGCTTACTAAATTATAACATGCAAACTAGCTACCCATTAAAGTTGAAGTATGTTTAATTCTACAGCACTTTTCCAACCAGTTATGATTCATTATGAACTGTCTTCTGCTCAGAGGAAAATAACAATAAAATTTATGATACTTCTTTTATCAGCAAAATCAAATCTAAAAGCAAGCAAACTACTGTTTACATAAAAACTGGAGTTTTAACATTTTTTCTCATACATTTGTTTTTAATAGTTTAATTTATGGATTGATAAATATATCTCTTAATAAAGATGAATTTAACAGAGAATATAAACATTATCAACATCACTTTAATGGTTTTGATACAAAATTTAATGGATAAGAAGATTGAGAAATTTAAAGATCATAAGGTTGTTAAAGATATTTCTACTCTTAAAAAGGTAGTGGATTATATTTCTAAAAAAAATTACTTATCATCCTTCGGTTAATAAAAAATTCATAAATATCTTTAAAGAACATGGTAAAATATTAGTTCCTAAAATTAAATACAACATAAAACATTTGCAAAGTTTTTCTAAAAACGGATAACATTTCAAATAATAACAAATCTGGCATTTATCAATGCAGAAGTTTATACTGTGAGTGAGTTTACATTTGGAAACCAAGAAAAGGAACAATTTAGAAAGGTTAAATATAGATTGACAAATCAGTTGTGGCAGATAATTTTTGGTCATTTAATCATGAACCAAATTCAGAGGTTAAATTTTTCACCATAGATTTAATGGTATGGTAGAAAACATTTACTTTGAAAATAGAGATCCTGTATTGAATTTTGAAATACCACCAACCAATTCTGTCAACAAATTGGTGGCAATAATTACAACAATATAAACAGTCAACAAAGCTGACAATGTAATTGCAGATTGCAAAACATGCCCTTTAGAATTACTATTTTAAAAACAAATAAGTGAAATTGTGTTGCAAAGTATTTATTGCACTATAAAGTACAAATCTGTTTGAAAGTCTTTCTTCTTCAAAGTGTACACTGATTATTTTTTTTATGCCAACAAACTTACTGCTGGTGTTTTTAAACACACAAACCATTTGTGGGCAATGTTTGAGAGGTAGAATCGGAACTGAAAAATTCAATGCCATAGCCGGGATTTGAACGAGTCAGAGCAACTGCATGAGAAGCAGAAGGACCATGGTTCAAATCCCAGCTGTTGTATTGAATTTTTCAGTTCTGATTCTACCTCTCAATTTTACAATAATTTTAGCAATACTGTGGAATGGGTGACAGGCTACGATACCTATATTTAGCAGATTGAAATATTGGCCTACTTCAAAAGATTTTTTTTAGGTCTGATTGGAAAGAAGAACAGAGTTCTTCTGCTTAAATAATCTTTATAAAACATTTACAAGACACATATCTGGCCATGGTAGCTCAGTGGTTAGGTGAAGTGGGAGATCCATGGTTCAAATTCCGGCTATGGCACTGAATTTTTCAGTCTTGATTCTACCTCTAACACATTGTCCACACATGGCTAGTGTGTTTAAAACCACCAGCAGTAAGTTGGTTGGCATAAAAATATTTAACAATTATCAAGGGCTAATGTTTATCAACCTAAATACCTAATACTTCAGATGATCAAGACAAAATTTATCTTCAAGTCTTCAAATTGGCAAGGAAAGTTCAATCAAAAATGAGTTGCCCCTTAGTGAGTTTTGAAATCCCAGGCAATATATCAACAATTTTTTTCCCAATTTGCCGCCTGCTTAGACAGCCTCTGAAAACCAAGTGGGATGCCTCAGGAAGTACATCTGCGGGCTGCATTTGGGAGGTTTCTGGTTTAAATCCAGTGGACCAATCAATCTGACTGCTCTTTTTTCTGTTCCTCAGTCACCAAGATAAATACCAGATTGCACATCAATAGCACAATCCTAAGTTCCACCTTAGGTCTGAAACAATAGCAAAAATGAAGGTAGATGATAATAGCAAATGTTCTGACATCTAGCCACAGGATAATGAAAGCAAGGTAGACTGAATGGCATGTCTAGAAGTAGAGACACAGTTGCCTGTGGACATACGTCAAAGCTGTGATCTGGCTTTCATTTATAGAAGCAGAGGTACAAATGCCTAGCACTAAAGCTTCTATGGCTGCATGATGAAACAAGATGGTATGCTACAAGGATGAGAACTGGAAGGCTAATTGTCCACGCAGTGAAACCATGAGGCATCTCCTTATGGATCCATTGATATGACCATGCACAAGGGTTGTTTAATATATAATGCCCCACATCTTTTAAAACAGCCATTAATAAATATAGACAAACGTCCTTGTAGGTGGTTCACATTTGATGTTTCTTCTGCTGCTCTGTGAAGTTTCAAACCATTCTGGCAGATGGTAGAGCCATAGTACAACGTCAAAATGGCATCTACATACACCTCTTGTTACAAACGTGCTGTTATTAAATTCTTGTGTGCAGAGAAAGAAACTGTGGTGAAGATCCATAAACGCTTGTGTGCAGTATATGGTAATGATGCAGTTGATGTTGAATGATGGGCAAGGAAAATTAAAGGATCAGGAAATGCAAATACAGAGCTCCATGATCAGCCACGCTTTGGACATCTTGTCACAGCCAAAGCTGAATCACGCAGATGCCATTATTCGTGTAGACCTTTTCATCACTACTCTATTGTCAACCTCACTCACTTGTCACAACTGGACATTGGCTCTACAGTTATTTGTCAGCAATGGAAGTGCATGTGCAATGATCAACACACTCCAATATTCAAAGACATGCTCATGATGGATTAAACGAATGCTCACAGCAGAGCACAAGATTCAAAGAAAAACCATTTCATCTGAATTGCTGGATTTCCATGTTTTTGATCCGCTTAAATATTCTCTGTGGGGGACATAGTTTGAAGATGACAAGAGTGTAACTCGTGCAAGACCTTTTACCGGCTCTCACACAACATTGTCGCAAGGCCGTAGAACATGGAGACTACATATAAAAATAGGACAGGACAAGAACTGTTGATGTATATTGCCACCAAATTCTAACTCTTAAGAATAAACATGTTTAGAGAAAAAAAATGTGCATTATATATGGGACAACCCTCATAGTTAAAAGGCTAGAAGCAAATTATTCCATTCCCAGCCTTTTGTTTCCAAATAGTATCTTACATTTGAATCCTCTAATTTTACTTTCAATTTGCGACTTTACCTGTCAATTTTTCATAAATATTTGTCATGCATGTAAGATTATTAGGTTTTGAATTACTCAGTATTGCTGACAATTTGAACTAACAGATAAATTGGTTTGTTCTGCCTCAGATGCCATCTTGTTTTACATACAGTACATGCACTGCATTTTTCTGTAGAATACTTGCAGCTTTTGCTACTTTATGTTTCAGAATTTACTTCTATATAAGCATTTCATTTCTGACAGTATAATACCTGAAAAAGACAAATTGCATTTAAAAAATATGCTATTTTTAAACCTATTCCAATACATAGCCAGTGTGAAAGAGTTATGCTTTTTTTTTTTCTTTCTTTCTTGATAGGTTACAAGTTATTACAGGTTTTTCATTTTTGTATTTATATTTTCGAACAGTTACACACCACACAGAGGGTTGTTTGCAGGTGCTTCTCCACAAAATTTTATAAGAGTATTGGTGTCATAGATCAATATGCATATACACGCTACATAAAAGGTACTTACAGAAAGCTCAAGCTCATTTAATTGAAGCAATTTAATATTTGCCCACATATATTTCTTACATACAGTAAAACCGCTCATATCCAGACCAAGTTTTAAGAGATTCATCCTTTTTACTGTAAATAAGAATCAATATTTTTAGGACTGGGAGAAGCAATTGTTTTCGAGGACTTTATTACAAGAAAGAATGAAAGGAAGCTCACGGTTGAGAGCAATGGCTACGTGTAGTCAATTCTTAGCTATGCCATATCTTTCTGGGGTTCTAACATCATTGGGAATAATCACTGTGCATTAGGAATAAATTTGTTTCTAACTAACCAATAATATTTTTCCTAGCTTGAGAGCTCTAGCAAGCGTTTCATGGCACAGCTGCCTTAAATAATTTCTACAGTGAAAAGTCTAATATGCACAATATGAATGAGACATGCCATGTCCAGGATAGAGAATGAGAAAGTTAAAACTTGGCCAAGTCCTTGTTTCCCATTTATGTAGCCCAGAAAAGCTTCTTGCTCCTATTTGAATAAATGTATTTCACCTTTCTCATTATTGTTACCATTACCAGTGGTTGTGAACCAGCCTTTATATGCAAAAAACTGCACTACACTCCTAATCGATCACTTTTTGAAAAATTAAATATCCTACCTCTACCATGCTTGTATCTCTTTGAAATAGTTTTCTTTACTCATATTGTGATGCCAGGCTCAGTGCACAACAAAGGATGGATGGGGTGCAGCTACTTTACACCACATGCAAGGCTGGCGAGCAGGCAAAGGTGCTTAAGGTCAGGCTGCCTCTCGCGATGTGTATGTGACTAACAATAATAGAAGCTGCTACACCAAAGAGGTTTTCTCCGGGTATTTGAGAAAAATTCAGCCACATCACCGGCGGTACTTCACATTTGTGAAGTTTGAGAAACCTCCACGAGACATTATTCCTACTATATAAGGAGGCCAGGAACCAGCAGTTAGTTGCAGTCACAGGCACAAGCCAGTTAGTGTGTCATAAGAGTTAACAAACGTCAAGTTATTGTATGGACATCGTGTGTAAGAGACAGAGAAAGTGAAGAAAGACACTGAAAAGACTGAGCAAGGTTATGAAAAGTAAAAGTTGTGAGTTGTGATAGCCTGAAACACTGTAGACTCACAAGAAGAAAACTGTACACTTGTGATAAAATTTTAGAAGACAATAACCTGATAGAAGAGTAACTGGTTTGACTTTGTAATTTTGTCAATGGTGTCAGGAGTTGGATTTGTCGATTTGCCATTTTGTCACAATATTATCAAGGGATTTGAAAATACATGGGGAAATATGCTCACTTCACAAGAACAACAAAATATATCCATTTTTTTAATGCAAAACATTTCTAAAAATGTAAAACCATCAAGTTATAAAATTATACAACAAATTAAATGGGCCTTAGCACACACAAATTTAGAAAGGAGATCAAAAATATTTTAATGAAACATAAATATCACTATAGATGATGAATTTGTTTATTCTGTAGTTAACAATTACTTCAACCTATCTTTATAGCAATGAGTTTAACTTAGATAACATTAGATAGTTATTCGGTTGTTTTATTCGATAAACATCCATACCTTCACCGGCCTTACCTTAAGCTGCAATATAAACAAAGTGCAAAATCGTGTCTCTCTGTGGATCCCTACGATTGGCAGACATATGGTGCGACTGTACCGACTTCACAGGTGCATCATACAAACATGTGAGTAGTTTCTGGGTTTTGAATTCTGCATTCCATGGGAGCACCACTGCCATAGAAGGAAGAAAGGAACTGATATATTCTACACTGGAAAGGGTAGAGTGAAGCTGAAAAATTCAATGCTCTGACCAGGACTTGAACCTTGGATCTACTGGTCACCGTCAGGCTGCTCTAACAGTAACCGGTAGATCTGTGGTTTAAATCCCGGTCATGGCATTGAATTTTTTGATGTCACTCTACCCTTTCCAATCCTGTCCTACACACAGCTATTGTGTGGAAGAACATTAATTATGTACATTTTCTATACTCTTATATAACATAAAAAATACCATACATGGGTCATTCAATAATTAGAGGCAACAATGTTTGCATGTGGCGCTATCAGCCGTAAATGATGCAAGCTGGTAACAATGAGAAAGAAGAGCATCTGATGTATGTTACCTGTGAGTTTAAAGATAGTAATATTATTTATAAGATTTTTGTAGTAAGTTTAATTTGTCGACTGTTCGACTGTTATCTGTAATGCTCTAAAACGCTTAGTTGGCAGCCCAGCTCCACGTTTTTGGAGAACATCTTTGCTATCCTTGCAAAATGCATGCGCTCAGCTAGCCACGATACAGTATGGTAAAGTCTCTCCACCATGAGCTTCCAGTAATGCTGCATGGCATTGACCTTTCTTGCCTCTTGTAATTACAATTTTAATGAGGCATTTTGGTTTGTATTTACTTTACATACTTCTATGGCTCCATGTGCATGCATTTCATGTTGCAGTTAATAATAAATTTGTATATTAAAATATTCCATTTCTTCTTACTACATATAAGATTTTCAACATTTTTTATAAATAATTCTTGTAGGTTATTTTAAATTTAATGAGCAACATGGCGGAGTGTGTAAGAGTAACTCACAGAAACAGTCGTAAAATAAACGAAAAACATGGTAAAAAGGTTAATAAAAAGACAAAGAAGAGTAAAAATCAAATATACAGTGAAACGTGCAGCTGGGAAAATGAAGACAACAAAATCACACAATCAGAAGCCAAGGAAAAGCAGTTTATCACAGAAGCACATGGTTCCAGCAAAGACGAAATGATAGCGTCACGTGTAAACATGACGCGGAAAAGGATGAATAGGACAAAACAAATAAGCGAAAGCAGCAGTGAAGAACAGATTATCACGCCAAAAGAAATGAAAGGCTACAGTGAAGTTCGCAGAAGTGGAATATATACGGAAGCAAGAAAAGTGCAACAGGTGACAAAGGAACATTTGCGGGAAACCGAAACGATAGCGTCTATACAAACCATATTAGAAATGCTAAACAAAGACATGAAAAATGCACAAGAAGAGATAATAAAAGTCAGAGCCAAGAAAGCAGAGGTAATACTTCAAATAAGAAAACTGAAGGAAAAAACAACTGATACGATGCAGTTAACAAATGAAGAACCAAAGGTGATGCAAGTTTAAATTCACGTGATTATACCCATCTACAACAGATATGAGGCACTTGCAAATGAAGAAATTGATGATGCAAGCCCACATGATGCAAAGGAGAGAACACAGCAACAGACGTGTGAAGTAGAAGAGGGAACAAAGAAACAGGCATCGAAATACAAGTGGACTAACCCAAATTATAAGGAGAGGATTAATAAGAAGACAGAGAAAGAAGAAACATGTGTAAATTTGAAGACAAAAAATGAAGAAAAGAGTGACAGTGTTATTGTGTATGGTGACTCAATGATCAAACATATAAACTTAAACAAAGAAACTGTGGAAGTGAACGTGTTTAGGGGGGTAAGGGCTGAATATCTACCTAACCTACTCAATCAGGAAAAAGGTAAGAGTGAAGCAAAAATGGTAATGTTGCATGTAGGTACAAATTACATAAAAAACCTAAAGGACCATGTGAAATATCAAGTGAGAAGATATACAACGCCATTAGATGCACAAAAGAGTGCTTTCCACTTTCTACCATTATAGTAAATAGTATAATAATAAGAAGGGACTTGAGCTATAAACTTATACAAGACATAAACGAGGGAATAAAACGGGCTTGTACAACACTGAATGCAGTATTTGCAGACACAAACAAATACATAGATGATAGTTGCTTGGCATGGGACAAGCTCCATCTAAATAGAAAAGGATCGTACTTGTTAGGGAAGTTGATAAGTAATGTTGTAATGCAGAGAACAGGGAAACTGAAAACCATATCAGATGATGAAAAAAAGATAAAGCATAAGATACATATTTCAAAGCATGGCTAACCAACGTGAGCCGTTACAAAATTGACTCCTCAACATGTTGCAGTTTGACAAAGATGACAACCAGATGGTCGCCGATGAAGGAAGAACAGCACACGGGTGTGAATTTCAACGCAGGGACAGCAGCAGATGCTGTGGACGCGACAAGGACGACAACCACAAGGAACATCACGAGCACCAGCTGGGAGACGATAGTCCAAGAAGGTAAACAAAATGCAGTCTCAAGACCTGGGAGGAAAGGCGCATAAGATGGTTCTACAAGCGATGCAATCTTCAACCCCAGAGGACAACCACATCAACCCAGCAACGGAAGTCGCCGAAAGGCCAGAGTCTAAAACCAAATTCTATGTAAAAAAAAAAAAAAAAAAAAAAAAAAAAAAAAAATTGTCGTTGTTAGCTAATGCTGGATTTCTGACAATGAAGTCATTATTCCTCTTGCTCTCCAATATTTTTCACTGATGGATGGGGCATTAGAAGTGGCCGGTATAATTAATATAATTATAAATATAATATAATTCTAGTAATACGTGTAGATGTATGAATATAATGTATGCATGTGAGACAGAACATATGGTTAGACTCCGAAAGGAAAGCATTTATGTAAATATTTCTTGCAAATGTAGTTTATTTTTCATGTTGGTAAGGATTTGTGGAGTACTGAAAACGTATTGCTATTTTCTCAATTGTTACAAAAAAGAGCTGTTTAAAAATGTCATAAATGTTAATTTGCATGTTCAAATTTAATATGTATAAATATAAGAACCATATATATTTAATGTTAAAAGTGTAGGGAGTACAGCACAGAGGCAGCTACTGCAACGGATGAGCTACCGAGGCATCAAACCCAACTTGAGGCGTTACAAAACTGGCATAACCAACGTGAGTCGTTACAAGTGCAAGAGTATTACTCTAGTTTAAACATGGTATTGAATATTAAAAAAACCTCTATAATCTAATCAATGTTGAATTGAAAAAGAGCTCAACCAGTAGTAATAAAATAGAAATAAATGGAGAAGTTATATCACAAATTGACCATAGTAATTTTCTAGGAGTGACTGTTGACAAACAACTAAACAGGAAATCATACATTAAACATATCTCTAAAAAAATAAAGGTGTATATATATATATATATATATAAAATGAAACAGGCTAGAAATATGATGGATAAAGAAACTGTCAAGCAGATTTACTTTGTTTTCATATATTCCCACATAAAATATGGAATTACTCTTTGAGGAAATATCATGGAAACAGACATGAAAAAGGTATTCACATTGCAATAAAAGGCACTCAGAATAATGGAGAGAGTGGATAAGCGGCATTCATGCAGACAAATTTTCAAAAGCCATAAGATATTAACTGTTCCCAGCATATAATATATATTGGACAAAGAGCAGCAAAAAAAATAAAAATGTTCATAAGTATGGATTAAGAAATAATGAATATTTTAGATCTACATTAAGGGGTACTTCAAATAATCGAGATGTAAGAAGTATGGGGAAACAATTATTTAATAAGCTACCTAAGATATACAAATCATTGAAAATAACAAATGTACATTAAAAATGATAAAAAAATATTTAATAGAAAATGCTTTTTATAGTTTAGAAGAATATAAATCAATTAAGGCAAAGAAAATCAAGGTGTAAATATATATGTAAATAATAAGATGTATGTATACTTTCTGGCATGTCGTTTAATTCATGTACTTAAAAGGATGAATAAAATGAGTTATGAGTTATTTTGCTTGTTAGATAATGGACTATACTCTCATTCGCCCCTGCTGAAATGGAAGTTGTGCGGTTCAATCAACCAATGAAGTCTCTCTCAAATTCGTGCTGTTGCTTAGATTACAGTTTAAAGTAAGGCCAGTGAAGGCATAGCATACAAATTGTCAAATTGTAAAACTGAATGTAATTAATATTTGAATGTAGAGTAGAAGCTTGAAATGGCGAGGTCCGAAATACTGCAGATTCGGATGTAACGCAGGGGAAAGAATTTCCCTAGAAAATTTATCATAGTTTTTATTTATTTATTATTTTTTAAAGTTGAGTTTAAAATGTTTTTCAAAGAGCAGTACTACAGAGCAATATACTTTTTGCTATGGACCTTGGCCACTGCATGTTAAGAAGTTCCTGAAGTACGAGATGTGTACATGAAAGAAGATATTCTGCATGTTAGTGAAGTGATAAAACCATAAACAAGATGATTCTGTGTATGGAGGAGCAAAATGAATCAAACAGTATTCATCTCCATTTTGCTACAGTCAAACAATATGTGGAGAAAAAAACATGAATTATGCTGCAAAACGAAACTTACTGATTTCTTTATGATAATGTAAAATTAGGTTAGTGTAAAATGGGTACAGTGTAATTGTATGTATTGTATAAATTAAGATCGGTTGCAGGACCCTAGCATAACTGGTGTGTAATTGCATTTAAAAGCAAGTTTCTTTCACCGTATATTACATCCTTTAAAATGTACTGTAATTTATTATTGCATGAATGTTTTCCACCACCTCCACGGGATCGATTTTTGTCACTTCTAAACTCACATTTTGATATACCGCAGAATCATTATAATGCAGAACTAAAGCATGTACCCAAACAAGTGTTATTTCGGGATTCTACTGTATTACTTAAAAATGTTTCTTCTATTTTACGTATTTATTAATTCATGACAAAACCAAAAAAAATGTATCAATTTCAATGGCTAATAAATAAAATAAATACAAAAGGGACAGGTTGATGTGCTTTCTTTGCTTTTACATTTTACGGTGAATAAATTTTTATACTGTATACTAATTACATACTGTATTTTATTTTAATGTCCAGATGCAAATTATAAAAATTTATTCTCTTTTAATTAATTGAGTATACTACTCAAGACACCCAGATTTTACATTATTCAGATCACCTGGCACAACATTAGTCTGGATATCAGAAGTTTTATTGTATCCGTATATCATACATCATCAAAACAGATGGTAGGGAGGGGATAACCAATGATAAAATGTTGGTATTATGCCATAAAAATAAAAACAAAGAGCAACTTGACTTATTAGCATATGGAAACTTTACTGCTGTTGAAAATAATTCTAAAGAGCAATAAATTCAAGATAAGTAAATTACTGTGATTGAGAAATTTCTTAATTTCTGTGTGGGACATATGGCCATGAACACATGCTTGATAGGATTGCTTATCTGCAAGGTATATCTGTGAAGTGTGTAACAGTTTTATCTAGATTACACAGGTTGTATACAACTGCAACTATAACCCTCTTAATGCTAAAAGGAACAACTAAAGATAATGTAAATTCTATTTAATGTACTGGCTAGCAGTAACATGCACAATATTGTGTTTAGAAAGTTTAAATGATGCAGATTTCTACTTAAGTGTTTGAAAATGTGGGTTTTGGTAACCTTTAGAAATTGTTAGGTACCCTTTACTTTTCACTGGGCTATGTGGGTAACGTGCTACAAATCTGTAAGGTTCTAGAATCAACTGGAACTGAAACTGATAAGTGATGTAATAATTATATACAGCGAGATGACAAAGATGCCTGAATTTTAATTTTCAACGCATTTCATCTTCACTTGATGGCATCATCAAATCAGTTGATCCCATGGATGTAGTTTATCTAAGGGGGAGACAACTGGTGGAGATTGAATGAGACTTAAGAGTGAATTTTCTTCCGAGGGAATGTTGAACTTCATCAGTTTTGTTCCTAACCTCTTCATATAGATTGTACAGTCCACAGGAACCTAGAGTTAAATATCTGGGGAAAAATCTGCATGAAGTCTGAAGCAAAACTAATGAATTTCAACATCCTCTTAGAAGAAAATTCACTACTGAGCTTCATTCAATCCCCGCCAGGTGCCTTCCCCTCAGATAAGCTACACCGATGGGATTGACTGAATTACAGCCAGTCGACAGCTTCTTGATGACGCCTTCAAGTAAAGGTGAAACACATTGAAATTTAAAATTCATATGTGTGAAAAAGAGTGTTTTAGTCGTCTCACTTGCATAAAGCATATTAATCCTTAAATCGGGTGTATCAAATATTACAGCAAATTGCACAATTACCGGGCCAAACATGTAAACAGTTGCACATAGATTTTATTTAAACATATGGCAGTGGAGCATTAATTCACATTAAGAATTGTGCTTTCCTAAAAGTTTCCTTAAGATTTAGCAATTACTAGTATCACATTGTTAAATGCAAAATAACGGTATTAATGTAAGAGGTGTTTCACTTTTGGAACATAACCTTTGGAATATCCAATGCTAAGTAACCAACGTAGGTATAACCTAACCTCCAGTTATTAGCTGCCAACCTCGGCATGAATGCTTCATACATATGTCTTACAGACGATATGAAAATTACATGTCTTCATCACATATGTAAGAGTTAGAAACAAACTATCTTACTATTTATTTTGAATTTTAAAATCGTGTTAGGTCCTTACCATTCAATAAATAAAGTGAATAAAGCAACTCGATTTACTCAGCGTAGATGCGCTATAAGTAGACATGGACTTAGCGTGTATTCGTTTCATTTCAAGTGAATTTATGTATTCCTGAATGATTAGAAGATATTTAAAGTTTCTTTGTTAATGTTCCTATCATATTTGTGACTTCCTAATGGATGTAATACTGCAACCAGTGTCGGAAGTTAATTTTGTGCGGCACTTAAAACAAGAATCCAATTCCAACTGAGGTCATTATCTTATCATAGCATAAGCCGCTCAAATAGAACAGGTCAGATTTTCAGACCTTTAAACGTACCAAATAAAATCTTTATAACTATGCGGAAATGTATACTCTGTTCATCAAGAGATTAGAGGAGATATAAACAAAGCACCGGTTTGTATCACTCCGCGGCCACGTGCTTCCACAATGACGCAACATGGTTACCTACGCTATGCGTAGGTATAATATGTATTTTACACTACTAAAAGAATATATTTACTTGATCCAAATAACATGTAGCACATGGAAATTAACTACTACTTACGTCAGCTCTATCCACTATAATACTTTTTCATTTCCTGCTCACAATCTCGAAACCAATCTCCAAAAGCAGCTTGTGGAGGGAAGTTCGTTTTAAATCTGGAAGATTGGGATCAGACTTAACTTAACTGCCACTTTGTTTAAAGTGAAGGTTCATTGCTAACAAAGAACTGGTGAACTTTTCGACGGATTGCATATCTCACACTCACAAATTCGTCGCAAACTACATCCACCATTTATTTGGTACGTGGAAGCTTTTGGCTGGGATCTTCACCAACTGACGATTTTTCTTTGGTGTGTTGTAAATACTTGCAAGTAACACACCAGTAAACTCGGATGTTAATTTCATCACGTCTTCGATAGCAAGTTCGGGATATTTCTCGCAGAACTTGTTAAACACGTTCAATATTATTGTCTTTTCACCACTTCGCAGCGGTTTGCCACGCTTATGTTTTACAACACTCACTTATTCCGCCATGTTACTTTCATACTGAATAATGCGCGCGCAGAATGAATTAGGCTGGTTATAGATTCACTTAACTGCATATTCTTACACTTTAACTATGCTTAGTACACTTAGTTCATGCTTTAGCAAACATTAAGTGACATTTCAGACCTCAATAACAGTATTTCTTATAGGGACTATTTAGACGGCGAAAGCGTCAAGAGGGCGCGCTGTGGTCAAAACGCACGTGACTCTGTTTACGTCTCCTCTAATCTCTAGATGAACAGAGTATAAGATTTAGGGTAATGTTTTCGTATGGGGCCAGCAGCCATTACCTTTTACACATAATTTTCTGGCGTCTGGCACAGTACAACAAAACATCTGAATTCAATACAGGGCTAACATTAATTAAATAGCTTTTATAGAGCATTAGAATAGTTCATTGATATGCCAGTAGAAGCTGAGTACCCGAATTAACAGATTGCTCCACGTTGCCAAACACTCTCACCTATGAACGCAATTATCTAGTTAACAGTGCATTTAATTAAAAAAACTTAATGGAAGTTTTTGTTAGTTTACATCCACTCTTTCACCTACTTCAGTCTGGCAGACAATTTCACTTCCACCCTGTATAATGATAATAACAGCTTCTCGGGTGACCAGTCATGTCAAATCTACAAAACTCAAGTTTTCGACCATTTTACACTCCATGGCCTTCATCAGAAACTAATGTGTTATGTGCATATATTTGACAGAAAAGATAATTCATAGGTTAGGGTATGATATTAAACCAAAATTCAGCATAATCTTATCTCTTAATTTTATGTTTCATTCCATAAATAATACTTAAATTCAGATTTAATCTTTTTGTACTGGTATTTATATTTTTGATTGTCTTTTTATCATTTGAATGACTTGTTTAAAAATGAATAGTACTTTCACTAGATGTTTGTTCATTCATGAATCTAAGTAATGCCAACAGAGGCACCAACTGCAACTAATTGGTTACCTCAACTACATAATATATACAGAGTGTGACATATGTACACTTATATCTGGAACTACAGAAGGTAAACTGCTGCAATGAACGTTGAGCTATGATAAAATTAAATGTAATAAAAGAAAGATAAGAGAGCTAAAAATGAATCATGGCTAGGAACATTACATCACTGATGTGCAGAAAATGAAGTTACATATTTTTAAATCTTAAGACTATATAAGGAGACTGTGTGCTCTGCTGTGTCTTTTGCTGCACAGATAAGGAAGTGATATTAAATATACCCAGTTTCTCTTCTAACATATTCACATATACAGCACATTTACTACAAAACTTGGCCGACAGGTGCATGGCCTGTGTAACCACTACATTTTCCTGCACATGTGCTGATCATCACATATGCATCAGTCTTACTTCTGTGAGGTAGGTGTTTTGTGCTGTTGTAGTTCAGTTCACACGTGAATAACATTAAGAGTTAATTCAATGAAAAATTGAAGCTATTAACAGTGAAGCAACAGAATCTAGAATAAAAACAAACTTAGAGAGTAAATTACTAAGAATGGTAAAGTTTTTAGTCTCTAAGTCTTTTTTGTTTTATATTTAAACATTAGGAGTGTTTAGAAGTGTTTCATTTTGCTTGGAGTGTTTTCAAAATCAATCAATTGATAGAACAGAAGTGTTTATGTGGAATACGAGTGTGCTTACATCATCTTGTAAGGAAGTTGTACAGCAGTTTGAAACTAAATTTCCTGGCATGTGGGTTCTAAGGAGAGACACTGTTTGTTTGCTTGTGAGTAAATTCAGAGAGATGAGATCAATTCGTGATATGAAAATAAAGGTAAAACAGTGTATGCTTACGCAACAGAAATTGGATGTAATTGGAGAAAGGTTAGAATGGCTACCTCGAAAATCTCTTAAGCGCCTTGCACAAGATAAAATTAAAACAAAATATCAGGAGAGAAATTAATACTGTAATGGAAGCTGAACTATTGTGTGTGAATGAAAATTTCCTCAAAAGATGCCACAGATGTATTGATGCAAATGGATGACATTTCCAAAATTGTGACAATGCATGTTTGTATTTATTCTGATAATTGTTAATGTGATTTGAAGTCCATGCATGTGTGACCGGGAGAGAGGCAGTGCAATTGCCAACCAAGTTGTGCATTTCGTGTACAGGAGATAGGTCATGCACCTGCTGGCCAAGTTTTGTAGTAAACATACTGTATAATATGCCATATTTGTTCATGTTAACCCATATTTAATAGGTATAATCAGACTGAAAACTCAGTGCCAGTGTGATTCTACCTTCCCAACCTTGTCCTACACATGGCTAGTGTGAAAGAATAATTGATTTCCATTGTAATAGCCAAAATATAAACAAGTTTAAATAATATTCTCACTAGGATAATTTCTTATATCCCGTTGAACTCTGTGAAGTACATAAAACTGAAAGTATGCCCAAATGCTTTCTATGTACTTAAATTAAGTCTTTGTTAATATTCCTTCTCAATCATTTGACATTTCATTTTTTAGAACTTCTCTTAGCACTAAGAGGGTTGATTAATTATGCTGTGTACTTGTGCAAGTTACAGTGATAACTTATGATTAAATAGGAATGTCTGAAATCAAATGGATGATCCATAATAATGCTGTGGTTCCAAACTTCACACCATGTCAATAGGATTAGATTTCTTTTTCAAACCTAAGCACAGTCATTTACTCTTCTTTTCCTCCTCATTTTCGATGGGAGGTCCTCCTTCTATCACTTCTATTGCACAACGACGAGGGAACCATCCTCTAATTCTTTTTGGAGTATCCTCAGCTTGAACTTTTTCACCAAACAGCCAATATCTGAAAACAGTTAAAACTACTTGGCAAGAAAACCAGGAACTACTCTTAAATTATGACTTTATTCTATTAGGAGTTCCTATGCTTGCAATACAGGTACTTCAAACTGAATTCATATGAATAGCCATGGACTTTCCTTTTTATAACAAGTGTTTATATTTTAATTTAATTTAAAAGGTGAGTTAATTAATAACACTGAACAACACTTACGTAAGTGTTGTTCAGTGTTATTAATTAACTCACCTTTTAAATTAAATTAATTACAACAACACTGTTTTCAAACTTCTATGAAAGGAACAAAGTATTTATATACTTGGATACTATAGAACTAAACTACAATGTTCCATTATAAAAATAAATGTAGGTTGCTGGATTACTTTACTACTTTCTCTACTGAATACTTAATATGTAGAGGAAGTATTGCATACCATTAAAAAATTTGATATTGTGATTTGACTGGGAATGCATATTTTAAAATCCCAGAATTGGGAAGAAAGACAAAAAAAAAAAAAATTCCCTAATCCATGTGTGCACATATGAGAGAGAAATAGTGGATAAACACCAAATACCAAACTTGGTATTGCGGTCAAGTATCTTCCAAAAACAACATAAATATGTTCAAGAAAATTCCCTCACTCCAAATTAACATTTAAGGCTGCCTTACTTGTGGTTCCCAATGACAACAAGAACCATAATCAGAACGAGACACTTGAAAATAATGTATTCAAATGGGAGTGTTCACAACCAATAGCAAACCTTCCCAGGCTCCAGGAATGGGAGAGAAGACTTGGCCAAGATTCAACATTGGTGTTCCTGTAAACGGACACAGCATATCAGATCCATTAAGTGAACATTAAAGACTACTACTTCCTTCAAGGTAGAAATTTTTCAAGGCAGCCATGACAAATGGCCACTAGAGCTCTTGATAGTCAGAATTCTGGGAAAATCAAACCGGAAAGAATTTTAGCAGTGTGTTTCTCACTTTCACAAATTGGTTAGTGTCGGTTGGGTAAGTATGTAGTTTGGCTGGTACTTTTTTAAGTTTAGTGCTTTTGCGCATTCATTTTGTACGTTGTTTTATTATAAAACTTCTGGACTGTTTTTGTTTTAATTATTTATATAGTTTTCATTTTCATTTATTCACGGTTATATACTATGTTTCTTCATAAGCACCAATGGAGCAAGCAAATTTGACAAAGTGCTCATTTTCAGTGTGCATGAAAATGAGCACTTGTATAACAAAAAGGTGTCAAATTATAAAGATGAACGTCTGAAGGAGAACACATGGCAATATGCAATAGCTTTGTGTGTAGATCTTCACTTTATTGAAATTTGGCATTGGTTAACCTGTTTTTATATTGGCTGAATTGGAAAGCAGGTTAAAATTTTTTTAATGGTCAAAAGAAATACATCCACTATCTATTCCTGTTGCCGTTAGTAGGTTGTTGTGAACCAAAAAGTTCATGTTATTCCTGTTGTTAACAAGTGGTTGTGTACCAGCCTTTAAGTGGAAAAATGTTTCATAATTTTTATTTTCTAAAAAATGCCTGACCGCTTTTATTAAAATACATATTTTGGCAATATATTTGATAGAAACCCAATAATTAGGGTTTTGTTGTATCCTTGAGTAGGTAGTTTAATAGGTTTTGTTGCTATGTTTATTTTAGCTCTAATCTTATACTGAATTTCCTAAAAATATTCTCACATTTCCAAAATAATTTTGGATGAAAGAAGAATTTATTTTATAAAACTCTAGGTTTTCCAAATTTCTCAAAAGTGAAATCGCACTCAAAGAAATCACCCTTGACCCATAGGGGCATCACAATACACTGAAAAAACCTAAAGTAGTTTGGAGGTCAATCTACAAGAATATTTGAGAAGCTTCAACTTCATGTATGTGGAACAAGCCTGCTAAGCAAATCACTAGAGCTTTATACCATAACATAAAACAGGAGATAAAATTAATGATACAAAGAAACTCTTAGAATTAAACACTTGTGAGAACATCTCTAATATTAAGAATCAAGAAAAGGTTATGAATTTTGACATTTCTGCTGCACCTCGTGTCATCTAACCAAAAGAACAGACTAACCAACACCCACCAAACCATCCATGGGAACACCAATTGACTGCAAAATAGACAAAGAGATTCCCAAAAACTAATTTTAATAAATAGACCTAAATGAAAGAAAAAGCATTAAGAAAGTTCACTCATTCCAACAGAAGTTATATAAACCCTGTTTCATTTTGAGATATTAACGAGCAGGTCCTCTACAATATGCAACTTAAACATAACTGTACTTATCTAGTGATACCCAAAAATTTTTATATCATTAGCTTCTGCTAAATACAATTAGCAATACCTTACCTTCTCCATCTTGTGACTAGGATAGTATCTCCCTTTGCTAAGCGTATACGAGGCTCATCTGTAAATGGAGGATGACAAAGCACTCTCCATCCTTTGGTAATTGGGCACCATGAGCCAGAAAAGTTTTCCACAACAGTATATTTTCTTGTTCTTTGCCGCTTTTCACATTTTTGCTGCTGCTGTTCTCGCTGTAAAAGATATTTTCCAATGCTATACATAATTACTCCAATTTATTTTGAAGAAGCCCAGGTTTATAGCAATCTGTAAAATACAAGGAACTTATCCTAAAAAAAAAATTATTTTTAATTTAAAGTTGTGTTTAAAAAGCACGGCATTATGTATTTACGGCTTTGCATGTAAAATGCTGGTATTATATACATAAGCATTCTATCTATTGGATGCCTAAATAGATTTGTAAAGTGCTAATTGTTACAATATTTTAATGTGAAGAGCAGCATCAATTATACTTGGTATTGTTACAGAACCTATCTCCCAAAAACAAAGCGTTAAATCATGTATCTGAAACACAAAATGATGGCAATAGTACGAGATTTGAGGTGGTATTTTACATGCAGCTTTTCATTTACACAACAGTAAATTGTAACAATCTTTGACAATTAAGCTGAAAGTATGCAAAGAATTTTCTTTACTTGAATTTACTATAATCATATACTTACTGTGAGGGTATACTGATCGCAGCCTTCTACAACTGGCCATGTTAGTCCATCTCCTACTGGATCACATGAACAGCTTAACACCTGTGTAAATGTATAAACGTGTGCTATTTTACAAACGCATATCAAAATTAAAGAAACCAATTAATTCCTGCCAAGTGCAAAGTATTAATAAATCTTAGGTATCTGATTTAGTTTTACAATGAGTCATTTATCATTACATAATTATGTATCAGCTTTCCTCTTTTATAGTTTAATTTAGCAATGACAATGATGTAATGTGAAAGCATGAAGAGAGACACGTTTATAACTCTATGATATTACCTGGGATTTTAACTCAAACTGACGCAATAGCTGCACCACAAAAGCCCAAAGTGGCCTAGCGAGAAACTAAAGTTTCTTTGGTGAGAACAACATATCATTTCCATGACTGTTTTAACAAGCAAACTTTTCCAACGTTTATTGTGTAAGCCTGTTCTGTATATAATCGACAATGATCATATTTAACTGTAACATAGTTTTAATATGACTGAGTAGTTGAAGAGCAAATGCACAACAGCTGTGGAGCATTGAGAAAGAAGGAAAACGCCAGTTTACTACAATACAAAGCTTCAAATAAAGAGGTATTGGCCAAGAAATATCATTAATTAGTAAGTAAATAAATGAAGCAACCATGGGTGCACGCACGCCTACATGTATACATATATTAGTGCAGGCAAGTCTTATGGCTAATACCTTTACACGTAGCATAAATCAACAAAATATGATGGTACACCATTTCATTCTTCCTTTAATCAGTTTTGTTTTTTACAGTTATTGAAATGCATTTTTATGAGTTAAAAACCATAATGGCTCAATAATTGCAGACATGCACTAGTCCATAACACTTGTATGTAATAGCAAAAGTCTCATTTGTAATTTATATGTATGTAGCTTTGCACAGTTTATTTTGCTGTATAGATGCAGAAACTGATACAACTTATAAGGCTGCTACACATGATATTGAAGCTCTTCACAAGACTTTTTCTTTTAGGTGGCAAAAGAGGGCAAAAAATTCATTATTTGATTTTGAGTAACACTGAGTCAAATTAACACTTGAGCTTCAGTAACTTCTGATACGTAGCACATACAGGTTCTAAAAAACACAGACAACACTTAGTGTGTTGTGCAGGATGCCAAACTGATTGGTTTTCAAGAAGGAACCCCTATCCGGAAATGCATGGTTTGGACGCTGTAACGTATCAAAGTGTGAGATGGGTGTGCATTCACACTTTGTCAGTAAACACAACTTGGGTAACATAACGAGCTGTCTAAATAACAAACAGGCTTCGAACTGTGTACCTCCTACGTCATTACTGAGCCTCATGCACATGACCCAATATGTGCAGTTGTCTTGTAAGACTTTCAGTTGCTCTGTGGACTTGAACAATAAGGTTCCACTGATGTTACAGGAGTGTCACATACCATATTCTTCATACAACTCCACAGAAAATAGTTGAGTGTGTCAGATCTGGTGACCCTACTGGCCATGAAACTGGTCCCCTCTACCAATCCATCAATTTGGATATGCGACTTTGAGGTGATTCCACACATTTACATCAAAAAGTGCTGGAGCTCATGGCAGCTATTTCCGCAGCTGTATACTGCTACGTGTTGCACTGCTGTTAAAATGTTACTGTACTGGAAACTATATAAGTAACGCAGTAGGATGCACACCAAGGACTTTATGGAGGAATGTAGTGGATTGCAGGAATGTTGTTATGCTCAGGTCGTTCATCTGCAGAACACAGATAGCTAAAGGGTTGCTCACCTTCTGAATTAAGATACCAAGACGAATCTTAACAAATTGTCACAACCATTTGTTCTCAAACTTCAAGGCTTTCCAGCGCCTAAACCACGCAATTCCAGACTGGAGTTCCTTCTTGAAAACTGGTCAGTTTGCCATCCCACATAACATACTAAGCGTTGTCTGTGCTTTTTGGGGACACCTTGTATGCTTTGTAAATGTCTGCATCAGCCACCTTTGAGTGCCAGAATAGTTCTAGTAATAAGCAGATTGATTTAAAATATTCACAGGAGTTCTTTTATCTGAATAAACTGTATTACAACCAAAGTATAGCCATTCACATATTCAACTACCTCTTGTGGCCTTCTGATAAATTAATAAGCCTATGCACACTTTGTTCTAATTAAGTCTGAATGGACATGGAACCTTAAGAGTACATTACAAGTCTTAATAAATCAGAAAAAAGAAGCAATTATACAAAGCTAAACAAAATCCTCATAATCAACTTATGTACAGATAAAACTTAAGCAAGAAAATCTAATGCATATTCTTCTCAAAACTAGGATAGTAAGTAAAAGATATACACAAATAAGCAAACAAATGAAGTGCAAGTGTGAGGCAGAAATCAATGGTTTTAAATTTTCCAGAACAATATCACATTTATCTATGAGTAAAGTCAGTAAAATGTGAGCTAATTTGATTTACATTTACGTCATATCAAAAGGTACATAATCAAATTGTGATTAACACAAAAAAAAAGCAAAAGGAACCATTAAGTTATCCACTCATACGCTCACCTGTTTAATATTCTCCTTCCAACCAAGGTTATATGGATATATAAACTTTGGATCTCCTCTGCCTCGGCGATGATGAGCTTTTTCTACAATCCAATCTTCAATACCTGTCTGATTCCTTATTATGGAGCGCAGCTGCAAAATGATTGAGGAATTGAAGGCTTAGTGATACAGTCAACTTATTTTAATTCCCTACTGAATATTAAATCGGTAACTCATCTTGAATATTAGGATCAGTCTAGCATTCGCTGGCACTCTAGAAAACATAATTAACTTCAGTTTGCTGAAGTCTAAGATAGATTCATTCACAGATGGAGGCAAAGGCTTGTCTTGGTCACCTGTCATTTTCCTCGGGTAAAATGAAAAGCAAGGCTTCCCTTCCAAACAGAGAAACGCTGGTTACTTAACTTGACGTAAGTTATTTAATACAATTTTTCTCCATTTATCTGTTTAGCAAAATGTTTAAAGTGCCATTTTTCCAATATTATCTCTCTTTCAATTTTAGTTGAACATCTCGTGGTATATTTACTCAAGAAGTTATACAGCAATAATGATGCTAGAAAAGGTACAAAAATAAAACTAAATGTCAAAATATTCGCGACTTAAT
This sequence comes from Tenodera sinensis, assembly GCA_030765045.1. NCBI lineage: Eukaryota > Metazoa > Arthropoda > Insecta > Mantodea > Mantidae > Tenodera > Tenodera sinensis. Next base: position 31,175,758 of record CM060969.1, on the reverse strand, counting down.
ATATGTTTCATGACTTGTTCGGGTGCACATGTTACCAACTATTAGATTTCACCAGAAATATGCGTTAATATGCGTTTTGAGATTCCCTGAACCAAAAAAAAAAAAAAGAAGGTTTTTTTGGCAAAATGTCTGTCTGCGAACAGCAAAACTCAAACACAAAAAGTCTATTAAATACCAAACATGTTATTTAAATTCAACATCTTGTGAGGATGCAACACTTAAATTTTCACAAAAATCCAACCATTCCAAACTACCCTTTAAATGAAAAAATTGTTTTTTATGTTTTCAAAAAAGGCTGCAACTATTTTGATTAAAACAATATGTTCAGTATATCCACATGCCAAATAACATGTAGTATATCTTTATTTTCCTGGAAATAGCCTGTTAACTGGTCTTCATTCTGAATGACTTGTAAACTGCTAAATCAATGTGATTGGAAAAATGGCACTTTAAACATTTTGCTAAACAGATAAATGGAGAAAAATTGTATACCCTTATGTAGTCGCGCGTGTTTTCATAATGTTACTAGCCATGCAGGGTGTTTCTGTCTCAGTAACAGAAACTAACAGGGATTTGAAAAGCATAAGAAAAGATTTAAAGAAAGATTTACTTAATAGACTACCAAAAGAAAATAAGACATTTCTAACATTAAATTTGCTTTAAGAGCAATTAATAGGTACTTAATTGATAATGTATTTTATAGTATAGAAGAATATAAATTTAATTGTAAATAATTTGTAAACCATTTACATATTTTTCAATTTGTTAATTTCTAATTGTGACGTGTTCTTTATTGTATTTACTAAAGGATGAATAAAATTACTAAATGATGACACCCCAAACAAAAGTGACTAATTTCATACTTGTGCAACAAATCAATAATATTGTTGCACCGGCTGAAAGCCCGGGCATGGATGGTAAGATATACCGGCCAGGGCCTGAACTCTGATGGCAGCGGGAATGGGCTGGAGGTGCTTACCTGCCTTAGTGACCTGTCCTCCAGCAGGACAATAGAGCCTATGGAAACAATAGCTATTGTGTGTCATTCTCTGTCTAGACTGTTCCCCCTATTTCACTCACTCCAGGGCATTTCACTTCCAGAACTCTCACTGTATGGGACACTATATAAGGGACCTGCTCGTGCCCAGAAGAAGTTGTTTCAGTTGTTCTTGGGGTGAAGTGTTTGTTAGTTAAACGTTTACAAAGCATTCAGTGGACAGTGCCTGTGAATTGTGCCGAGTAGCAGTTCAGTGCAAGTTGTAATCTGACAGTTCTTTATTGTGATTCAATTTGACAGTTGTTCTGTTGCTCCGAGTTTGTACAAAAGTGTTCTAAGTGTAACGTTAGCACTCGCTACCTGGCTAGTAGGGAATAGTGTGATTAGCAGTAACTGGTGTTTTCTCATTTGTTGCAACATAAATAGGTTTACTGAAAAAATGACTCTTTAGAATGCTATCTTAGGTTATATGAGCATATTTTTTATATTAATAAAGTATTAACTTTTGGAGGAAAGTTAACCTCCGAAACGCGTTCCGGAAAATTATAAATGTAAGTGCTGTTTAGTGTTAATAATTGACTCACCTTTTACATTAAATTAAATACTGAATTACTTGTTTTTGAAGCACATACAATACTTGCAATTTGCTTACAGCCTTTGGTGAAATTATTTGTTTCTGGTATTCCTTGTTCTGTAGTACTTATTTAACCCATTACACAAATCACTAAACATTTATTCTATCAACTCATACAAAAGTTTTACGAATTTAGTCACTACCACTGACATTATTATAACACTTTTCACATACTTTTTTCCCATGGCTTTCAAACATTGGGCACAGTGTGATTACACTTTTATATGTTTACTCATCTACAACCTCTTGCAGAAGTTTCCACATTCTTTCTTCGTCTACTTTGTAAGGGTTCATTGCCGAATAAACAACACACAAGGAATTCAACTGTAAGCTTTCTCAGCACACAATAACGTAGTCATGCGGGGTGTTGACGACATCCTAAGGCATACTGTTGCATATTTTCTTGGAATTCGGGCTTTCATTATTGATTCTATTTTTACTCAAGGCTTATTCATTACTTCCTAGAAAGGTACCAAAGATCAGGAAGATACACTCCTAACCATTACATAATAATACACTGATAAGAACTGGGGTTCTCTGAACACTCCATGTGACCACTAAAGGGTTAATAATTGTTTCATCATAGACATTGCTAATGTTTATGATATAAGCCCCCATTATCAGTCCCTGAATATGAACATGCAAATTGATTATGTAATTTTTTGTCTTTTATTATTCTACATAATTATTTGATTTACTTCTTGCCCTTTGCGTCTTTATTTAGTCAGTTTGTTGCATTTACATTGAGTGCACAAAGAGTTTGATATTCCTCACATTTTTTATAAGGATAACTTTTAAAACAAGAAATTTTACTATTCAACAGACAAATACACAAACTTAACTTGCATTCTTAAGAATAATATCTAAAAAACTAAACTAAGCCCTGGCACAACAGCCCATAAAGAGCCAAGCCTTACCGCCCAGCCACTGCATCCCCCACCTCGGCCCACTACACGCATCATTGGTGGGGTGCAGTACTGGAGGGTGGTACGTGGTCAGCGTCCCATCCCTCCCGGTCAGTTATGCAGTCTTCACAACTTGGGGCCACTATTTTTCCATCAAGTAGCTCCTCAATTGGTCCCCCCCCAAGACTAACGAGGCTGAGTGCACCCCGTGCCAGACCTCCCAGAGGGGATAAAATCCACATGCTGGTACCGGGGAACGAACCCGGGTCCTCCACGCCAGAGGCAAGTGCACTACCAACTGCGCTAAGGAGGCGGTTAAGAAAAATATCATATTCCTATTTAGTATGGCAATTGTGAGGGAAGCAGATTTCATTAGTTGTGAATTCATACCCAAATTAGGGATCAAACTGGTCAGTTTTCCATTTTTGTGTTAAGCAATAGTCAAGCTGCTATCATTATCCTTATGCCGTGTCATAGGCGGTGAATCCACTTCATTCATATGAATTTTGTATAATGTGCAGACTCAAAAGCTATAAATAATTTCCTCAAATCTTTCCTTTGATTCTTTGAACAATAACTTACATATTAAATTAATAACTAAATTATCTCATTTATGTACCTACTTTTTCTGCTTATATAGTGAGTGAGTGAGTGAAGTTTAAGGTCCTGTCAACAACTAGGTCATTTAGGCCTGCTTATAAAGAAGTTACATAGCCATGTATTAATTTGTAATTTTCATGTAGTTATTATGATAAATTAAAGAAATAGCTTTAGCTGATATATTGTAATTATCCTGTAATCTTTTTAAAAGCTAGTCATTTTATAGGTAAATTTTCAGACATTTTAGGCCATCAAAATTTGGGCCCGGGTTACAACATATAAGCCAAATAGCTGGAAACTGCCCATATACTATCCAATAATACAGTTTTCTTGTAATTCATAATTTGTAGCACTTACCTGAAAGTAAAGTAGCATGCCAACAGCTAAGACAACACCAATTGCTAACCCCAAACAGAAGACACAGAAGGCCAATGAGTAGACTGACAGTGTTACCAATGGCTCTGTTCCATTTCCATAGTAAATGTACCAAGGCTATAAACAAAATGACTATTTATAAAGTATTCAAAATTTTTTAAATGTCATTCTTTCTAGCTTTTATTATATGCTTAAGATAAACTCACCCTGTTTAGAGCTCTATAAAGTGAACACGTAAGTACAACTGTTGCTTGTATGCAACCACATACTGCAAAGAATAGAAATGCAGTGAAATGTGCATGATTGTAATGCCCTACACAGTTATTTATCCATGGACAGTGGTGATCCATTTTCAGCACACATTTACCACCTGAAATGTAAAATGATACAATTTTTAAGACAGAGCTTAAGAATAACGTCAACATAACTTTTTGCAGCAAAGTACATGGATAATGCTATAATCTGCTTCAAACTAGAATGATCCTGTTGTAAACATATGGGAGGGGAAAAAGAGAGAAATAAGACATTGTAACAGAATGCTCTTAGGCTTGTGGCAACTGGGTTGTCAATGGGACTCTTTATCTCTAGCCGATGATGGGTTGTTTTGGATAAAAAATGACAAGGGCTTAATTACCAATCAGTATGCAAGTTTCTGCCAAAATTAACTTTACTGCAATAAAGTTACAACATTGATATTGCTGAATATCTTTCTTTGCTATTCTTGCATATGCCAAACTCAATATATCATTATTATTTATTTATGCCAATAAACTTACTGTTGATGTTTTTAAACACACAAGCCGTGTGTGGGCAAAGTTTAAGAGGTAGAACTGGAACTTAAAAATTTAATGCCACAACTGGGATTTGAACCACAGACCTTCCGCTTACCAGGCGGCTGCTCTACCACTGAGCTATTGTGACAAACTGCCAGAATGGCATTAAATTCTCAAACCAGTTCGTATTTCTCCTGGTAAATCACAAAGGCAGTCTCACATCAGAGACAAATTACCCCAATGGTGACTTACTATTGTAAGTACTTTATAACCCAGGATTAAATAACCTTCAGATGGTAATTATTATTTATTTATGCCAAAAAACGTATTGTTGGTGTTTTTAAACACACAAGCCGTGTGTGGGCAAAGTTTGAGAGGTAGAACTGGAACTTAAAAATTCAATGCCACTACTGGGATTTGAATCACAGACCTTCCGCTTACCGGGCGGCTGCTCTACCACTGAGCTATTGTGACAAACTGCCAGAATGGCATTAAATTCTCAAACCAGTTCGTATTTTGCCTGGTAAACCACAAAGGCAGTCTCACATCAGAGACAAATTACCCCCAATGGTGACTTACTATTATAAGTACTTTATATCCCAGGATTAAATAACCTTCAGATGGTAATTATTATTTATTTATGCCAACAAACTTACTGTTGGTGTTTTTAAACACACAAGCCGTGTGTGGGCAAAGTTTGAGAGGTATGAGAATTTAATGCCATTCTGCCAGTTTGTCACAATAGCTCAGTGCTAGAGCAGCCGCCCAGTAAGCGGAAGGTTTGTGGTTCAAATCCCAGTTGTGGCATTGAATTTTTAAGTTCCAGTTCTACCTCTCAAACTTTGCCCACACACGGCTTGTGTGTTTAAAAACACCAACAGTAAGTTTGTTGGCATAAATAAATAATAATTACCATCTGAAGGTTATTTAATCCTGGGATATAAAGTACTTACAATAGTAAGTCACCATTGGGGTAATTTGTCTCTGATGTGAGACTGCCTTTGTGGTTTACCAGGAGAAATACGAACTGGTTTGAGAATTTAATTACATTCTGGCAGTTTGTCACAATAGTTCAGTGGTAGAGCAGCCACCCGGTAAGCGGAAGGTATGTGGTTCAAATCCCAGTTGTGGCATTGAATTTTTAAGTTCCAGTTCTACCTCTCAATATATCAGCTTTATTTTTTAAGCTTTCTCAACTTTTCTCATAGAATATTAACCAACTTTTTATGTACAATCACACGTAATAAATTCCAGTGGCGTAGCATGAAATAAAACAATGGGAATGCTATAATTAGGAACACTCTTTTATTGCATTAACGATAAAGGCGACAGGGATTATATTAAAGTGATTTCCCATTATCTTTCCAAATTGTGATGTTGATCAATAAATCAATATTACTGTTTTAGTGATGAGTGCAGACTGAAGCGAAATTGCCTTATTTTGCGAAGAAAAACATAAAATTTCAGCGATTTTGAATATAAAAATTAGTTCACACTTTCTTTTAAATTCATTCCCATGAACTGTTAAATTACAAAAAAAGAATAATGTAAAACTCCCAATTAGAAAAATAGTGAAGTAATGGTTGATGATTAAGAACGGTTTAACATACTTGGAAATTGACCATTCTGTCATTAGTGAAGTGATGGTCTGGATAGATTAGCATTCTTGGCAATTGACCCTTTTTTACCTGTCCATACTGAGCGTAAAGACATGGCCCTCGTTTGGGAAGGAGAAATGAGTAGGGAATTCTTTGAAAACTAAATACTTTGCACTTAAGCTTTTCATTGATTCCTTTTAATATTACTTCTTAAGAGCAATGTAGTACCAATAAGAAATAAAATTAAAGTAACAGTGTTTTATAATTATTGTAGTTTCCATAGTACATAACGTCTTCCATTCTGAACTGTAACACATTAAAATGTATATTAAATACATTTAATAAAAATATACACTATAAAAAAACAAATATAGAGAGACTGTGTGTGATGTAAATATCACATACACTTTGAGTTTATGTAAACAATTTTATTCGTAAAGAAACACAATTGACAGTACTGCAACAATACTCTGGAGTCAGAACCACACTAGAGTAAGGCTTGAGCGCTAGCATTTACAGATGGGTATATGAGGAGGTTGTGGAGGTGAGAGGGGCAGGCAGGAGATAGGTGAGGGGTTAGCGGGGAAGCCGTCCTAGCCAGATCACACGCAAACAGTGAAACACTGACTCCTTTCAGCATACACGGCTGTTTTAGAGCGGAACAGAGTGACTTGTAAATTTTGTGTTTGATATTTTAGCTCAATATAGCTGCTCAACAGTATGATCTGCGAAAAATCAGTGCTAAATCATTATATAAAATAATTGCCCTACATTAAAACTATCACAAAACAAAATAAATATAAAACAATTAAATGCAGAAAAATAAGGGGAATGCTCAGTGTATTAGCATCCCCCTAACGCTATGCCCCTGATAAATTCTCTTCCACAGTGCTTCTCGGAATATCTTTCGGCAATGCAATCCTCGATTATGGATTGCTGATATGTATCCCACTAATGCGCAATCGCTTAAATACAGTCTATATTGCAAGATGTTTTGATTAGTAGTGTATAGTCTGGTATTTACTCTTCCTAGTTACATGGCCAACAACCATGTTTCTCTTTCGTTACTGACCGTAACTTTTCTTACAATCGATGTTCCGCCTGCGGTGCTGTAGTAGTAAAAGCGGGCGTTAAAACACTACAACAACAATCGATGTTGGCCATGTTACCTTCTGCTGAACAGCTTTGAATTTGATACTATAAAATAGGTACAATATTCATATAGCAAGGAATTTACATTTATTAAATGGATGTAACTTGACATGTGAAATATTAGTATGAATTTTCTTATCAGTTCACTTGGACACACAATTCCTGCTACAGGCTGCTGATTGATGAAGGGGTGTTTATGATATTTTCTTTTATTTCTAATCATACAGTAACCACTTCTAGGAAGTATAGCACTGTAATCATTGCTACAAATTTCATGCAGAGAAAAGTATACAAACGTTTAGATTGATATCTCCATATCCTACACATACACCACACACATATGTTCTAGTTTCGTGAATTCTAAGAGCAATATTTAAAACAGAAATATATAATTACACAGAAGACAGGCGCAGTTGTACCCTATTAACTTACTGTTCAATACATGCAGCCTAACTTGTGTTATAATGAAACACGTAGAGTATCATTTTATTCCTATATGATAAAGCTCTCTCGAACAAAATAGTTCTAGGTCTTGATATAATGCTCATTCAGATGTTCATCTAAACCTGTTCAATTTACTTCAGGTTAATTGCCAAAATAAAGAGACCAAAGCTTGAAAATGGGCTATGGTGCCATAGTAGGAATTGCCAAAATAGAACACATTCGCTTAGATATAAACAAGCAATTTTTATTAATGCTCCTGTATGTTTAAGTGATGCATGGATTAATAGCACTAAAAGCTCCTAGCTGTTGATTTAAGCTTACTTTTCAAACTTCTATTGTTATTTAAATAGAAAGCCAAAATTAAAATATATTTGAGAGGTAGAACTGGAACTTAAAAATTCAATGCCACAACTGGGATTTGAACCACAGACCTTCCACTTACCAGGCGGGTACTCTACCACTGAGCTATTGTGACAAACTGCCAGAATGGCATTAAATTCTCAAACCAGTTCGTATTTCTCCTGGTAAACCACAAAGGCAGTCTCACATCAGAGACAAATTACCCCAATGGTGACTTACTATTGTAAGTACTTTATGTCCCAGGATTAAATAACCTTCAGATGGTAATTATTATTTATTTATGCCAACAAACTTACTGTTGGTGTTTTTAAACACACAAGCCGTGTGTGGGCAAAGTTTGAGAGGTAGAACTGGAACTTAAAAATTCAATGCCACAACTGGGATTTGAACCACAGACCTTCCGCTTACCAGGCAGGTGCTCTACCACTGAGCTATTGTGACAAACTGCCAGAATGGCATTAAATTCTCAAACCAGTTGTGGCATTGAATTTTTAAGTTCCAGTTCTACCTCTCAAACTTTGCCCACACATGGCTTGTGTGTTTAAAAACACCAACAGTAAGTTTGTTGGCATAAATAAATAATAATTACCATCTGAAGGTTATTTAATCCTGGGACATAAAGTACTTACAATAGTAAGTCAACATTGGGGTAATTTGTCTCTGATGTGAGACTGCCTTTGTGGTTTACCAGGAGAAATACGAACTGGTTTGAGAATTTAATGCCATTCTGGCAGTTTGTCACAATAGCTCAGTGGTACAGCACCCGCCTGGTAAGCGGAAGGTCTGTGGTTCAAATCCCAGTTGTGGCATTGCATTTTTAAGTTCCAGTTCTACCTCTCAAACTTTGCCCACACACAGCTTGTGTGTTTAAAAACACCAACAGTAAGTTTGTTGGCATAAATAAATAATAATTAAAATATATTGTTTCACAGTTTCACTGATTTCTGTATCTGGTTTAAAACTTTGTGTAATAAGGTTGTGATTATCTGTTTCATAAGTCAGAACCTGTTTCAAAAGTCCTGGTCATTCCACATCTGAAAGTGATTAGAGCCATTTAAGAAAGTTTTGGACCTCCGAGGCCTTTAACTTCATCATAAGAGCAATTCCTCAAATACCTCCAAAGTATCTACATGTACAGATGGGATCACCATCATACGATATTGCATTAAACAGGTTCCAGCAAAGTTAAACTGAAGTTCAACTGAAGATTAGCATTTATAAAATGAAGTAAAACTTACAACAATATATATCTTTTTATAAGCTAGTAACAGTGATGTGAATTTAAATTATAATATAGACAATATTTTTGCAATAGTACCTACAAATTCATCCAGGATTCCCTAAAACTTCTGAACTTACATAACAGAGTTATACAATTCACCATAGAAATGGAAGAGAAAGATACTTTACCCTTTTTGGACTTAAAAATAATTAGATGCCAAAATAAAATCCTTTTTTGTAACTACAGAAAACCTACTCACTCAGAAAACTACATAAAAAATAACAGCTTCAACCCAGTTCCACACAAACTTGCAGTCCTAAGCAATTTATCTTATAGATTAGTTTTTACTCCATTATCAGAACAACACAGAAAAGAATACAAACACATAGCACAGCAATTAATAATGGATTCAACAAACAAATCATTGATAAGAAAATAGCACAATTCAAAAAACAGAAATACTTGAAAGAGATCACTAAACTCTCTCTCTCTCTCTCAAAAAAAAAAAAAAAAAAAAAATATATATATATATATATATATATATAAGGAAAATTGAAGCTATTAACTGTGAAGCAACAAGATTCTAAAGTAAGAACAAATTAGAAACTAAAAACTTCACTTATCTTAGTAATGTTGCACGTTCTTTTTGCACAAACTGACCCAGGGTTTCAAGTTGTCTCCAACTCATTCTCAAAGCTATACAAACATTACTAAGATAAGTGAAGTTTTTAGTTTCTAATTTGTTCTTGCTTTAGAATATATATATATATATATATATGATTTTCAAAAAATTCAGTTACCATCCAAGCAAGCACTACAAATTCCACATCTTCAAAAAATACAATATTATCTTGGTTCCACAAAATAATTTCAGCATAGAGAAATTACTGTGCAACAAGTCAAAGGACCAGATACCACAGAACAAAAAAGCAGGAATCTATCAAACCATTTGTCCAGATTGTGACCAGATTTAAATAGGGAAAACCAAGAGAAATTTAGAAACCAGGCTAAAAGAACATATGAGATGTATCAAATACAAACAAATGGATAAATCTGCAGTTGCACACTATTTTTGGACATTCAACCACAACATTACGCCAAACATAACACTTTTAAAAGCTACAAAACATGCTGCAGAGTTGGATGTTTGGGAAAAAATGCATATAAAAAAAAACAAGCTTCGCGTAATGAACTTTGATTTGCCTCCACATAACCCTTTATGGAAGTTTATCGGCTCACTGCTAGATGTAATCTCAACCAACCATACATCAAACAATATCAACAAGAACCAGTTGTGTTGGGAGCAAGTTGGGTTCTTGAAACCGGTCAAGATTAATTATATGTAAGTGATGTTTTGTGTTTCAATCCGACTCAGTTTTCATTATAACCTTAAACAATAGTTTAAACCTGCTTTATAATACTGGCCCTAAATGCATTTTAAGATTGTTCGGGATAGTGAAAAGAGCCATCTAGATGCCTTAGCTTATGGCATATTGTATACTAGCATTTGCAAATAATATATCTTGCTGTTTCTCTGTCTTCATTAGAGAAGCAGCATTCTAACATTAGCTTTACCCGCCTTATTATGAATAATGTTACTATAATTATGACAAACATCATGGCAACAGGTGTTAGCAGTGGAAATTCTGAACTCGTTGGGGTGGAAAACTGTCATATTCATACTGGAATATTCTAGTTCCAAAACATGCAAAACTAAGAATATACAATAATAATAATGGAATAGTGTTGTGGGGAAATATTACAACAGAAGTGGAAAAGCTTTTTAAACTACAAATAAAGAGGAATTTAATTAATAGGCAATGTAAATAGAAGACACACATGTAGATCAATATATAAAAAATTTGGTATTTTGAGTGTTCCTTGTATATACATCTATGAGACGATAAAGCATATCTTACAAGAAAATTACCCAAAAAATAACTATATTCACACATACAATCTAAGAAATAATGGTGATTATTACAGAATAGTACTTAGGGGTACATTAAGCAGACAAAAAATATGGGTAAACAACTTTATAATACGCTAACAAAAAAATTAAATATATAAAAAATGCAGACCTAAAGATGAAAGCAATAAAGAAGTATCTAGTAGAAAATATCTTTTATAGTCTAGAGGAATTTGAGCATGGGGCTTACATGAACGATTGTAAATAAATTGTATATGTAAATATTATGTATGTAAGTTCCCCTGTACTCTTGATATATCCTATGTAAGAGAAATGTATGGATGTATAAATCTTTAAAATCTTAAGACTTACATTTTCGACAATGGTGCGCCCTCGGAGCTTTGTATCCCTGGCAGGTATTGCAGAACTGCAGATATACTATGTCATCTTCTTTCTCCTGAGTATCAAGACAATCAGTATGTAAAGATTCACTAACTGAGCAAGAAAACTAGTTGGTAAAATAATTCAAGTGATATGTGTAAAGTACCGTACTGGCTTCCAATGTGGTGGTAAATGGCCTGGCCCCTCATATATGGCACTCATGAAGTTGTATAAAGTGAGAGCACTAAAGGAAAGGAACACAAGGCAGTTCAATAAGCCACCTACGGAGTTTGCTGGGGGCCACCACATATTGCTGCAGTGAACTGTCATGAATGAGATACTCTTGATTATCGCTGAAAATAAAACAAAAGTGAAAATAAAATAGGAAAAATTTCAAAGTTTTGTCAATTTTCATAATTATTATTGCAAATTAGACAGAAACCGTTTCACAGAAATAAGATAATCAAATATGAAAATATAACATTAGATAGAACTAATAAATAAGCACCTTAGTTCTGTTATTCAAAAAATTAAAAATTGTAATGAATTAAACTAACAAATAAATAATATTACATGAAACCCAATAAAATTTTTTCTGCCTAAGTCAGAAAGTGTAAGTTAAATTCATTGAGGAGAATGGCTATCTAGAATATTTAAAGTCATGGTTTATGACTTACTATAACTTACACAATAGTATTGACTATATAAACTCTTGAGTACATTTTAATAATGGTGGACAATCCTGGTCCTGTGTGTATGCCTACCACCCCCTTCAATGAACACTACTTCCATGCACATCATGTGACTCCCCACCACAGGTGAAGGTGATGTATCTCTCACACTCCTCCACCTTATAATGCATTGCAAACAGATCATTTTTAGAGCTCCTGTTTCCGGTGACACCTGACAGCATCAAAAAAAAAAAAAAAAAAAAAAAAAAAAAAATAGAAACTAAAAACTTCACTTATCTTAGTAATGTTGTAGTTCTTTTGAAAAGAACTAAAACATTACTAAGATAAGTGAAGTTTTTAGTTTCTAATTTGTTCTTAGAAACTGTTGTTGTTGTTGTTGTTTTCTAGTGCCTTGCATCTGGCAATGAAGCCATTAGCATTCGTGCTTTCCAATACTTTTGAACTGTACTTTCTTCTGATCTTAATGTTCTTAGAAACTAAAAACTTCACTTATCTTAGTAATGTTGTAGTTCTTTTTGTGAAAAGAACTAAAACATTACTAAGATAAGTGAAGTTTTTAGTTTCTAATTTGTTCTTACTTTAAAGCATATTCCTTTCATGTGCAAATTTATGGATGCTATAACACGAGTACAGTCAAACAATGAGAAACTTATCACATATAACTCAACCACATATTATTCCACTTGGTCTCACATGGCTGTTATTGTAAATATGTGGTGACATCACAGTTAACAGCTATAATAAAACTGTACTGTCATTCCATCTCTCACAACTCCTGGCAGATTGAAGCACCCTCACTCCCAGGTGCAATTATATTATGGTTGCCATGTAACTGATATGCTCTATTGTGAATTTTTCCCTATTCAAATAAAAACAAATTAATGTGTATTTATTTAGCGTGCAAATAATCCTCTCTCTGCCATAATACCTTAAAAATAACCAACTGAATATAACAATACATAAATAATAAATTAATGAATACTTGCAGTGACAAATCAATTAATGCCATATTTATCATTCTTTAATTACTATGAATTTCTTTCTCCACCTCCACTCCTTGTTTAACCACGTGGTTGCTCTTTTCATTACTTACTCCTCCCAGCATGCAATGCATGGATACAGAGGCAGAGAGACAAGGCAGTTGTGGTAGGAGATCCTACTTACTCGGATTGTTTGAAGGACAGGTTAAGTAAGGTTAAGGGTTTCGGGACCAGTATTGTTCACCATTACCTTACATTTTTAAAACCTAGCTCTTATTCTTTTGTTTTCCAATACAAATATGTTATGGGTTTATCAAGTTACTAAATTTTCAATATAAAGAAATCTAAATTTTATTTCACAAAAATGCAAGAAAAATTTGAATGCATTACTGCACGGACTTGCACACACTTTTAGTTAATTTCATTAATCCATATTGTTGTACACCTTTCATTTTATTGCGTTAAAATTGTTATTTGTACGAGATAAAGTTTTGCACGAATTGAAGCAAATGAGAGTTAACACTAACAATAATCACAAACTGGAAACCTCAATCTCTATGAGCCACTACTCTTTCTTTTACTTGGATGGTTCTGCTACGTGTATCACAATTAGTTAACCCCAACAAAAAGTGTGAGAAGCTAAATGCCTGTCCTAACCCTAAAAATTAAACTTTTGCGGGCAGTTAAACAAAATGTGCGGCTGATATAGCTGATATCTCCAGTTGCAGCTATAATTCTAACAAACTGAGAAAAAACAACTTGAAAAAATAACTGGTTAAAAATTATGTACGATAAGATGTATTTCATAAGTAGCAACATAGCAAGTTGCTTACCCAAGGCTGACAGTGGACCCCAGTGGCATATTCGTGTAAGAGGACCGAAGCACATTTTATAGATCCTTATGTTAGCTGCCAGATAACTCATCAAATGAGACCAACCGCACTACAAATGCAGAAATAAGCATTATACTTCTCTATTTAGTCATTACCCACCGCCACAGTGGTTCCATTGAAAAATAAACAATTGCAGGGCGCATCCATCAGAATATCCAACATGACTGAACCATATTTCTTGGGTGTTACCAACGTTGTATGACCGAGTGAGATGGCTCCGCGGCAACGTATGAGGCTCGCATTAGAGAGGTCGTGGGTTCGATACCCGCGGCTCATCTTCCGAACCCATGTCTTTTCGGGAGTTTTACCGGCCGAACGATGGGAAGAATACTTAATTGTCCTTTCATTTCATTTCCGTCCGGCTTTTCAGGGTTCTGTGTCGGCTGCATTGTGGGGTCACGCTCATTCTCCATGGGTGATGACTGAACTCTGTAAATATCACAGAGTATGTAGCTTTTTTAAAGCGACCAGGCGAATTGTCCTTGGCTGTCGAGCGCTGCGACCGCTTGTTATCTTATTTACTAAAGTAGTGAAATACTAATAACTTGGCGTACAGTCAATAATGCAACATAAACGAATGATCTCATGCGCCTGCCGTTAAATGAGATGTTACTATCCTAAAGACATGATTGCATTTGGTGTACATACCCTGACTCACCGCGAGCACGGGTGTGTGTGTCACAAGCTTGCTGAGCTCGCGTAAATAACTCGGCAGTTTCACATTTCACATTCTTCCCGATACACCTCATGAGCTTGTCACATAGTAGTGTTGCGATCATTTGACCTAGGAGGCGTGAAGGGGTGTTTCTTTAAATTAACGTCCTCCAACGTATAAATATCGGACGGTGAATGACTGAAATGGGTGAAATGAGTCGAACGGTGAATAACTGAAATGGGTGAAATGATGTTCAAATGAGCTCGAGGTCCATGGAACTTTAAGTTACCCGACATTTGTCTTCTCAGGATAACTCACCCTAAGCGAGATTCGAACTCGCGACCTCTTGAACGTGAGACAGACACGCTAATCATCACGCTACAGAGGCGAGTGAGGAGTGTGGAGAATGTTACCAGTCGAAACCTGGATGGCAGACTCCGTGCGGAACCTCGAGTCGGGATGACTCACAGAACACCGTAGTAGGGGATGGCTCCTGGAATGTCTCCGACAGCCGTTTCGTATACCTGCATTTCAAAAGATAGAGGCATCCCTTTTTCTTCCAAACGTTTGATTGTGGCTGGGAGTTCACTAAAATAGGCCTCAATAAACCCTAATTTGCTCTGGAGACTCTTCTCATTGCAGGCACTAACTGCAACAGGGATACTTGCTGCTGAAACCAATGGTCTGCAGATATCTTTCGAAAAATGATCATTGCCATCATTTCCACTTGTGCTTGCAGAAAAATGCTGCTGGTAAAGTTGTTTGTTTCTTGGAGATATTGTTATTAACAGCATTTCTATGAGCAGCTGTTTGTAAATGTTGTGTAATCTGGAACTTTTTGTCGCAGGTCGCCTATAACAATGGTACAAAATAATGCGAGGTTTTAAATTAAACAGAAACAATCACTAACTCGAAAATCACACTGTTTTAAAATGTTGTTAAAAAGCAAAAATAAAACTTACTGTTTTTCACACACTTGGCAGCAGGCACGGGTCTAGAAATATTCGATAGGGGGGGGGGGGCGGTTCTGGTCCACTAACACTTAGTAGACATATGTAATTCCTCTCTAACATTGGGAATATTTCCCAACAGTCTGAAAATTGCCAGAGTACAACCAATTTTCAAAAAGGGGGACAGAAGTAGCATTGAGAATTACAGACCAATATCCTTGTTATCTGTTTTTTCCAAAGTTCTTGAAAAGGTCATGTTAAATAGCCAGAAAATTCAAGATATACATTTCATTTGTCATAAAAATATCTCAAGCATGTGACATTTTAATCAAAATCGTTAGAGCCATTTTCAAGAAAATCAAAATTTTCAAAAAATGTTCCATGTAAAGATTAGTTTAGGGTGGGGCTATTTTCTTCAAAATCTTCGTGTTCCATCCTTGAAAGACATTAAACTTAAATACCAACTTTGGTTTTTAACCAACTTTTCGTTTTTGAGTTATGCTGTCCACAGACTGACAGACACACACAGACACACACACGGACCTTTTTCTAAAAATGCTTTTTTTGGATTCAGGGGGTCTCAAAACATATATTTCCGATGAAATCTCGACATCGAATTTTTGGGTGGAATACAATACTTCCCCTACTTACCAGTAGAGAAAGTAAAAAAGGTGTGTGAGTGGTACTTCAATAAAAATTAAAAGATCTTGATTATAACATAGAAAGCAAAACTTTCTTTAAAAAATGTTGGATGTTGTGTTATAGAATGTCTTTCCTGTTTTTCCATGGGCTAATGCAAGTAAGGGGAGGTTGAATGATGCGGCACTAGGGTATCATTCTTACATACAGAAAATAAAATGTGTGCACATTCACATTTATGTCCTCAATATTTAGTGCAAAAGATAAAGTGCACAGTCTCAAAAGACAAACAAGGTGATTTGTCACTTACCTTGCTGCAATACTCATTTCTAATGTAGTTCATTTTTTAAAATATTTGTTTGCAGATGTAAGTGGACTGACATTAAACTAGATGCAAACAAATGTAATCTCCGATTATTTTTTTATGCCAACCAACTTATTGCTGGTGTTTTTAAACACACAAGCCGTATGTGGACAATGTTTGAGAGCTGCAATCAGGACTGAAAAATTTAATGCCATAGCTGGGATTTGAAACATTTGGTTGGGGGATTTAATGCCATATTGGCAAGTTGACCATGGTAGCTTATTGGTTAGAGCAGCTATGCATGAAGCAGATGATCTGCTTCATGCATAGCTGCTCTAACCAATCGATGATTGTGTAACAACTGTGGTGTTCAATATCAATTTTGTTGAGTAAACCTCACTCATAAAAATGATTAGCAAACTTTCCCCATTTTGCAAAAAAGTATATATCCAAAGGTTGAACTAGAGACACTGCACCAGGTGGAATGGTTGTTACCATATCTATTTATCTGCAATTATGAACAGATCCTGTTGATGGGATGAACATGAATCCAGAACCAGACAACTTTGTGTTCCAACATTGGGAGAGAGACAGTTATCCCGTTACTGTTCACGAATATGCTTGTCTACTTTGCCTGATTTTGAAACCATTATGTATATGTTTGGAGGTCAGTTCATTTTCTTTTGCACAAGGGAACCAAATGTACCACTTGGCTCACAGAAGGCAATGAGTAGTAGAAAAAGAAGTCTATTTTCTATGAAAATAATCGGCTAAATTGTGTATACAAATGTGATATCCCAGATGCTGATTTCACACCGACAGTTCCATCTTGTTCATCTATGCTAGTGTGTGGTTTATGCGAATGTCATAATTAAATCCAGATTGGTCAGTATTTAGGATTTCAGCTGCTGAATAATTATGAGTCACAGAATTCCCTATCTCTTCTCATGCTTGAACATGTTTGTAGATTATAAATGACATAACTTTGTAAATCATTATCTTGTGAATTGCCTTAAAATTCCACAGTTAGGTACACCCAGCTTTGAAATCCGTCAGTCCAAGTGCTCTAGCTTTGGTGTATACCCACTGCCTTATATCAACATCATGCAGTCAGGGGATTGGTCCTTGCTTCTTGAAAAGCAGACCAACCAAACATACTCTGATATGACCTTGAGCCTTTCAAATTTTGTTTTTTGTTGTTCATGATATATCTGATAGATACTTCCTGTCCTTGATCCTTCTGAAGTGATGCATAATTGTTTTCAATGACCAACATTTACTTTTTGCTTTATTTACCCCCTGGACATAATCGATAGGAACATGGTTATTAGCTACATCATCAGTAAAAGACTCATAAATTGGTTCAACAACAATAAACATCCTTGGAAGGCATTTGCACCAATTCTTCATTCTTCAGGATTTTGGTGAAGATGGCCTCTTCAAGTTTCTTGACCAAACCAAAGATAGTGTTTGCAATGTCTCTTTCCTCTTCATGTACTTCACATGATTTAGATGGTCATTCAATCTGGTGTAAAACCTCTAACACCTTCTTTGTATCAATTCTCATTGTGTGCGATACAAACACAAATACATGTACACTTACAGTTCACTAAATTACACACAAGTACAATAGTATCAGAATATACTTCTCTTGCAATGGCACTATGTTACTGTGCGCACAGATTACATGCAACTGACATTGTTACAAATCAATTAGAATGGGCAACTAAAATGACCATTACTGACATCTAGTGGATCAGTTATATCTGCATACAAAAGATGAGTTCAATGTCTGCACGGCGTTCACAAATGTACCGAGAGGTAGTTTGGGAGATTCACAGAAAATACACAAGCCATACTAGTGAAAATACTGTGCCTGCCTGATCTAAAAATTAAGACGTAAGGAAAAAGAGATAAAAGATATTATGCAAAACTGTAAAATTTGAACCCTGTTTAATTTTATGTCACTTTATTGTCCTCTATGCTATTACAATTCACAATTGTTTTTCTGATAATCTTTCTCAGTCTTTCTACAATTTCTTTGTCCCTTATTTCTTGACTATTGTGATACAATCACTTGATGACACATACATACTCACTGATAGGCTGGCTGACTCACAGTTGTAACTAAAAACTAACTGTACACGACGACTAAACAACTCACTCAAAGCTAAACTGCTTCTCGAACTAACTCTAATCTGACTGCCTACGCTTGTAAGTTCTATTTATACTGGAGCTGGTGTCACATGACTTTCGAGATCGCTCCATACACATGTGCAAAGATGATTCAGCGGCATTAACTAGAACATTCTGGACCCTACTGGTGTTATCATGCTGTTATGGTCACACACATACAACTGCTCCAGGCTGTTGGTCCCCTCTCTCATCTGTACATTGTTGAACGACCCAAAGTCACAATATTATGGAGTTACACTGTCATAACATTTCATCAGGGTGGCACCATGGCTGAGCGGTTACAGCATTTGCCTACCACCCAGGCAGCCTGGGCTCGAACCCAGGGACCTGCATGTGATATTTGTGGTGGACAAAGTGGTGCCAGGACAGGTTTTCTAGTTTCCCCCACCACTCATACCACCAAATGCTCCATTATCACCTTTCCAATCATTGATTTTGCGTGCATTTCATATCATCCTCTTTCTAACATATCTGGTGCTTGGCTGACCACCCACTTCCAGGTCTTCACTCTGTCTGGTCCATAGGTTCCTGTGCTCCCTACAGGCGTCTGACCCTAGGCACTGGCTTGTAAGTCCTACATAAAGGAAAGGTAATCAGGTAAAGAAAAAAAAGTAAAATTTTGAGCTTGTATTACATTTTTGTGTCCTTTTCTGCATCATTCATTTGGCAATCAGTGCTTCAAAATAATTGGTCTCACTCATTATGAACTGAATAAGTTACAAATTCTTACACTAAGTTACTGGAAGTGATTATAAACAGTTGAACTTACAATTGAACGGGCACTCTGCCACTGATGTGTGTTTGGCTGTTTCTGCTTTACTTGGATTGTCAGAGAGTGAGATGGTGAGTATTCCTTTCTCTTAGAGGGGCATGACAAGTTAAATCTCAGACTGTACAGTGACAGTTGTACTGCTATCTAGCTGGTAGTGGAGAAGTTCACTATGTCGTGAACTAAAATGCATTGTTCGGTTGGCACGGAAAAGAAAGAAGTATGAGAGATGGTAAAGCTTAAGTTCTATTTTCACAGTCTATGTGCAGACTAGACCATGACTTTATCTTATGTAAACAGCTGCGTAAATAGTTACAAACTCTACGGATGAGCAATCTTCACCATGGAATTTGGAGAGGGGAATGGCACAATCTGACACAAATTAAATTACAGTTCTGTAATAAGAAATGACATTCATACAATCAAAATGCTAATAAATATATGAAAATGTTTATTATTTATATACATTTTTATCTTGTCTTATCACAATAGCAGTTTTACATATGGTTGTGGAGCCTCAAACAGTAAGCGGCTTGTGAAATGCTGGATCATCAAAGATCAGCTTCCTCTGTGGTGGTTTAGGATCACTATCTGCTGTAAGTACTGTTAAGGAATTGCACATAAAATCAATAATAAAATGATTCAATTATGTTCTAATATTTCATTATAGCATGACTGTACATGGATAAAAACATGTTTATTTGTGTTTAAATATGTCCAACCTGAAATTGTCCTACTGACCATCAAGAATTGCCCTATAGATATATGCACTGTTATGATCATAACTGCTTTATGAGGTATTTGCAATGTCAACTGTTGTATTTTAAAATAAGTCTTCTAAAAGGAAAGCTTAAGGGTATTCCTTTTAATGAATTTTCATGCCATTTAGAAGGAAGAAGAAACTGGCTGAAAACTATTTCAAAGGTAGGTAACTGATTATCCATACAAACTGTTTAAAACAGTTATAGGAATGAGGAATCCTCCCCTTAAAACATTTCAAACATAATGTTGACAGATGAGCACAGGTATCTGAGCACAAGTGGAAAATATTTGGAAAGAAAGATATATAGGGTGCAGATGAATAACACTGCATGAATTTTACTGGTAATAGATGGTTCATAGACAATCAATTTGAGATAGGAAACCTATGGTCTAGGATTACAAATTACAGAACTGTGCCTTAAAATTGTTTGAGGGTATGCACACCACTGATCATGTCCACTGCAGCTGTAGGACATGATGAGAGAACAAGTGGCCAAATTCTGTAGCCTGTCTCTTTAGCATAATGGATATGGTGCAACGACTCGAAGGTACGCACATATTAAAAGCACAGGTTCAAATGTCCACAAGCCCATATTTTTTATTTCTTTCCTTTCTTCCTTCTTGTTTCTTTCCTTCCTTCTTGTTTCTTTCCTTCCTTCCTTTCTTCTTGTTTCCTTCTTCCTTCCTTCCTTTCTCCTCCCTCCCTCCCTTCCTTTGTTCCTTCCTTACCTCGTTTGTTGTTTGTCTGTTTCTTTGTTTTATTTGTTTGTTTGGTTCTTTCTTTCTTCATAAGCACATGCTTAATTTAATTTACAGGAAACATTTGTGTTGCATTGTAATTTTTTGTTTAACTAATGTTTAAACTTTTTGTTTAGCTATTATTTACACTTGCATGACCTAAGTAGTATGAACACACTGAGAACTTTGTTTTCACTTAAATCAGATGGTTCAAGCCTAACTAGCAGCTTAGAAACAAGTAAATAATTGATTAGCACTTGAAAGAGCTACAAGCGACTGAATTATTATAAACATATGTTGAATTAATATTACAATGCAATAGGTAGATACAAGCAGAACAAAGGTAAGGGAATAAATGATGGGTAAGTGCAGGTTTCATATTTTGGTACCTTAACTAAATCCAATAATAAATTGAGTGATACAATAAGAGAAAGAATACATGCAGCGAACGAGCTTATTATGCAAATAAAAAGATTTTCTCTAATGGAATAATAATCGAAGTACTAAACTCAAAGTTGATAAACCATTAAAGGCCAGCAGTAACCTACGAGTCTGAGGTTTGGTCTATCACAATGAACAAAGAATGATGAAAAAGCTTTGTGATCTTTTGAAGGAAAAATACTCAGACAAATTCTAGCTTTGAGAATGAGTTGGAGATAACTTGAAACCCTGGGTCAGTTTGTGTAAAAAGAACGTGCAACATTACTAAGATAAGTGAAGTTTTTAGTTGCTAATTTGTTCTTACTTTAGAATCTTGTTGCTTCACTGTTAATAGCTTCAATTTTCCTTATTTAACTCAGACAAATGTTTAAGCCTGTAAATTGTGGTGCACAGAATTGGAGAGTGAGAAACATTCAGGAAGTAAATTATTTAATGGAAGTAAACAATACTGTGTGCATTGTATGTGATTGTATTTTGCTATTTTAAAGCATAAGCACAACATTGCTTTCAAAATGGAAAAGAAAGGGGAAAAAAAGTTTACCCCTCTTGGGGTTTGAACTCGATTTCTCTGGTTCATTTTGGTCCACAGTCAGTCGGCTTAACCATGCGGCCAAACCACAAGTTTTAGAACTAGTCTATATTTCTATAGTCAGTTGCCACAACCTATTACCCATTGTAGTGGTAAGCAGCTACATACATGTTGAGGCTCCAATTTAAGTGATTTTGGTAACGCTACAATTTTGAAATGCTTCTTCAGAGAGACAGCAGACAGTCTTTACTAACTTCCTAATAAGCACTTTTTCGATTCCAGTGGATAATATTGACATATTTCTTTCTGTTTATGATTTATTGGTCACAATCTTTAATTACTTTGAATATGTATAACTTATTAACTTGATGTCATAGACCATTGGTTTCCTATCTCAAATTGATTGTCTATGAACCCTCTATTACCAGTAAAATTCGTGCGGTGTTATTCATTTACAACCTGTATATGAGAAGTAGGAATATGAATACAGGAAAATTGTAAATTACATATTTTTAATTTAATGAATGTTCCCAACCCATTTTTTGCAAAACACCTGTTGTTCTGCTTCTTTTTATTTTTCACTGAGACAACTTTCCACACGTAGATTACCCCATGTTGTTTTTTTTTATTTTGTTATTTAACGACCTGTCAATTGCCAGGATCACATCAGCGTCGCCGGTGTGCTGGAATTTTGTTCAGCAGGAGTTCTTTTGCATGCCAATAAATCTACTGACATTGGGCTGTCATTTTTAAGCACACTTAAAACCATCGGTCTGGGCTGGGTTTGAACTTGTGACCTTAGGATCAGTACGTCAGCATCTGACCAATTGAGCCACCCAGACTCACTCCATGTTCAATGGTCAACATTCTGGTTTCTCAACCCAAAGGTACCAGCTTTGATTCTTGGCTGTGTGGGGAAATATTCTTTAATTATCTTTCTTATCATTTCCCTTTCTTATCACTATACTGAGCTGCTGTGACCCATGGGACCCAAAAGGCTGAAACCCTTCGGTTGCTGAGTTTATAACCTAAGGCTTATTTCCTCTTCTTACTAATATTTGCTCATTTTTCTCAGCCATTTTGCTCTTACACTGCTTAGAACACTTCCTATTTCTATTATGTTTCTTGATTTTACATTCTAAGACTTTTCTCCTTGAATTTCATTTGATAGATTTGACCACTCTTTTTTACCAACTTTCTTTCTCAGAATCTTTATTTCCTCACATTCCGAAATTACATGTCACATATATAACATAAGGAACATTTTTCTGAATCACTCCCTGATCTTAAGCATTCATCTCTACTCCAATGATGACTAGTAACATCAACAACACACACATGAACCAGACATCAGTGCAGGTCCTTCTTTCGAATCACCACTGCTCATTGTAAGTTTAGATCCATTAAATAGATCAATTCTAGCTCTATAGTTTCATTTTCTGTTAATTAGAATCTTTCTCTACCCTCTGCAGAGTCTAGAAGTATGCATGTGTAAGTGGATGTTAGTGTGTTTCAAATTATAAATTATTAAAATCTCACCTTAAAAGAACCTATAGTCAATAGTTTCTCTTACTGTAATGCTTTGACAAATGCTTATTCAGTTTGGTACTTTGGTAACCTACTTTGAACACCTCGTGCTTCATGTAGTATTGGAAATGAAGGCACCTCCAACTTTGACCCATTCCTCAAATGAATCATTGTGACTCAGTTGCACACATGATAATGAAATGATTGATATTGCAAGATGCAGCATTGACCATTCAGTTTTTATAGGCAATAGCATAATTGTGTTTTCTACCTGTATCTTTGTGGTGGCTGAGCTAGCAAACTAGCATTTCAGACTGGTCATTTATGAAGCAGTACATATATGTATCCCCCTACAAAATTTTTTGTATAGAATCTCACATTTTCATCCAGCAGTTATTCTCTCAGATTCCAGGGTAGCAATTATAGCAATTACTTCCAAGTTGTCACCAAAAAAACCAAACAATTATAGAATGTTAGAAAATCCTTACCCATCTAACCGCACTTCAAAAACACCTAGTCTTCCAATGGATACCAGCTCACTGCAGACTGAGTGGTAATGAGAAAGCTGATTTTCTTGCAAAAAAGGGTGCCAGCAGTATACAGAAATTTATAGTTAATCTAGCATTTCATTCAGCTAAAAGATCAGTCAACTCTGAATTCAAAAAAATTATTGCAAAATATTACTATGAGAAATCAAAAAATAAAAGACGGGAACTACCAAACATTTGAACAGTAATTCCTGAGTATTCTCGAAAAATGGCAGTTGCAACCTTAAGGTTGATTACGGGGCATGATTGTCTGGCAAAACATTTGAACAGAATTGGGATATATTCTTCACCACTCTGTCCTCTATGTGATCTGCAAGAGGAAATGGACCAAGACCACCTTCAAATAGGCCCGGCCAATTCTAGCGCCCATCCATCATGGAAAATATTGGACACCAAGAGGATTAATGACTTCATTGTCAGAAATCCAGCATTAGCAAACAATAAGCTACTTAAAAAGTAGGGCAATTACATATACATGAAATACAAGTGTTGCCGTCAATTACTCCAGTTTGAAAATGATCATTCAAGGACCAGTTTTATTCTAGAATGATTGAACAAGATTCTACCATAACCTTAAGGTTAGTTAAGACAACAAGCTGATTATAAAAAGGATATCTGTGTAGTAACTTGAAGAGTCCTGTTCCAATTGCCATAGGAATCCCCATGATAATTGATTCACTCACACCTGTGATAGCATCTTTCTGTCCATGGTAAGCTGCATCAAATAGATGGTCAGCTGTTTTCTCAAACTAGAAAAAAGCAGAAATATTGTGCTGTAACAAATAGTAAATTTAATTCATATGATATGTTAATTTAACCCTCTTGCTGCTGCAGCCTGGAGGAGCCTTCTCTACTCTCACTACCTGTTGCTGAACTATTCAGTGTCACATACAATTTGGTATTACCGGAGCTAGATGAACTGAGACACTGGAGAACACTGTACTTATGAGGGTCAGTCAAATGAAAATGAGACAGACTGAAAAACAGTAAGTAAAGTTTGAGAGGTAGAACTGGAACTTAAAAATTCAATGCCACAACTGGGATTTGAACCACAGACCTTCCACTTACCGGGAGGATACTCTAACCACTGAGCTATTGTGACAAACTGCCAGAATGTGTGTTTAAAAACACCAACAGTAAGTTTGTTGGCATAAATAAATAATAATTAACAGTAAGTAAACTTTGAGAGGTAGAACTGGAACACCAACAGTATAAACTTTGAGAGGTAGAACTGGAACTTAAAAATTCAATGCCACAACTGGGATTTGAACCATAGACCTTCCGCTTACCGGGCGGCTGCTCTAACCAACTGAGCTATTGTGACAAACTGCCAGAATGTTTATTATTTTAAAAGTAATCACCAGAGCCCGGATTTGTATGCAAAATGCATAGTTTTTGAATGGTCTAAATGTATGCATTAGTAGTATTCTTTACCATTCTCACCTTTAAGAGGTCACTGGTGCATTTTAAAATGCATATAATTGCATATTTTGGGAAAAACTGATTTTGCATGCATATTTATTAAGATTTAACAGATTTAACAATTTGTGAAATATCAAACAGCTGGCTGGGAAAACGTGTGAAGTACAAGAAGAACTTATTAAGGAAGAGATTTGGAGTTTCTCTCATGCACCGGTGACATATTGTGATGTAGAGAGATCTTTTTTACTTTACAAAACCTCCTTTAGTGACAAACAAAGTTTCACTACAGAGAATCTCAGGATATTTCTTGTCTATTGTAACAGCAGTACTGGACAATAGGGCGAGTCGCTAATATAACATTCTTTCATTCTTTCTTAAGATTTAAACAGCACATTACAAAGTAATAATAAAATGTAATAACTGACATTAATAAATAATAATAATAATAATAATAATAATAATAATAATAATAATAATAATAATAATAATAATAATAATAATAATAATAATAATAATAAATACATTAAACAATAATTAAATGGTGAACTTATGAGAATAGTTATCAAGCATACCATTTTTATTTTCATATTGTTTGTGCATATTTTACGAGTTTTAGTGCACACTTCCATGTATATTTTGGCATTTATTTTTGCATACAAATCCAGGCTCTGGTAATCACCATAACTATTTATACATTTACCCCACTGTGTGCATGACAGGAATGTCTTCATAGTAAAATGTTTGTGGTTGCCTATGGAACCATGATTAAACCCAGGCATGCAAATCTTTGTCCAAAGCAAATCGAAAGCCACAAGTGTCTTTCTTGAGGGCTCCAAAGATGTGGAAATTGCATGGGGAGAGATTTGGACATTTTTTATGGCAACATTCACTGCATCAATGGCAGAAGAGGTAATGACATGATGAGCTTCTCCTGGCCAACTGTTGTCTTTCAATGACACCGAATCTTGAAATCATTTATTCCACTCAAACACATGTGCACGTGACATACAGTGTTCACTGTGCACAACAGATATTTGGGCATGAATTTCACCTCCTTCCTATCCTTCCTGAAGCAGTTCCTCTTTCTCAGCCTCCACAAATATGTTGGACACACAGAGACTTTACTTTGAGCATGTCTAACAGATAAATAGTGCAGCAGTGAACGTTCGCACTGTCTCATCCTGATTCTCAATAGAAGGCACTTCTATACTTACATGTACCAGCGTTACCAGTTTCTGTGCCATGTTCATTATATCATGTCTCATTTTCATTTGACTGACCCTCATATTTTGCAAACAGCTTATATCTAGTAATTATTATTTATTTATGCCAACAAACTTACTGCTGGTGTTTTTAAACACACAAGCCGTGTGTGGGCAAAGTTTGAGAGGTAGAACTGGAACTTAAAAATTCAATGCCACAGCTGGGATTTGAACCACAGACCTTCCGCTTACCGGGCGGATGCTCTAACCACTGAGCTATTGTGACAAACTGCCAGAATGGCATTAAATTCTCAAACCAGTTCGTATTTCTCCTGGTAAACCACAAAGGCAGTCTCACATCAGAGACAAATTACCCCAATGGTGACTTACTATTGTAAGTACTTTATATCCCAGGATTAAATAACCTTCAGATGGTAATTATTATTTATTTATGCCAACAAACTTACTGTTGGTGTTTTTAAACACACAAGCCGTGTGTGGGAAAAGTTTGAGAGGTAGAACTGGAACTTAAAAATTCAATGCCACAACTGGGATTTGAACCACAGACCTTCCGCTTACCGGGCGGACGCTCTAAGCACTGAGCTATTGTGATAAACTACCAGACTGGCATTAAATTCTCAAACCAGTTCGTATTTCTCCAGTTCTACCTCTCAAGCTTATATCTAGGTTATTGAACAGTGGCTAAAGTGTTATATTTATCTAACAATAAGAATTGTTGTTTTCTTAGGAATGTCCACCTGCTATGACTTTTTCTCCATTTTTATGTCTACTGTTTGTCTGCTCTTGACAGTCACTAAAATGTGTACATTTCTGCATGTTGAATGTGTGATGGCATGTTCCAAGCTGTTTTCCTATTGGACATGATAGTATGAAACTAGAAGAATAGTTTTAGCACTGTGGTTTTGATGATTACAGTGATAAAGACAAAATACTACACATTTATGTTTAGTGTTTATTATTTATAGCACAATTAATAAGATATATTACTTATTAAACGTGGAAAATACGTTCAGTTTTAAATAAATTGAGTTCTGGTAACAACTAATGGTGTAACTGTTCACGAAAACTGTGATCATAATGTGGCCGAGATCTTTCTCCAATTAGTAGTGAGTTCTGCTATTCCACTAGGATGGTATAGCAGACCGAAGTGATTATTTGGTTTTCAGTTATAAGTTCCTAGAAAATACATGAAGTGGGGCTGGAAACTCTTGTTTTGGTGTCTTGAGAT
The DNA here is from genome assembly GCA_030765045.1 of Tenodera sinensis. NCBI lineage: Eukaryota > Metazoa > Arthropoda > Insecta > Mantodea > Mantidae > Tenodera > Tenodera sinensis. Next base: position 31,147,912 of record CM060969.1, on the reverse strand, counting down.
CCTCAATATATTTTGTACTGTAAAGTGTAACAAGAAAATTCTAATGTTCTCATGTCACCAAAAAGTTTTGTAAAAGTCTTGTGGAATCTTTAGTTAAGGAGAGAACAATTAAAATCAGGGATGGCACATCATTTTGTGGACCACTGCATCAAAGACTTGATGAGAAACAGCATTTAAGGACTGTGTTGAAAAGCATGGTGGAAGATGTTCAGTATACTAGGCAAAGAACATCGCAAATGAAATAGTATAAGAAATATGTACCTACAAGTCATATCTCCATCCTGTAACGGGATCGTGACTTGGAGCGCCGTTTGTAGCGGTTTCTGGACGTTGAGTGCCGGATTTAGGTAGGCATGAGAGGATGTTTCTCGGGCGCGAGGTTAGATGACAACACAACACAGGCTTTTACTAAGTTTATTCTTCAACACTTCATTTGCCTCGAATTTCCGACCTGAGCAAGTTTCTGGTGCTTCTCTCTTAGGATGCTAACTGCTTTACGTTCACTAATCACCGTTGCACTTCACACCTCGAACGTTTCTTTTTGGCGCGAGAGCTATACTCATTTAGCGATACCAGGTTTACACTTCTAGTCACATCGCCACCCAGACTCAAACTGTCAGACCGTTACACTTTTCACCTCGACGTTCCTTTTTGGCGCGAAGCTATACTTATTTAGCGCTACGAGGTTTACACTCCTGGGCACATCGCCATCCAGACCCAACTGTCAGACCGTTGCACTTTGCACCTCGATTTCCCATACTGTCCATTCGATACATTATTTAACTGTTTAATGAACTCTAATGTGACTAAATTAAGGACATAGATTTGATTTCTTTAGTTCTAGAGGCCTTTAGAAACTTGTTCAGGTCAACCTACTTTCAAAAGGCAATTTCTTTGCACAATACCAAGTTATACTTATATCTAAAATCTTATATTTATGTACATTCTTAATCTAAAATTACAAATATATACGTAGAAGTTCCCGTCTCAAATGCGCCGGATTTTGTAACAAGAAAAACAGGAAGATCTTTGAGAGATTTCTCCTTTTTTTTTTTGGTTACCAAATTCTATTTTCCTCCGAAGTCCTGACTTCAGCTTAACCTACACATGAAAATGTCCACTTCCTCGTAGTATACCTTTGCTTTCAATTATCTACCTGTCTTGGACTTTCACCTTCTTCCTTTACAATATCACACATATAGGTCACTGACACAGGTTCTCCTTGTCTACCTGGCCCATGTAAACACAAGGGTTCAATGTCTTCCAGGGTCCCTTAGTTCATAACCAGAGTTTCACATAATGACATTGTGTACTTCTAATCTACTCACATTTACAAGCTACTAATTTTACATTTTCTTTTTTTTTTTTTTTTTTTTTTTTTTTTTTTTTTTTAAATTCTTAAACCAGTGTTTCATATAATGACATTCTGCACTGCTAATCTAATCACACTTACGAGCTACTAATTGTACACTTATTTCTACCTATTTTCACCTATATCCTTCCAAGTTTACCATTGTTCCTTCATCTGTCTTTTTAAACTTATTTACCGCTTCGCGCGTATTTTAAACCATCATTTTCATTTCAATTGTTGCTTGTTAGTGTTTCCCGCATCTTCGGTCTCCCTTTGATAAGTAATTAGACCCCTGACACCATTTATTTTGTAATGACGAAACTCTCGAATTGATAGGCCGACTCGGCGTATCTTACCTCGAATACTTATTCTTTATGTACTTTTGCGTGCTCTTCCTTTATTGGTTCTTCTTCGGTTCTGATCTCGTCCTGAAGGTACGGACGTAAAAGCTGCTTATGCCATTTTCCCCCTAGTTTACCGCTGTTCAAGTCCATAAGCAAGTACGTGTCAGTTCCGTATTCCTCTACTACCTTATACGGACCTTTGTATAAAAGTCCCATGCGCTGGTTATATTTGTTTATGGCGCTAGAAAGTTTCTTGTTTCTCACCAATACGAGATCGCCTTTGTGTAATTTCCACTTTTTCCTCATTTTCGCCTTATGTTTTTCTTTACGTCTATCCGCCCTCTTTCTCATTCGCTCTGCGGCCATTTCCATAATTTCTAATTGCGACGTACTCACGGCGCCTTCCACATCAAGGGTTCGCGGTATGTTCGCACCCATCGTGTTAATGAGCTTGCCTTGCATTAACTCTACCGGTTTGAATCCCGTGACTTGGTTTACCGATTCATTTAATATCTTTTCAATTGTCGGTATCATTTCGGGCCATTTTGTTTGTTGCTTACTACAGGATACTCGCAGATACACCGATAGGTTTCTCATGGTTCTCTCGGTCGGGTTGCTATTCGGCCGATAACGCGAACAGTGGTAAAGTTTGATACCTTGTTCTTTCATCGTGTTAACGAACTTCTTTCCTGTAAACATGGTAGCGTTATCTGCTAGCAATGCGTCCATTTTTCCGACCTGGGGAATATAGTACTTCAGCAATTTATTCAAACATGTGGCACTATCGATCTTTTTAACCGGGTAAATCTTAACGAACTTTGAGAACACGTCTACAAATACTATGACGTATCTATATCCAAACGCTCCTCGGGGTAACTCGCCATGACAATCCACCGTAACTAAGGATCTTGGTTTATCCCGTAGGATGGCGTTCGTCTCGTAATCGTACGCGACTTGCAGTGGCTTCGCTCTTTGACATACGTCACACACCGTAACCGTATGCCTTACCTTTCGTCTTAACTTAGGGATGTACAAATTTTCCAATATGGTAGCAGTCGTCCTGTCCGTCCCTGAATGACATAACGCTTTGTGGAACGTCGTAATAATTTCTTTTTCCAGGCTACCAGGAATGTACGTCTTCCACTTCGGGTTAATGGCTCCGTGCTTTTTATATAAGACTTCGTCTTTCATTCCCAAACTACCTTCCACCTGTCCATCTATTTCCGGCGCTTTGACCATTAAATCGACCAACTTACAGTCTTTCCTCTGCAATTCGCTGATTTTCTTTAATTTCTCCTTTAATCCCCTATCCATTGGTATCTCTAGTTTCAACACTTTAATTTCTCTTAGCACTCCACCCATATTATCGGGTATTTCAGCATGATGGGTTAGTCGCGATAACATATCACTGAACGTATTCATCTTTCCCGGTATATGTAGGATTTCCACGTCATACATCATTATTTCATGAGCGTACCTACACATCTTTGAGCTAGTATACTTACATTTCTGTAGAAAAGACAAACTAATGTGATCAGAGAAGATCTTTACCTTTTTGCGGTATATGTAAGTTCTAAATCGCTGAATGGCAAAATACATCGCACAGATCTCGATTTCTGTCACTGACGCGTTTCTCTCTACGTGGTTCAGCCCCCTGGAAGCCGTACTTATAACATGGAACTGGTCTGGAGCTGACCTTTGCCCTAGAATAGCTCCAAACCCTTGGCATGAACCGTCTACGTAAATTTCATAAGGAAGTCCATCCCTAGGCCTCTCAAGTAGTATAGAGTTTGCAAACAACTGCTTAATCTTCTCGAACGCCGTCTGCTGGGTGGCACCCCAATGCCATTTCACCCCTTTTCTCAATAATTCCCTTATAGGTTCCATTATACTGGCGTACTGTGGAATGAATTTCGCCTGATAGTTTAAGACGCCATTCAGTTTCCTAACTTGTTTAACCGTTTTAGGGGGCGGAATATTCATGATGGCATCTATTCTCTTTTTGTCAGGTTTTAGCCCCTTTTCATTTATTATGTATCCCAAAAATTCTACCTCCTTTACGCAGAATTTAGATTTTTCGAGGTTTACAGTCATTCCGTTTTCTCGAAGTTTCGTCAACACGTAATCTACATGTTTCATGTGCTCGTCAAAATCTTTATCTATGATCAAGAAGTCATCCACATAATGGAGCAAATACGTCCTCGTGGCATCCCCTAAAATTTCATTTATGGCCCGAAGCAAACCGTTTCCCGAGGTACGCATTCCGAAAGGGCAGACAGTATATTCTAGCTGTATCCCTTCGAAGATAAAACTCGTGTATTTCCTAACCTCTTCTTTGAGCTCAACTTGCCAATATGACGCCGTTAAGTCAATCGAGGAAATATATCGGCCCCTGGACATCTTAGTGATCAACTGCTCAATAGATTCGCTCCTAAAATAGTCGGGAAGGGTGTATTTATTTACCCCCCGTCCATCCAATGTTTTCCTTAAACTGCCATCCTTCTTCGCTATCCAAACAACGGGACTAATTATATCCGAATTTGAGATTCTAAGTATTCCTAGTTCTAACATTTGGTTGATAATAGCTCTAGCCTGCGTCTGTATGGCTAATGGTAGTTCCCTCTGTCGGTAATTACAAGCTTTCGCGTCTTTTACCTCGAAACTGTGTTGATATGCTTTGCATCTGCCGGGTAATTTACTGAAGGTGTTAGCATTTTTAGTTAATGTGTCTTCTAACCGGCTCATTTGTTCATTGGTCAATTGGTAAGACTCGGTCAGCTTTTCTTTCATTGCAGCCTGCCGAACTTGGTGGCTTTGTTCCACGAACAAGGGTACGGGCGCTTTCCCCTTCTCTCGCTCCAAAGTACCCACCGCCTTTTCACTAAAAAGAGGTCTTTTACCCTCGGGTTTGTTATACCTGATAGCAATCTTTACAACCGGTTCCGTTTCGACACGCATATGCTGGATAAATAAGTGTTCGTCTCCTATATCCGACTCATTTAACATGCCAACAATCTCACTTTGTTTTATGTCACGAACAAACGGTACACCTATTCTCCTTTCACCTTTATTTAAAATTAAACTTCCCTTTGCGAAGTCTATGACCGCCTTCAGGTCGTACAACATGTCACATCCAATAATGGCATCACAAATCAAATTATCGATCACTAAGAATATGTACTCAAACACCTCCCCGCCGATTTCTAAGCATAGCATGGTCTGCAGTTTAATCCTCTGCACCGTTTTGCCTACGGCTACCTTGCAAACCACATTAGAAGTAGGTAAAGTCATCATCTTGACATTTCGGTTTAGCAACCCTTGGAAAAATTTCGCGCTACATACATTCATGGTAGCACCGGTATCTACTGTAAATAACTCCGCTTTACCTCCTACTTTAACCTCTATTACCGGGGATTCTACTTCGTTTTCGTCCGAGTAATTCTTCAGTATTGCCAATTGTTCACTTTCGTCATCATTTAATTCGGACCGTAGCCCTGTGCAGTAAATCACCCCAGGGTTCGGTGCAATCTTTTTCCGGTCCACAACAAGATCGCAATTTAGTTTTCCGGATCATTTCCATCCACTATTGCAAAACCTTCTCTCACGGGCGCCACTAAGATCTCTTGACCTCCGGGCATATTAGAATTTCCCCCTCTTTGGCCCCGTCGGTTATTTCCTCGCGAGCTGTATCCGCTACCGTAATTCCCCCTGTCTTCTCTACGGTAATGCTCTTCGTCGGAGTCGTGGGCCCTCCACGGGGTTCTCGGATTATGCCCGTTTCGACGTCCCCTAGGTCGGTACGGCCCGTCATGGAAATTCGCCTCCGTTCTAATTAAATTTACCTGATGCTCTCGTCTGCCGTTTCTTGGCCTACCCTCGAATCTGGGCGGGTCATCTCGGTATCGTTCCCTGATACCAACGTCTCGGTTATGGTTCCCATTGTAATTTCTGTTGGCGCGCGGTGAACTCGGCTGACCACGCCAGCTCCCCCTTTCATTTCTCCGCGAACCATGATCAAACTCCCGTTCCCAGTTGCCACTTTCAAAAGCTGACACAAGATCTATTAATTCAGTAATATCTTTCGGTCTCGCTACGATCAGGTAATTTGTAATCTGCTGAGGGAAATGTTTAATAATTTGCGAAATAAAATCTCCTTCGCTTACAGGAGGATCGACTAATCTGCAATTTTGCGCGCAAGTTAACACGTAGTCCGCCATCGACTGTCGGCCGTGTTCATTGTATCGGCCGTTGCTCAATATTGATCTGGCTTTGTTCTGCGTAGTCGCGTTCCAGTACTTGTTAAGGAACATTTGCCTGAAATACTCGTAAGAACAATTTTCCCCCAAAACAAGCCTTAACCACGTCAGAGATCTATTTTTCAGAGCCTTACGCACAACAAACATTTTGAGCTGTTCCGGTATATCCTTTATCTCGAAATAGCGGTCTAAGTCGATAAGGAATTGCTTAGGATTTATGTCCTCAGACTCTTCAAAAATGGGAACAGACACTTCATTCAGTAATTGGCCATATTGACTAAGACTATTTCCTGTATTAGACGGGTTCACGTGGAAGGAGCTAGGTGTCACATTTTCTATAGCTACAGCCTCATGCTGTGCGCTATTTACAATTGAGTTATTTCCATTACTGTCAACTGCGCTTGTCGCATTACCATTATTAATACTTCTTAATTGTATCTCTATTCTCTCTACAGATCCCTGGATTTCCACTATTCTACTCTCGTTCTTTTTTGAACGGTTATCTACCTCTAGATGAGCTAATAGCTGTCTCTCCGTGTTTTCCTTAAGTTTATTAATTTCTTGTCCCTCAGCTTCTAATTCAGCGTGCACTACCTGCAAAGTTTCATTTACCTCCCCATGCACTGCGTTCTTAATAGCTGTTAGCTCATCCGTCAGCATTTTCCTAGTTTCTACATTTTTTCTTTCACACATCTCTTTCATACGTTCTAAATTTTCGTCTACGTTAATTCTAAAGGAATTTAACCCTTCCTGGATTTCGGAAATGCTCCCCTGCTGTGTATTTAATTGCTCCCTCATTCTCTCCTCGAATTCCTGGTGCTTGTGATCTAAATGTTCTTTGAGCTTTAATTCTTGGGTCCTAAATCCTTCGTCTAAGAGTTCTTTAACTTGACCACCCATATTCTCTAATCTACTACTCATTTCGTTTAGTTCTTTACCCTGACCACTAATTTTACTTTCCAATTTCTCACCCATTTCGTTAACCTGACCACCCATATTCTCTATTCTACTACTCATTTCGTTTAGTTCCTTACCCTGACCACTAATTTTACTTTCCAATTTCTCACCCATATTCTCTATTCTAGTACTCATTTCGTTTATTTTTTTCAAGAGTATCTTAAAGCAATCTCCCGAAGTATTCCCTACTGCATCGCTGCTCTCTGCACTGTTTTCTTTACTCTGTTCTAACGACTCCATTTTGGTATTTCTACTTAGCTTTCCGCTACGAAGGAGCATCTATGTAAAATTACCTTATTCTAATCTTCCCCATTCAATCATACAGTATATAATGTCCTCTCATTCTTCCACACATTTGTTTCCATGCATCTACTATTTTAACTGTGATATATATTGTATTTACATAGGATTGTTTTGTTTAACTCTAACCTTTCGGTGACTTGCGTTGCTGGGTTGATGTGGTCGTCCTCTGATGTTGATTGTCTCGCTTATTGAAACAGCACCTCGTGCGCCTTTCCTCCGAGGTCTTGAGGCTGTTTCCTGTCGCTCGTGATGTTACTTGGTCGTCGGCTCCTTTTCGCGTCCACGGCTTCTACTGCTGTCCATGGGTTGAAGTTCGCCTTCTTCCTACGCGTCGATTTATTCTCGCCGAGTCAACTGCTTCCCTCGGTGATCCTCTGGTTGTCATTCTTTGTCGAGCCCCACGTTGGGCGCCATTTGTAACGGGATCGTGACTTGGAGCGCCGTTTGTAGCGGTTTCTGGACGTTGAGTGCCGGATTTAGGTAGGCATGAGAGGATGTTTCTCGGGCGCGAGGTTAGATGACAACACAACACAGGCTTTTACTAAGTTTATTCTTCAACACTTCATTTGCCTCGAATTTCCGACCTGAGCAAGTTTCTGGTGCTTCTCTCTTAGGATGCTAACTGCTTTACGTTCACTAATCACCGTTGCACTTCACACCTCGAACGTTTCTTTTTGGCGCGAGAGCTATACTCATTTAGCGATACCAGGTTTACACTTCTAGTCACATCGCCACCCAGACTCAAACTGTCAGACCGTTACACTTTTCACCTCGACGTTCCTTTTTGGCGCGAAGCTATACTTATTTAGCGCTACGAGGTTTACACTCCTGGGCACATCGCCATCCAGACCCAACTGTCAGACCGTTGCACTTTGCACCTCGATTTCCCATACTGTCCATTCGATACATTATTTAACTGTTTAATGAACTCTAATGTGACTAAATTAAGGACATAGATTTGATTTCTTTAGTTCTAGAGGCCTTTAGAAACTTGTTCAGGTCAACCTACTTTCAAAAGGCAATTTCTTTGCACAATACCAAGTTATACTTATATCTAAAATCTTATATTTATGTACATTCTTAATCTAAAATTACAAATATATACGTAGAAGTTCCCGTCTCAATCCAGATAAATGTTTCAAGGTATGTCACACAATAAGGCACTATATAGAATAACTGTGGGTGAAGAAGTGTGTTCTATGCACACACACACACACACACACACACACACACGAACACGAACACACACACACACACACGAACACACACACACACACACACTCCCACACATATATACACACACACACAGGTTACTACAAATGATTGAAGTGATTTTACATGTTTATTTCAACTGTATTTCTTGACATATTGTCACCAAACTTTACAGGTACTAGTGGCGTACAGACAGCCCCCAATCTTTAGGGGTCTTTAATACTTTTCCTAAAAATGACCTTTTATATTCAATTCAGCCATGGGAAATCGCTAGGAAGAAGTGCTGGAACAGATACAGTTTGCTGTTGACGTACTGACAAAAGTGTAACTGTAAGCATTTTCTATCATTTCTTGCTTAAAAGTGTAAAACAAGCTTACCTCCAAGTGTGTATGCTATCAAAAGCATTCACAATCACATAGAGAAATTCATTAAAACACTGTGTTTTATTCAATATGGTTGTTATAAAAACCGAACTACATAGTGTACTACATAGCATCTATCTGAAAATGTACTTGATTAGCCAAGAAATTGGATTATTTTAGAATTTGGTCATAAGATATAAACAATAATTAACATGTGTTGTTCTAACCAGTTGTTCAGTGTTATTGCTTCTGAACAGTGTCTGAGGTACCACAAATAGAAGTTTACCCAGAATATTGACAGGCACGATTTTGTTTCCTCCTATGTGTATTATGCATTTAGTAAGTGTAGATTGTTTATTTAGGAAAAATAACCATTAATGTTGGTAATCAGGGAGTGTTATTTTAACATTTATTCTATGTGAGCAAATATGTAATATTTTAATATCTCCATTTTTAAGCTTTATTAGTAAGTAGGTACCCCAACATTTATTTGCAGGGGGACCCCCAATGCCTTAGCTACACCTCTGATAGGTACACAGAAAAACTCAAGTTCTGTTCTGTCACATTCATGTTTCAGATTTCTATCATGAGAGGCAAGTAGGTAGCATTAGCCAAAATGGTGACAGGCGAGGAAACAGCATATGCTGTGCTTGAGTTTCATTCTCTTAGATCTTCTATCACAGTGCAGCAACGTTTCGGAACAAAATTCCACAAAGAACTACCATCTGCCAACACCATTTGGCGATGGTACCAGCAGTTTCTAACTACAGGATGTCTCTGTAGAAAGAAATCGATGGGTAACCCTGCAGTGAGTGAAGAGCTTGTGCAAATGACTTTTACATGCAGCCCACAGAAGCTGACGAGCAGAGCATCCAGAGAGCTGAACATTCCACAGTTTGGAAGGTTTTAAGGTAAAGGTTAAATGCTAAATGTTAAAGATGAAACCAAGATTCTTTGTGGAATTTTCCTCTGAAAAGTTGCTGCACTGTAATAGCAGATCTAAGAGAATGAAGCTCTAGCACAATATATGCTCTTTCCTCGTGTGCTCCCATTGTGACGGATTGCTATCTGCCCACCTCTCCTGGTAGAAATTTGAAACATGGATGTGACAGAACAGAACTTGTTGAATTTTTCTGTGTACCTGTAAAGTTTGGTGACAATAAGTCAAAAAATACACTTGTAATAAACATGTGAAATCACTTCAATCATTCGTAGTAACCCTGTATATATTTATTAGGAACTGTAAATAGGTTGTTTAAGCTCCAAACTAACCTGAATTTTTCAACAAATAGACAAAAATCACTACATATGTATATATTTATTAGGAATTGTAAATAGGATGTTTGTGTTCCAAACTAACCTAAATTTTTCAAGGGATTGACAAAAATCACCACAATTTCAGATATGGTTTTAAACATTTATAAAATAGTACTACTTCTATATAGCACGGAGTTTGAAAAAGTAGTATTTTTTAAATTCTTAGCAATTTTGGATATCTGTAAATTCTGGCCTAATTAATCCTGTATGAGAAGGGTTAAATCCATGTCACGCCACTCCATTGTCCCAAATAGAATGTCATGTTTCCCGTCTCGCACAGCATTCTCGATCGACTGTTGTCAAATATAAAGCTGTCATGAACAGAATCTGCCCAGCGTACCACAATAGTGTAAATTTGCACTGAAGATTGTCTGAGCATTAAGGGAAAAATATAACTGTGTTTTTTACACATTTCTGCACTATGCCCACTACAGTCAATGGTATCTACAATGCCAGAAAAATTTGCAACTGCATAAAATCCTTGGACCACTGCAGTAAGCTCTTCACCTTCCAACTTAACATACTGTGACCATAAGGAAGCTATTGCTTCTGATATTTTCTTCATGGATCTGCACACAGCAGATTTCAAAATTCTATTACAGTTACCATTGTCATTCTGGACCCATATTTTTGATAAATTTGATAACATTTCCATTGCTTATTTACTGAAATAAAAAATGTATTAGTCTTTCTCAAAGGTTAGAGTACTACACCTAATCTTTAAACTAGAACTGACAGACCATTTGAAGGAAGGAAAATAACACCTCAAGAATTGACTGGAACTTCAGTGGTCAAGTCAACAACTTGATAATCTTTGAATGCGTTGAAGATAGTTGGTGAAATATTGCATTAGTGTAACAATTTCTGATTCAAACTTTTAGCATATAAACTTACCGAAGCTAGGTTTAAGACAGATTCCTTCATCTTGGAAAGGCCATGACGAGTGATTCCCAGAACTTCACCACGACTAGTCATGAGATCTGCCACTAACATTGGATGTCGTCTATCTATACTCATGCCATGGTTTTCCATCACCAACTTAATTTCAGTCATGATTGTTGCTCTGAAAGAGAATAGTGTTTTACTTACTAGGGTGCAATCTGTTTTTAACTATAAATGTATAGCAATTGAAAGAAAGCAACCATTATTTTATATTACAATAATTGTACCCCTTTTTTACTTTCTCTACTAGGTATAGTAAGGTAGAGGAAGTATTGTATTCCACCCAAAAATTTGATGTCGAGATTTCACTGGAAAACATGTTTTGTGGACCCCTGGAAAAAAAAAAAAGGAAGCATTTTTAGAAAAAGACCCATGCGTGTATGTCTGCGTGTGTGTCTGTGTGTCAGTCTGTTGACAGCATAACTCAAAAACGAAAAGTTGGTTAAAAACCAAAGTTGGTATTTAAGTTTAATGTCTTTCAAGGATGCGACATGAAGGTTTTGAAGAAAATTGCTTCACGTTAAACTACCCTTTACATGGAAAATTTTGATTTTCTTGAAAATGGCTCTAACGATTTTGATTAAAATGTCATATGTTTGAGATATTTTTATAACTAATGAAATGTATATCTTGAATTTTCTAGCTATAGCCCCTATAGTCATATTTACTCTGGATGACTTTTGCATAACTGGTAAACCATAAGAGATAGGGCAAATCTTACTATACAAAAAAATGTAGATCTTGCTAAAACACACAATTTATGTCTAAATAAATCTTTTTATAGAGTAAACAATTTCAGAGATATGCCTTGTTATTTGTGTGAGTTTTGGAGAACTTTTACACTCTGTCAAATGGAACATCGTTATTCGTTTTTTTCTATGTTAACTGTGCAAGCTTTAGAAGATTTGACTTTCGCTCCAAGTCTACTGTATTCCCATATTTCCCTTGTACCTACAAGGAAATAAGCAATAAGATAACTTCTGCAAATGTTTTTCTCAACTAACACAAAGAAGATATAGGAATAAGAGCTTGTAAGAACGCTTAGTACAAGAGTAGAGAAAGTCATGTGAGTGCAACATATCGAATTTTTTGTGAAACCATTTGTTGACCATTTCTCTGTATGTTACAGTGTGACAAAATCCAATAGAATTAATGCTCTCCTTTAAGCTGAAACAACCAATTATTTGTTTAATATGGCAGATGATTCCAATAAAACAATAGAATTTTGAAATGCTTTTATTCTATATCGGTTTTATCGAAAGGATTGGTCCACTTGGACCTTATGTAAATAATGTCTAAAAATGCGCCCCTCCTCTTTCTCGGTGATTGGAGCAGTAATGACACTACTTTCGTGATCATGTGTTGCCAAGGGACATAACCACGTGGAGCTTGGAACTAACACCACCTACCTTCAATCCCATTTTTGAGCAATAGTTTAAAAAACACGCTACCAATTAGATAAAAATTGCATATAGCACTATGAGCTAAAAACAAATAATATATCCTCATAATCAACAATGATATTCTTACCATTTCTTTTCTAAAAGTCAAAACCAATGTCAAGTAACAGCTAGTGAAAAGGAAGGTTGGAGTTGTTGACCAATGCAAGCACATTCTTAATTGTACACGGTTCATTTATGAGGAAGAAATAATGAAGTTTCTGATGCACTCCTTCAAGCACTCCTGCACTTCTAACAAATTCATAACACTGAACTTCTAGCACTGGTTTTTTATATTTCCTTGATTTACCAGGAGTGGTTAACTTGCCTGTTTTTACCTTTCACTGCACGCAAAATTTATACTTAGGCAGACACACCTGTATGTCAGGTTAACATCCTTGATAGCCGAAATGGGATGTTTCTCACATTGTGAAACACATTCAGGATTATAACTTTCTCACCACTCGTTAAAGACTTCCCTTTGTGATGTTTTACAAGCTGTCATGATAGTTCACCAACAGTCTCACCTTCCCACTTCCACATTGACCAACATAAGGCAGTCTGCACATACTCTTCGCTCATTTTCTGATTAAGTGCATTGATTATTTAGATTCATTTTGCTGCAGTTCTATATACTATAACAACACATACCATTATTATGTAATACAGAGAAGATCCAGTATTCTTTTTCACTGTGTGAACTACTTTGTAACCGATGTACCTAGTAATAAGTGGCATCAGCCAATGAAAGTACACTTGATTCATGTTTGTACACATGTTTCTGTTTACATAAGGGCCAATGCTTTCGATGAAACCAGTAATAATTGCAAGTTTTGATGGGTTGCATGAACAACCAATATTTATTTCTCCTTCAACATTGATCTACAGCTGTAATAATGTTTCATTCATATTGGCTTGTGGGAAGACCAAGTAAATATGAACAGCTTATATGACATGGATATGTAAAACTAAAATTAAATGAATCTGTTGAGCATTATTTTTCCTGCAAAAGTGAATATCTGCTTCCTTCATGCATAAAGGCACACATGAGTCACTCCAGGTCAAGTGGAATGTCCTTGAAACACCAAGTCATCAAATCTCTTCAACATTTTCTGTATGCATTTGATACTTTGAATTAGTAGACTTTTTTTTGTCTCTAAATTCAATATTTTAAATACCAGCCTTAATAAAAATATTCAACAAGTGGGTACACTCTCTTATGTAACTGCTTTTATCTCGTGTTCAATTTTTTATATAAATTCCATATTGGATTCATTTTGAAGCTTATTGGATGTACTTTGAACATATCTAAATTAAATCTTATTCAACAATTAAGCTCATTATCACAAAAATTTGGACTTTAAAATTTGATATTATGTTACACATCGACAACCTAAAAATATTTTTTAAATACACATGTATTCTCCATTTAATAGTGCATACATGTGCCAAGTTTTGGGAAGTCATTTGTTTTCAAATATATGTAAGAAAATATTTTCTCATCTGGAACCCTTCTCATGGTAAGAATGTGCAGCAGCTCCAGCTCTAAGGTTATTTATCTGAATCAATTCCATAAATACAAACTGACCCTTATGGCAAACCAGATTAGAATAGCTGCAAAACAAGAATGAATATGGGTCCAGCCGATACAGTGATGTTACCCTCTCTGCATTGCCAGTTGCCCAGTGGGTGGGCAACAGGGATTGAAGATATGTCTGTCTTTATCACACTGAAACTGTCTTGCACATAGGCAAGTTAAACCCTCTGAAATGCTGTAGCTATAACGAGTAGGATATTCTGCCTTGTCATATAACTCATCAATTGTTCTACATAAAACACACTTTTGAAAATCGGTAGCACATTTTTTCACTGCTTGATGTTTTCCAGGATACCTAAATATAGGAACTTCTGATTTAGTGAACTGCTTGCCTTCTTTAACAATGTTTGTCACAGAGCGAGCACTCACATAAAAAACTGGTGCCGTTAATTCTTCACTCTGAGCGAAATTTGTACGTTCAAAAACTTCTTTAATTGACAGCTGTTTGAAAAATGAATACGCATGAAAAACAATATTTCCAGCCTGCGTATGTAAAGTCTTACAAGTCACCTTGCAATCACTACTATGCATACATGTACTTTGCTTGCTAAGCAACATATTTATTGACTTTGAAAACCACGTCTGCACTCTTAAAGGATCACTATTTTACTGAATGCAAGTTTCAAAATGCACCAGCTGTATGGTGTGTGTCTGATTTTGCTCAGACATTTTATCTTTACCTATCTCCAAATCCAGATGTCCTACAAAGATGGGGTTTGGACAGTTACCCTCAGAAAAAATAGCTCTGTGAAATAACTCTGTACTTCTGGGTGCGCAAAGAAATTAGCAATATGGTTTGGCAAAGCGAGCCTGTGCACGTGCGACAGAGTTCAACAGCTCCTTAGCAATGTTAATGCGATGGTGTTTTTGGTCGAAATTGAGCAATTTTGGTATAAATTTTGCAGTGACCTGTCTCATGCCCAAATCATTGGTCAAAATCGAATGGCACGAGCCAATCGATATGTTTAGGTCTTCAGGAACTTCTTTAATGGTGATTCGACGACTGGCCAATACTATTTTCTTCACCTCTTCAATGTTTTCGTTTGTTATTTATGAGCTCAGGCATCCGGGACGCTCTTCATCATTCACATCTTCTTGACCCTCTGAGAACCTTTTGTACCACCAATAAACGTTGCTTTGGTCCAAGGTAGCTTCACCATATGCCACAGTCAATATTCAGAATGCATCTGTGCACTTAATTTTGTTTTTCACACTAAATTTGCTAGATTCTTTGTTCCTTTTTGGAATAGGCAAAAGTCAAAGACAAGTCAAAACACATCCAAGCAAAATAGCTATCAACAATTAACTAAACATTCAAAATGGCCGAGCTTGTCAACATAAGTGAGGGACACGAGTCCCAACATAATGCCACAAAACAATTGAAAATTGAATATACATAGCCCGCAAAAATTAAAAATTTGCGATACTTTTTGAACAGACCTCATACATAATAAAATTTAGATTGACATATTTCAAAGCTCACCTGGCTGCTTCTATACCCAAAGTGGTAAACACTTCATATGTGTTGTTGGAAGATGTTTGTGTGCCTTTCACTCCTGGTGTTGCCATTACTTCTCTGAGGTTGTCTCCTTCAACAAATAGCTTGTAACGAGTTTCTCCACTAGAGTCATCATTGTGAATTACTGCACGATTCACAGAAGGCAATCCCTGATAAATATGATTAGTATTAGACATCAAGGAATAAACAAATAGTTACAATATGGGACAGTCATTATAAATGTTTTCTATATTCATTTGCATGTCAATTTGTGTTTTGTAATTTGTTGTGACTGCCAAGAACCTACAAATATACAACTCATACAAATGAATCACTATTCAGTGTCATTTCTCTTTTTATTAATAATAATTAAAAAGTACACGTTTTACCAAATAAATTCCATCACAGCTCTTATTTGTTTCTCAATCATTTTTTGTGGATTATTGCTATGAATAGTTTTTAAAAAGTGATAAACAGGCAAAGACAGAATTCTTACTCACCTTTATGACCACTTTGGGAACAACCTCCTTAAGATACTGTAATTGGAAGCTTAATGAGGACTTTCCTTTTCCAGGTGTTACTGTGATGATAGAATCACTCACAACAGTTACTTGCTGTGGTTTCAGCTTCAGTCTTGAAGTACAAATGCTGTTAAACATAAAGATACCATGTTAATTGTAACCTGAGGAAGAAGGTAACTTTGGTGTAACTGTGTAAATGTGACTTATGTATAATCTTGCTTTCAAACTCCTTCAGAGTGTAATCTTTCTTTGGTTTATAGATAAGATGTCTCAAATGTTAATATGGGCAGTAGGCAGGAAAATTCTGGGAGTTGTAACAAACCTTTGTCTGGGTATAATGGCCCACTGTAAAATTCCCATGTGTCTATGTTTACCACTCAGACCGTCATATGCTGTTATTTTTTTTTTGATGGCAAAAAATAAAACAAAAATAAAACATAAAAAAATAAAATTAAATTTCTTATGTAGTATGTACAATAAAAATCTTATGCCAAGGTCAATGGTTACTTGTTGGTATCAATCATTAACTGAAGGGAGAACAGCATTACAGTATGAACAACAATGCAATCCACCCAGCAATTCTCACACTGTCATCAAGCTCCAAGGGGCCATGAACACCAATTGATGCCTTGAAATTCTTGTTCAACTTCTTCCGAATTTTGAAATGCCATGCAACACTTCTGAGGATCTGTGTCTATCAAAAGTGCATGCAAAGTGGCTTGCCTGCTTCTTTCAGAACAACACAAAGAGCTTGCACTACACTGTTTCTGAGACTCAAATCATGTTTGAGAAATTTTGAAAGGACGTTTCTGATCAACCATGTTACTTCTGAGACCTTGTATTGAGCGACTAACATCTTTTCCAGCAGCTGAAGCAACATAGCAGAAGATGCTTTGCAAATCAGAATGACCTAAAACAAGAAGTGGAAAGATCGCTAGACATTTTGGTGGGAAAGTACTTTGTTATTGGATTAAAAAAACTGTTATCATCGCACCAAAAACTATGAAGATGCAAGGAGATTAAAATAAAGAATGAATATATGGGCTTGTGGGCCATGGTGTAGTGGAAAACCTTCTTCAGATGTTTCAGTCGAAGCTGTGTTGAACATCATCAGTGGTGTGACCATAGTACTCTGCTACTCTTGGCAAACTAGCAGGGTACTACAGTCACACCACTGATGATGTTCAATGCAGTTTCAAATGAAACATCTAGAAGATTTTCCACCAGACCACTGCTGACAAGTCTGGATATTCATTGTGTATTTTATGACACCAGCTGTGAAAGCTTGCACAATTCGCAAGGAGGTTATTTGAAAAAACTATTAAATGTACTTTTCAAAATATACCCTTTTGAAAGATTTGAGTATTTTATTATTATTTTTTTAAACAGTGTAATTTAATTTTGAGATGACCCTTGTACAAGATATTTTTTTAAATACAGGATATAAGTGCTCTGGGGACATATATTAATCAATTTCCCTGATCTTTTTTTTTCCTTTTTATATTATGATGACTGTTTAAAACCATTATAAACTTCCAAAATATTGTGCTTTAAAATATACTCAACCAATAGACCTTGAAAAAAGGTGAGTAGTTGCCTGTTCCACAAAAGTGAAGTAGCTGATGGTGTTTCCTACTTCAGTACCTACCTCTGCTTCTGAGTAAAATGCATATGTTAAGTTACAGGTGTAACTTCTATAAAAATGAAATCATCAATTACTTCAGAAGCAATATCATGTATCATGCTACTGGCTTTTGCTTATCTTCAGTTCTTGCTGAACAATGTTATGAAAGCTTACCTGTAGCGAATAGAATCTGCGTTTACTTCAAGCTTGAGCAGACGAATTCGATCAATATCCAGTTTAATTAGCAGAAAACAGTCATCTGGAAGATACATCTCCTCTAAGTACTCGGATACCTAAACAATATAATTGCAAAACATTTCAAAACTATATTGAAGGTAAGAAAAATAGATACATGCTGAGAGAGGCATTGGCTATAAAATCAAAGCTTGTTAGCTTGCTTTTCAGCAAATTGTTATATTTAACGACTTAATTTTCAGCATAGTTGCAAAACTTCATACTTGTAACTGTTATTTTTTTACCAGTAGTAAGTTGCCATAAAAAATAATTACCATCTAAAGGTTATTTAATTAAACCCTGGACATAAAGTACTTACGACTGTAAGTTGCCCTTGAGGTACTTATCTCAGATGTGAGATTCCCTTGTAGTCTACTGGGAAAATACGAATCAGGGAATTTAATGTCATACTGGCAAGTTGGCCATGGTAGCTTAGTGGTCAGAGCAACTGAGCATGAAGTGGAATATCCATGGTTCAAATACTGGCTATGGCACTGTATTTTTGGTTCTGATTCTACCTCTCATTCATACTTACATTTTACAGCAGAAGGAGTGGAAGATGAAATGCTCCTAAGGAGGTGAAAAAGCCATGTCAGCTTAATGAAAGAGTATTGATGTGGAAATCCAGATGTCCATAGCTTAAATATTGGTTGTGGCATAGTTTTTCAACTCTGGTTCACTTTTCCATCTTTAGCCAACACACAGTTATTGAACATTCTCCAATGGATTTAGCAATATTGGAGTGAACAAATATGTTGTTGTTGTTAGCTAATGCTGGATTTCTGACAATGGAGTCATTAATCCTCTTGCCCTCCAATATTTTTCACTGATGGATGGGGCACTAGAAGTGGCCGGGCATATTTGAAGGTGGCCTTGGTCCATTTCCTCTTGTCGATCACATAGAGGACAGAATGTTGAAGAATATATTCCAATTTGGTTTAAATGCTTTGCCAGGCAATCATGTCCCATAATCAACCTGAAGGTTGCAACTGCTGTTTTTTGAGGATACTCAGAAATTACTGTTTGAATGTTTGGTAGTTCCCATCTTTTATATTTTGATTTTTCATAGTAATATTTTGAATTCAGAGTTGACTAATCTTTTAGCTGCATAAAATGGTAGATTAACTATAGATTTCTGTACACTGCTGGTACCCTTTTTTGCAAGAAAATCAGCTTTCTCATTACCACTCAGTCCACAGTGAGCTGGTATCCATTGGAAAACTATGTGTTTTTGAAGTGCTGTTAGATGGGTAAGGATTTTCCAACATTCTATAATTGTTTCGGTTTTTTGGTGATAACTCGGAAGTAATTGTTATAATTGCTGCCCTGGAATCTGAGAAAATAACTGCTTGATGAAAATGTGAAATTCTATAAAAAGATTTTGTAGGGCACTTCGAAATGCTTTAATTTCTCCATCAAAGTTTGTATTCCATAACTTCAAGATTTGTAACAGGAAAAGAGGTGATATGTAACTCCAGCCCCTGCTCCATCTTGGTTTGCTATCAGTGATCCATCAGTATAAATATGGAGCCATTCATGTTCCGGAAATCTAGTATAACATAATTTTTGGAAGAATTTTTGAATACCACAACCTTTGAACTGATTTATAATAAAGAAGATCCCACAACCTTTAAACCTTACCCTGGAGCAGTAACCCAGAGTGAAGAAATATTGTAACAAAGTAACACTGATAATAAAAAAAAATGTATAGCAAAAGAAATTTGGGAGTTTAAGTTTACACTTTATTTCCTGGCCACCATTTGACAAGAGATAGAGTTCTCATCACTCACTGGGCAACTTCTCAAAAATGACAGCACCACAGTTCTGATTCTACCTCTCAAACTTTGCCCACACACAGCTTGTGTGTATTAAAACAATTAGTCATTTCTTAATTGATTGATCTTATAAATAGTTACCAATTTAAGTTATTTAATTAATAATGCAGTATTCACAATTGTCGCCCTTGGGGTATGTAATCTCAAATTTAAAATTGTCTTGCGGTCTACTGAGAAAATGCAAATCAGTTGGGGAATCTAATGTTGTACTGGCATGTTGCCATGGCATCTCAGTGGTTAGCATAGCCATGCATAGAGCAGAAGAAAGATCTGTGGTTTAAATCCCAGCTATGACATTGAATTTTTCACCTCCGATTCTACCTATCATATGTATTTTAACCTTGTTCTTGTTCTAGTTGCCATTCCTGGTTGTGAGCTAGTTTTAATCGTTTTGGTCAAATCACATTCACGTTTCACCTTGTTGCTTAATTTATTTATAAATTAGAGTAAAAATAATTTAAATATTAAAAAATTAAATTTATTCTAACTTCACTTTCTTCACCAGAACCTACTGGAATACTGCCACAGTATACAAAGTGAAGTTAGGTAATAAAACTCCAAAAAACATGTTTTTCTTACGAAGACCACTTGAAGACCTGTGAAGCATTAAGATCAGAAGAAACTACAGTTCAAAAGTATTGGAAAGCACGAATGCTAATGGCTTCATTGCCAGATGCAAGGCACTAGAAAACAACATGTTTTTCTTAAAGAAAGATTTAAAATTTAAATATTATTTAAACAAAATATGGCTGAATACAACAATTAAAACAAATTAGCTTACCTCTCCTAGAGTTGTTTTTTCTATTCGCCCTTTCACTCTTCTAGCAAACTCAGCATCAGTATCATTTTCAAGATGAGCTGTTATGATTGGTGTACTAATTGTCTTGCTTGCATTTATAATTTCTTTTATCCTGTGAATGAAAAGCATAATGAGAGAGAGAGAGTAATAAACAAAAATCTGAAATTTTGACTTTGCACGTATCTCGGAATATGAAATTTTTCTTTTTGTGCCATGTCTACTGGATGTCACAGTACTTTATTTGTACTTTACTTTGTACATACTTCTTTATATTCCAGTGTGACGATTCAAAAACTAAGCAAAACAATATGCAGTTGATTTTACACAAGATATACCTGGGAACTCCCTGTGTAATGTTCATAGATGCCACACCAGCAAAATGGAAAGTTTTAAGTGTCATCTGAGTGCCTGGTTCACCAATACTTTGGGCTGCCAGTGCTCCAACTGCAGTGCCTGCAAAATACCAAGAAAACAATTACTGCATTATACCAAACATTGTTCTATAGTCCAGCCATGATTGCATGTATGTGTGATTCACTTGCACTATAGTGACCTTGGTTTCACTTGCTCACTTGCACTGAATGACTCGTTCAAGGCTGCTCTTATTGGCTGTGAATGTAAACTTTCAATTACTGCCTTCTGTTTGTGTTGTAAAGACTAGAGTTTGTTCGTTATGCACATCAAAAGGAAAGCTTATTCAAAATGTGTTGGAATTATTGTTGCTGTTCTGGACTTATTATTAATTTACTAAAATGCCTACCAATTTGCACATTCTTTTTTGTAGTGTTTAATGACCGCTTTTACTACATATGGCACTGCAGGCGGTGGTACTGATGCTTTGAAGGAATTGCTTTTAAGTGCTCTTTTTAGTAATGTTGGTGTTTGACTCCCCAATGATGGCTGCAATCTGCATACATTACTGAATGTACACAAAGAGATACCCATTAAAACAGAATAACTACAGGAACAGAAATTAAAGAACCATTAACACTAGCCCCTGCCCTTCCCACTGCCACAGGGGAAAGAATACAAAAGCAGATACTTGTTTTGGAGTCAAATTGCAGCTGTTAAGTTTCTTTGATTACAATGTTGAAGATAACCAGCATAAATTTATGATGAAACCTGCCAATTTGCCTTTCTACAATGCCTGCAAATGCAAATTTGGATTGACACAGCTAATTTATGATAGTTATTTGATAAGTCTATGACTTTTTAAAGAAAATAACATATTTTTCCAAAAAAATCAACTTTATTTATCAACAGTCTCATTTTAACTATGCTCAACATTTCTTTAATTTTTTAACCCTTCCATAAAATACGACTTTTGAAAGTCTGCAAAAATAATTTGCTTCTGACATGTCTTCATTGAATGTGAATTTTCACCCACCGACCCAAAGGTTTGCAAAGAGGAAGTAGTAGTTTGGAACCAATCTGGATAATAGGATGAATGAGGTAGCAGTTCATGGCCCAATTCCATGAATTTTGCAATGGCAAAGTCAGACATGTGCACAGGTGCATTATCCTGGTGAAAGAGAGCCTTTTTCTTCACCAGATGGGATCTTTTCTTTAACAGTTCCTTGAGAAATTGTTCCAGTATTGTGGCATAATATGAATTGTGATCATTTGACCCTTTTTGAAAGTTTTCACTTTCTTTGGAGCACATTCATAAAAGGAAATGCATTGCTTAGACTGTTACTTTGTCTCACGCTGACAGTAATGAATCCAGGTTTCATCAACTGCCGCAAATACTCATTTGGATTGTGCTGGAACATGTTCAAATATTCTTATTAAATGGTCACATAATTCTGTTTACTGTCAACAGTGAGTAGTTGCTGCACCCATCTTGCAGACAGCTTTCTCATACACAAATATTCATGCAGGATATTTCGTACCCATTCATTGGAGATGTGTAGGGTCTTGGCTATCTCACAGATTTTTACTCGTCTGCCTTCCATCACAATATCTGGAACTTTGCTCATGATATCTTCCATTGTGACATCAACCAGCTATCCTGTGGACTCGGCACCTCTCATGCTCAAACAGTCACATCAAAATTCTGTGAAACACTTGTGAACCATGCCATTTAATGGAGCAGAGTCCCCATAATAATTTTTCAGCATTTCTTCTGTTTGCTTCATTGTCTTACCATACAAAAAGTAATGCTTTTTGCAAATACAAAATTGACTTTTCTCATTTTCTATGAAGCAGCACAAAACTCTTACAGGCTGCCAATGATGCTCTAAGAAACAGATGACAATAATTATTATTTATTTATGCAACAAACTTATGCTGGTGTTTTTAAACACACAAGTCATGTGAGGGCAGTGTTTGAGAGGCATTGAATTTTTCAGCTCCGATTCTACCTCTCAGATGACAATAAATTTCTGGAATTATTCACAGAAAAGGTGTGCAACTTTAGCACCCACAAAAAACCTGTGAGTTCTGCACGATTTCTTGTCAAAGTCACAGACTTATCAAACTGCCCTTGTAAAATTACAAACTTTAGCATATCATCTATAAATTTTATTGAAGTTCACCACCAACAAATATTTATGCTTTGTACCTAAGGTTTATTTTAACTGAAGCCAACATTGCCAAATTTATGTTAAATGTGGCAATCAATTCTTATATCCCACTTTTTTGGAAAAATTCCCAGTTTTGGAGTAAAATAATAAAAAAGATATGTCACCTGAAAACTGAGGCGATATTTTTAGAAGAAGCCTCCTAAAATAGTTAAAATTTGTGTTTATAGTGGTGGCAGAAATAGGCCCCTAAAATTGTGAATCATTGCCCTAGTGGGCAATGATAGAGATCTTCAATTGTCTGATCTTGTTCATGTATTATTGGGATTGGCGTCATGTGGAAGTCGCAAAGTCCGCGAATAATTTAAAAAGTTATCAACATATAGTGTTTAGTGGAAGAACATTGTGTTTTAAAAGTTAACAGGAGTAAAATGCAGAGAACTCATATATAATTAGTAAGGCTGCATCAAAAGATAGAAGAAGATTATGAACTAGAAAAATTATGTAGTCCGTGTTCGGGTTGTGTGAACCCCGTAGGGCTTGTGACAAAGGACGCCAATCCAGAATATTTGTATCATCGTTTGTGATAAAGGAACAATAAATTAGTATATTAAAAATATAAAAAGGAAATTTAACCATCCTTGTAAGACGTAGACCCGTACCACGCCCTGAGGTACATCGAGAACTTTGATGAAAAGCTTCAAGAGTCTCATCGCTTCAGTCACCGGTAAATTCTTCTGATCTTATTTGTTCCCGTCAACTTCCCCACTTTCGCATATCTTTGAAGAAGAAGGAAAAGCGGATAACTGTTCCAAAACGTTAATTTTCCATTATTTTGAAATTTGAAATCAACATATTTTTGCACCATCACAAAATTTTCACTTAATTTGTTTCACAAAATTTTATCTTCCTGATTACTGAGCTTCAGCTGCTACTGCATAACCTATGTTAAAAATAGAATAGACCTTTTTATCATACATTCTTATTTAATTCACTGGGAAAATCTGTACCTGGCTCAATTTTGGACCTCATATACTTCTCCTTGCATGTATGGAAGAATTCTACAAGTTGGCTCACTGTTAATCTTTCTAGCTGCAAAACCACTGTAGGTAGAACAGCCTTTTCATCCACACCCAGTCGGTGACGCAGACGTGCAACCCGTCTAGCAAAACCTTCCATAAATGTCCTGAAAACAAAAACATGCATATTTTAATTAAAGAAATTGAAGCTATTAACAATGAAGCAACAAGATTCTAAAGTAAGAACAAATTAGAAACTAAAAACTTCACTTATCTTAGTAATGTTGCAAATTATTTTTTCAAACACTGACTCGAGTTTCGAGTTGACTCCAACTCATTCTCAAAGCTATACAAACAAATTCGTTACCAAAGCTACAATCCTTCATTTTTCTCTGAAAACAAAAAACATTGATACTGATGTTTATTTTAATTACCAATCTCTAAAAACAAAAATTTATAAATACAATCTATAGAAGGTAATTCAAAGTTCATAACACGGTTCCTGTTTTTTAAAATCAAATTTTTTTCCCAAACCATTAAATCTATAGGTCCACTTAATTGTTTTAATAATTTAACTTCTGGATTAATTTCATGATTAAATGACCAAAAATGATCTGCCACAGCTGATTTATCAGTTTGTTTATATTTAATATTTCTAAAATGTTCTTTTATTCTGGTTTCTAAATGACAATTAGTTTTACTAATATAAACCTTATCACAATCTAAACAGCTAAATTGATAAATACCAGATTTTTTTATAACTTGGTATTTTATCTTTTTTAGAAAAATTTAGTAAATTTTATATATTAAATTTATTTTGAAGGACCAAATTTATTCCATATTCTTTAAAACTCTTTGTAAATTTTTTTGCTGGCCCATGGATGGTAAGTAAACTTTTTAAAAATACAATTATCTTTTATTTTTTTCAAGAAATAAATGATGGGAACTACCGAACATTTAAACAGTAATTCCTGAGTATCCTCGAAAAACGGCAGTTGCAGCCTTCAGGTTGATTACAGGACATGATTGTCTAGCAAAACATTTGAACAGAATTGGGATATTTTCTCCACCATCCTGTCCTTTACGTGATCTTTAAGAGGAAATGGACCGGGACCACTTTCAAATACACCCAGCCACTTCTAGCACCCTATCCATCAGTGAAAACTATTGGAGAGCAAGAGGATTAATGACTTCATTGTCAGAAA
This sequence comes from Tenodera sinensis, assembly GCA_030765045.1. Classification (NCBI taxonomy): domain Eukaryota; kingdom Metazoa; phylum Arthropoda; class Insecta; order Mantodea; family Mantidae; genus Tenodera; species Tenodera sinensis. The sequence goes on along the minus strand of CM060969.1, from coordinate 31,122,574 downwards.
TCCAGCATTAGCCAACAACAAAAACAACTTTTTGTTCACTTTTATGGTTTCCTGTTATTATTTCTCTACTCTGTCTTTCAGCTTCTGTCAAAAAATTAAGGATTGGTAGATATTTTCCTCAAATATAGTATTTGTATACCTGCTTATCTTTATATATATGTATACACAGGATGTTAATAAACTACACTGAATATTTTCAGAGGATACAGAGATGTCTTAAACAAGTGATTTGAGATAGGAGACTTATGATCTGTTCATTCAAATTTTGAAGTTACATCTATAAGTGTCTAAAGTGCCAGTATGGCATTGACTAACTTCAACTATTCGAGAGCGCAACACACAAAAAGGAAGGGGCGTTTTAGAGTGTACCTCTCTTGTGCAATGATTATGACATTAGCGTTTTCGAGTTCAAGTCTCATTCACTTTTTGTTTTTATTTCTTCTTTTCTTTATTTTGAGTACAGCATATTAATGCTGTTTTGTTCTAGATTTTAAGCTATGTTTCAATGTATGCAGTTTTATTTCAACATGTAAGTACAATTAATTACAAGTCTTCTAAAAAAAGTTGAAACCTGCTTAATATGTTCATATGCTGCACTTCAGAATGGAAAATACTTTAAAAGGTCAAAGAAAGAGTAAAAGTACAAAAGCATTTAAGATTTTATGTGTTTTCTAGGACCTGCTCGAAATTGTGACCTGAATTTCCATGGCAAAATTGACAGCAGCAAAGGAACGATTGTTGTACCCTATTCAAGGTTTCTGGTGTGAGCCGAGTAAGGAAATGATAGTAAGTTTAATGGTCTTCTTCGTATGGAATAAAAAAAGAAAACAAAATTAGTAATGCATGATATGAAATAAACCCACAACCTTTGTGACTACACCTTTGATGTAACAAATTGAGCCAAAAGAGCAGTCAATGAAATGTCTCTGGTTTAGGCTTCACAACGCAAGAAGGCAGCTTATTGATGTTCAGTGTCACACTGTCAAGTGATTAGTCCAGGATTTGAGAGATTTTTGTGGCATTAAATCTTGAGAATACTGATAACGAGCTGCTGATATTTGATATTTCTATACTCTGGCACCAGTTTTAAAGACATTCTAAACCAATTTTTCATCAGACTTTGCTTTAACACCGACTTATGAGCATCTGATATTAATATGTTTAACACCCTATAATTGTTGTTTAGTCACGCACCATACATTGCCTATCTCAAATTACTTATATCAGTCATATCTACAATTTCTTGAGTTATTTTGGTGTAGTTCATTAGCGAGGCTATATATTTCTTCTGTCTGTGTGTATGTGACTGATCTCCTAAAAGGCTGGATTGATTTTTATGAAATGTTGTGTCTATGATTAAGTTGATTTGAGAAAGGTTTAGATCCACACTTTGATGAGATAGAAAATCTTCTGTCCATGTGCATGTGACTGAACTACTAAATGGCTGAACCGATTTTTATGAAATTTTGTATGGGTGATTAAGTTGATTCGAGAGTGGTTTAGATTCACACTTTGATCCAATACAAAATATTTTTTAATTAATTTAGTTATGTGTTGTTGAACGTTGCATGGTTTAGGTTCACAACTGAATCTGGTAGGCTGTACTGTGATCATGCTTTAGATTTCTTTTTCAATTTTTGACAGACCCAGTAGTTGGTGCTGCGATCAGATTCTAGGAATTCTTTTTGTTGCTTTTTTGCATATCAGTTGCATCATAGATTAGTGTTATTACATTAAAATTCTTATGTACTAGAGCTGTGTGCTTAGTGAGAATATTATATTATTTATTGAAATAATATTTCAAAGTGTAATTAAAAATATACATTGTGCAAATTTGTAAGGTGCAGTATTGAAGTACGTATTTTTCATGAATCTTGATGATATATATGTGTGCATTCAATAACAATCAACTTTACCTACACATTTAAATAGTCAGTTCTCATTTGACCCTATGCAATTATGAAATATTGAATAGCTCTGGAATGAAAAATTCAATGCCACAGCAGTGGCAATTCAATGCAGGTGAGTACTCTAACCATTAAGCTACTGTGACAACCTGCCAGAATGACAATGAATTCTCCAACCAATTCGTATTTCTCCCAGTAAAATACGTATTTCTCTATTCAAATCCCAGCTGTGGCAGTGAATTTTTCAGTTCCAATTCTACCTTTCAAACATTGCTCATATGTGGTTTGTGTGTTTAAAAACACCAACAGTAAGTTTGTTGGCATAAATAAATAATTATTGAATGGCTCATTGATTTGTCATACTAACAGTCATATTAATGAAATTTTATGCACATTCCAGCTAATTTTAACTTAAATAAGTTACTTGTATTTATGTGTTGTGTATTTATGCCATGTCTTCATGGTCGAGGAAGAAGTATTTGGTTGGCATACATATAGAGCCCATAACTGTGGGTTAAATAGAATGGCAAAAGATCAATTAATGAACAATAAAAATATAAAAATCTGGCATTTATCAATTTAGCTGTTTGGATTGCGACAAGATTTATATTGGTAAAACTAAACGTCATTTAGAAACCAGAATAAAAGAGCATTTTAGAAATATTAAATATAAACAAACTAATAAATCAGCTGTGGCAGATCATTTTTGGTCATTTAATCATGAAATTAATGCAGAAGTTAAATTATTAAAACAGTTAAGTGGACCTATAGATTTAATAGTTTGGGAAAAAATATTTATTTTAAAAAACAGGAACCATGTTATGAACTTTGAATTACCTCCTATAGATTGTATTTATAGATTTTTCTTTTCAGAGATTGGTAATTAAAATGAGCATCAGTATCTACGTTTTTTGTTTTTAGAGATTAGTGATTAAAATGAACATCTGTAACTTTGGTAACAAATTTGTTTGTATAGCTTTGAGAATGAGTTGGAGTCAACTCGAAACTTTAGTCAGCAATTTGCACGAAAAACTTGCAACATTACTAAGATAAGTGAAGATTTTAGTTTCTAATTTGTTCTTACTTTAGAATGTAAATGTAAGTTGACAATGCCAATTATACGTTGATGTTCAATGGTTGACAAACCATCAAGTTCATTTGTCTGTACTCCTCAGGAATCTAAACATGCTGTTCATCAAATCGCATAAAGATAAAAAAAAAAAAAACAAGACTTTTTCCCTGTTAATATTAAGATTAGAAACATATTTAACTATTTATTTTTTGTACATTAACAAAAATACCTCTCAAAAATATACCTGTTATGAAAATTATTTGAGTTTTTTCTTTCTTGCTATTCTTTAAGACAGTTTTAAGTTTGTACTCAACCACATTTAAGTTTATGGTACACAGATACACTCACATGCAACTGATAGGTTGAGTTGTGATAACTACGCATGGTGGAGTAAGGTATTTTAAAAATATTTTTCTAAAAATATTTATTCATCAAAACAGTCTAAACTACAGTTTATTTAAAAAAGTTTACAATTTTTGGATTTGCGATGTTTGAACAGGATAATGTCTGTTGAGTCCACTAGTTTATATATATTGCATATTTGCATGGTGATGGTCTAAACTAAGCCCCGGCACAACAGCCCATGAAGAGCCAAGCCTTACCGCCCAGCCACTGTGTCCTCCACCTTGGCTCACTACAGGCGTCATTGGTGGGGTGCAGTACTGGAGGGTGGTACGTGGTCAGTGTCCCGATCCCTCCCGGCCAGTTATGCAGTCTTCACAACCTGGGGCTGCTACTTTTCCATCAAGTAGCTCCTCAATTGGTCCCCCTAGGACTAACGAGGCTGAGTACACCCTGTGCCAAACCTCCCAGAGGGGATAAAATCCTCATGCTGGTACCGCGGATTGAACCTGGATCCTCTGTGCCAGAGGCAAGCATGCTACCAACTGTGCTATGAGGTGGTCATGGTGATGGTATATATATATAATATGTCATCTAGAATACTGTACCTAAGCTCAATCTTGAATTCCTCACTGCAGCTATTAAATTCATCAGTCTTTAAAATTTCTTCAGCAGCCTTTTTAATACTCGGTCCATCAAGAGATTCTTCATCACGGGCAGGACATTTAGCACGTACATGATCTAACACTCGACGGAAATCAACAGGACAGTCCTTACCTGTCAGACAGAGGTTTAGCTATAGGTTTCAAATAAAAGCTATGTTATGAGGACTATCCCAGAAGTACTCCAACAGAATCAATTAATTATTTTGTTTAACGACGCTGTCAATTGACAGTATCACATCAGCATCACTGGTGTGCCAGAATTTTGTCCCACAGGAGTTCTTTTATATGCCAGTAAATCTACTGACATGGAGTGGTCGTTTTTAAGCACACTTAAAAACCATCAGTTTGGGCCAGATTTGAACCCGCGACCTTGGGATCAGTAGGCCAGTGTCTAACCAACTGAGCTACTCCAGCAGATGTATAGATAGTGCTTGTTGTTTCAAACAAATGACTGGTGGAAAGTACCATCCTTATAAAGCTTAAGTTTGAAGTTTGATAATGCTACATTGTTTAATATTTGTTTGGCAGCCATCAATTGTGAATGCTCTCAGTGAATTTGTAAACATAGGTAAAACTGGTCATTGTTATGTGACACAATATTTCATTTGAAAGGTTTTACTTTAATATTAAAGCTGAGCTAGATTCTACTCTGGGGGAGTCTGCTCCTTTGTTTACAACAATAAAATATTAGGTGGCAAGTTTAAGTGAGGCCTTACAAGCTACCAAGACACACATCACAGCGCTCGACTGAAAGAAGTCACCACGCCAGAAATTGTAAAGAAACTCCACGAGATGGTTTTGGATGACTGTTAACTGACAGTGCATGAGCTAGCAGATATTGCAGACATTTCAAAAAGTGCTGTTACATTGCACAAGATGGATGCCGTGTTCACTCACAATGCAACAAAAACAGCATCGTATGTTTCAATTGAGTGTCTGGCAATGTTTCACGGCAACAAAGCTGAGTTTCTGCATCAATTCATAACTATGGATAAAACAAGTCCATCACTTCACACCTGAGACAAAGGAACAGATGAAACAGTGGAGGGGACAAAGAAGGCGAAGACAGGTCATGGCATCATGTTTATGGGATGCACATAGGATAATTTTCATTGATTATCCCCAAAATGGAAAAGCAATCAATGGTGAGTATTATGTGAACTTGTTGTAGTGTTTTGAGTGATTAAATCAAGCAAAACTGGGTGCATTTAGTGAAAAAGAAAGTTTTGTTTCATAAGACAATGCACCAGTTCACACATCCGTTATCGTGACCGAAATCAGTTAAAGTTTGAATTGCTTCATGCATCCTACTCGCCAGAGTTAGCCTCCTCTGATTATTTTCTGTTTCCAAACTTGCAGAAATGGCTTGGTGGCAAAAGATTTACCCACAGTGAAGAGTCATCAGTGGTGACTGCAGTTGATGGCTATTTTGCAGAGCTCGACAGTTCTCACTATAAACAGGGTATTGAAGCTATGGAGCATCGCTGGAAAAAGTATATCAAGCTGAAAGTAGACTATGTTGAGAAATAGATGTTTTTTCCCCAAATTTTTGTTAGGTTGGGTACTTTTGGGATAGCCCTCACACTTCCACTAATTTTATTGAATACTTAGCTGTAATCATTAGCCTACTTCAAAACTGATATACATTTTACCAGAATTCAAGGTAGAAGCAGAAGGCATCATAAGAATGAATGATTATAAGCCTTTGTTTAGTATGCTTTAAGTGTTTAAGGCTTTGGTTAATCTTCACTACTACATAAAAAAAAAGTACAATGTTTATCTTGTAAAAAAGATACCTTCCAAGTTTCATGGCACTGGCAAAATTTTTGATCCTATTTATTCTAAAGAGAATGCATATATTTGTCCTGTTTGGTGATTTTTAGCAACTGGTTAAATCCTCACCTTCCATGTAAGTAGGATCCAAGCCATCACCACCATAGCAGAATTGCACGATATCTCCAACTGAATTACGAACTGTCAAGTCATAGTGCAAACAAAGATCTTCCAGTGACTGTAAATATCAATAAATTCCATTAGAATTTCCTAAAGAAGCATTTTCTTTTTGAGCAGCATTTACACTATAAATTAGAATATACTTAAAAAGATAATAACCTACCTTTACAAGTCTGCGCTGCATGTAACCAGTTTCTGCAGTCTTGACTGCAGTATCAACAAGTCCTTCTCTGCCACCCATGGTGTGGAAGAAGAACTCAGTTGGCGTTAGTCCAGAATAGAAACTGTTTTCCACAAACCCCTTAGCTGCTGGTATCTTGGCTGAAATATATAATGATATGAGCATTTGAGGAACCTTGCACGCCAGAAGCAAGTAATCTGATGAAGCTGATACAGTTATAAGTCAGCTCAATTCAGCTGAAGATAAATTTAAAATCATTGAAAATTTCATACAGGGAACAAAATGGAAAATTAATTGGTGCTGAACACTCGTATTACTCTACTTATCAAATTATTGGCACGACAATAGGTCCTTGAAACATGTCTTGAAATAAGAATTTGACACAGAAAACAAATGTGACATATGAACAGTGTGCTATACAGATAACATACCTGATTTATTACTTGTAGCTAATGAAGCCTATGTAATTACTGTAATTATCAAAATGGCAAATAAGTTACACTTAATGCCCTTCCAATAATTTGGTAAGTGGAGCTGTATCACCAAATTATGAGATTCTATTTTCATTAATATGTTTTATCTGAAACTTGTGGAAAATTAATAGTGTAAAATAACTGCCAATTCTTCAGATGCCCTAATAAAATAATGTGAAAGCATAAAGTAAAATTGAGTCTGTCTATGCCTGTATGGAACAAGGTATACTTATGTGAACTTAATAAATACATCCATTAAACTTTTAACGAACTCTATAACATCTGTAACAAACTGCCAGACAAAATCAGACATTAAGGATATGAAACTATTTAACATAACAGTGAAGAATTTAAATCAACTTTTGTATGGCCAGTAGATCTCCAGCTGATATTTCTCAAGGCTTTGTGACACTGTGTTGACAGTTCTTTAGCAGGAATTTTAAACAGGGTATTTGAAACATTTCATACATCTGCAGATCGCATCACTATTCCGTAAATTTACGTGTACAGTGCATATAAATGATTACAGAATAGTAGGAAATGGAGACAATTATTATACTGTTTACCTACCAGAAAAAAGTGTGCAAAAACACCACAACAATTGAAACCGCGCAGTCCTTGTAAAACAGAGTTGGCAACTTGGTGCTACATTTGGAAGCCATGCCTAGCAGTGAGACCGCTGATTGGTGCGAGCAGAAAGTTTCAACAACCGGTGCGTTACTCGCTTCCAGTATTGCCAAAAGTAACAGCTACAGCCCATAACAGGTGTAAAGGTAATATTCGAACAGAATAGTGGTGTAACAAAAATACTGCATAAAAAGAAAACCAAAGCCTGTATTTCAACATTTTAAACTTAGTAAATATCATATATTTTCATTGTTAAGATAATTTTGAGAATCCACTTTCTGAAACTCATTACTATACGTTGGCAATGTTAACCTTCCCCCTCCAACTCATCACAGATGTGAAACGTCAGGGCCGGGGATCCACTGGCTATACAATAATATTAACAAATATTTAGATTAGACTTCACTTATCTTTAAATTTCATTGATTTATATAGATTCAGTGTTAATAGCTTCAGTTTTTCATTGAATGAAGCATTTACTTATGGACAAGGCTACTGCTCAGCAACAGAATTAAATGACGATAAAATTATAAAGATAAATGTCTTTAACTAATAGATCGTAGCAAGTTCTTTAATTTTAAAATGTTACTTTATTATTATTTATTATCATTGTTATCATTGTTATCATCATCATTATTATCATTGTTGTTGTTGCTGATCAGCTCCTACATTTTCATTATGTCTATTGTCATACATACTATCTCATATTATATGTATGGAACCTGCTTTATATAATGCACCTTTAATCTAATTGACATCTCACTTGTTTACTGAACTTTTGCTCAAATTATAATGTAAGGGTATGTGACGATAAAACATTTTATCTTGTCTCCAATGTTTTTATCTGGAGACATTTCATCTCTGGTGTGTACCCGATCTCACCATTTGCAAAGTTGCATATGTAAAAATAACTACTACAAATATATATCTAACACAGATCCTATTTATGAGAAAGATGCTTTCATAGAATTTTCCTTTCGCTGCCCTCCATGGTTTAGAAGTAATATACTTGCTAGTCTTTGATGTCTGAGGTTGTATGTTCAAATCCAGGAGAGGCAATGGAATTTTTCAGGCATAAAAATCCTCCGCTTGGCTTCCTTTGGAAAGGAAGAAAAGCCAGTGGTCTCTCGTTTATTTATGGCACCTCAAGTCCGATAAAGAGGATTCTGGGCAAAATTAAGGGGTCTTTCATGACCAATGGGTTGCTGAGAACTATAGCAGTTAAAGAGCATCCATAAATAAAAATTCAATTTCAATTTCATAGAATTTTTCTACACAGTATCTTAATTATCTACTTCATTATATTAAAATGACTTTCACACTATCAAAGTATTCTTACAATGTCGTTCGAAGTGTGGCAATGCTCGATCTTCAAAACCATTTGGAACTCTGTGTCCACTAATGGCCTGCTGGCCTACACAGGCAATCATCTGAGAAATATTGATGAATGATCCTGAAAAATGACAAAAGAATTTATTTTAGGAATAAGTTAACTTTACAACTAGTACAGTATTATAGAGTTATGCTAAGAAGATTGTGCTACTTAAGGTACGCAACCTTAATTTTTAAAATTCTTTTGGGAATATAAGGGAACATCACTTCTTGCATTTGCTTTTGTTCTTTTACGTTCTGACGGTAGTTCTAAATAAACATCTTTTTTCATTAAATTAATAACCTTCATTGTAACAAACAGACCACTGAGCAAGTTTTGAGTACTCCTGAAATGGAGTTAAAAGAATTTTCTCTTAGAAACACAATATTCATCATTATATTCAAACCACACCAAGATTTAGCATGAGGGCTGTGCCAAGATGTTCAGCAGCTTCTTGTTTATTGGTCACAAGAAAAGAAGATAGCTTTCATTTGAAAGATCACTGTTGTTTGATTCTGGAATGTCATGCATTACTTCTTTCTAGTTTTTACAGTTGAAAACACCTGCGCAATGTTCAATACACTTGCTAGACTCAGTGCAAGATGCACATCTTTCATGTTGTGAATTGTTTTCATTATGCCACCAGTCTCTGAAAGAAAATTCTCATCCTAGTCACCCTGTAGTCAGTTACCAAAGAAAATGTTGATGCTCTGAGGGAAACGACAGAAGATTGCCATTTGACATATAAGGGTACAGAGGGAGTACTGAATATATACCAACTGTCACTGTCTACTGTTCATAAACATTTAGACCTCAGAGAGATTTGCCCATTGGGTACCACATTCCCTAACAGATGTTAAAAGCAGCTTGGCATTTTATGTGGTATAAATTTAATACATATACACACATAACATCATGACTGATGTGATGATCAACCTTGGTTCTATCATTATGACTCTCAAATGAATAGGTAGTCATAAGGAGGCTGATTTCCTGAGAGGACCAACCAAGGAAAATCTGCAGTTTTCAGGCGCGGCTCCTCAGGGTAGGCATTGCCTACCCTATCGTAATACATCAACAAATAATGTTTAACTATGATTCTGCATTTTATCATTTGAACCGTCATTTTCCCCTAAATTGCAATTCAAGAAAAGTTTTCTCGGTTATAATGACCAGCGCATGGTCAAATCCTTTAATCTCAATTCCGATTCATCAAAACTGCGCTGCGTGTTTGAAAAGCGCGGCAGAAATGATACGCATGGAACCTGGGTAGTGGAGAGCAGGCTAGCTTAACCTCTGCCTGCCCGGCCCCATTTCCTCAGTACGAGGCCCTTGGACAGGGATAAGGAAACATTCGGTCTGTATATGCACTCTGAGCATGCGTAGACGCGTCTGCCAGCAGTCCGAACACTTGCCTGCCCAAATCCGAATTTATGTGACATTTTCCGAACAGCCATACTCCACGAACGAAGATCTCAATCTATTTTAGTCATGGGCGTCGCGAAACCGGGGCAAGGTGGGCCACGCCCCCCCCCCCCCCCCCCCTCCCCTTTGGAAGTTGGTGAACTTAATGTGCAGTCAGTTACTGACTTTTAAACTATTATTTTAATTTTGATGTAAAGAACAATTTTTGTTTAGCACAAATTAATATGATTATCTGCAACAAATACTACAAATTTTGACAGTAAAATAATGATTTAATATTATATGATTGCAAATTTCCAACATGTGGCCCCCCTGGAAAACAGTTATTATTATTATTATTATTATTATTATTATTATTATTATTATTATTATTATTATTATTATTATTATTGTTGTTGTTGTTGTTGTTGTTGTTACTGTTACACTTTGCCTACCCTAAAATTTTGACTGCGAGCCGCCACTGGCAGTTTACCAAAAATTAGTATGGCAACATTCTTCACTAACGTGGGTCATCTTAGATGATGTCTCTGGACACACACTGCAGTTATTACTGAATAATGCTGCAAGGTATGTCTTCCAACAGTCATTAGTTACCACATGGTACTTCACTACTCAAAATCACGACAGCAAACTTGCTGTATCATGATAATGATTCAGTATACCAGGTTGCAAGAATAACACATTTCTAGAAAGCAAAAATGATCGTATAGTGGGAAATGTCACATGCACTTTGTTCATTTGACCTGGCTCTGTACAACTTCCTTTTGTTCCAGAAGACCAAGACAAAAATTTGCCGGTACTGGTTTCCATCCAATGAAAAGATCACCACAGCCTACAACAGCACATTGCATAAGATCCCAAAAAGGGATCTAGTAAGGGATCTAGTTTGAGAGAATACAAAATATAACTGTTAAAGGTGCACATTTTGATTTTGCTGAAAATAAAACCCTCATACTGACAAACCACCATTTGTGAGAGATATGTATGTTTATGAACTTACACAAATTTGAAAAAACACTCAAAGAACACTTGATTGAATGTGGCTCTAAGAACTTTCAGATGAAAAGAATTGTAATCAATACTGTTTAGTGTTAAAATTTAAATGAGTTGGTTGTAGTGATACTAACACTTCACATACTTGATTTAATGCAGCAAAAGATTTGAGTCTTTTGGATTCCAGAGTCCATAGGCACTCAGTTTAGTATAAGAAAAAGAAATATACAATTAATATGTAAAATTGATATGCTGTTGTTGTTAGCTAATGCTGGATTTCTGTCAATGAAGTCATTAATCTTTTTGCTCTCCAATATTTTTCACTGATGGGTGGGGCACTAGAAGTGGCCGAGGATATTTAAAGGTGTTCTTGGTCCATTTCCTCTTACAGATCACATAGAGGACAGAGTGGTGAAGAATATATCCCAATTCTGTTCAAATGTTTTGCCATACAACTGGTGCAGTTTTTTAATTGAAGTAGTGCTGATAGTGTTGAGCTTTTGACTCTTTTGTTATCTCGGGTCGTGGTACAGGATGAAATAATTCGGACATAGGATATAACTTTTTCACATTTTATTTGGACCTTTTTCGTTGAATATTACACGCCTGACACTTTAGTTAACACTCCTTACACATGAACCGACTTCCTCAAAGGTTTCTTCACATTACTCGTCGTTTTAAATCACACTATTTGGTACAGTAATATAGGAGCATGACTGATGTTGATCATGTGTATAAATAATGAGAAAAACAAAAGAGAAGCAATCATTATTAGGGTTTGTAATCAATGAGAACGAATAGTCAAAGCTTTTTTGATGCCGTTGTGATCTCAATGTTGTGTAGGAAAGACATGAAATTGTGGGTAATCAGTGGTAGATAGGCATCACAACGAAAAAAGAAAATACATAAATAATTCTAGAATAATAGAAGGAGCAAACAATCTGCATGCAGAAGAAACATGTAATTGATTTTCATAGATGTAAATATGCACAAGAAAAAGTGAAATTATAGTTTGTCATAAAGGTGACACACATCAGGGCTTCAGACGAGAACTATTGAAAAAACTTTGTAATGGGGAATGATCTGAATAGTTTTGGATGCTGGTCTCAGGTTTTTAATAGTGAACTGATTTGTTATAAAATTCTACTTAAATAAAATTTTTTGAGAAATCTGGACTTCATTTGAAGAAAACCCTTGCCCACACTATTTTATTGAATTTTGTATGTTGTCAGATACATACTACCCTGAAATGAGGAACTCATCGCTCTAATGCATAAGTAGCAATGCATTTTATAAAAACTGCTACAACAATTTAGACCTTTTCAAATAAAAAAGAAGCAAGGAGAAAAACAAATGCTTGCCTACCTTTAGAACCACTGAGAGCCATTATAAGAGGGCTATTGCTTGGATGCAGTTCTTTCAGACATGCTTTTCCTGCATGATCACGAATTACAGACAGTTCTTTAAGAATCATTGCTTCTAAGGACTCTTCTTCCGTACAGCCTGGCTGACACTGTAACCGGCCTTCTTCAAGTGAACGGATGTAATCATCACATTTGGCATAACTGAAACAACATGAAGTAGTTAATAAACAACTGAAATTACTTCCAGAATTTTCATTTTCATTCAAAAGTCATCAAACATGTGTCATATAGGTACCTCAAGTGAGCTTTTACTCTAATTTTCTACTATCTATCATTATAGCTACAATGATGAGTTTACTAAAGGATACAAAGTAGAAGTAAATGCTCATAAGTTAAAATGATCCTCAATTTTCCTCAGGGGCCCTTTGCTCCTATTATATCATTTTTTATGTGTGAATATCACATGGGTTCATGCACCCATGGTAATGGGAACTAGGGGCTATCACAAAACCATTATACCATGGAGTAAAAATCTTGACTAATGAAAACAACAACGACGGCGACGACAACAATGATGAATTAAATTATTTCGCTTGTTAACGATGCTGTCAATTGCCAGGATCATATCAGCATGCCGGTGTGCCAGAAGTTCGTCCTCTTTATATATTATGTTCACTTTTCTCTTCAAACTCTTGTAGGATATAGTAAGGATTCTCAGTTAATGAGTGTATTGTTAAAGGAAGTGCATAAAAGAGATTTATACCATTTATTTTATAATAGTGAGAGGTCCTCTGAAGCCTAAGTTATGGCGTATCCAATTTTTTCATGCTGCATATATTGTGTATATTGTATTGCATTTCTTATAATTATTGTACCCTTTTTAGCATGCACTAGAAAATAATAGATACAGATTAACAACTGTAGGAATTTTTGTTGCTATAAACAATGGGTGCAATGCTTTATTTTCTTTGTATCTCTTAAAATTCTTAGCAATTTTTTTGAATTTTTAATGCCTCTCTATCTTTGGACTTCTACCCCTAGTATCAACCCACATCACTGTTTTTACTCATATTCATTTACATAGATATTCAGCAAATCTGTCACATATAAGCTTATTTTTCTATTTCTATTTTATCATGATGAATCTTAACAAAAACTGGTGTGAATTAGCTATTGTATGATATAGCACATTTTGTAGCCTACAGCACTCTGAGTCAGTTTGTGCTAATGTTGGTCATAACTCATTAGAAACAGATCAGTATGTTTAGAATACACACCTGAAGCTATTAACAGTGAAACAACTATAATCCATCAATAACACAACTAAAGTACAGACCACAGGCTTACACCACATATTTAAACAAGTGAAGCCTGTGGTTCCTACATTAGTTGTTATTGGAGGAGAACAAATACATTTTATTTACAATATAGAAAACATTTAAAAATAAAATAGCAAATATTTTAGGAATGGCTAATCTATAAAAATGCATGCATGCATGCATGTACAACAAACTATACACTTAAAAGCAAGAGGAACTAAAAATATATCTGATGTGATGCATTCACATGATTTTCTCTACTCCATCTTGTAGAAACTATTCTTACAAATGCTTATTCTTCTATCTATTCAGATAAACATTTGCAGAAATTGTTTAATTGCATATTTCCTTATAACATGATGGGTTTAGGGGAATGCAGTTGGCTTTAAGCAATAGTCAGAAGTTTTAAGAGCAGGTCACTATTTAATGGCTCTGAAATTTCTTTCTCTTTGCTTGGGAGAGAGAGAGAGAGAGAGAGAGAGAGAGAGAGAGAGAGAGAGAGAGAGAGAGAGAGAGAGAGAGAGAGAGAATCTAATATGTTACTAATAACTGTTTGAGAAAATATAAGTGTTTTAAAATGCAAATCAATAACACAGAATATCTCAGAAATATTGAATTAAAAAAAAAGAATGTGTGTTTTAACAATATGTACATAAAAGTCATTCAGAATAAACAGGGCTTCAGAGCCTATTCTGAGAAATTTCAAGATATATATTCAATTTGTCATTAAATATCTTGATTGTAGGCATTTTAATCAAAATCATTAGAACTGTCTTTGAGAAACTTTTCAAAAGAGATTAAGGGTAGTTTTGGATAGGGAGATTTTCTTGAAATTATTCAAGAATGGAGAAAAACATCATGGATTCATAGAAATAAAGAGAAATATACAAGTAGATGCACTCCTCTTTGCAGACGATTTGGCTCTCATAGCACCTGAAGAGACTGATCTTCAATATTTGGTTCATAATTTATATAAAGTGGGTGAATTGTATGATATGAAAATTAATATTCATAAATCAAAAGTGATGATATTTTGTGGAAAATACCTAGTCCCTACTAAAATCTGCATGTAAAACAAACTACTCAAAAGAGTAAATGAACTTTCATATCTAGGATATGAAGAATCCTTTGTGGATGAAATAGATATACCAATAAAATTCTTAAGTACACCAGAACCATGGGAATAATAAACAATGTAATGAAACCCTCAAAAGTACATCAGCATACAAGACTACGGCTTTACAAAACTTCAGCAAGACCGGTCTTGTGATACGGTGAAGGTAAAAGGGTAAAGGATACAGACACAGAGGGGACACCTCGGTCACCTCGACCTACACAGATCTATTGTAGCTACCAGCCCTAGGAGGCAGGGATGAAATGAGGGAACTGAAGGTGCCACACAGGGTCGCAGTTAGGCAGGCCACAGAGACGTGGAAGTCCCTAATAAGTGCTGAGATCTCTTCATCCTGGGGTAGGCTTTGCCAAGCAGCCATTACACCACTGTTCCAGTGTCGCACTGAGCATCCCCCCGACGGAGGACAAGGCCAGCCAAATGCCATCTAGCACAGAGAACAGCAGTTACCATGTGCCATCTGCCCAGCACTGCCAACACTACAAGCCTAATAGTACACCTGAAAGATGATAAGGAAATGGAATGAAGGGAAATGATGGAAAGGAAATAATACACCCCAGCATTCGCCTAAGTGACATGGGGAAACCACAGAAAGACCCATGTCAGAGTGTGCAGCCATGGGGATTGAACCTGCGACCTCCTGAATGAGGGCCACAGACGTTACTGCCTGAGCCATCCCATTTGGTCTGGTGTTACGGCAGCAAGGCATGAACATTGAGACAAAAAGATGAAAACAGAATATCAATAAATGAAATGAGATTCATGCAATCAACACACGATGGGACCATAAATGCAAGGGGAGATGTGCTAAAGGATTTATAGTTGTTCTTGTAATTCAATATATCCAAAAGTATCAGAACAACTGGAAGAAGCATTTATACCAAATGCACTCTAGAAAGATCCCTAAAGCTATGCTTAATTATCACCCTAGAGGAAAACATTGTCTGGGTCACCTTAGGAAATTATGGTTGGAAAAGCAGCTATGAGCCCGTAACAGGCCCTTGGTCTAAAACTTGAATGGAACAAGAAAAAGATTTTTGAGATTGTTGTTCACAGACACATATGAACCTTTTTCTAAAAAAAATTTTTTTTTTGAGTTCAGGGAGCCTCAAAACATATATTTCTGGTGAAATATTAACATCACATTTTCAGGTGGAACCAAATACTTTCTATGTTACTACACACAATAAAGAAAGAAATAAGTTATTGCAATAAAAGATTAAACTTTTTCTTGAAATAAAAACTTGGCATTTACCCAGCATGCAGCAGTTCCTGTTTGGCACGAAGCAGGCCCTGGCCTGGTGTCACATCACCTATCCCAATAGAAAATCCTCGGTTCATAAGAAAATATGATGCCATTCTAGCCAGTCTCCACATCGCTTTTGTTGCATAATCTTCTCCCCAATCACACAGTAGCACATAGAAAATATTGTTCTTGGATCCTGAACCAAGGGTGGATTTATCCATTGAGCCAGCCAAGAGTTCCGAATTCCGGATAACAACATCTGCAAGTAACATGTATGCTCAAATTTACTTTACTACTCTTACATATCTATATTGACTATGTTAACCATAAATCTCTTTGAAGAATGAGCTTTATGTATGAAATATTAATATGTGGTGCTGTTTTTATAATATTAATAATAAATGTGCTGAGCTATGAGACTCCTTTTCCACCCGAGGTCGTGGTACTAGATGAAATGAACAAACACTCAACGTTTATTTCACTATATTACTTTATTAACACTTTTTCTCGGTTTTACACTTAAATAACCTTTTGTCGCACCAATCTATATTATACTGATAGAATTGGGATATATTCTTCACCACTCTGTCCTCTATGTGATCTGCAAGAGGAAATGGATCGAGACCACCTTCAAATATGCCCGGCCACTTCTAGTGCCCCATCCATCAGTGAAAAATATTGGAGAGCAAGAGGATTAATGACTTCATTGTCAGAAATCCAGCATTAGCTAACAACATATTATACTGATAGTCTTTCCAGTTTTTTAACAACTTTAGAACAAATGCTTCATGAAAGTTTAGTCAATTTTCTACTCACATCCAAGAGCACTATAAAAACATGTCTTCCCGTATCAAGCACACGGATGCTATTCACTAAACAATTGGCACCTCTTCGCATGATGCTACCTTCTTTTTGTGTACATCCGCGTATGCGTTCATCAAATAGTTCCCGTATTGTTAGGAAAGCGATCTTTAGCTATTCTCCCTTTGCTTTTAATATTGAACACATATAATTCTTTTATTTATACATATATATTAAAATTAAATATGGGAATATTTATGACATCTTTAAACAAACTTAATTGTTTGTAACAATGAACAATAGTAACACGTTTTCGTCATTCAACCAACTCGTACCAACACCAAAAACAAATTACATTCTTAACAAATATTCACATAAAAGATTTTCTTTTGGGGTCTTACAATATCCTGTCTCATATGTAATAACAAAATGTGTTTCTCTATAATTATCAAATAGAGAGTGTGGTGTAACTAGACATTAAAAAATAAATTAAACACTCAAAATTAATTTTTAATCACTCAAACTTGCCTCCTCTTCTTGTCTCCAATTCTAGTTATTTTGTTTCAGTTTTCAACACATGCTCTATATTAATTTTCTGCAGTAGAAGCCTGAAAATTACTTGTTCACTGGTCAGAGTTATTTCACACATGACAAGATAAGTTGTGAGGGTCTGAATGAAGCACAAAATGTTGCCACACTTTTAAATTGCCTGTACTTTTCAATGTCATCTACTATGAAACAATGCATTTGCAATGATGCTCCATGGCATATACCCTGTCATGAAAGACAGATTGCTCCAGACTGCAAAATATACCTCAAGTTATGATTAAGTTCTATGATGGATAAACAGTTTCTTTCTGCCAAGGAATTTTCTCAGTTTAGGGAACAGATAGTAGTTTGCCGATCGAGGCAATAAGGCGGATGAGGTGGTAAATCAAATACCTACCTTATTTGATTTTCACCCTTGCAGCAACACATGTGGGAGGGGAGTATTGTCTTGATGGTAGATGACTTTCTTCTTGGTCAAGTTCAGCCTTTTCTCACATATTTTAATCTTAATCTAGTCCAGAAGATTAGAATAGATTTTTCCAGAGGGACGATTATTAATTAGGAGTACAAGCACCCCATGATCTTCCTGGTAGATATGCTTCCAGTACTTAAACTGCTGTTTTGTTTCAAGTGTACAGTGATACACTCATGTTTCATTATTTGTTAAAAATCAATGTATAAAACTAATGGAATCTCTCTGAAAATGAGTCAGACTGCTCAGAAATTTGCATTTTCAGCACCCACCTCGCAAATTTTTTTCATATCCAACTCTTCTCTCAAAATGTAAAAAACACATTCCCCTGGAATATCCAGAGCTTCAGAAATTTTGGATAACTTCGCTTGGTATTCCTGCAGAACCACATTGTGTACTTTATTTATGATATCTGTTGCTGTGGCAGATTTTGGTCATCTTCCTGAATGTATCATCTTCCAAGTGTTGATGGCCATATTTAAGCTATATGGTCAATTGAAAATGGTTCAAAATGGTGTAGAGTTCCCCAAAGTATTTGCAAAGTATGAATTTCTGTTGCACAATGTGCTAACTGAACAATATTCAATATGCCATGTTTCCCATATACACACATGTGTGATAAACAGATGACAGATGTTGTATTACAATTCCTTAAAAGTCTCTATGTTGCTTATTAATACTGGAGTTGATGACAGTGTTGTTGGAATCCATTAAGAATGAGAACTAAGATGATTGATGGCACTACAGTCAGGGAGAACTAACCTGGCACTTGACAGCTAGCTGATTCACTCATCTGCAAGTGAGATTAGCCCTATCCCGTTCAATCGTGTTACAAACACATTGTGCAACGCTTAGTCGATTGGACGAGATAGGGCTAGTCTCGCTTGCAGGTGAGTGAATCAGCTAGCTGTCAAGCGACAGGTTAGGTCTTGCCAACTTTAAACAACACTCACATTTTAAATTTCTTGGAACATGTTTCGGAGCCTATCTGCCTCTATTATCAAGAGAACATCAACTGAACTTGGGTGGTGAAGCTGATCTATCCATAGACTGCTCTGGTGATAATTCTAGGAACTGGTACCTGGGTCACTTTGAGGAAAGTCAAAACTGAAGACTCTGTTTTTGTTCTTCCATATGAAAGTCTGTTCCTATATTAACAATTCACATTTTCCTATAATGTGCTTCAGTAATTTTGGTTACAGATTTATGTTGTGATTATATGTCCAAAAATGGGTGGCAACTGCTGATTTTTTTAGATGTTTGTGTTATATGCATCTAAAATGCTCATTGACCCTTGTTTCTAAGTTTCTTTTATTTTTTCCTACATTTTATGTTATTGCATGAATATTTCCATGAAAGATAGCACTGTTGGAAACAGAAAAACTGCTTTGAAAATGATACTGTAATCTATGGGTCACTAAGAGAACTTTTCAAATGACTTGCAGATATAGAAGTTTCAGGACATTGGCCAAGTGCTTTAATATCTGTATGCAAAGTAGCAACAACAGTTTAAACTCACATGAATCATTGATACACAATTCTTCGTTAATGGTGTACGCTCTTCCTTTTGTCCTAAGATTGGCTGTTACTGGACATTTCTTGTTTGGCCTAAGAATCAAACTGAAGATCTGCTTGCCTGTCCATAGAGTTACTGGCTGCAACAAAAAGAAACAACAGATTAAAACATATAAATCTTCATCATCAAATCTATCATATCAGTTGGAGCACACAGGAATCTTACAAGGATTTTTATAATCATTTGGGTTTCTAATATTCTCAGCTCTGCCTCCAGTTACAGCAATGAGTGGCTGATCCAATACTCACATTATGTCACTGCACAGTGGGCCAGATGGCAGTCAAAATGGGACTAAAGTCCAAAAATGAAGTGTTAAAAATTAGGAATTTGAAGCTTGGAGATGAAAGTAGAAATGTTAAAACATAGAAAGCCACCAATAAATCCTTTCTTAGCCTTTTTTTGGCATCTCTGAAGCGTGGCTTTGTATAGGTTAGATAAGAATAATAAGGAAAGTTGAGCATCGATAACTATGGTAATTTGGATAGCTTTGAAAATAAGTTAGATACAACTTGAAACAAGTCAGCATTGGAACAACTTACAATATTATAAGATAAGTAAAGCTTTTAGTTTCTAATTTGTTTTTATTTTAGATAAGAAGTCTACTACTCAGCCGAAGTTAACGTGGAGTTGCAATATGTCATTTCCTAGTTTATATGCTGTGGTACTGTTTAAACAGTGATACAACTGCAAGAATGAATACTGCAGATGGAGAATTGCAACTGATTAATAAGTGTAACATTTTAAAGAACTTGATAATGGATACGTTGAATTAAATGTGACACAATAGAGATTACGCATTTTTATGTTCTGATAGATGTAACTTTTTTCCATCTTCATGACCTTTCATGTTATTTTATGCACTGAATGAATAAGTATACCTTACGCAACATATTCTCAAAGTTTCATCTGCACCTTGTTGTGTCTTTGGAATGCAGAGCGTATTTTATCTAATGGCGAACTCTGATTTCACATTGCAGCTGGTCAGTGCTTTAAACGTGGAGACCTGTACAAGGTACTGGTGGCTAACAACCAAGGTAACAAATCTGTTTACAGTTTAATTTCTAAAACAGATACTTTCAGCTACCATAGTGAAGAGATTTTTCCTTTTGTAATTAGAAAAAAAAAATTGGAGCCATTTTACACCAACTTCAATTCAGTATGGTACAAATCCTGCAGAAATAGGTAAAGTGTGAACTAAAGTACAGTGATTGTTTAAGAATTTTAACATCATCTGTAGTGGTTTTTATTGTAGTGGCTACGGAATGTTGTTGAGCTATGAGTCTTATCTACAGGGGGTTACAGGTGCAAATGGACAAATAAGGGCAAGGTATTATTTGTAATAAATACTCAGGTATTCCACTAATTAAATTTTATTGCCATTAACTCGCAATAGATTCACAAATTAACTTCACATTTTTACAATCAGGGGCACTTTCGAGCCCTGAAACTATTGCATATGAGAACTTTCGGGTTTTGTAAGAGAAGTATCCTTATTTTACTCTTTGTTTGGTATTTGAAAATATTCACAATATCATCACATGTATCAAACACTTCTGTGCTGTATTCAGTGCAAAGTACCTCAGTGGTACATCCAACATCGCTGGATTACTGACAAATTTCCTTTTCAGCAACACTAACATGTAACTGTCTCCTTCGACGCATATATCGCTAGTAATGTTATTCATTGCCTCTCTATAGGGGTAATTGTTTGTTTCCATAGTTAGGACATGGTAACTGTGATTGATTGGCTAATCGTTGATTTGATCAAAATGTGTCGACCACACAGTCATAATCGACCTTGAACACATTTCCCTTCGATGAAATGGAACATTGATTAAAAAAAATACAAATTTGATAATTAAATATTGTATACAATATTAACATTTGCTGTGCCTAAACAAGTTGGCATATTCTCTGGGGCATTTTAACATGCACAATTCCAGTTATGTGTGCTCCATAATTATGTTATGTTTATATGATTAGTGTTTTAATTTTGTTACCACTCCAAGACAAAGGTGACATGCTTGTTATTTCTCTTACATTTGTATACATACATTATGATTTCTCAAATTTTTAGTTTACAAGTCCAAACTTTATTCCCTTTTCAATGTGTATAATTACTTGTGTATACTATCGTACAATAGTATACACAAATAATTGTGTATAACAATAATCTATTGTGCAATAGATATCACCATAACCACTTACTATTCTACAATTTATTGTTATATAGCAAACAAACAATTGTAATACCTTACGAATAGCTGGAGGAGGAAGATCTATGTTCATGCTTCCATCAGTATCTGCCAAGAGACAGGCTGCTAACTGACAGGCCTGTCCCCTATCAAGGAAATTGTCTTTTTGTGTAAGCAGGTAGGCTCCCGTGATGAAGTCCTGGGTAGCAGCTATCAGCAGTTCTCCATTTCGAGGTGTTACCAAGTTTGACTTATTCTAAAAACAACAACAAAAAATGGGAAAATTAACATACACATATAATTGAGCAGTAGAATTGGAACTGAAAAATTCAATGCCACAGCTGGAATTTGAACCACAGACCCTTTGCTTACCAGGTGGGTGCTCTAACCATTAAGCTACTGTGGCAACCTGCCAGAAGGACATTAAATTCTCCAACCTGTTCATATTTCTCCCAGTAAACCACAAAGGCAGTCTCATATCAGAGACAATTATCCCAATGGTGACTTACTATCGTAAGTACTTTATGTCCCGGGAGTAAATAACCTTCAGATGGTTATTATTTATTTATGCCAACAAACATTGCCCACACACAGCTTGTATGTTTAAAAACGCCAACAGTAAGTTTGTTGGCATAAATAAATAATACATATATAAGATAAGATGTTGATAAATAAAAAAATCTGATATGTATCATTCACATTACTTACTCTACTCCTTATAAAATGCATTTTTATAGATGCTTCTTCTTCCATCTACTTCATGTTAGTCATAATAAACATCTGAAGAAATGGTTTTATTACATAATTATATCTTTGTAGGTAAAACCAAGGAAAATATGATTTAGTGCATTAGGAGAGTAGAATATTAAAGCTCCATGTCATGTGGCAGTGCTATTTACACAAGTCAATATTCCAACATATTTATACTCTCTGATCTATATGTTATCGTCTATCAGACACTCAAATAGCCTGTGACTTGAATCAGCACTTGCATTTGTATACATACTCGCAAATACAAATGCAAGTGGCAGCTCAAGACACAACCTATTTGAGTGTCCAATAGAGGATATGTATGGATCAGAGACTAAAAATAAACTCAGCTGCATGTTGGAATAATATCGACTTGTGTAAATGGTGCTGCCACATGACATGGAAAAAAGTTTTCTGCCCTCCTAATAAGCTCAATCATTTTTTCCATGGCTGTACAATGGGAACAGGGGAATACTGTAGGTGGAAATAATAGTTAAATCTTTTAAGAGCTGTCACTAAATGATGTCCATTCTCTTTGCAAGAAAAAAAAAACTTCGCATTTGAGAAAAGTATGTCCTGCAACATTCAGTGCATGCCCACACTAGGAAAATTTTTGTCAGTTGAGGAATTTAATGCTGTACTGGCATGTTGCCATGGTAGCTCAGTAGTTCGAGTAGCTGCACATAGAGTGTACGATCTGTGTTTCAAAACCTGGCTACAGCACTGAATTTCTCAGTTCTGATCCTACTTTATATTAATGTTATTTATTAAAACATTTATATAGAAAAAGATTAAAATAACTACATATAAGAACTTCACACATTATAAAAGGGACCTCCTTGTTTTCTGTAGAATAGTTTCATCCACTGCATTCACAATTTACTCATTCATCTTTGTATTCAAGATAGAACTAGAAATCCATATCTACTTCTGAATACAGCTAGATGAAGAAAAGTTGCATAAATTAAGAGGGGCTGAGAACAATACACAGACACTGATGAATGGAAGTTTTTTGAACAGTGAGTTTAATCACATTAATTGAGGTTCTATTATGTTTATATGAATGTTTAGTATAAACATAACTGACCATCAATTAATTAATTAAAACCAGGCAGTTGACACCAGAATTATTTTACAGTTTGATTCATTTATCTTTCATGCGGTACCTTATTAATGACATCTAAATACTGACTGATGCTTTTTCCAAAGCATCTGCATGTGGCTGTTACAACATGCATATTACAGACTTTTATGAAAATGAAACATCTGTTCTCAGCTTCTTGCAAGGAGCTATTGTCACATTAGTGGTACATATTGGAGCTGAGATTTTTAGTGTGAAAGTAGGTAGATCAAAAATAAAAATAGCCTTGACTTTCTATCCTAATAGGCCCAAGTTTGATGATAAATTATTTACATTTTAGAATGATTCACCAATAATACCCAATTTGTTGCATATATCAGTGTTTTTTCTTGGAGGTATCCATCACTGGGATAAAAATGAAACATAACTGTGGCTGATTTTCTCTTTACATGTGCAATCTTGGTAGTATATTACTTTTAGTGTGGCCTTGCATGCACATACTTGTAGCCTTGGCGCAAAGCAAGTTTGTCTCATTCCAGGCAGCTTATCACTGAGCAGAAGACAGGTCTTGCAATTTAAAACTTTATAATTTTTTTCCTGGCAAACAGGAACCCTATGGGAGAGAAAGCTGAGATATGGATATTTTTATTTTCAATGTATTTTCACTATAAAAAATTGCAGCTCAATTGACATGATGTCTAGCAAAATTTGAAAACCAAATTCAAGGTGATTTCCAGGATTTTTGAAGGTGAAAAAATTCCTTTTCAAGGAGACATGCAAGCTTATAAACAATACTGGTAAATGAAAGTAATATAAGATACATGGTATATATATGTACTTGGAGTTGACATTTAGAAAGGAACTCCAGAATATATTCTCTTTAATGACACCATTGTTTACCACACTCCCATTTATATATGTAGCTCTATGATAAAGAGGGTGCACTACGATGTAGACTACCTCTGAATTTGAGAAGTCAGTAATTCTGGAAAATGCTGTAAATCTAAGGGTTACACCAATTATTAAAAATATTATATTCAAAACAAAACATGGAATGTAACCCTTATTATGAACAATATTCTTTCTAAGGAACACTTATTTTTTTAATCTATAAAATGTGACCTACACAACTTTTCCTTTTTCTCAGACTTGTATAAAAATACAAATAAGTGAGCTGGTGAACAAACTGTAGTGTTACTGTTGGGTTAAATCTTTGTGTAGCTTCGACCTTAGTGGAAGACCGTCATAAGTCATCTGCAAGAGTGTCAATGATCCCACTATCGTATTGGAGTAGGATATATCTCAAGTGCACGAGTGTAACCTCAGAATGTAACAAAGAAGTGCTTTAGAAAAATTCAAGGAAAGTTTTTGAAAATCAAGGTTAATTCCAGGTTTGTAAGGTGTAATTTTAAATTCAAGGTGATTTCCAGGATATTCCATGGTGCTAGACACCGTGAATTTAAAATGTGACAATGAACCCTGGACAGTTTAAAAAATTAATTTTATTGTAGAAAACATTAATGAAAATTCAATGAAGTGCGCTAAGAAGATGAGTTATTATTTGTTAAATATGCAAAAGGATATAAGAACAAACATTACCCCCATCAACACCAAAGCTTCTGCACGTGCTTCTTCTGTCTGTGGTAAATGAAGATTCATCTCATCACCATCAAAATCTGCATTATAAGGTGTACAGACACATTCATTAAACCTGAAAACCATAATATTTATTTTGTAAAAGAGCTCATTTTTGCAAGGAATTCAAGAAATATTTTATTTGTCATGCAAATAAGAAGAAGAAGAAAAGAAAATAAAGGACGAGTATGTTTTTAAAAAACGTACTTATAATCCTTCTGCTAATAAAAAAAAAAATTAGCTGAAATATTAAAATAACATGGCACACTATTAGTTCCTTAAAATAAATATAACATAAAAACAAATTTGCAAAGTTTTTCCATACAACATAACATTTCAAACAATAAAAAATCTAGGATTTAAAGCTTTCACAGTGCACATTTTTAATTAAGGCTTCACGGGTGATCAGCCGTGAATTGCATATTGTATATGGGGAGCGGAAAGCTAACCGTCACTTTTCTTTCTGATGAAGGCCATGGGGTCTACAATGGCTGAAAGCTCAATGTTTTTAAACCTCACACAGCTGATCACCCGTGAAGTCTTAATTAATAAAAAATCTGGCATATGTCAAGGATTGTGAAAGGATTCACATTGGTAAAATCAAACATTATTTGGAAACCAGAATAAAAGAACATTTTAGAAATATTACAATATAAACAAATTGATAAATCAGCTGTGTAGATCATGTTTGGTCATTTAAACACAAAATAAATCAAGAGGTTAAATTATTGAAGCATATAAATGGTCCTATAGATTTAATGGTAAGGGAAAAAATATTGTGAAGATAATGAATGAATGTAATGAATTATTATTTATTTATGCCAACAAACTTACTGTTGGTGTTTTTAAACACACAAGCCGTGTGTGGGCAAAGTTTAAGCTAAGTTTAAAATAGCTCAGTGGTAGAGCGTCCGCCCGGCAAGCGGAAGGTCTGTGGTTCAAATCCCAGTTGTGGCATTGAATTTTTAAGTTCCGGTTCTACCTCTTGAATGTAATGAATTTTGAAATACTGCCAATTATATTCTTTCTTGGAAGTTTGAAAACAGTGTTGTAATAGTCAATTTAAACCAAAAAGGTGAGCCGATTAATAACATTAAACAACACTTATTATTTCCTGGAACATGTTTTGGAGGCTGACTTTCCTCCATTATCAATCGGACATCGATCCAGACTGCCTTTGTGGTTTACCAGGAAAAATACGAACTGGTTTGAGGATTCAATGTCATTCTGGCAGGTTGTCACAGTAGCTTAATGGTTAGAGCACCTGCCTAGAGTAAGCGGAGGGTCTGTGGTTCAAATCCCAGCTGTGGCATTGAATTTTTAAGTTCCAGTTCTACCTCTCAAACATTGCCCACACACGGTTTGTGTGTTTAAAAAAAACACCAACAGTAAGTTTTTTGGCATAAATAAATATTAACAAACTGTTTGTTTCCCATCACCGTGTGAACATTTTTTATTGTTCCATTTATAATGCCACCTTTAATATCTAAGGTCATATCAGCAGTGTTTTACCATTGGAACAGCAATGATGTTCACTTGCCTTAGAGTGGTTTGATCTTTGGGTTTCTATTACTTTGTGTTAATTATTACATTCATTTGACACGCAGACCATGTGAATTGTAACCTTGTACATAGGTATAGAAGAAAATTTTATAGTTTGAACTTCTGTGTCGATCAATCATACATCCAAGGTGCAGAGCAAATGTCTTAATTTTTGCACAGTTCCAACATGTTGTAAACTATTAAAAATTCATCAGTCAGCATGTTATGTGATATATTTAAATCATTATTTGAAATAAAACAAGCTGAAAACAGAAGTATCAATTTATAGTTGGCACACTGTTAGTTGGTAATTGACGTTTCCTGCCCACATGCTAATCAGCTCTGAAAACTTTTGCGTGCACTGTTTAGTTTGTGTTTTTTTATTACGGTCACGTTTACGAACACAAAATTCAGTGATAATTATTACGTGTAGTGTCAGTATTATGCTTGTGTCCTAGATGGGACAGCACGTGCAGTGGGAATAAGCAAGAACACAATAGAGTAGGCAAAGAAAAATATGAACTGGAAGTGAAACGTCTTCATTCAAACTTGAAACTGCAGGGAAGAAAAGCAGGAGAGGCAACCCAGTTACAAACCAGGATCCTTTTCAGCAGGTTGCAATTCCTCGCCATATTTATCGAGAAAAGAACATCCTATCATATTAAAATTGCATTCTTCTTGCAAGATGCAGAACTTTTTACAGGCAGCAAGACTTCCCTTCACAAAATACTGAAGGACAGGTTTCTGTTATAAAAAACTTAATAGCCATAAACTTCTGTTACAAAAACTGAATATCTGCACCCAGTGATGCTGGTTTCATTGGAATAAAGCATCAAATTGCAGTTATGGTTCTTTTACTTAACATGATGTAATTAAAATAGCCACAAAAGAGTTTGTATTTTGTTACAGTCAAACGAACAAAAAGTTAAGTTTCCTTATCAACATTTATGTAATATTGCATTTATGCAGATGATTATTGCTCATTTTATAATAAATGCTGGCATAAGTATTGAATAAAATATGACAATCAGTGTGTTTAAACATTTGAATTGAATCCTCATTCTTTTTTTGTGTTTGTTGCCTTAATCTGCTTTGATCCATTAGTGTTTACAGTCATTGTTCGTTCCTGCGAGGTTATGCAGCATTATTCATATTTTTGCTAAGCATTCGGTCATCACATGGCGCTAAAAGTGGCACCACTGTTGTCTCTGCTGGTTGAAACCTCAATCACCAATTAACACTAGAACCCCGGCGCTCGCCAGCTACCATTAACTACGGTAGCGGTCATTTTTGACCGTTCGCTTTTTCTTTGCCTTTTCCATGTACATTTTACAACTTATTTCTTACCAGTTTAATATTGTTATTATTAGGTAACTAGGTCCAATATATTATCACTGCGTATGTATAAATTATTGGAAAATTGCCTTTCTAGGACATACATTCGAATTTTCTATGGTAAATGTTTTCTCTAATAATCTTGTGGTAATGGAGAGTTAGGAGA
This sequence comes from Tenodera sinensis, assembly GCA_030765045.1. NCBI lineage: Eukaryota > Metazoa > Arthropoda > Insecta > Mantodea > Mantidae > Tenodera > Tenodera sinensis. The sequence goes on along the minus strand of CM060969.1, from coordinate 31,094,401 downwards.
AAAAAAACCTATTTAATTTGGTAGTATATAAAAAAAAGCCCGTACGATGAACGTATATCCTTTACTTATCTCTATTTTTCAACAGTATGTTTATTCAAATAAAAAAATAGTTCAAATTCTCAGAAAGGCGGAATATAATGTAATAGTGCAACTAAGAATATTTACGATTATGAACGTGATACAACTTTGTGTATAATAGAACAGTAATATAGCAACAAATATCTTTATATTAGTAAACCTATTATAGTATGACAACTATGTTAACACTTACACAGAAAGTTCCTTCCATTGTTATGAACATTAACTTAAGTATTGCATTTTACACACGTAAGAACTTTTCTAACTTCTGCTGTGCATTTTCCACATACTGGTTTCTTGCAAATATGATAGGAATTGCTTGCTTTATTCTGTGTGCAGTTATGACCTATTTGACACTTTCATCGGCGATTAGGGGTTGGATGTTCTTCGGTTGGATTAGTCTGTATACAATGTTGTCTGGTTCCCAAATAGGCTTCTCTTACCTCATCAGCGAGTTGAAGGATGAATCTGCGGCGTGAAAGTTCCTTGCCAATTATTTCTCGAAACACTATCCAAGCGTTTATGGTCCAATATGTTGTAAAAATACATGCATCGGCCATCTGCAGATACCAGCATGAACGGAATACAATCGTGCCATCTCATCAATCACATCCATTCCATATTTACTATTGTAAAACTGAACTGTTTCAGGAAGTTTCTTGGAGACTGCAGATATTGCACATAAGTTGTGAAGTGTACTCATTACAATTACATTTTTCTGTGACTTTCCTTGGTAGCTGATTAGCAAAATACCATCGTTTTTCTTCATGAGAATGGTATCATAAAGAGGAGCTCTGGAATTTCTGTGATCAGGAACTTCTCGTCTCGATCTATTCACAGTTCCCACTATACTAGTGCCCGGCTCCTTCAGTGTTTTAGCTAGTGATAGTGAAGAAAAGTAGTTGTCGGTGGTGACGTTTCGTCCCTTTTTTAGAAAAGGATTTTTTAGAAACATCACAACATATTCTGGAACAGATTCGTTCTGAGGCCGCTGATTATCCTTCCCCAGGCATGGGATATCGTTGCAGACATGCTTTCAGTTCACATCTCCAGGCATCCAGTAGTTTATACCAAATTTATCAGGCTTATTGGCCATGTATTGAATAAATGGACAGTGAGATTGTGTAGGATAAAGTTGTTCATCTACTGAAAGGAATGTACCTAGTATGTAGCAAGCCTTACAGTTTTCAATAAATTTGTTCCAAATAGTTGAAACTAGTGCAAACCATGGTATCAGAAAATATAGGTGGCCCCACTTTTTGGACCATAGTTCAGCTAGTTCAAGGCTTCTGTACCCAAGTGTATCCCACAAGTAAATTACCCTCTTGAAAGCGTCCAGCTCATCCAAGGAAACAATCCATTTCTCATGTTTCTTCTCTCTTGATTCAATTTCGGTACATTTTATGGTATGTCGAAGAATCGACTCATCATTGAACAACTTCCAAGCAGATGCATGGCTGCTGTCCCTTACATGTCTCTTAGCATAAGCAGTAGGGCCTTTTTCTTTCACAACATTATGTTATTCTGTTCTACCAGGATTGTGACCTGGATCTATGATCTGCCACTCAGTACCCTTATCTCTACTAAGTGCAGGAAGTTTTTCCTCTTCATGTTGCCTTTTTCTGCCTCTTTCTTATTATTGGTTGTGTTGAAGTGGTTGCGTTACCTGAAGCTTTAGTATTACTAGTAGGCATTCTATTTTCACTTGCCGCTTGTGATGCACTCAAATTGCATGGAATACACAGTGCTGTAAGTCATCTTCAAATGACGGTTGTATCGAGCTATGCCCATACCTTCTTACCTCCCTCACAGCACGAGAATTACAGGAAATGTTACCCTGAATTTGATTTTCTGAAAATAAATAAGCAAAGCAAATATATGTGTATATTGTGTACAAACAAGGAAATGAATAACTACATAAATGCACCTATTAGGAATACAGTTTCATGTTATGCAATATCTAAAGAAAGCAGAATAAAACGTACCATTCAAATAATCTTCACTGAACGACTCATCTTCCGATTGTTCTGATTCAGCTGGAGGTTGATAATCATCTTCACCACTACCACCTGATACATCGTCTGGTATATCATGAAATATAGCTAGGATTTCATCTGGTTTCAAACCACGAGACATCTTGCAGGCATAGATTCACAACGTACACTACTATAATGAACAGTTGGTATGAAGACGGACAAAGCAGATTAGTGACAATGAGAAATCCAACGACAGTGCGAGCGAAAGCCTAACAAAATAATTGTTGTTGTTGTTGTTGTTTTCTAGTGCCTTGCATCTGGCAATGAAGCCATTAGCATTCGTGCTCTCCAATACTTTTGAACTGTAGTTTCTTCTGATCTTAATGCTTCACAGGTCTTCAAGTGGTCTTCGTTCATTTCTGCTGGATCGTTACACAGGACACATACTGGTGAGGCTGAGATACCCATTCTGTAGAGATGACTTGCCAAGCAGTCATGATCTGTCAACAGTCGGAAGGCTGCAACAGCTGTCTTCCTTGGTCTCTGGGGGATTATATCTGGATTGGAAAGTAGTGTAATCCATTTTTTATCTTTGGCATTTGTTTCTATTTCTTGTAGATATGAATGACAAAAATTTTTTATGATCAAGCGTTTTATTGAGGAATATGAGAAATTGAATTTAGACTTTGGTTTTATTGTTGTGCCCTTCTTTGCAAGTGAGTCTGCAGCTTCGTTCCCCATGACTCCACAGTGTGCTGGAATCCATTGGAGATGAACAGTCTTATTAACTTTTTGGAGTTGTGTTAACATTTTGTAGCATTCTCTAATTTTTGTTGACTTCTTTGTAGTATTTGAACATATTCCCTGAATTGCAGCTTTAGAATCTGAAAGAATTACTGCCTTGTTAAATTTATTTAAGGGAAGATTTAATAATTGTCGGAGAGCAATGTATATAGCCTCTATTTCTCCATCATAATTTGTTGTGTCTCTGCCAACAGAATGATAAAAGGAAAAATGTGAACACGTAACTCCAGCTCCAGTAAGGTTTTCCTTCGAGGATCCATCAGTATATATGTGCAGCCATTCTTCTGTGGGATACCTAGTATTGATTGTTTCCAGAGCTAGAAGTTTTTGTATTTCTTTTGGTGTGTCTGATTTACTTATTTCCTCTATTAATTCCAAATTGAAGGTAGGTTGCAATAATTCCAATGGATTTTCTCTTATAAGTAGATTTTCTCTGGTGTTAGGAATGTTCAATTTGGATTTAATCTGTGTTACCTTTTCGAGGAAAGTACTATGAGTTTTAAGGATTGAATGGGGGAGGTTCTCTTCTTTCCATTTAGAGTTTGGCAGTCGTAACATTTTCTCGTGTTGGAGCAATGCTTGTTCTTCTATTTTTGTTGTTATTGATGGGGTCCGTGTTAAGGCAAGCATGGCATCAATAGGTGTGGATTTAACTGCTCCAGTGATTAGGCGAAGAGCCTGATTTTGTATTTGTTCAAGTTTATTGATGTTAGCATTTGCTGCTGTTATTAAAGCTTCAGGACAGTACAAGAGGTTTGGTTTAATATACATTTTGTATGTTGTGTTAAGGACTCTCCTTGAGCAGCCCCATTTAGCACCAGCTAACCTTTTCAGGATTTGCAATTTCTTTTCAACCTTTTCTGAGATGTTTGTTATATGTTTTTTCCAACTTAGCTTTCTGTCGAAAGTGATGCCTAAGTATTTGGCATCATCAACTGCTTTGAGTGGTTTACCATTATAATTTATGTTAACATTAACTGGTTTGTATTTTAGTGTAAATAATTCATAATTTGTTTTTTCCACATTGATAGTCATGAGGTTTTTGGAGCTCCATTCATGTACTTTGTTTAGGGCTGTTTCTATTCTGTCTTTAATTAATTCAGGTTTTTTTGAAGAGCCTGAAGTCCAAATGACTACATCGTCAGCAAATAAAGCAATTTTGGTTTCTAAAGTTTTTATTATTGATGGAAGGTCATTTATATATATGTTAAAGAGTGTTGTGCTCAGAACAGCACCTTGTGGAAGTCCTCGGTGTGTTTGTTTATATTTGGAAATGTATGTATTATATTTTGTGGCACAAAATCTTTGTGAAATAAACTGAGTTATCCACTTAAGCATGTTACTTTTCACACCTATTGATTGCAACTTCTCAACTAATTTATTTCTCCAGACTGAGTCATATGCTGATTTAAAATCAATGAATACTGCCAAGGTATCCTCCTTTCTATTGAAAGCTTCCTTGATGTCTTGGCTTAGTAGGAGTACATTTTCACTTGTACTATGATTCTGTCTGAAGCCGGTCTGTGAACTATTAATTAAGTTGTAATATTCTAGAAACCAGTTAAGTCTAGATGCCACCATTCTTTCCATCACTTTTGCAATAACACTGGTCAAAGATATTGGTCTGAAACTATTAATATTGTTTGAGGGTTTGTTTTTCTTTAAAATCGGGATGATAATGGCTTTTTTCCAGTCGGAAGGTACAGTCATTCTCCAACACGTGTTATACAGTTTAAGTAGGATTTCTTTTCCTTTCCTGCCAAGGTGTTTAATAAACTCTGGGTGGATCTTGTCAGGTCCAGGAGATTTTTTGTTCTGTAATTGTTCTATTGCTAAATCCAGTTCTGTTTCATTAAAATCCTGAATAAAAATATCATTTCGTATACCTTTTGGCTTACTAGTTTCTCTGATAGTTTTTTGGATAGCCTTATCTTGTTTTTTATACGCTTGGGGTATTCTTTGTGACTGAGCATAAAACTTGTTAAGGGATTCTGCTATTTCCCTATCTGTAGTTAAGCTTTTGTTATTATATTTTAATGGTTCAGTTGTATTTTTTGATAATTTTGTTTTATTAAGGAATTTGTATATTTTATTTCCATCTTTCCTATAGTCCATATGTTCTACAAAATTTGTGAAACTGGCCCTTTTTGCTGTAATTAATTCTTTCTTAAAAATGGCTGCTTTTCTTCTCCAGTTTTGTACATCTTCTGGACACTTGGTTCTTTCAGCTTTGACTCTTGCTATATTTCTTTCGTGTTTTAACTTAGATAAAGATGGAGACCAAAAGTAGCTATATTTCTTTAACTTTCCTTTGGGGATATGTGTTTTGGCTGCTGTCAATAATATTTCACAAATTTTTTTATTCATTTCATCTGTTGACTTGAACTCTGATTCTAACAGTATATTACACTTCCCTTCTACCTCATTTTGGAAACTGGACCAATCTGCTTTTTTAAAATTCCAAGAAGTTTTAACTTTTGGTTTGTTATTTTTATTTATTAGACCTCTTATGGAGTTTATGGTGATTCTGTGGCCTGAACCTGGGTCTTCTATTATTTCTCTTTTTGTACTGTCACAAAATAATTGTTACAAAATAATTGTAACGGTCAAAAATGACCGTCTCCGGGGTTCATGATCAAACATGAAAAAACGCCCACGTAAATAATGACATGCTGAAAATTATTATGCTATATAAAACTAGAGGTTATATCAGGAAAAGTCATGAAAGGCCAAGCTTCATTTTTAAAAACCGGCGGAACTATACTTATTTAAATATCAAGAACGGTCAAAATGACCGCTACCGGGGTTCTAGTGTTAAGGATCCACAGACTTTAGAACTTGCCTTAGTTGTTGTCCCCCTGTAGATATGACAAGATTCATTAATCTTATTTATACAGAATATAAGAAAATAATTAGTAGCTCTGGGAATTGAACCAAGTAAAGAATTCTGTCTGAGCAATTAGCAAGAACGGTGCATGCGCACACCCACTAAATATGCTTATTTTGGATTCAAATTTCAGATTGTGTATTTCCATTGAAATCTCAATATCACGTTTTTGGATTTTGGGTGGAATGCAAAACTTTTTACTTATAAAAGGTAAATACAGTAGAATCCCGATTCGTCAACTCTCAAAAACTTGACATTTCTTTTAGCTCAACAACCTCTTTCATTATTATTTATTTATGCCAACAAACTTACTGGTTTGAGAATTTAATGCCATTCTGGCAGTTTGTCACAATAGCTCAGTGGTAGAGCAGCCGCCCGGTAAGCGGAAGGTCTGTGGTTCAAATCCCAGTTGTGGCATTGAATTTTTAAGTTCCAGTTCTACCTCTCAAACCTCTTTCATTTTAACTTTTGTTTATTTTTTATTGTTAAACTTAACTGTAATACTTTCTATAATGTAATGTATGGTGTGAACAGTATAGGTAAATTTTAATTAGTATATGTATACAACCTATTGCATTCTCCCTCACAATGACAAAGGGGTTGACCTCATAATGACCTTCAATATCCTCTATGTGATCTGCAAGAAGAAATGAACCAAGACCACCTTCAAATATGCCCAGCTACTACTAGCGCCCCATTCGTCAGTGAAAAATAGTGGAGAGCAAGACGATTAATGACTTCATTGTCAGAAATCCAGCATTAGATAACAAAAATAACATATCTAGTCAAAACATATGCAGCCGGCAGACCATTGTCATGAAAGCAAAAGCTTGCCGCTAATAATGTGGATTCACGCCACAAACACTTGTTAGGAACTATAAAAATTGAATCAGTGTTAAAATATTTCAAGTATTTATCTTGTAAGTGATGTTAAGTGTTTCAACACCAATTCAGTTTTTATAATAATTTAGATTCACATCACTGTTACTACTGTACTTTTCAAATGGGAAGAGTTCTGATCTGCAGCCAATGAGATACGTTTACTGCACAGAGTTGCAAGCTCCTTTCATATTTCCCTCTCTCTCGCACACTGTCCTAGTTCATGCAAGGCTATCTCTTCCCATTTGAAAACACAGTAGCTTATTCAAATATACACAGACTTGATAGGAAGTTTTGAAAGTTTAATGCTTTACCCACTAGAAAGGTATTTTTAGAGAAGATGAATTGCACAGTGGTTTATGACCGAGTTCACTTTTGTATTTATAAGACAATAGAGGTATCAGGTTATTGTTCCAACTTCTGTGTAGCACATAAACATCATGATGGACCATGCATGATTAAGCACAGTGCTCTCTCAGCAGTGTTTATTTCAAGGAAGTGTAGGAATTATGTATCTGATTAACTAATAGGAAAATTCACACTAATATTTCACCTCTCAAGTTATATCTAATATAAGGAAAATTGAAGCTATTAACAGTGAAGCAGCAAGATTCTAAAGTAAGAACAAATTAGAAACTAAAAACTCAAGTCAGTTTGTGCAAAAAGAACTTGCAACATTACTAAGATAAGTGAAGTTTTTAGTTTCTAATTTGTTCTTACTTTAGAATTTATATCTAATATGTATACATTTCCAGTATAATGTGAATATCAAGGTTATATTTTGTAATATAACCCAAAGCTATTCAGGTAATGGGAGACATGGCCAACATCGACTGTAAGAGAAACTTGCGATGTATAACGGAGAAGTGGTGGTTGTCAGTCATCTATCCAGGCCAATTAAATAAGGGACCCTATAGGCACTATTGATTGAAACATCATATAAGACAGACATGCATTTGATTGATTAAATATAATGAGCTACTTATTTGCAATCTATAATAGTGGATTGCATGTTGAGAGATATTCAACGAAGCATCGCACAATATTATTTGCCATGCGCGATTGCACTTAAAACATTAAACAAAATAAATGAGAGATGCTATATTGAATTTAGCATACCCAAGAATCATGAAGATATTAAACTGAATAGCTTCGGAAACTTATTACAGTTATGTTTGTAAAGAGTAAAGTTATTTATTATACTGAAATGTATATTTTGAAACAACAAAGGAAATACACAATAAGAAGACTGCAGAAAGTAGGACAAATTTTTTCCTTGCTAATTTTCTTTTTGTTAATGAAACTACGGGATGGAAAAATAACTAATCCGTCAACTAAGAGCAAACAAAATGTAGAAAGCATGGAAGCAGGTGCAGCAGGAGAAGAAGTTGAGATATTGCAAGCAGTAGAAAGGGAAGCAGTGATAATATGGGAAAACCAAATGATGGTGGGAGAAAAAATTATGAGAAAAATGGAATTAACTTTACAACAAAATGGGACAAAAACGGATAGGTTATTATCTGACTTAGGGTCAAAAATGGATGAATTGAAACTAAGACAAGATGTAGATAATAGTAGAGATCAATTAGGACACGATAAAAAAGTAGAAATTAAAGAATATAATGATGAGATAATACAAGAAATAAATGAAAACAGGAAAGAAAATTAAAGTAGTAAAAGCAGAGATATAGCAGAATGCGAGGTTAGTTTAGAAGATGAAACTGCTAGCATGGGAACTAAAATGGAAAACAATGACAAGCTTATATCCAAAACAGACAATGTAGAAGAATCTAATAATTGTTGTTAGCTAATGATGGATTTCTGACAATGAAGTCATTAATCTTCTTGCTCTCCAATATTTTTCACGGAATCTAAAAATGTAGGTAAAGGAAATAAATGTAATGGGAACTGAAGCTGATAGGAAAATAGCAAATGACGATATTGTAAAATATATGTATAACCAAGAAACCGATCCATATGTGAAGTCGAGAAGAAAGTTATGTAAAAAGGAAATACGTAATAGTAATGAAACAGAACAGTGAGATGGAACATATAATGTATAAAGAAGAAATTACAATAGAAAATGAAATGTACGAAACAATAAGCGTAATTCCAGCAAAAACAGCTGATAGAATTGTAAGTGCCGAAGCACATGCACATATAACACAACGTGCTGGTGAGACAAAGAAGCTTCAGTGCAAAACCACACACACCCACCCCCACCCACACGTGCACACACTCAAACTAGTTCAAAAGATACAAGAGGAGAGGGGCACAACACCCACAGTTATGGAACTTTAAGAAGCGAAAAAAGAAATATTGTTTCTGGAATGCATAATCGCACACACTTATAAAATTTGTAAAATGCATTCATTGGAGTTGAGTTATGGTTTTAAATACTTGATTTGTTCATTTAACTTTGTTTCAGAAACAAGAGAACAATTTAAAATTGTACTATCTGTCACTATTTGCAAATTTTAAAGAAAATATAAGTTAAAAATTAAGAAATTCTAGATTTCTCGATTCTGGGTTAAATGTCAGAAAATCTTTTTATACGTATCCATAGTAACCACTAACACAATTCACAAACATATAGACACACTATAAAGGAACAAAATTTAAATTTTTAAACTAAAAATTGCACTTATTAAAGCTCAAGGAATTTTATTTTGTCAGCAAAATGCTGCTTGGAAATCTGCATATAATTACCTGAATGTTCTGTGCTCTAGAACCTTAGCTCGATGTGCCATAATGCTGAGTTTGTGCAAACTAGGTTGTCTATTAAATAAAACAATATCTCCATCTCTTAAATGTCTCTCTACCAAATCTCCTGGCTGAAAACAGTGAAAACAAAAATATTAAGTATTTTTATCACTGTACAATATTTACCTTGTTCATGGTACCAGACTAGTGTGAATGATATTTGTGTTAAATTAAAACGTGTCCCGCCTCCCAAAACATTAAACTAATAAAGATGAGCTCAAATGTATGACAATTGGCGCTTGCTAGTGTTATGAATGTTACAGAAATATTTGATCAAGTGACTAAAGCCAGTGTTCTCTATTACCTTAAGATTTCTCAAGGCTTATAAGCTTCTAGCTTGTGTTAGCAGTTTATAAGGGATGCTTCAGAAGTTGCCACTTAATAACCCAAGACGCAACAGCCCTTTCTGTGCCAAGACCTACCATCCAACTGCTGAGTCCCCTACATCTGCGTCACAGGTATCATGAGTGGGGTGCAGTACTGGAGGGTGGTACGTGGACAGTGCCCCAATCCCTCCCAGCCAGTTATGGGTCTATGCAACCAGGGCTGCTACATTTCAATCAAATAGCTCCTCAGTTGGCCCCTCAGGGACCTAACAAGGGACCTAATCTCAGACTAGATCTTCCAGCGGGAGAGAATCCCCATGCAAGTATGAAGAATCAAACCCTGGTCTCCGCTTGGTAAACAGTAGCACTACCACCGTGCTAAGGAGATAACCAGTTGCCACTTGGCAGCATTACTTTCTCATGCAACCACCTATCACAGTGCTCAATATCAAGAAATGAAGTCACAGCAATGTTACAACCATGTAGTTATACTTGCACGAATAGCTGTCATTTTCATTACTGTTATTGTTCTAAGCAGGACAGACTCCAGGAGTGCTGCCAACCCCAATCACACTTTCAGAGATAACCTAAAGTTTATCTGCAATGTCAGTCTTACATGACTACTTATTCTCACACAACGTATGGGTATTTATATTTAAATAAGTAATCAATAAATAAAACTCAAGAAGAGATACATATGGTGAAAGAACAGGATTGTTCTGAGCATAATATAAAAACAGGCAAAGTCACACTAAGAATGTTCAATATTTCAAGTTTACCCTTCATCAGGAGATTCAAAGATTAAAAATCCAATATACTGCACTCACATGACTTTCTCTTGTACTAACTATTCCTGCAAACTCTTATCCCAATATCTTCTTTGTGTTAGTTGAAATAAACATTTGCAGAAATTATCTTGTTTGCTTATTTCCTTTAAAGTGGAATGAGAATATGGGAAAACAGTAGGCTTTGAGCAAGTCAAATGTTTTAAAGCTTTCAAATTCTGTTCTCTTTGCACAGTTAACATATAAAAATTGAATAATGATGTTCCATTTGACAGAAGTATAAGTTCTCCAAAACTCACACAAATAACAAGGTGTAACTCCGAAATGGTTTACTCTATAAAATAATTTATTCAGACATAAATTGTGTATTTTAGCAAGATCTACATTAGTAAGATTTGGTTTATCTCTAACGGTTTACCACTTATGCAAAAGTCGTCCAGAGTAAATATTACTACAGGGGCTATAGCCAGAAAATTCAAGATATACACAAGGACCTTTTGCTAAAAGTGCTTTTTTTTTAATTCAGGGGGCCTCAAGACATATGTTTCTGGTGAAATCTTGACATCAAATTTTTGGTTGGAATAGAATACTTCCTCTACTTTACTATACATAGTAGAGAAAGTAAAAATATACACAAAATGAAAACACACTTGATTGCACTGGTTAATAATCATTTTTATAAGATATACAATGAAGGGGGTCACCTTGCGCAGTACAACCTACAAGAGATCTTTTGTGGCTGTCATTTCCCAACAGGAAGGGATATATCTATGTTTAAATGTTTCATGCAGGGAAAGGTTATTTATCACGTCTTAAGTAATTCTATATTTGCACTAATTACCAAACTAAAAAAACATAGATATTACACAATACTTAACAATCCTCCTAGCCAGTGAATAAGCAGAATTACAAAAGCAGTTTAGTATCAATTATTAGTTAGCACTCTGAATATTTGAGATAAGTATTAGAAATAAGAACAATATAATATTAACTATGTGCATTTAACTTCTTTCTCAAGGCATTTTTACCTATGCAAGTGGTTTCCCTTGATTTACACTTTCCCCACATTTAACTACTGTTCCCCTGGTTCCTAAGTGTAAACGAGAGATACTATCGTATGCTCTTCTTTGAATATATATTTTCCAAATCATCTATTTTATTCACTTTAAAATGTGATTCATAAGGGCACATAACACTTACTTTCAACTCCTGTGCTATTTTGTTCCTGTTCACAAATCTCAAAGCTTTTTTAAATGGCTGCCCTCTTTGCTCAACACAATTTGCTCCAGGATGTTTGTCTGGACCATTTTTAATCAAGGTCTTCATTAGTTGGATATTCGCCTGTGTCACTCTTTCTGGGAAAGTGAGAAGTTTTGCCACATGTACTGGTACTCCAACCTAAAACATAACATAGTCTCAAGATAGAAAACTGATGAAAATGAAGTGTTTAGAACAGTGGAACATATTAATAAATTGATAAATATATCTAAAAATGTTTAGAAAAATATTTCTAAACATATTCTGCATTCAAATCAAATATCTGAAAGGCACCTATGTTTTTAAACACATGGCAGCATTATATGTGAGCCTCTGTATTACAGACTTACATGCTTTTTATTGACATAAAATTATACTTGAGTATATGTTAAAGTTAAATGGACAAATGAAAACTTATGTGAAAAATGGTAGCTTAGAATTTGGGATGCTTTTCATTTAACTTTTTGGGATAATTCAAACACTTTTATTTGTTTTATGGAGTATTAATTAAATAGTGCATGTTATAATTTCGATCAACAAAGTTAGAAAGGCTGGGTGATTATGTTTCCATACCTGTTCAATAAGTAAGTTGGGATCTGGTGAGATGACAGTTCGACTGGAGAAGTCTACTCGCTTGCCAGACAGATTACCTCGAAATCGACCCTGTTTGCCCTTCAGTCGTTGTACAAGGCCACGGCTAGATTTTTTTGGCTGCAAGAGTAATATCAATGAATGTATATTTCTTACAGTTTACATAACTACATTTAATGTTAAAATAATAGTTTACCATTAAGAGTATAACTTAGGGGAAAAATTAATCCTTTTAGTTTTACTACCATTATTTACATTATATTTAACTTGGCATATATTTAAATTTGTTCATTTCCATGCAGCTCTTGATGGAGAGAGATGCAACAGGAATGGAACCTATGTCAATGTGGAATAGGAATACATCTGCCTGACTCATGGCACTTCCTCATGCAGTTGCATAGGAACTACTTTGCAGATCTACTGGAACAACAGCCAGTACATTATTTTCTCCCTCTTCTAGTCAGTGGTTTGTTTCTGTAACATTTTCTAGGCGTTATACTATCACTTTCCATAATCGATTGAAGAGGCTGATAATTGCTGAGATCATTGATGTCTATTGAGATATTGTTCTGCAAGAATGAGCTGCATTTTTCCTTCCATACACTAAGACCATGTTGGCCTTCTCTTCATTAGTAAATTCCATCATGACCTACTGCTTGAAGTGTCATAAACTGACTAGAAAGTTGCAATGCAATCAATGAAAGAAAACACAATGTAAACATAAAATTGTACCTACTATATATTCATTCTAAGGTTGATCCGCGCGAAACTTACAGCAGGTGGCCAGTTCACAGTTATAATGTATCCTTCCGCCATTCGCGCCAGAAATACTGTCACAACCACGTGGTGAGTGCATGCAATACGTAACAGAAAGGATACGATCCCTTATTCCGTCAATTTAAAGAGTGACTAACATGTAACTAGAGACGATAAGATTGATAGTCACAACAAAATAAACGATGCACATGTCATAATTATTATTTTTCTTTGCGAGCACTGTTTATACTGGTACTCGAAAAACCGGTGAACTCAGAAGTTAATTTTGCTACTTCTTTGACGGGAACAGTTGGATATTTCTCACACAACTTATAATACACGTTAAACACTATTGTTTTTTCACCACTAGTCAATGGATTTCTCGCCTTATGCTTTGCATAAGTCGACGAAGACGCAAGAGCAAATTCACCGCGGCCGTCCGCCATGATTCTAAATAGAAACTGCTGGCTGTAAACAATAACTCAGATATCTGGTAATTCCACGAGTTGCATGCTGAAACTTGTAGCTCTGTTTATCAGTATACATCAGCGTTAATTAACCTCTTAGGTATTTGTGTAGAATGTTACATCATTTAACGATAAATTCATTCTAAAACTTAGATTACTAGGATGGGACTACTTCCCTGCACGTATTGCTACCCTGTTGTGCCACGGTGCACTGGTCAGATGGGTTTGTTTTGACGCGGACAAACCTGAGACTGAACTTATAGTAACTACTAATCAGCTCAAAGGAACAAACAACTGTTGGTGTGGAAAACTTTTTAAAATAGGATTTCTTGAAACTACTTGCACTAGAATCTCACAACAATCACCATTGACATTCTAATTTATTCTACTTTTATTTTGTTAATGTCAATAGGCATTATTCCATCTAAAAATTGCATGTTTGTCAAAAAAATATCCCTTTTAAGCATAATTAAAATCAGTGTATAGGCTACAAATACCAGTCCCTGACTACCATTCAATTCTGTGAAAACTGCATGTATATCAGCAGCACTTTCCATTTCTGAAATACTTGTGATGCAAGTTTTAGATGGTTCATCACATATGTTTATTTGCAGTACATGGGTAGGCCATCCTGCCTGTTTATATCCACTCCAAGCACTATGCGCAAGTACAATTAAAGTCTTTTGCTTTGCAAACTCCAAAAATAATAATACATAACAATGAGAAATATAGCACTTGTGTAAATCTATTATTGCTATACCTGCATATTTAGAGGTATTCCAGATGTTTCACTATTGATGTAAAGGGCACAATGAAGCTGTAGAAAATCCCAGTCTTCAATGATCATTTGCACTTTTGCACCTGACTGGCGATGCTTCATTATGACGTCATTAATGAACACTATCTCTGACAGCTTCATTGTCAGATCATCTTCATTTCTGTAAGCACAAGAAACAAGTTTCAAACACACTGTATAGCTTTAGAATTTATGCAATTAAATAATGAATGGTGTGTACTTACGTTCCTGACTTCAAATCAGAAACAACAGAAGGTCGAATACACAATGGAGGTACTGGGATACGCTGTAGAATTAGGTCCTTTGGTCTTCCACAAGAAGGATTCATCAATAACAATGGAATATCTTCTTCAGGAATTCTCTCAAGAAGATGTAGAACCTCTAATGGGTTGTAAATATGTGCTAACCCACTAGAAACAGCTGACTCAATTTCTCTGTTGTATTCAACCACCTCATTGTAGGCAGCTATAAAGAAATATCAAAATGCAAATGATTATTGATTTAGCTTTTAATTTTCTTAAGCTAAAGTGACAATGAAATGTGGACAGTGAATGTAGTTCATAACTAAACAAAAACAAAAAAATGTTGCATTACATTGTATTTTAACCATGTGGTAGATTATATGGTAATGAGCGATTGGTGCATGAAATAAGTTCATATATTCATTCCATTTTCTTGAGTTGTGTGCATGATAAAGGGATGGCAGTGGTCATATTTTAATGACTTATGATTGCATAACATGTCCCTCAATCTCATAGCAATGGGTGGGTGTCTGAGATGTATACATGTTACTTATATTCTTCAGCTGCATGGAATTTTAATGTTCCTCGTATATAACTGTACACCTGTTATTGAAACATTTAGAGCAGGAGTCGGTAAATTGGTCATTACGATTGCACAAATAGTGATGTCAGGGAACACAACCTGGCATGCACATGATGCACGTTTTTCGAAGGAGGGGGATTTGAAAGCTGCAGTGATGCTGTAAAGGAACTTCTCTAACATACGTTTGATTTTACACATGCTTAATATACACAGACTGAGAGGGCTTTATCATTTATTTTTTATTAATCTATTATTTACTTCATCAGGAGTATTATGGTTTCACATACAACTAACGTTAATTCATAAGTACTGACATACAAACAAAGCATGTAGGTTTTCATCTGTAAGTCACAATCTGCTTTTAGGATTGTAAAATCCTCAATTTAGAACAAAATTGCTACACACAGCAATATGAATGGGGAGACAGAAATGCCGTCACATCAAGTTCTCTACATAAAAGAAAATCAGCCTTGTTTTGTAATTCTGATTTCAAAATTATGTTTGTAAATTCGCAACCTCAATTTGTAAATGTGGAGAGGTAGAACTGGAACTTAAAAATTCAATGCCACAACTGGGATTTGAACCACAGATCTTCCACTTACTGGGCGGCTGCTCTACCACTGAGCTATTGTGACAAACTGCCAGAATGGCATTAAATTCTCAAACCTCTCAAACTTTGCCCACACACGGCTTGTGTGTTTAAAAACACCAACAGTAAGTTTGTTGGCATAAATAAATAATAATTACAATCTGAAGGTTATTTAATCCTGGGATATAAAGTACTTACAATAGTAAGTCACCATTGGGGTAATTTGTCTCTGATGTGAGACTGCCTTTGTGGTTTACCAGGAGAAATACGAACTGGTTTGAGAATTTAATGCCATTCTGGCAGTTTGTCACAATAGCTCAGTGGTAGAGCATCCGCCCGGTAAGCGGAAGGTCTGTGGTTCAAATCCCAGTTGTGGCATTGAATTTTTAAGTTCCAGTTCTACCTCTCAAACTTTGCCCACACACATATGCTAATGGCTTCATTGCCAGATGCAAGGCACTAGAAAACAACTTTGCCCACACACGGCTTGTGTGTTTAAAAACACCAACAGTAAGTTTGTTGGCATAAATAAATAATAATTACCAACAGTAAGTTTGTTGGCATAAATAAATTGTAAATGTGGTTTTACACAAAGACCTTTAAGGTTATATAAACCTAGTGTATGTACGTTGTAATCCACTTCTTCACTAGACCACAAAGCTTCATTGAATATTTAAACTTTATTGTTACATTTACTGACAAAGATTGGTTTTATATTATTTTAAAATACCTTAAGACTTTGTACTTGTGACTTGATGTAGTCTTTGTGACAACACTCGTAATGCCGTTAAATGTTCGAATGGCAAACATAAATCAAAACTTTCAAACAAAATAGACATTTCACATGTTCACCCATAGTGCTGCAAAAATATTGTTCTTCCCACTCCTCTTGCTCCTTTTGATGCAGAGACCTTAGTGTCAATAAAAAAATGCAGAAAGAAAATTTGAATGTCTGATTCACAGACCCTATCGGTAGAAAGATGCATCTCAAAAAATGAAAATCAAATTACAGCAAAATCTAGTGGCAGCATCAAGAAGGAGCCAAAAAATGAGGTTGAGTGGAATTATTAATCTTTTACAAAAATACATGCTGCTTGGAACTAAAATAAAAATAAATACACTTGGTATTTTGTTATTTTGCCAAAATTAAAATCCTGAATATACACGGACTTTTATACTAAGAGATTAAGAGAAATATGAGTGAACTGTTAACCTTGTCTAACTTAAGGAAATACTGAAGTTTGGCAATGGGTAGTCCACTTTTGCTAATCTTTTCATGAGCTTTTTTGAAATTCAAATTACAAAATCATTCCCTCTAATTTTTATTTAAAATATGGTATAGATATGTGGATGATATTTTTACTCTTGTCCCTGAAAAACAAATAAATGATGCTTTAAAACTTTTAAATTTACAGGATAAAGCCATACAATTCACTTTGGAAACCGAAAATGATGGATGCCTTCCGTTTCTAGATATAAAAATTAAAAAACATAACAATAAATTGAATTTTGGTATTTATAGAAAATCTACTCACACTTACATAAAAAATAAGTTTTAATCCTCTTGCACATAAATTTGCTGTTTTCAATAGTTTAATTTATAGGTTAATAAATATTTTCCTTAATAAGGAAGAATTTGACACAGAATATAAACACATTAACACTGCAGTAATTAATTGTTTTAATACAGATTTTATACATAAAAAGATAGAAAAATTTAAGATCAAATGACTGTTAAAGAGGTTTCTATCCTAAAAAAAATAAAAGATAATTACATTTTTAAAAAGCTTACTTACCAATAAAAAATTTACAAAAATTTTTAAAGAATATGGAATAAATTTGGTCCCTTGAAATAAATTTAATATACAAAATTTACTAAATTGTTCCAAAAAAGGATAAAATTCCAAATTATAAAAATTCTGTTTGAATTGTGATAGCGTTTACATTGGTAAAACTAAACATAATTTAGAAACCAGAATAAAAGAGCATTTTAGAATATTAAATATAAACAAACTGATAAATCAGCTGTGGCAGAACATTTTTGGTCATTTAATCATGAAATTAATCCAGAGGTTAAATTATTAAAACAATTAAATAATTAAATGGACTATAGATTTAATGGTTTGGGAAAAGATATTTATTTTAAAAAACAAGAACCGTCTTATGAATTTTGAAATAACTCCAATAGATTGTATTTATAGGCTTTTGTTTTCAGAGATTGTTGACAGAGTTTTAAAATGAGCATTAGTAACCACGGTAACTTGTTTGTATAGCTTTGAAAATAAGTTGGAGACAAATTGAAACATGTCAGCTGTAGAAAATCTTGCAATATTACTAAGATTAGTGAATCTTTTAGTTTCTAATTTGTTAGTTTAGACTCATCTGACTTTGTTAAATCTGATTACTTGAGATGGTGTTGTATAACATGATAACATCCTAAAATTAATTTCCACTTGCCTGGTAACCATGTGGGGACATTTATTGTAGGTGAAAAATACTGAATAACAACAATTATTGTTAATTAAGTTGGGAAGGGTTGAAAATTCTTACTTTTCAGAGTTAAAAAACCAATGTCATAGGATTGAATCATGTGGGATCCAAAACAGATTCAAACCTACAGAGGTACCTCAAGAAGTAGGGAGTAAAATCAGGCAGGATGTTTCTACAGAGTATTTATACTGTCCCTGCAGCTGTGAAACTGATTCCCGATGACTGGGGGTGGGGATTAGCATGCAACATCCAACAGCCCAGCCTTTACCTGCCTTGCTGGCTGAGCCAGGCAGTACCTTGACAAACGACAGTCAGCAAAACAATGGCAGCTGTGTACTGTTATTTCAACTCGAGAGAATTCCATTAGGTAGGATCCAGAAGCTTCATTTTGAGAAACATCTGCTGTGGACCAGACACTACATAAGGAACTCGCTTGTGTCCAGAGACTAGAGTGAAGTGACAGGCCAAGAAGTTAAAATGTTTACGAAGGATTCAGTGGACAGTGACTGTGAATCTTGTCACGTGCATTCAGTGTGAGTTGTGATCCAGTAGAGACAGTTCACTTCTGATTCAATGATTAAGTTCTGTTGCTCCAAATTCTACAAATAAGTGTTCTAATTTTTTACAATAACATTTCATGAGCAATAGCTCCACAATCGTGGTCAGCAAGCTTTTGCTCACAAGGATGTAGAGAACCTTTTTATGTATACAAAACTGAGCATTTGCTTGAAATTAATAAGAAATGGGCTTAAAGCTTTATTTATACCATCCAATGAACTGAACCATTCCTTTTATGTGAGTTCCTATCTGAGGAACAGCCTCAACTGAATGAATTCTTTTTTAATGACTTCTTTAGTACAACAAAACAGCAATCAGCTATTACTATATACAGTCCTATCTTCCAGCAGAGATCCTCCTTCAATTATTTAGGGAATGCTTATTTAGGGAATGATTTACAAGAACCTAATTGTGGCATAGTTGTACAATTTTTATCCATGGTGATAATTGCATATAAGTTCTCAATTATTGGCTTCTTACTTACAATTCCTTATGATTAGATCTCATTGAGTAATACTGTACACAAAGACCTGATTTCCCTACAGATAATAGTTACTCATTGAACTACAGAGCAGTTTATATGAACATAATTTAAATGAAAAACAGTATGTAATCAAACTTTGTGGATCAGATACACTAAAAGTTCAATGATAAACTTAAAGAAGTAAAGAGTAGAAGACTGAAAAACTAGACCTATATCTTACCCAGTGTTTCTTTCACTATGGGTTCTGTATTTTTCTTGGATTTGTATTTTTCATGTACAATTTTCAGTAAGCCACATTTCTTCACAGTACCATTTAAGGCATGGCAATGTGGACAAATTGTAATTTTTTTAGCTTTATCTAGGATTTGTTTTCGGAGGGCCTTTCGCGCCAAGTATGTCAGTGCTGGATTCATGACTTTCATTTTAAAAGGCTTTCGAGCTTCTTCAGTCAGAAGAACTCGGGAACATGACTAGAAAAAAATTGAAGAAAAACACTTTAAGAAAGCTTCTTCACTGGCAAAAATAGCACATGTAAACTACTTACAGAGCAGAATGAAGCAAATTCACAAGTGAATAAAGTGTGCTCACTGTTTTCCCAATTAACATAAACATTTAAAAAGCAGGTAGCAGGTAAGGACTCTCTTTTGAGATAGCCTTACTCAGGGAGTATTGCCCCTGTCCACATGAGCTCCAGGGCCTTCTGACCCAGAAGGTATTACCCGGTACGGGTCCCACCCACAGGGAAATGTGGGGATAGACTGTGTTCCTAAGCTGCAGTGACGGTAATCAGTCTAGGAGAAGATGACTTCAAAATCAAACTCCTGGTTCTCCTGGTTGGGGGTTGTGCAGTAGGCTGGTACCCTACTCACGTAAACATATTAACCTCGCTAAAAATGCTCCAGTTAATCTTAGCCCAAATTTTGCAAACTTTTCTTGCATTGATTAGATTAGTTGTGAGTATACTTTATTCACTAGTGAGATGCCAAGTACATACATTTTTCTATAGCTTTAGAAGTCAACTACTTGAATTAACTTTATTGTGAGAGAACAAATGTGAACTTTACAAGAGATGAGAGGAAACAGCATCTAAAGAACATACCTTACAGATTGTCTGCAGTATGGAAATAACGGATCGGAAATAGCCAATATGAAACACAGGCAGCTCCAGATCAATATACCCATAATGACCAGTACAATCATTCAACCCTTTTCCACATGTTGCACAGTCAGCATCTTTTTGATTTGTGCCCTGAGAAACAAAAATATCATGTTGCATTTATTAGCATTGACATTAGATCAAATATGCCTTTTTCAAAATGGAATACATTACTTAATAACAGATTAATTCAGCACATGATCTTTATATATTATTCTGAGATGAAATCTTTGTGAATCCATTAGCAATGTAAACATTTATCATAGTTAATGGTTTAATTATCTAATTTTGAGGTCTCCGAAGACAATTTTTTAATTTTAATTGGAAGTTGCAAAAATGCTTAAGCATTGAAATGGAGCAAGCAAAGTAGTGTGCTGAGCTTTATTTTCTAAAAGATACAAATTTTATAAATTGTGTATAACAGCTAAATCGTCAATATTAAATCTACTTCCAAATAATTGTTACTTATGGATTACTTGCGTAATTGCAATGGGAAGGCCCTGAGAAAATATTCAAAAAAATTTTGCGATCTATATAACATATATTTTGAAGTGAGTGGAGTATATTATAAAGTAATACAAAAAAAAATCTTATGTGTACAGCTAGGAATTTTAAGTGCAAAATTCTGATTAGAAAGGTGCAAAAAAGGTGCATTAATTTGGGTGAAAAAAGGTACAAATTTTCCATTTTAATTTTCACTCAACAACACAAAAACCAATTAAGCAATTACATAAAATAACTAAGGACAAGGACACAAAATTCACTGTCACAAGTCCAGAAAACTACTGAAGCAGCTCAATGGTTTTTTCAGTGAGGCTGCACCTTCAGTCACTAAGTGTTTGTATGTTGAAAAGGAACGTTCAACGTCAACAGACACAAGTGGTGCATAATTTGTTAGCAGTCTATAATTAAAATCCTTGTTCGTTGCAACATCTTCAATATCAGGGCTTTTGGCTAAGCTCTGTTCTAGCTTCTGCTTTCCAAGCCCCTGCAGTACTGTCTTTATGTCCATCATAATTGCCCTTTGTGAATCTTTCTCAGGGCACTGCTCCTCTAATTTTGTAATGGCCTTCATCAAAACAGAGTAGCCATGCCTTGCGACTCCTGTTTACTTCCTAGTTCTCTGTTTTTTTTTTACAGCAGAAGAATCATCTGATATTTCACATAAGATATTGCATGTAGCCTTGAAATTGTTACAAACACTGAAGCCTTCAGCCAAGTATCTCACCTAGTGAGAATTGGAGAAATTGGAAGAGGAAGTCCTCTAACTTCAACATACTTCTGTATCCTAGCTGGAGCCTTTTTCAACAATTTCTTGATGCAGGACAGAAATTCATTTGCATATGAATATTCTTCTTTTATTGCCTCACAAACTCGGTGCAATGCAGGTAACATGCTTTAGATTATAGTACATAGGCTTGAGGTTAGAAATGACCAGTGACATGTAAGATGCTTGATCTGTAAGTGCTAGCCACACTCGATCATATTGAATGCCATCAGGCACAGCACACAACATGCATCTTTGAAACTACGCATTACATTAGCATTGTATGTTTTGTTCAGAAAGTAGGTTTTCAACAACATAGGTTTCTCTTGTTTACCATTTAGGGCTGCTACTAAAATATTATGACTTGCCTGATCTGTTTTAATTTTTCTTCACGCAGAGGTTGAAGACACGCTTTTCTTAAGGTACTCTCATCTGGGACAGACTTCCCAGTATATTTTTCCAAATATGCTTTCTTAATAGGGTTGTTGAACTTGGAAAGAGGAATACCACATGCCGCATATGTCTTCGCTGTATCACTGAACTATTAATGAACTTGAAGAAGCCAGCGCCTCGCCAATAAACTGTTGATGCCCTCCATCTTAACTGCACTTTAGTTCCTTATTTTTCGTGTGTTTTGCACCGCCTATATGCTGCTTAACACGATTGCATTGGTGTTTTTCATCAACTGTAATTGAAATGTCACAAACACTGCATCCCAAAATAGATCCATCACTTTGAATTCCATCTACACTAAACTGTTACAGCCATGAGTGGGGCAGTGTGTTAGCGAGTGTGACAGATACATATGTGTGTGGTACTGTCATTGTGAAAGATACATTGCATTGAAGTGAAGAAGCTTTTAAGAGTGTCGAGTGATTGTATCTTCGTAGTTCGTGTATGAGAGACAGCGAAAGTGAAGAAAGACTGAAAAGGACTGACTCAAGGCTACAAGAAGAGAACAGTTAGGAATTGTAATATCACGGAAGACTAAAGACTGTGTTAACATCAGTAGAAGAGAACTGTATTTTTGTGCAAAAATTTAGAAGCAAATTAAAGTGACAGGAAAGTAACTGCACAGATTTTGTCATCTTGTCACAGTATTACGAAGTTGGTAAACTCCAACTCCAGTTGACTAGTCATGAAAATTGCAATATCTAATTGTTTTTTCATGGAGATTTTTATGCTACCCATTTTACTGTGCAACACATTATATCAACAAGGTTTCCTCGACTCACTTTTCTTTTACAAAACTCAACTACACTTCGCTCTTCTACAAACAATTCTATATGGTTGAAATTTCACATTATTGCAAGCTTGCAATTTCTGACTACAGTTATTTTATAGGATTACACTTTTAGAAGTTTGGTGGCATTCCAACTGAATTGTGAAATTCCTGATTCCTCTACAAACTTTCTCAGAGATTTCTTTGGTCTTCAGCCTAACTTTTCTCCAATGTCATTGAGTTTTTCCTCTGTAAGAACATGATCATGTACTTTCAGCCTCTTATCAAGAATAGATCCCATTTCCCTCCATCCATTCATAAGATTATGTGAACTGCTTCCCTGTGAGGAGCGTGAACAGTGGGGAGTCTATTAACCACTGTCTCACTTCACTACAAGAGTTGGTTGTTACGTAGGAATTACACAAAGATTCTAAGTGCTAATATATACAACATTTTTGACATAACTCTCAAACACAATAAAACTAATACATGGTCTCATAACATATCAAGCTCTGCACTCAGGCTTTGCATCAACTGGTCATCCAGCACACAGAGAGGAGGGAAACAAAAGAAAGATAAGAACTGTTTAGAAACAGTGCAAAGCTAAACAAGTAATTTGCAGTAATCTGGCCATGTGCCAAAAAAGGGCTGCTTAGAATACAGGTAGTTCAAATACCATGTATTGCATATATCCAAATCCCCAGAATTTCAAGGATGAACCTGGTGGTCTAAGATAGGGTTATAATTTGCCTAATTTATTTATCTGCACATAAGCTGTCCATTTTTGTTTATATATGGGATTGTTCACCTGAAAACTGAGAAATGTGTGCAACTTTTGGGCAAAAGCATCTCTACAACTTTGTTTGAACACGCTTGGTTTGTGCAGAAATCCATGAACTGATTAGATGATTTCTATTATTTTGAGACATGAGGTTTTTTACAGAATGGTATCCTGAACTGGATGTCTGAGGTTCAAGTCCTACCAGAACCAACCTATCTGTCTGAGGTTTCTTGTTTTCTTCAGTCCTCAAAACTGCAGATGCCAGAGAAGTTAGACCTGAAATGTTTCCTTCCAAAATTATTCCATTTCATGCATCCACAAATGTCACCATCTGTGGTGCTGTACATTGTAAAGGGGGGAGCGGAATTGTGAGCTTTATAGGTCCCATCACTCAACTACCATTTTTGGCCTCCCTTCCGACCACATTCGTTCTCCCATCATCAGAGTTACTCCCTGACTGCCAGTACTCCCACCACCAGTTTTTCCACCATTGTGTTTAATTTGTCATTGTTAATTGTATTGTTTTAAAGAACAGTACTAGAAACAGATAATTTGCACGTGAAAGGAGTACATTTTAATTTATTTATTTTAAAAGAATGTGTCAAGAAAAGAATAGTTTCTATGTGAAAGGAATGCATTTAATTCATTTATTTTACAAGAATGGGGCAAGGTTAAGGATAATTTTCATGTGAAATTTGTACATTTTAATTAATTTATTTTAAATTAAAGATGGAGGCACTTGGTATGCTAGGATAGGAAACATTGGTTGGGGCAGTCACATGGTCAGTGAGGAAATAGTGAAGGAGGCACTAAAGTGAACGGAAGGGAGGCTAAAAATGGAGATTAAGTGGTCCATTGGCAGTGGGAGCTAAATGGTTACAAAAAATACCAGTTAAGTATTCTTGGGTAATTGGATAAAGAAACACAAAATCTTCTGTCAAGCACATAATAGTGAAGACCTAATGACTTCACTACATTATAACAAGTTTTACAGTTGGTGCTATATGACATGCTATATTATACACTTATGAATTTTGTCACATGGGATGTCCCAGGAATTACGTGACGTAAATATGTAGTAAACACTACAAAACCGCCACTACTGCTGCTATTTACAATAATGTGTCATGCCTTACCATTCTGCGATCCAAAACGCCATAGGGCACAGGAGTTCGCTTTGTGTCCTGGCTATAAAGATTTTTGGCCACGACATGGATGTGCGCCTGTTGCTGAATTTGATGAAGACTATCCACGCCAAAGCAAACATGAGATCTACAGAATGAAAACTTATGTTCAAAATTACAAGTTCCTCAGAAACATTTCTAATATGCGACACTCCAAGTTCACATTCTTAACATTTTGGAATCAATACTCACATTTTTCTTGCTAAGTTTGTTTCTCTATACTGTTCTTTAACCATTCTTAAAAACAGTGACAAACTGGAACTTCCAACAAACAACACTCATAACATAACCTCAAACTAGAGCCAAAAGCAGAGTGTTCTGTGAAAAGCACGCTGCCTTACTTCATCTGACAGTCATTTGTTGTTTTCTATCACAGAACACCAACCAGCAATCTGTTGCCAACAGATGCAAAGCTGCCAACATTTGAAACAGAGGTTATGCAGCTTAAAACTGTAAAGTAATAATCTTAGTGTACTTTGAATGACATGTGGCGTTGCATTGTCTTCACTCATGTTGTGTTCGCGCAGTTCAGTGGACTTTATTAGGGAGACTGTTTTGAAGATGAAGTATTCTTCATTGTATACAGGATGTTTTTATGTAGTGCTCACTGGACAATAGATTTTAACTTTTCTTCTTCTTCTTCTTCTTCTTCTTCTTCTTCTTCTTCTTCTTCTTCTTCTTCTTCTTCTTCTTCTTCTTCTTCTTCTTCTTCTTCTTCTTCTTCTTCTTCTTCTTCTTCTTCTTCTTCTTCTTCTTCTTCTTCTTCTTCTTCTTCTTCTTCTTCTTCTTCTTCTTCTTCTTCTTCTTCTTCTTCTTCTTCTTTCTTCTTCTTCTTCTTCTTCTTCTTCTTCTTCTTCTTCTTCTTCTTCTTCTTCTTCTTCTTCTTCTTCTTCTTCTTCTTCTTCTTCTTCTTCTTCTTCTTCTTCTTCTTCTTCTTCTTCTTCTTCTTCTTCTTCTTCTTCTTCTTCTTCTTCTTCTTCTTCTTCTTCTTCTTCTTCTTCTTCTTCTTCTTCTTCTTCTTCTTCTTCTTCTTCTTCTTCTTCTTCTTCTTCTTCTTCTTCTTCTTCTTCTTCTTCTTCTTCTTCTTCTTCTTCTTCTTTTTTTGTTTTGATTTTTTTTTGTTACGAATAGAAATGATCGGAATTCAATATATTTCACGCTGAACACGAAAACGACATTCAAATTGTCAGTCGTGGTCTAGTTTTTTCATAAATTTTACAACTTTCTTCAAGTATGATTTCTTTTCGCCTACACCAGGTAATATCAACGCAATGAACTTCTCAGTCGTCCCCGTAGGTAGGGACACCATATTCGGCTCTGGTTCCCGAGGTTAAGGGTTCACCCGGGCGGAGGGCGATGGTTTTATTTTTATGGAGGGGGGGGGGGCGTAAAAGTCCTTAGCATGGCTTCCTTCGGAAAGGAAGCAAACGTGATTCCGTGTCGTAGATTTATGAGGCGTAAAACAACCCCCAGCCTGATAAAGAGGCCATCAGGCAAAATTACTCGATTTGCATGTCCAATATAGAATAGGACGCTGAGAACCACAGCAGTTAATGGGCATCAGCGACCCATTAAAAAAATATCAGTTACGTAATTGAAGTGGCCGGAATTCGATGTATTTTTTTCATGTTGAGCATGAAAATTACAATAAAATTATCAGCAGTGTTATATCGTTTACAGTTTATTCGTAATTAAAAATCTGATATGTTGCACTCACATGACTTTTGCTACTTGTACTAATTATTCCTACAAACACTTATTCCTCTATCTTCTTCATGTCAGTCGAGATAAACATTTGCAGAAATTATTGCCATATGAGAGAAAATCCAGTAGTAGGATAGCTGTCCTATTTATGGTTGTCATAAAGACACATCAGTAGAAAAGACAGTTTTATATATGGATGATAAAGGATAAAAAATCGTATAATGTAAAAGTATTTGATAGATAAAACGTAATCCTGTACAAAATTATTATAAAATTTGAAAATAGGACAGCTAGTCGTTTCAGATTTATTTATTTACTTCTTATTTAACCTATTTATTTTATTTATCCATCCATCCGTCCGTCCCGTCTGTCAGTTAAATAAACAACAATCATTTACATGATTACTTCGTTTTCCTCCAAATCTTTCTCACTTTTAACCAGTCAGTAAGGTTTGCATAGCAGGTGTTACAGCAAACATGGATAAAATTTTTCTCAAGATCCTCTATTCTGCACCCGAAATAAAGATGGTACGATCTCTTAATAAATGGACTTATATGTCACTTTTGTAATACGAAAGTTACTATCTTCCTTTTAAATTAAATTAAACGAAAGTTACTTTTCTGCAAATGTAACAACAGTTATTATTTATTTATGCAAACAAACTTACTGTTGGTGTTTTTAAACACACAAGCCGTGTGTTGATGTGAGACTGCCTTTGTGGTTTACCAGGAGAAATACGAACTGGTTTGAGAATTTAATGCCATTCTGGCAGTTTGTCACAATAGCTCAGTGGTAAAGCAGCCGCCCGGTAAGCGGAAGGTCTGTGGTTCAAATCCCAGTTGTGGCATTGAATTTTTAAGTTCCAGTTCTACCTCTCGTAACAACAGTTATCTGAACTATTCACAGAAGTGCGTGACATTTTAGCTAATGTTACACTAAAATCTTGTCTCCGCGACAATTTTAAAAATATATCTTAGAAAGTAGGTACATGTGTCCAAAACGATAAAAAATGTGCATTAAATAATTTATAAATCAAGGCACCAACTACCATTCGCTCAAGAAATTTCCACTCCAATTCAACGTAACGTTCATTCAATAAACCTCCTCAACCTCCCTCCTCTAAGGAAAAGTTATGTGGTCCCATGACCTTCACACCCACACCACCACCATTATTTACAGAAAACTAAATACTAAGTCTTATGTTAACATTTCAAAACAACGGAATAGTATCTTGGAGTTACCCTGCAAACCACCTTGTCATCCTTCAGTAACCATGTCAAAGAAAGAGCTGCCCAACAATAAAAGCCATCTACCACATCCAACAGCCTCAACAAATATCACTGGATACAGCAATGTCACTGTTCACGGCAGCCATTTCCCTAATAGCTACCTACGGGTTCGACGGGATCAGCATCGTATGGGAAAAACTCACCCTAAGTGACTCGATAACTAGAGGGTGGATTTATATGCACTAAAAACCATACATATATGCATGCAACTATGCATCCAAAAAGTTGAAAATATACCCTTAAAATTAAAAAAATATGCACAAAAATGTATTTACTCTTAAAAGTAAAATACACCATTTCCTCACATTTTTTTATGAAGCAACAATTGTGATATTTTTACTCTTTTGCTCCTAATTGAAGTTAATTATATTGTCATTCTCATTAATCTTGTGTGTAATTAACTAATTAATATGAAATTTAAGTCAACAATCATTAAACGATCAATTACATACATTTTTGTTACAATAAATAACCAAATATTTTTCTAAGTTTTCTGGTGGAAAGTCTTTCCTTCTGTCACTTAAAATCTGCTTGAATGAAATCTGTTTGAACTTCACATAACGTCATAGTGGAGTATCGCAAAGAGGCTACGCCACTCACAGAATAAGAATTAAATTCTTTTTCGGATTCACCTTGTAACATACTGTTCACAATCCAAATAAACTTGTCCTGGATTTCTGGCTTCGATTTCCTGCTTCGTTTTGTCACCGTGGTCAACAATAAAGCTGACTTTCAAACTTCAAAGGATATCGCCGGTTGAAAACGAAAACAAGGAAATTACCACCGATTGTACATTGTTGGCAAGCACGTTCCTTTCTTCCGAAATGGTTTAGGCCGGATTGCTTTATTGACCTTTTGAGATTTAACACTGCAGACTCCTGATCGGCACTGTCACTAATGTGCGAAAAGGCGAATATTTTATGCACATAGGGATGCTGGCTTTCTATGAAAACAAGTTTATCTTCATTTGCAAAAACATGACAGTAAAGCAGGAACTTGTCATTTTGCATGGTTGAAAAGTAATACTTTAACATTAAATGGAGAAAAACGTGAAGTATATTAACCTATATGTGTTAATCCCGTGAATATGCATTTCTATGCACTATAAAACTTCGCCAATTGATTCGAAATGACATGAAATGCATTTTCCTCTTCCATGTATGTGTTCATATTTGAAGGAACAAAACATGCAAAAATGCAGAAATCCGCCCTCTACTGATAACAATATAAAAAGTCAAAGCCCGCTAGGTATCGGGAAGTCAGCACCCTCAAGGCTAACATATGTATTAGCCAAGGAAAACTACTTCATCGACGACATCAAAATGAAGCCAAATACCAAGCCCTACGAGAATGCACGTCAAACCCTCATCGAGAAGTGCAGAGCCATCTGGCCCGATTTCTACTCCACAGACGCCATGATGCATGATGGCGGACGAGTGGAAACAAGCAAACTACGAACACGCGTTTCGCCACGCATGGATTTCGCATAGACTCTGTCGAACAATATATTTCACCTCCGAACGAAGATTGTGTTTGTGATTTGTGTAAGAAATATTGCGAGAGATAAACACTCTCAAAACTGCAAAATGAGGAAAACCTCGATTATAAAACTGGCTTTGGAATAGTTATTAATTTTAATTTCTTTATACACATTTTGCACTTTTCAATGAATAAAAAACAATGGAATATAAATAATTCCAAACAATAGTATGCTTTTAGGATGCTTCTTCCTGCGTTAGCGTGACGTGGCAGCATTTTATATAATAAACTTTGTGCAGTTCTTCTTTGATTCCAACTTATATAAACTTAAATGCCTAGAGTGTATTTTTTAAATGTCCCATTTATATGCAGCCTTTAACATCTAAGGTAGTATCGACTGCTTTTAAGCTTTGGAGCAATTGCTCAACATCAATGCTGTTTACTCGCTTTACTAATCTTTGGATTAGTATTACCTACTCAGGGTTATTGCTTTAAATTCACACACACACACACACACACACACACATTCACATTTTCATTTATACTTCCAGACCCTAGGAGAGCTGGGAGATACTTTTGACCAAACAAAAATTCCTACTCTCCAGCTGGGAATCGAACCCGAAACCTCTGGATTACATTCTGACAACGTTTACGGTAGCCACTCTTTGGCATGTTATATTGAACACTTACGAGCTTTGCCACATGGGGACCCCTGGAATTACTTATCCTATGCATAGGCACTACTATTTAAACAAATTGTTGTATATAATGTGATATTAACATATAGCAAACACCACACTACCAGAACTACTGCTGTTATTTACAAAATTGTGTCATGCAAACTTTGGAATTAACTTACCAGTCTGCGATCCAAAAGGCCATAGTACACAGGAGTTCGTTCTGCGTCCGTATTATAAAGATCTTTGTCCATGATGCGGATGTGCGCCTGTTGCTGCATATGTTCAGCGGTACCCACGCCAAAGCAAATGTAAGATCTACAGAATGAAAACTCGTGTTCAAAATAACCGCTTCATCAGAAACATTTGTAATAGGCAAACTTCGTAATTTACATTTCTAAACTCATGGAATCAATACTCACATCTTTCTTAATGTGGTTGCTTCTCTATACCGTTCTTTAACCATTCTCGGAAATAGTGAAAAATAGTAACTTTCAACAAAGCGTACTCAAGTCAAATAATGCCACAAGTGCACTGTCTTATTCACGTCTTATTCCATCTAACTGTCATTTGTTAAACTCTCCACCAACAAACGTAACAGTTGAAACACAGGTTATGCAACTTAAAAATAAGAGTAATTCAAGTATCATGCCGGAAGAAGGCGAGTGGGACTCCATCTTGTGCGTTAGATAGCGTGGTGAAAAATATATATATACAATATTATATATTTTCTTTTAATTAAAAAGAAATAAGGATATCACTTTCCTCTCAGGCTTGGTAGAGCTCAGTCGACAGCTGGCTACATTAACTGGCAGGACATTCTTTTTTTACTTTCTCTACTGGTAAGTAGGGGAAGTATTGTATTCCATCCAAAAATTCGAAGTCGAGATTTCAGCGGAAATACATGTTTTGAGGCCCCCTGAATAAAAAAAAGGCATTTTTAGAAAAAGGTCCGCGTGTGTGTCTGTGTGTCTGTCAGTCTGTCAGATTGTGGACAGCATAGCTCAAAAACGAAAAGTCAGTTAAAAACCAAAGTTGGTATTTAAGTTTAATGTTGTTCAAGGATGTGACACGAAGATTTTGAAGAAAATAGCCCCACCCTAAACTACCCTTTACATGGAAAATTTTTCGAAAATTTTGATTTTCTTGAAAATGGCCCTAACGATTTTGATTAAAATGTCATATGTTTGAGATATTTTTATGACAAGTGAAATGTATATGTTGAATTTTCTGGCTAAAGCCCCTGTAGTCGTATTTACTCTGGACGACTTTTGCATAACTGGTAAACCGTTAGAGATAGACCAAATTATACTCTACAAAAAATGTAGATCTTGCTAAAATACACAATTTATGTCTCAATAAATTTTCTTGTAGGGTGAACCATTTCGGAGATATACCTTGTTATGTGTGCGAGTTTCGGAAAACTTGGAACTTTCGTGAAATGGAACATCGTTGTTAATTTTTTTATATGTTACGTGTACAAAGAGAACGGAATCTCAAAGCTTTAAAAGATTTGACTATCGCATAAAGCCTACTGTATTCCAATATTCCCCTTGCACCTACAAGGAAATAAGCAATAAGATAATTTGTACAAATGTTTATTTTAATTAACACGAAGAAGATATAGGAATAAGAGTTTGTAAGAATGGTTAGTACAAGAGTAGAGAAAGTCATGTGAGTGCAACACATCAGATTTTTTATTTCGTAGCGTTCAGGTTTGTGTGTGTGTTTTCTTTTGAGTCTGCATTTGTGACGACGATTTAGGAGGGGTTCCAAAAAAAGATGATCCCGGAACTTTACCATCCCACTCCTAATTCCCCGTGTGTGGCAGTCAGGGCCTAGCCATGTCTGTCACCCGGAATACCCTTCCCTGGTGCCGGTAATAGCCGGCTGTATCCTTCCCACTGCGAGGGTGCTTCGGCGGTACCTCGATAGTCACGACACACTTCTCCCAAAACCTCCTCTTGAAAACCTTTAGCTTAGTTTTACTTCCCCTACCTTGTTCCCACTCTTCCCGGCGAAATAAGCCAACTCTTTCTTCTCCAACTCTCTTTCTGTCTCCCCTTTAAAAAAAAAAAAAAAATAAAATAAATAAATAAATAAAAAAAAATAAAAATGGAGAAGGATCGTCCGCAACCTACGAAGGACCCACCAGGGCCCACGCTGAGTACAGATAGGTATCTGGACACCGATTTGGGTCCATATGAAGTCCATCTTGTTCCCTTACAGGAAGAACGTAAGTCATTAAATTTCGTTGCAATAGGTGAACTATTACATACAAATGACTTTCGGGGAATACACTCTATCCGGCCAAGTGGTAACTGAAAGGTTATAGTCACCTTTACTACTGCCGATCAGGCAAACGATTTGTTACAATCCCCTTTATTAGTGGTACACCACTTGAAGGGCTTTATTCCCTTCAATCTACTTTATAAGCAGGGCGTTGTCCGGCAGGTAGATGAGGATTGCCCGGAATCTGAGATTTTGATTGAATTACAGGCCAATGGGCGTTTTCCGGTTAGTCGAGTCGCCGGTTAAACAGGAAAGTTGTGATTGACGGCATAGTACAATACCTACCGACCGCATCAATTGTAATTACTTGGCGTGCGTCCTCCCTTCCAGACAAAATATATTTATACTATAGTTCTCTTCCTGTGGAAACTTATCTACCGGCCTTGCGGTTCTGTACAAATTGTGTGCGATATGGCTATACTTCAACGGTTTGCCGCAACAAAGCCCGATGTGTGCGTTGTGGTGAAGCCCATTTGCTCTCCGCATGCTCATCTGAAATGGCTCGTTGTATTCATTGCGGGGGTCCGCATGAGGCCAATGAGTCAAACTGTTCGGAAAGAATACGCCAACTACAAACACAACGCCCGGTGCTCTCTGAAAATTGTACCTTTTTACAGGCGGCTAAACAGATACCACGGAATACACAGAACACCCCTCTTTTCCACAAAGAGTTTTTGAGTACACCGGAAAGGGTGGCCGTCTCTGTTTTGAGTAGTTTGTGCTCAGTGACGCCCCCGACTGGTCACATTTACTCTTCTAATGCTCCATCTCCCCTCTTCAACCACATCAAAAAAGCGCAAAGTTAAAGAATTGCAGAAAGATAACATACAGCATGGCTCTCCAAAACTCCTAAAATCTTACACTGTTGCTTTATACGCTCCGTCGGGTAGATGCCCCTCGGTTTCTCATTCAGCTATATATTCCCCAACTGGAGGTGACGGCAACCCTATGCTACCGAGAGACCGATCCTCCGCTTCTCCTAGGGATATTCAGCCACTACCCGTGGCCCCTGCCATGCAACTCTCAGAATGTTTCAGTCGTGACTTTGGGCTCCATTTGTCGGTAACCCAAATGCATCAAATTCTAGATTACGCTCGGAAGCTTATTACCGATTATTCTTGTGACATTCCTCGTACCTCCGTTTCCTTAGAAACTCTAGTTTCCGACCATGCTTAATTTATTGCAGTGGAATGCCCGAAGTTTACATTCTAAGCTTCCAGAACTCACATTTCATCTCTGTAATTATAATATACACGTGGCAGCCTTTTACGAAACGTGGCTAAAACCGGGTGTACCCTTTTCTCTACCTTCCTTTCGTATTCTCCGTTCAGACCGTGCGGACGGTTACGGTGGTGTAGCATTTATGGTACGTCAATCAATTTCTTTTACGGAGTACATGTGCCGGTACACGCCACCCAACGTACAATCAATAGGAATACTACTCGGCTCACTCACAATTATTGCACTATATAATCCCCCTACTTCTCGCCCTACTGAGGCACAATGGGATCGATTCTTCCAACATTTGCGGCCACCATTTATTATCTTAGGCGATTTTAATCTCCGACACTCCTTTTGGGGCAATTCTCTAGATACGAGGGAAGGTGCTTCCCTAGCACACTGTCTACTTCATCGCCGGATTAGCTGCTTAAATCATCCTTTACCTACACGCACTCCTGCTCCAGGTACTGTTCCAACAGTGCTTGATTTGGCCTTGTACAGCCCTGGTCACTCTACTCTTTGGGATTGGTCCATTTTACCCGATTCGTGGGGAAGTGACAATTTCCCTATATTGCTGCAATATCGCTCCTCTTCCCAATATGTAACACCTCCTCCTATGCCCCGTCGTAGACTGTCCCATATCAATTGGGATAACTTCCGAAATTTCCTTAAGGAGCGCTTAGGATTATTGTCAAATTCTCGTGGGATACATAAGTATACCGAATTCATGGAAATTCTACATGCCTACTTGGATACATTTCATCCCTACTACGTACCTCGTGCCAGGAGACGACGATTTCCGATTTGGTGGACCCCAGAATGTTCCACTTATATAACTCGACGCAGACAAGCAATGGCTACTTACCGGCGCTCGCTATCCCTCGCGGATTATCTACACTATAAAAAACTGGTAGCGGTGACAAGAAGGTATCTCCGCTCAGTAAAGAGACTTGCTTGGCTAAGGAAGGTCAGTTCCTTTTCCTTCGAAACTCCTATGCAGGAACTGTGGACATTATATCGTTCCTTTAGAGGTGAATTACCTTCACGTAGCGTACAGAATCCCGTAGAACCTGAGGTCCTCACCAATTTTTTGTATATGTGTACGCCTGATTCAACATCACCTCCTCCACCTTGCATACTTTCGCTTGTTTCCATGCCTGATGATCCCTTACTGGATCCTTTCACCCAGTCGGAGTTTGTAGTTGCTCTGTCGGGTACTAAATCCACCTCCCCTGGTCCTGATGAGATCTCCTATGCGATGCTCCGGCAGCATCGAACGCCTACTCACCACCCGGCTGTATCATTGGCTGGAACATCGACATTTTTTCCCTAAATGGTACAACAGCTTCCGCAGAGGCCGCTCTACTCTCGATAGCTTATCCCTTTTGGTAACAGATATTTACTTATCCTATAAAGAAAATACTACTCTCGATGCACTTTATATTGCACTAGATATTGCACGAGGTTTTGATTGTGTTTCGCTGCTCATACTTTTTAAACGGCTGACACAACTCGGTGTTCCAACGCGATTTTGTAACTTATTATATCAGCTGTTTGTGGAGCGCCGCATTACAGTGCGTTCTGGGGGTACTTTGGTGGGACCCCGGACTACAAGTGAGGGTTTGCCACAGGGTTCATTCCTTAGTCCACTCCTATTTCTGGTTTACATCACAGGAATGGCGGAGGTGGTTCTACTTCATGCTCGACTGCTGGTGTACGCGGATGACATTGTACTATACGTGCCTGGTGGCAATGTAGCACAACCTCGTTTTTCCTTAAATAACGCCGTGAAAGCCTTGAGAGAGTGGACCGATTCT
The DNA here is from genome assembly GCA_030765045.1 of Tenodera sinensis. Taxonomy (NCBI): domain Eukaryota; kingdom Metazoa; phylum Arthropoda; class Insecta; order Mantodea; family Mantidae; genus Tenodera; species Tenodera sinensis. The sequence goes on along the minus strand of CM060969.1, from coordinate 31,059,001 downwards.
AACGGACTAACAGTGAATAAAGAGAAAGCTGCTCTCGTTCATTTTATTACCCGCAATCGTCGACACATTCGCCTTCCCCCAATTTACTGGGAATCCCAACTTGTACGTGAGGTTAATACATACACCTTCTTGGGTATTACACTTGATCATCGACTAAACTGGTGGACACATATTTCTCTCTTACGCAACAGGTTGGACAGTAAGCTCTACTTCTTTCGTGCGTTATTATAGAAAAACAGGGGCTCCCACCCCAAGGTACTTTTGCACCTATACAAAGCTATAGTGCAGGGTATGATCACCTATGGAATCTTTCTCTGGGGTATAACTACTACAGGTGCATTATTGCCCTTACAAGTCAGCCTCAATCGATTCCTTCGACTTATGGTGGGCTATGCCCACTCGACACCAATAATGGTAATGCACAGGGAACTAGGCCTCACCCCTTTGAAACATCTTGCCCCGGTGGTGGCTTTACGCTATCTTCTCGCCCGTTGGGGCAGTATAACCTTTCCATTATTCCCTAAGTTACAATTGTTACTGGAACGCTGTCCAGAAGGGCGGCTTCATACGGAAGTCATGACCTTACCACTCATGCTAGCCTACCGCTTTCTGACAAACCACGCCCGGTTTTTACAACGTGCAGAAACTTACCCATGCTATTCTTTTGACTATGTCACAGGCTTACATACCATTACGTATGTTGTGGCCTGTGTGCGCATTTTAGATTATCCTGTAGACTCCTGAGCACGACTATTATTCCAGGCTCCTATTCCTGTGGCAGGAGATGGCCGCCTAACTTTTTTTACCGATGGCTCACGTCAGTGGGACCCCCCGAGGGTAGGATCAGCTTTTTTCTCACCAGAGTTGGAAATACGACGTACCTTTCGGCTACCGGATTTTTGCTCTAATTATTTTGCAGAGCTTTTCGCCATCTTACAAGGTGCTAGACTTTCTTAGAAATACGGAACTCATAACAGCGAATATTTATACGGATTCCTTGAGTGTACTGCAGACGCTACAGAGTCCTTCGTTATCACCCAGTACTTGTTGGTATGTACAGGCAGTCAAATCGCTCCCTCTTACCCTAGGGATCACAAGGGTGCTCTTTGCTTGGATACCTAGTCATTCTGGTATCTATGGTAACGAGATCGCCGATAAATTAGCCAAATCTGCTTGCTTTTCCGATGAAATTTTTCTAATCACTGTACCCCCGCGGGAATTATTTAGATCTGGTAGACATTCTCTTCTTTCTCAATGGATCCAGGAGTGGGAAGTCTTTACTAATACAGAACATGTTTTTTTGTCCCTGTCTTCCACTCTTCCAGCCCCTCAATCGTCCATGGTTTGCTTCTTTACGTTACCCGCGTCACTTCATCTCACTGTTCTCGCGGATGCGTGTGGGTCACTGCTACACTCCGGCGTACTTGTTCCGCTATGCTTCTGGGACCACACCTTATTGCAACTGTGGTCAAGAGGCCACCTTAGACCATCTTTTATTAGGATGTCCGAACCTTGCACACAAGGTAGAACGATTTTATTCAGACCTATACTCCCAACTTCTAGTTTTTCCGGTGTCAATTAACTATTTATTGACTATAAAAAATGAGCGCGTTTTACAGGCGATTTTTCGTCATATACAACGTTGTGGTTTTCGATTTTGGCATTTTTCTTTCTCTTTATTTTACTCCGATCTTCTCCTCTGCATTTTTATATAATATACTAAATCACGTTTTGCTTACTTATAGCATCTAGTAAACCTGCATTTATGCATGTGCCCGCAATATCATTCGGTTAATGATATCTTCAATTTCGTGCTGTTGGTACGACACATTACTACCTCAGTATAGTTAGTGTGGCCGTATAGCTTCCGAGAGCTCTTGGCCAAGGAAGGGAAATATATATATATGTATATATATATATATATATATATATATATATATATATATATATATATTATAACCTCTGTACACTTTGAAGTATTTAGTACATGTGGCGTTGCATTGTTTTCGAAATTCAGAGGACATTCCAGGGAGCTTAATAATAATAATAATAATAATAATAATAATAATAATAATAATAATAATAATAATAATAATAATAATAATAATAATAATAATAATAATAATAATAATAATAATAATAATAATAATAATAATAATAATAATAATAATAATAATAATAATAATAATAATAATAATTAGAATTAGAATAATAACAACAATAATAATATATTATATATATTATATATGTATTTATTATTATTATTATTATTATTATTATTATTATTATTATTATTATTATTATTATTATTATTATTATTATTATTATTATTATTATTATTATTATTATTATTATTATTATTATTATTATTATTATTGTTGTTGTTGTTGTTGTTGTTGTTGTTGTTGTTGTTTTAAAAATTGAATGTCCTTTAATCTGGTAGTCATATCGGATGATGAATGAAATGGTGTTCAAATGAACCCAGTTTCATATTGCTTAAAGTTCTTAGGAATTTGTCTTCCCTGAATGAGGGAAAAAAAAGTGAAAAAACGCGGGACGCCCTGAATGTGAGGCAGACAACTCACCCCCACACCAGACAAGACTCACTACAATAAATGAGACTACACAGAAACCAAGATGGCCGCAGTCGCAGGGCAAGTTTTTCAGCGGTACACTAATACGAGTTGTATACTAACTTGGTCTGCATCTATTTACAAAATTAGCAATAAGTATAGAACTGCTGCACCTAGGAGACTGTGAAATACCTTGCTTTTTAGATGTACTTTGCTGCATATGCTAGCATGACTGTATTCCGTTATTCTTGGAACTAAGGTTCCCTTAGGTATGTTGTTGTTCTGTGGTTTGCGGTTAGTTTGTCAGCAACTGTGTCTCCGGAATTTATCTAATTGAACGCGTAATGGTGTAAAAAGATGACAAAACATAAAGCTGTTTTCAAGAAACATAAGAATTAGAGTAATAGATTTTACAGAACAGTGTCGTTGCCTGTAGAAAACAATGATACCCAACCATATGGCAGTCGACCATGTGGAACTGCTCCAAATGCTTCTAAAAGGAAATTACAAACAAGTGTAAATTTTAATATAAATTGTGTTGTAGATTGTGCAAGATCTAATATTGTGAAATATTTCAGCATTTCACAAAGAGCGCTATAAACTATCATGTAGCTTATGTGGTGGAGAGGTTAGGTTAGAAAAGTAAATCGTAAGATATATTTTCCATTGGAAACTTCAAGGCTGTTTTTGTCAGAATCAGTTTTTTTAACATTCGCCCCATTTTCTCAGGAACTATTGGAGATATGTACATGAAACTTTTGCAGCTTATCAAAGTAACTTCAGAAATGCTGTGGACCTCAAACACAGTATTGACTTAATGAGCTTATGATGTTTTTTTTTGTGTGTGTGTAAAAAATGAAGAAAAAATAATGGTCAAAGGAAAACTAAACCAACATAGATTGCTTCAGACTGCCAATAAAAAATTAATGTTAGATCAGTGTCTTCTCTGAGAACCATTTAACATGCTGTAAAAGTTTCACATATGTGATATTAATGGTTTAAGAGAAAATAGTTGTACAATTAAACATGGGCAAGATAGGGCAGTACGTCTCACCTTAAACAAAACATGCAGTTAATTCTGTCCACTGTCATTTTGTAACATGCTAGAAATAATTTGATTTTGAGTACCTCTAGGATTTATTTACTGCTCAGCTTGGCATCTTTGCGTTGTGTTATTTTTGCTGAAATGTCTTCGTGACTTTTTCTTTTTTGTTTTACTAGTGTTCGAGCAATTTCCTTTGAAACACGCTTTGCATTCAAGAGTTTTGTATAATTATTAGGTAATAAAAATATTGGAAAGCACTGTAATACTTTTCTTGATTATTGCCTTTAAAGGAACGTCACATTTGCACACACCACTCAGGTTAGTAATGGTATTTTCACTGTGTCATAAGGTTGGTTAGGAAAGATGGTTGGAAGTGCATCATTTGCTAGTTTTGGTATTTTTCGTGGCACACGTATAGGCTCACTATTTTCCACAGGAAAAATGGCTTCCCTAACCACAAACTTAGATTTGAAATGTTTAATGCATACCACACTTCAAAATTATCTCTATGACTTAGTTTAATCCATTTGTTCCTTAGTGTTGTTTCTTTGGGAAACTTAAATGTTGTAGTATCGAATGTTTTGCCATAATTGGCTTTATATCCTGGTCCTCGATAGCGTGATGGCCAGCGTGTCTGCCTAACATTTAAGAGGTCGCGAGTTTGTATCTCGCTTAGGGAAAGTTATCCGGGTAAGGTTTTTTTTTTTCCCCGAGGTTTTCCCTTATCCTGAGAAGACTATGCAACTTAAAACTCTATGGACCTCGGGCTCTTTGAGCATCTTTTCACCCCTTTCATTCATTCACAGCCCGATATGACAATATGACGTTAATTTAAAAAAAAATACATCCTGGTACGACCAGAACACTACACGTGCTTTACACTGATCATAAACAACTTACTGGAGAATCTAGGAAATAAATATTAGCGTAGCACTTGTGACGATATTCACAGCATATAACATAAATAATAGGTACTAATTAATGCGTTATCTAACACTCTCTTCAACGTCGCAAACAGTGTTACATGTCATATATGAAAACAGAAGCATGCCGTTTTGTTTCCCCCCACAATTGCCGCCATATTGTCAACCACAGAACACCTTGTCAGCTATCGATACGGCCTGAAGGTCTGATTTACTGTAGTCGGTCTTGCATCAGACTTCCATAGTATCGAGGTTGTAGTAAGCAGTTTTACAAGATGTTTTATCTAGCTCTACAATAATGCCGTCCTCTCGAACACCGTATACTGTCATGCAAATAAAGGAGGCCCAGTCTCCCATATCCTAACATAGGACAATAGACCACTTTTTGCACGTCAGTAGCTTCAAATCGTGGCTAACGAAAAGACAGGCTGCGGTGCGAATCGGAGTTACGTAATAATGGTAGTCTGATACATGGCTAACATTGTATACCATCATGATAAAACTGAATCTTTTGTATGAACTCAACGAGCAATTTGTTGGCGATTGTGGTTTTACTTCATTGCGTCATGATCAAACTAGGAGAATTACATACGTCATTGCAGTTTTCGTTAGCCACACTTCAGATTTGATGATTCTGTTATTTCAGTAATTACATTCATGACGATAGAATTATGAATTGATAATGATCCAGAATCTCCCTCATCAGGGATGGTTCTAAGGGGGGAAACAACTTATGGCTACAAGTTACGATAAGTTGTTTTTTGTAGAACATTTGTAGAAATTGTCATAATGCTTATTTCCTTGTAGGTGCAAGGGGAATATGAGAATACATCAAATCTTTCAAAGCTTTGAGATCCCGTTGTCTTTGCACGCTTAGTGTTTAAAAAAATGAACAACGATGTTCCATTTCACGAAAGTTTTAAGTTTTCCGAAACTGACACAAATAACAAGTAATATTTTCGAAATGGTTACCACTATATTTGTACATAAATTGTGTGCTTCAGCAAGATCTACATTTTTTCCATAGTAAGATTTGATCTATCTCTTACAGTTTACGAGTTATTCCAAAATCATCCAGAGTAAACAGAGCTATTATACATAGGCTATAGCCAGAAACTTCAAAATATACATTTCATTTGTCTTACAAATATCTTAAATATATGTCAGTTTATTCGAAATCGTTAGAGCCATTTTCAAGAAAATCAAAATTGTTGAAAAATTTTCCTTGTAAGGGGTAATTTAGGGTGGGGCTATTTTCTTCAAAATCTTCGTGTTGTATCCTTGAAAGGCATTAAACTTAAATACCAACTTCGGTTTTTAAACGACTTTTCGTTTTTGAGTTATGCTGTCCACACTGACACACACATGCGCGCACACGCACACATACACACACACATACACACACACACACCCGTGGACATTTTTCTAGAAATGCTTTTTTTGGACTCAAAACAAATATTTCCGGTGAAATTTCGACATCAAATTTTGTGGTGGAATACAATACTTCCTCTACTTACCACTAGAGAAAGTAAAAATAAGAATTCTTAGAAAATACGAGTAATTATGATAAGTAGGTGTGGCAGACTGGTTCATGAGAATTAAATAAACCTTATAGCTGGTTCATGCTTGTTTGCAACAGGGAAAACGCCCTGAAATACGACGGATTTTGCAATTCTAGCAATTTAATCGCAGCTTTGAATAAACATAAGAGATCAACAATTAAAACCATAGAATGTGAAGAAATATAGTCAGAAACTATGAGCGTTGCTAGTGAAGAGGACGAAAAAAGACCTAGAAAGAGAAGCTGTTGTGAATATGAAACCCATTCTTCGTATTTAAGGATTTTCTGTGAAGTCCTGGATACATTTATAACTCAAGCTAAATTTAGATTTGAATCACAGAAATTCCTGGCCTTACTGGATTCTAAACATTTTGCGAGTTTTCCAACAAATCTATTATGTGAACCGAGAGATCCATGTTTCCTATTTCGATATACTGTTTTTGAAAAACGAACTGAAAGTTGATATTCACTTCAAGAATTTTCTAACAAGAGTGTTCAAACCATTGCAAATTATATGAAATCAAATGGACTTAATGTTATGTACAGTGAAGTTTATAGACTATGTGAAGTGATTTTAACATTTTCTTCCGCTACTGCAAGTGTAGAAAGGACTTTTTCAGCTTTGAAACGAATAAAATATTATTTAAGGGCAACACAAGGACAAATTTGTGAGAGCAACATGGCTCTTCTATCGGTGGAAAAATGCATATTTGTTTCATTGACAAGACACCACGAGGAATTGCTTTTTGATAATGTGACAAAGCAGTTTATCCGTAAAGAAAGACAACTGGAATTCATGTATATACAAGCAGGTATTATAAAATTGTACATTTTACTTTTATAATTTTTAGCTTGTTTCAAGAAAAATTTATTTAAAGAAACTGCTCATGAAGTAGTAGGCCTCTGGTAGGTCTAGTTTTTTGGTAGTGGTGGTGCTTAACGCCCACTTTTACTACACGTGACACTGATGATACAGTGATGAAATGAAGATGAGCATTGGTGGAATGAGCTGCAAGAGGAAACCGTAGAACCGGAAGAAATCCACTCCTGCGCCGTTTTGTCCATTACAAATGCCACATGCGGTCGCCCTCTTTGGTGAGAGGCGAATGTTCTAACCACTCGGCAACGGCGCGGCCATGATAGGCCTACTGATAGCCTAAGTCACAACCCCACCATATGCCACTGGATGGGCGGGTGGTAAGTGGATAGACAGGTAAGTAGTAGGTGGGTGGATGGGTGGGTAGGTGGGCAAGTGGATAGGTAGGTGGGTAAGTAGGTATGTAGGTAAGTGGGTGGGTGGGTAGGTGGGTAAGTAGTAGGAGGTAGGTGGGTGAGTGGGTAGATAGATAGGTAAGTAGGTAGGTGGGTAGATGGGTGGGTAAATAGGCGGGCAGGTGGGTAAGTAGGTAAGTAGGTAGGTAGGTGGGTAAGTTGGTAGGTGGGCAGAGGAAATGCTTTCTCGTTATAATTCTTGTGGACCCCTTGGCCTTATGCAACATGAAATGTACACTGAATAAGATACAGGAGTTTAGCAAGACCAGTAATCTTGCTAGTCTTGTTCCGACTTGCAGGCAGTTACAAGTTCACAATGGAGAGTAAAAGCCAACAGGATACTTTCAGAGCGGCGTGGTTAGAACTGGAACAGTGAGGGTGAGTGAGAGAGTGTGAGGGAGTGAGTGTGTGCGAGAGAGTGTGTGAGGGAGTGAGTGTGTGGGGGAGTGAGTGTGTGCGAGAGTGTGTGAGGGAGTGAGTGTGCGAGAGAGTGGTGCGAGAGTGTGAGGGAGTGAGAGACTGTGTGAGAGTGTGGTGCGAGAGTGTGGTGCGAGAGTATGTGTGTGAGAGTATGTGTGTGAGAGTGTGTAAGGGAGTGACTGTGTGAGAGTGAGAGAGAGTGTGTGAGAGAATGTGTGTGAGAGAAGTGTGTGAAAGTGTGTGTGAGGGAGAGAGTGTGAGAGAGAATGTATGAAAGAGAGAGTGTGTGAGAGAGCGAGTGTGTGTAAGTGTGCGAGAGAACGTGTTTGAGAGAATGTGTATGAGAGGGTGTGAGAGAGTGTGTGCTAGATAGAGTGTGTGAGAGTGTGGGAGAAAGTGTGTGAGGGTGTGAGAGAGAGTTTTAGAGAGTTTGAGGCAGAATGTGTGAGTGTGTGAGAGAGCGTGAGAAAGAGTGTGTGAGAGAGTGTGAGAGAGAGAGTGTGTGAGGCAGAATATGTGAGTGTGTGTGAGAGAAAGTGAGAAATTGTGTGTGAGGGAAAGAGTAAGAGAGAGTGTGAGAATGTGTACGAGAGTGAGTGAGGTGAGTGTGCTTGTGAGTTTGTGTGTGAATGAGTGGAGTTGAAGAGGCCGTCGACAGTTAGGTCATTTGGATCCGAAGTCAAATTTTAAGGTCTAGAACATGTCACAACCTCATGTGGTTAAACGTGAAAGCTAAAACACAAGATTAAGATGATAGATAGTTAAAATATTAAAGGTGAAGAACTAGAAGAGAACTTGCTTCTGATGTTTACTTATTGGTAGAAAGGCATGAAGCTGATGGAGACAGAGAATTCCAAGTACAGTACAGTTTGGAGTAAATTTGTGTTGTGAGGCTACAGGTTCCTCACATGAAAGGTGTTTTAGTTCCGCTGGATTTATTTTTTCCATAAGACGTGTAATTTGGAATCTTATGTTCTTGTATCACAATAAAAAGCATTAAAATAATTTACCTTAGATTCCACATGCTAGGTTGTTTACTGTTTGTTTCAGGTTAATTTTTGTAATGCAATTTATGTTACTGAATGAAGTGGCAAAAAGAAAGCCGAGAAAGCTAGAAAATGAAGAATCCATATATTTTTTTATTTAGCAGTTGCGTTGCAATCTTGTACAAGTTCCCCAATATATCCTGTCATTTCTCTGTCCCTCTTCCAATCCTCTTTGCCTAATGTCTTTATCAACACCATCCATCCCTTCCTCGTTTGTTCCGACCAGAAGCCGATCAGCTAATTATTTTCTTTGGTAATATTTCTTCTGGCATTCTCTGCACGTGCCCATACCATCTGAGAGCCCTTGTTTCTAACCTGTCAACAACACTTTCTTCTGCATCCATTTCTGCCCTTATATATGCTCCATTCTGGATACTCTCATACTTCTCAATCCGTCCATTTCTGTCACCTGCAATCTTCTCTTCGATCTTTCACTCACTGTCCAACTTTCACTTCCATATGTTAAGATACTTTCAACTATAATCGTAATATATTTAACTTCGTTCTTCTGGTTACATCTCTGTTTCATAGAAACCCATTTAAGCAGTTTATTGCCTCTGTATTCTGTCATTAATTTCTCTTTCGCTTCTGCCTGACTGGTCTATAATAGACCCAAGTTATTTGAATTGTTGGGCTCGTTTTATTATTTTACCATTTGTTTCCAGATTGTCTCCTTCTCCTCCAACTAACATATATTATGTCTTGTCAAAATTAATTTTTAATTCTCCTGCCTCAAATGCATCGGCTACGGGTCATAGAATCCATACATAAGATGTATTTTTGTTATCTTAGAAAAAAATATGCCCATTATATATTTGTTTTCAAATTAAAATTATTTTATGCTATTAGCGTTTATAGTAGGTTTGCATTGTTATTTAATTACCAAGTAATAAGTACCTCCTTCAATTCAAGGATTAGTTTCATATTGAACCTGTTCCTGTACCCATTTCGCTCTTGGTCTTCCAACACCTCGTTTGTCTTTTGGTTTATATCCCATTGCTAAAGTTGGTGGTGGTCTGTAGTTTGGCATCCTTTGTAGATGTTCACACCATTTTCTGTTGTTTCTCTTTAGCTTCTCCAGCAATGGTTCCACCCCAAGTTTCTCCCGGATATCTGTGTTCTTCTTTTTATCTAGTATTATACATCCTAGTGTACTTGTCATGAATTTCATTTCGGCTGTCTGGACTTTTGATTTATCTTTTTGTGTCATTGTTCTAGCTTCACTTTCATAAGTGAGTATGGGCACAGCAAACACATTAAAACATTTTATTCGTGTATTTTTTCGGGTTTTGTTTTTTAAGGATCTATCGATTGTACCACAAATGAAATAATATCCCCCTCCTTGGATGGAGGTTGTGCGGAGAGGGCTAGTAACCCTCTCACATAAAAATAAAGTTACTTGTAGTGCCCGTATTAGCCTCGGAAAAAATTGATAATTACCTATTGTTATAATTTCGCTTAATTATAACGGGATTTGAACTAAAGACCCTCCGCTTACCAGGCTGGTGCTCTGACCATAACAAATTTTGTAAATTACTAAAGCCAGTGAAATTCAAATCTGTGTTTATTTTGTGAACATATTTTTACTAGTTTATACTATTAAGAGATATAAGTTGGAACGAAACCACAATATTATAAACGACGTTGAGTAGAAAACCCTGTGCTAGGACATTTTCATGTTTAAAGGATAATAAAATAAAAGAATGTTTCATATACGTAATTGCCATTTATTGTAAAACACTAAAGGCTTATTTCGAAATCATTCCCAAATTGTCAGTCTGAGGTACACGCACCATTTTGTGCCCATATTTACTTCTGCAACTGGGAACAATCTCGAAACATATATAAAAGCAGTACAACAATACAGTCAGTTCTTTTAGATTTATAATACAGAGCATGGAACCAATAAAATCAGTATTAAAGTAATGGAAGAGATTCAAGTCTTACTGGCTTATCTAAACTGGTTACACTATTGTTTTCGTCCCATCGCAGTGTCAGAAAAACTGCCGGACGAGCTGACAAGATTACCACAACTCTAAGCCACTGAAGAAGTGGCAGCTCCTAAAAACTAAACTTACTCTTGTTCCATAATCGTTAGCCAGGTCATGTAGTAATTACAGAAACAAATTATACTTGTGTTTTTGGCAATTTTTAAATTTATTGCTACAGTAATTCAGATCTCCTTTAGGGTCTCTTCGAGACCAGCTGATTAAACTAATGCTAGACCCAAGACCCAAGAAGAGCTAGAATTACAGTATGTATTCTAACTTTTGAGGGCGGATAAGCCTTTATGCAGTAAACTCATTCTCTCCCCAGCTTATCACCCGGTTAGTTACATTCCAAAGTATCTGGTGACTATCAATTTGAACTACAAGATTCTTTGGGAAAGAGTTCTACACACTAGCATTTGAGCGTGTACCTTTTCTAATTGCACTATACCTGGGACCTCAGAAGAGGAACACGATAAGATGCACCTCACAGTAAATTGTTCTGAGTATTATAGTTATGGCAGTTCAGTTGTATCCCGGATCATCTCAGACCACTACCAGTTTAGGAGCGACATGGAACGCTGAGTAGCCTAGGGGTAGGAAAGGAATTTCTTGTTCCTTCTCCTTGAGCTCGGCACGCTTTGTGTCTGCAGGGGTAGGAGCTCCCTCAACTGGTTCAAATTCGTGGTACTTGACGGTGGCCTTGCCCACCAAGGGCAGGAAAACGGCCTGACGACGGCGGCGGCTCAGGGGTGCATCAGCTGACTCCACAGCCGTCTCAGGGGCTGCCTCTGCTGCTTTGGCCGCCTCCTCGTACTGCTTCTGGAAAGCTGCTCTGGCAGCTAGCACCTGCGACAAGTGACATGAAATATTTTATATTGGCTATGCAATGCTAGTGAAAATGACATTACCGATTTAAACCTATACATATCCTTGGTTAATGAAATGCAGATATGTAAAATTGGCAGCAAATAGCTCAGAAAGTTTTGATTTGCTGCATCGGGAAGTTTAATTGCAGCTAAACAAAGAAATTCTATAAAACCACAGTTTTCCATTAAAGTGAACACATCTCACAAAAAGTGAGTGTTAATTTACCTGGTTGTTTTGTGTTGAGCGATATAAATTATAAATGGCTGCATTTGAAAATATGGTGGGTTTGATCAAGATGAGAACTCTTAAATATCATCCTTGACACAGATCATTCTTCTCTGCAAGAAACCATCGCAGAAGCCACTGTAATTATTAATCGTAGCATGCTTTCTTGGAGGAACGTTTCTAGTTTATGCTGAAGTGTTAAGGAAGCTACCAACAAAGGCATAAGGTGTTCAAAACTGCAGCTCTGGAAATGCTGAATACGCTAGCAGCTCTAGCTGAAGTTGGTAATATCATGCACTAATTCTATATTTGTATCAATTAATATGGCTCAAGAGGCATTTCTGTAGAACACAAATAGATGTGTTACTTTATACAGCTCTTTTTATGTATGTTTTGGGTTCTCAAAGGAATATCATACAAGCGGTTGAAGTATGCTAAGTTGATCAAGAATACGAACTTGTATGACAGAGTCGAAAACATGTCCAAAATAATTCATTTTTCGAAGTTTCTGTTGTCACTTATTTGGCGATATGTTATGACTTCACTATAGTTATGTCAACCATGCTTGAAAACGTTTATATTTATGAATCATTAAATGCTAAAGGTGAAACAGGTAACCGAAGAATGACTTTAGCTTTTCAATATTTGATGCTGCTACTCTTCAACTCGTACTTTCCAAATTTTATATAGGCTGCTTTGGCAAAGAAGACATATTGCATCAGTTATTTGTACATCGTGTTCTTGAGGACTCGATGTTGTACATTTGATTGAAACTGAATGTATACCTCAGGAGTGTCTTGGACGGGCTCAGGAGCCTTGACGTCTGCAGCCGGAAGAGCTGCGGGAGCCTCAGGAAGATTGTTAGCGCCCAGCACACGGTAACCGTTTGAGTCGGCTAAGTAATGGACGTTGATAAGCTTTCCTGTGGGATCCACATAGCTGTAAGCGCCACGTACTGCTCCATCCAAAGTTTTGGCCTCAGATCGTGCCTGAAAATAATGTAATTTCTCACTGAAACAAATGTCAAACACTGAAAAAAGACCCTGATGGAGTAGATGAGTTTGATTGCTTCTGTTAGCTTCGTTCCCATGAAATTCTTCGATGATTTGTTCCCTTGTGTTAGTTTCGTCAGCTGATGACATGAGTTGTGTAGAGGCGTTCTGGAGAATGAGAAGCTTACAAGAAGAACTAATAAGACAATGAAGTGAGTTGGCTATGATGTACTTCTTCACTGATCATAAGCCTCACTGTTACCACCAAATGGCTGGAGGTTGAAATGAACATCATAAGAACGTAATATCTCAAGACACAAACACCAACTTGTATACGCTTTACAGAAACACGTTGAGTGTTAAATATGGAAGGCACATTAGCTACTCCAGCGTCACAAAAGAAATCTGTCCGGCCGTTGGGCATATATATGATGTTTAGCGAAGTGTTTGATGTGTACTGGAAGAAGAATGCCTTATGTTTCCACTGAAAACTTAACAGTAGATAAATATGAAGCCGATAACATGTTAACTACATCGTCACTGTAGTACTAAATACATTAGTTTAAGGTGAAATGTCTCGTTTTGGAAGTAGCAGTATTATGTTATGAAATATAGTGACCAACTAAGTCAGGAAGTATGTTATACGACCACAAAGCTACGCAGTTACTAATGTAATAATACTTTTAATAAAAACAAAAAAGTGGTAGTCACAAATTCTCGACTTAGGATCTTCTCATAAATATAATGCATGAAATACAAGCAATTCTTCTGGAATTTTGTTTTCAGTTATATTTAATGAAGCAAGGTGAAGTACTTTGCGACTTGTAAACAGTTTATTCAGTTTTAGGTTTTTCCCCTAGTTGTTAATGAAGGCGAGAATTTAGCTGAGGCTTTACGTCACACTGAAGATTGCAACATTACCTGGTTGTCTCCAGCGTGGTGGAAAGCGAACTGTCCAAGTCCATCCTGAGCATGGAACTGTGTCGATGTCGCAGCATAGACTGGACCAGCGCTGGCCACTGTGTAGGCATAATGGTGGGCTGGAGCTGGCAGGTATGGCACAGTTGTGTAGAAGATCTGTGCCTGAGTGCATGCCAGTAGGCACGAAACCAGAACCTGTAACCACACATCAACCTCTGTTTCATACTCTCTTAAAGGATCTTCATACGCATAATGCTAGTTTATAACCTAAATTACGAAATATAACCAACAAAATAGCGAATCACTGTCAGGTTTGATTTAAGACCACGTTAATTACGTAAGGAATTAATATTTCCACAGTTTCTTTCTTTAAAACAAATTAATACTTTCATAAATGAATTAAATATTTTACTGAACTCTATCCCGGAAGATACCACGTTCCACCTCCAGTGCAGCACCCCACTCATGACGCCTGTGGTAGATAAAAGTGGGGGACACAGCTGTCGGGCGATAGACCTTGGCCCTTATGGGATGTTGCGCCACAGGGCTACGGTTACTGAACTCCATCACAGTGTAGTTTTTCTATATTAGTTACAGTTATGACTTGAACTTGCCATGCTTTTGCATGCATTAAGGACGAAATAACAGTTAATCCTAAGCCACAGGATGTGGAAAACGTGGAAAACATATCCCTGCGCCATGGAGTAGTAGACCAGAGAGTAATTGTCCGGTCCCCAGCCACAGAATGACCTGGGTTCGAGCTCTTAGTGGGAGGGGGATGTATTCGGCTCTTGTATAAGACCGTTGCCTGTTCAGAATCACACTTGAATATTTACAGCAGATAGCCATCTCTAGGGCACAAAAACCAACAGTTGGGCTGTGGAAGTACGGTGCTGACCACATCATCTACCCATATCTCTGAATGATCGTTCAGTTCCTCCTTGTCTACTTTTGTATAACTGATAGACTGCAAGGGATAAACATATCTTAACTATATATATAATATAGTTTTGTAGCAGCAATCATTCCTGAATATTTTTTGTTACTGTTTTAAATTTTCAAATGCTTAATACATTTTAAGTTCTAAGTGTAAATGATATTTTTTCTCGTAGCCCTCAAAGAATTTGAAAGCCACCATACAGTAATCTGAATTTTAAATCTTTGACTATGACTCCAACGAAATATATAATGAAACCATTTCTGCAAACATTTAGGTACCTAACTTGATTAACATGAATAAAGAAGACGCGTTTGTAAGAATATTTTGTAGAAGAGCGAGTTGAAAAAGTAATGTAAACGTAAAACATCAACATATATATTTTTCTATGAATCAAAAATTGCAAAAAGAGAACAGAAAATGTCCAAAACTGTCTGCATATTTAAAAACAGTAAATCACCTCTTACAATTAGGAATAAAAACGTTGTGCCAACAGGTTCTTCATAGGGTCAGTTCATAGAGTACAGCTCTCGTTTTGAAATAATATGAAAACTTTGAACATATTTACACGAAGTGGAAGGGAATATTTTATGCTCTAAAACAACTGTTGAGTGAAAAATTAATGTTCTGTAGCAAGTTCGTTTCACACATGGGTTTGATATGGCGTCTTAACTTTTAATTTTAACTTTACTGAGGTTAATTTTTCTCCAGTCACAGTGCTTAGGGTAACATCCGAGTAACGTAATCTTTCTCCTTCAGTAACAAAGAACAAGCAATATTTTAGCAGCGGACGGTTATTTCTCAAATGCATAAGGGATGAAGGAAAGGTACCTAACTTATTTCTTCTATGTTGTACACAAAACAAAACAAATTGTCTTATCTTGTCAGTAAATGTGTATATTATGAATGAAATGGTTCTTTTGCTTTCCGTAAAAAGTTTTGAAACTTACGAGTTACGTTTACTGCATGTGGATTACAGTTTGTTGTTAAAAGAAGTTGTTTAGAAGAATAAAAGGAGAAAACATTTTATCTAAATGTGCATTGTACAGAATGAATTGAAAGTGTGTAATTACTACCTTAAGAAACAAGTATGATTAATTTATAATATTGTATTAATTAAAGTTATCAGTGTTATGGCGGATGGAAGAGTTACATTCCATGGTAAAATATCCAAAGAAAACCTTGTTACAGACTAACTCACCTTCGTAGAAAGTTGTTTTAAAGTACCCTCTCGAGGTTTAACTTGCCTTTAACCTGATATATCATATCGAACGATGAATGAATGAAATGAGTTAACTGATGCTCAAATGAGCCCGGAGTCCATAGAATTTAGTCACCCGACATTCATCTTCTCAGGATAAGGAAAAACCCCGATAAAACCCTAACCTGGATGGGAAGTCAGGATCTATTGAATGTGAGGCACGCACGCTACCCCCACACCAAAGAGGCGGGCAATTTCAATTTAAGGAAATATCAATTCTCGCAAATGCTGTCGCTGTGGTAATGATATTTCATTTGAGAAAAATAAATATAAAATACACATTTAAATAATTTAGAAACACCAATTTGGATTAAATGATTTGCCTACTATTGACTTATTCCGATATTTATGATAGGCTAAAGTACTTGAAATTATTTGAAATTCTAATGCTTTGATTTTGTAATATGAAGAATTTTGTCCCAAATATTCGGAAGTAATGCTATGTATCACCACATATAGTTTCATGCACTTTTAAAATGAGCAAACTACTGAAAAATTAGAGTGAAATATATCTACACCTCAATCGTAAATTGTGCTTTAGATATTATACTGAATTAGGATGTAGAAAAGCAAGCATTTGATTGTAATAATTGTGATCTATATCAAATAGATACCGAGGATAAATATTCTGTAAAACCTAGCCAGAATCTAAATATCTCCCATTCTGGCATTTTTAGCATATTAACATAAACAGAACGTGGTGGATTAAATACATCGTTACTTTCTCTACCACTATATAGGTTGAGAAGGTATTGCATTCTACCGAAAAATTCGATACCGCTTTGAGGTCCCCAAAATAATAATACTAATACTAATACTAATAATAATAATAATAATAATAATAATAATAATAATAATAATAATAATAATAATAATAATAATAATAATAATAATCATAATAATAATCATAATAATAATAATAATAATAATAATAATAATAATAATAATAATAATAATAATAATAATAATAATAATAATAATAATAATAATAATAATAATAATAATAATAATAATAATAATAATAATAATAATAAATAATAAATAATAATAGTAATAATAAAAAAAACAATAATTAAAAGGACTATGTGTGTATAGGTGTCTGTGAACAGCATAACTCAAAAATGAAAAATTCGTTAGATATCCAAAATTGGTATTTGATTTCAGCATCTTCCAAGGATAACACGCGAAGATCTTCAAGTAAATTCTCCCATTCCAAACTACCCTTATCTGGAACATTTGTCAAAGTTGTGATTTTCTCAAAAATCACTGCTTTGATTAAAATATCATATGTTTAAGACATTTTGATGAAAAATGAAATTATGCCTGAATTTTCTGGGAATGTCATCAGAAGTCCTCTTAGTTTTGGATAAACCGACAAACCGTAAGAAATAGACAAAAACTTACTGCACAAAAATGTAGGTCTCGCTAAATAATACATAATTTATGTTAAACACATATTCTTGTGGAGTGAACCATTTCAGAAATACTCCTTGTTACTTTTCTAAAATTTGCAATACTCAAACTTTTCTCAATTGGGAAATCGTTATTCTCTTTTTATCTCTTGGCTCTACAAAGAGAACGGACCAGCTATTAAATATTTGAGTTTCGCTTAAAGTCTACTGTTTTTCCATATTCTTCTTGCACTTGAAATAAAATTTACAATAAGATATTTTCTGCAAATGTTTATTTCGATTAATGCGAAATAGAGGAATAAATGTTTGTAAGAATTGTTTGTACTGGAGTCA
The DNA here is from genome assembly GCA_030765045.1 of Tenodera sinensis. NCBI lineage: Eukaryota > Metazoa > Arthropoda > Insecta > Mantodea > Mantidae > Tenodera > Tenodera sinensis. The sequence continues at coordinate 31,041,222 of CM060969.1, read as the reverse complement.
TATGAGTGCAACATATCAGATTTTTAAAAGAAATGTAGCGCTGTATTACCAAACATCAACTCTTATAAGATAGTTTATAAGAGTAATACCATTATTTTTTAGATTTTAAAATCTTATTTTATGGAACAGAATGTTTGCTTTTAACATCATATGTTTAACTACTTTCTTACAAGGGAGAGATTTTATTTTTAATTTTTAGCGAAGATTCATTTTAGAATAATTTGTAAATGGCACAAAAATTGTAATAAAATATTTAACAAGTGATGAACTCTAAAAGTCTTCTTAAAGCAAGGGGCAGAACACAGTAAAGATTTAAAGGCATATTTCTCGATATTTGTTGCACTTACCAAGCACTTCATGGTGGCTGTAGATGGAGAAGGAGAAGCTGAGGACTGCGGCTGCAGCTGAGACTGTGATGCCACCAACTGTCCCCCAGGTATATATACCTAACACTTCTTGCGACCTTGCGAAAATCCAAACGTGTAAGAGTGAGCCAAGTACACTCACTCTCGTTTTGCTTTTACTCACAGTATCAAGTTGATCCTGCCTTTAATTTATTCTCTCTGCAGGTGCGAAGAATGTGTCAATATGTCCTTGAAATATCTCCGAATACATGTCTGGACAGAAAGAGGGCACTTAATTTCCTGGCGCCGCCCCTAAATGCACACAAATTTAGTCTATTGCAAATGTTAACTAGTAACTTACTCTAAGTGGCATTTTGTTAACAAGACATGCATTTCAGAAGTTTTATCTCGCAGTTACTCTCAGATTCAAGCATTTATCAGATTTAATTAACTCCAGGTTGATAATTAATACTTTTCGTATTTTATTTTGAGGAAATATTTCGCCAAAGGGGTGAATTCGATTAAATAAATAAAATAAATAAATTATTATACAAATAAGTAATAATTGTTTTATGCCAAGGGAGTTTCTTCATCGTAAACCAAATCTTTCTTATCATTGTCTCCTATTCTTCGTTTTCTTAATCGTGTTTGTGTGTAAAACATTTGTCCTAATGTGTTTTCCTGCCTCAAACCTTACTCTCTACCATCTTCTAGTGCAATTGTTACAATTATTTTCTTTTCATGCAGTGCTGTAGACTATTTCGTTTCCTTCTTCCTTATCCTAGCGTTGATCTTTCTTCAGTATCTGCTCCCAAAACCATCCCTTTTACTTCCTCTACCTTACCTTATGGTTAGACATCAAGATTTTACTGGAAAATATTGTTTTAAGATCCTGGACCCGTAAAGAATTTTTAGAAAAATAAATAAATTAGTAAAATAAAAATAAACCGAAAAATCGGATATAACTTGTCATTTAGCATCTCAAAATATGTAACACTTCAAGAAAAATCTACTATTTCAAACTATCCTTTACATGGAAAATTTGGATGGTTTTGAACTTTTCAGAAATAGCGTCAACAATTTTGATTAAAATACCATATGTTCACCAGAAATGTCTGTTAATAAAATTTATATTATCTTCAGTTTCCTACGAGTAACTGCGAAGACTTCAATCTAAAAGGATATTGTGTACTTTTGTATAACTAGGAAACCAAAGCAGACAGACAAAGCGAATTACATTTATGTTTATTTCAAACAATTTTTATAACATAAACCATTTCGAGATATTTATTCATATTATTTTGACTTTTGCCAATTTGTTATTCCTTTGTTTCTCGTGATGTCACTGTTCCTTAGTTTATTTTGTATTTTCGTGGCGTAATAATTTAATACGTTTGTGTTTGGTAAGATGCTTCTTTCTGCCTTTGTTTCTAAGGCAGGATCTCAGTTCTTACCTTTTTGCTGCTTATTGTTCCCGGTTCTAGCTCAGTCGATATTGCAGTTGTTGGCAATGGAAAAGCTATTGTTATTTTGTGTACAACGACAAGACATACATCTATGTCACTGACTTTTTATCTTCTTTATTCTGATTTGCAATTATTTATAGCGCCTTGGAATTTACAAATGCACTGTATATATTAAAATTATTTTCTTATGCATATTTCCGCACTTTTTGAATCGTTTTTATTTTTCCGTAATATAAGACTATCGCCCTCCCAAAGTCTTTATATTTTACATATAAAGGGTTTACCAAGGAAAATTGTCTCACTTTTACTTTCTCTACTATGTATAATCAGTAGGGAAAATATTCTATTCGACCCCAAAAATTCGATATCGAGAGTTCCCGGGAATATATGTTTTGACGCCCCCTGAATCCAAAAAGAGCATTTAGAGAAACTACTGCATGATGTGTGTCTGTGTATCTCTGTGTATCTCTGTGAGTGAGTGAGTGAGTGAGTGAGTGAGTGAGTGAGTGAGTGTGTGTGTATGTGTGTGTGTGTGTTTGTGTGTTTGCCTGTGAACAGTGTAATTCAAAAATGAAAAGCCATTAAAAACTAAAGTTCGTATTTAAGTTTAACATATTTCAAGAATGCAACAGGAACATTTTGAAAAGGATTCCTCTATCCAAAACTACCCTTTATATGGAAAAGTTTTCGAAAATTTTTATTTTCTCAAAGATGGCTCTAACGATTTTGCTTAACATACCATATGTTTAATATATTTTTGTGGCAAATGAAAAGCATATTTTGAATTTTCTCGCTATACCTATGTGGTTGTGTTTAATGTTGATGACTTTTACATAACTGGTAAACCGTAAGAGATAGACCAAATCTTACTGTGCAAAAATTGTTCTCGTTAAAACACGTGTTATGTCCAAATACACTTTTTTTGTGTGAAGTGAACCATTTCGGAGATATTCCTTGTTATTTGTGTGAGTTTTGCAATACTTGAAATGTTCTCAAATGGAAGGTCGTTTTTCACTTTTTTATTTCTTGGCTGTGCAAAGAGAACGGAATTTTAAAGTTTTAAAAAATTTGACTATCGCTCAAAATCTACTGTATTTCCATATTCTTCTTGCACCTACAGGAACATTAGTAATAAAATAATTTCTGTAAATGTTTATTGCGAATAACATGAAGAATATAGAGGAACGAGAGTTTGTAAGAATAATTTGTACTTACACAAGAGTAGAGAAACTCATATGAGTGCAACACAACTGCTTTTTAAAGCCTCCTATATCCTCATCGCATATGAAGAAACATATGTAGGGAAACCATTACTGTAGTGTCTGCGCATTTAGGCAAAATAACTGAAGTTTATTGCAAAATAAGCAATATGTATCTTTACAGAAAAGGCAAATAAACAATAGATTGTGCATTTACTCTGTATCAGTTAACTGAAAAAGGAGGCAGCAGAACCATGAAACGCACATGCTATTTGTGGACTACAACAAACATTTGCTATAATGAAACAAGATTGTGGGAAATAATATCTAGAAAAGGCAATCCTTCTCAGCTAGTAAGAGTTACAGGTATCACAATACAAGAATGTATATAATGGCATAGGGAAACATATGACAGAAATTAATGATGGTGAAATACAGGGGTGCCTATTTTTTCCGACATTACTTAATGTGTTTTTTAACGATACCATTGGAACATGGTTGAATGTTTTAAATTGCGATTTTAGGATAAATACTTTGAATATTAATTGTTTATAATTTGAAGACGACCGAGTCATGTTACCAGATTTTGAAAACCATCTACTAAATGCAACCCACTAAATAAAAACTATCGAAAGAAATGGAATAACTTAACAGAATGGAGTAAAATAGTTTACCGAAGATAACTTTAGAATATTGCTTAAAAAGAAGAGAAGATGCAACTGAGGCCTCTTGAATACAAACAAAGCATTTTTAGAAAAAGGTCCTCGCGCGTGTATGTGAATTTAATGTTTGTAAAGATAATGTTTGTTACACGAATAGTAAAGGAGTGAACAGCGTTACCGAAGTACAATTGTTCCAAAGGAATAGCCCCGATGTGACCTTAGATACCAGAGGTGACAGATAAATAGAAAGAAGCGCATTGTTTGGGTTCAAACCAGTTATGTTCATCTATAAATAAACAAATAAATAAACAATTAACTAGCCTGCTTGCTTTCTAGATGTAAGTTCATGCGATTACTAACTGCTTGTAATGCTTAAGGATAAATGCTCCCCATATATGAGGGCTGTCCCAAAAGTACCCGGCCTGACGTATAGATAGCGGTTGTTGTTTCAAACAATTATTGTAGAGCGTAGCAACCTTATTAAACTTTAGTTTGAAGTTTGACGATGCTACGTTTTTTGAGTATTTGTTTGGCAGCCATCAGTGCTACCTGATCTTAGCAAATTTGTAAACATGGATAAAACTGGTCATTGTTATGTGCTACAGTACTTTAATTTGAGCGATCTTAGTCCAACTAGTATAAAGTCAAGCTGGATTCTACTCTGGGGGAATCTGCTCCTTCGTTTATAACAGTAAAATATTGAGTGGCATAGTCTAAGCGAGGACATCTTAATCGAGTGTTTGGTGAGGTTTCGCCACAACAAAGCTAAGTTTTAGGTAGAATCATAACCATGAATGAAATATGGGTCCATCACTTCACACCTGAGACGAAGGAACAGTCAAAACAGTGGATTGAATTGGCTGCAAAGAAGGCGAAGACAGTTCCATCTGCATACAAGGTGATGGCAGTTTTTTTTTTTTTTTTTTTTTTTTTTTTGGGGAGGGGGGGACGCACGTGGGAGAATTTTTATTGATTATCTCAAAAAAGAAAACCTAATCAAAAGCGAGTATTGTGCAAACTTATTGCTGTGTTTTAGTGATAAAATCAAGCAAAAGAAAACGGCTGCATTTAGCTAAAAATAAAGTTTTCTTTCATCACTAGTTCACACATCCATTTTCACCAAGGCCAAAATCGATCAGTTAAAAGTTCGAATTGCTTCCTCATGCACCCTATTTTCAGATTTAGCCCTCCCTCATGTTTATTTTCGTTTTTAAACTTAAAGAAATGTTTTGGTGGTAAAAGATTTTCCAACAATGAAGAGATGGAGTCTGCAGTTGCTTGCTATTTTGCGAGCTCGACGGTTTTCAGTATAAATAGGGTATAGAAGCTATTGAGCATAGCTGGAAAAAGTGCATCGAGATGAAAGGAGACTATGTAGATAAATAACGATTTTTTCTCATTTTCTCCTTTCTTTGTTAGATCGGATACAGAATTCGTACTTGAGTTAGATTGCGTATCATTCCTGGGTTTTTCATTCGCAGAAGTTTATCGAGTGTTCATTAATGCATTAAACAGTTGAAACATTTTGATAATGAAAGGTAAGGGAAACATATTCATACAGTATTTTGCATAACCTTGGCCAATTAACCGTCAGCCGGCAAAGCCACATAAGTAAAAGGCAGGAGCAATAGACTCGATGGCACGCGGTGCATAGATTAGGTTGGTTTTCACACAGTGATTTATTGAACTGTAATCTGAACTTACATATTGTTAACCGATGCAACTAATAACTTAAGTATGGTTTAGTCTTTCGTTCAGCCTCATGACAATGTAACACATAGGCAATAAATATTAAACCTGTTACACAAAGTATTTTCACGTTAATAGCAGTTCATATTCAGTAAGAAGAGTGGAACCGAGTTTTCTGTGCCGTAAATGGGGTAATTATAGTACAGAATTTTCTGCTCTTTGTCTTGAACACGGAATTTAAATGTTCATCAGTCACAATATATTAATGATTTGGCTTATTTCATTTTTGTAAATTCTTCGCGGATGCCCATACTAAATAAATACGGTCGGATGGACGTACGGACGGACGGATGGATGACTGGCTGTTTGGAGGATGGATAAATGTTTTCTTGTTAACGGTGCTGTTAACAAGGTGATATCAATGCAGCCAGAGTGCCGGAATTTCGTCCTATAGGACGAATAAATCTATTGAATAGGCCTGTCGTTTTAAACTCACTTAGAAACCATCGGTCTGGGTCGGGTTTGAACCTGCGTCCTTGGGATCAGTGGGCTACCAACTGAGCAACTTAGACCGACCCCGAAATGTGTGCAGGAGTGCTGCATTCTTACGGCTGTTTAAGTGCTTTGCATTAACGAACTCACCTAATTGTACTACATCTGCTTTTCATATGACTATTTAGGTTTTGTTACTGGAAATACTTTTGATCAGTAAAACGGAAGGACAAACACAGGGATAAAATCAACTACGCATATATCTTTAAACACACTAAAAAGGAATTTGAATGTCCATTGCAACCTAAGAAGGAAGATGCAGATAAGCGTGAATTCCACGGCAAATCAATGAATCAAACGACAATTTAAAATTCCCTACATAACATTTTACAGTGACTATTCCACTCATACGGGACTTTGTTGAAATCAACCAATCATGTGCATAACAATTTTAAATCTCAACCAATGATAGCCTTTATTCACGAAGGATTTATCACATTTCATTATCTTTTCCTCTGAATTTTAGTTATCACCTCTATTTTCTTATGTTATGATCAGGTTTGAGAAACAGCTGATGTAATTTGACGCAACAGTGCCGCTATTCTTCTTCTTTACCCGATTATCCTCCCCTTGTGTAGGACTTACGCTCCCTAGGACTTACAGACCAGTGCCTAGAGCAGGGATGCATATGCGCCAGATAGCACGTATGCGCCACTAGGCTTATAATGACTTGGATGTAATTGCTTTTTACAAATCTTTGAGCAGTACACAATATTCGAATATTCGCAATTTGCAGCGCGAATTATGATACTGTTCACTAGCACTTGCACATGTAAAGTTTTTTGTTTCGTGAAGCTAACAAAGCCAATCTTAAGGGCTAAACTGTCTATAAGAATATGGTGGCTACCATTAAACTTGCCTGTTCTAGTAGCATATCACTAGATGTATCTAAGTTGGTTGGGCAAAAGACATTCTACATTGCAATTTGAGATCTACTGGGCTACAATATTCTTTCTATTATTACCACATGGATCTGCAATTTAGCGTTTCATACTCTGACTTGATAGTTACTAATGAAGATCACAGCATTTAAGTTATATCTTGTGTTATGGAGAAAGCTGAGAACTTTTGTTCTGTGATAGCATAATCTATTTTCATTTATGAAACATATTGTATCCACTACTGGTCCTTATTCACTCCTATGCCTTCATCATTATACTCCACTCCCAGTATTCTGCGAAGAAACATACCAAGGGTATGATGCGTTGTGTCGACACTACTGTGCATAGATACAACGTCAATTTTGTCCACCCTTTCTGTTTGACCACCACTGTTCACTTTAGCACGCCGGCACGCGAAAGCACGTAACGCAGGTCTATACGCTATGACCTTGACATTTCTGGCTTAGGGTCAGACGCCTCTCGAGGAGCAGATGAACTATGGACTGGACAGAGTGAAGACCTGGAAGCGGGCGGTCAGGTATGATAGGAAGAGAATTACATGAAATGCAGGGTAAATCGATGAATGGAAAGATGATTATGGATCAGTTGGTAGAATGAGTGGCGGGGGGAAACAGGAGGACCAACAGAAAATCCAACAGAAAATCAGCGCACCATTATTCAAATGTCAAAAAATGGCTGACTCTAGCTTCGATGAACCATTTTATGCTAAACACATTAAATAATTGGAAGAGGGAAACCTCAGAACACCTGAACAAAACAGGACATATGTTTGGAATCAATTTGACTAATTTCGTATTGAACGAAATTATAAATTAACAGCAGATACTCCAACCTCTGACATTGGCAGCATCTTTAAAAATTGAAGCATCAATATGAGAATCTTGTAGGTCATGTCAATAAACGCTGATGTACATATACATGCATGCTACATGTTTCTTTTAAAAGGTTAGTAATTACAATACAGCATTTAAATAACATTTAAATCCTTTAATTCGTGAAATAGTCTTAATAAATGGAACTCGTAATAGTAAAGTTCTCTAGATAAATTGACAATCACTCGTCGCATTACTTTTAATTACTACTTAGTTCTTCTGGAAGCTAGTATTCTAAATGCTAAACTAGTGCTTATAAACTAATGTACGATTGCAAAAACTCCATTAGGACTAGAAAACTCCAAGAAGAAGCTTCTCCTGGAAACAAGTTGGGCGGGGTCGTGGCCAAGTGGTTTGCCTCCCTACAAGGACGCGGGCTAGATGCCAATGCCCATTAAGACGAATTTGTAATGCTTCTTACTCTCATAATCATTTCAGCTAAATATATTAGGTCGAACAGGCGCCAAAGAAGTTGAAATTTGAGTATGCTTGGAAACAGCATCAAAGTATAAAAGCTTGTGACTATAAATTTCGAGTTTCGCAGGCACGAGCGCACACACGCGCACACACACAATCACAAACGCTAACACCGTATTTTTACCATCTATATATACAACCTACCTAGTGGGTAAAAGAAAATACTCTGCTCAAAATAATTAGACACAAGATTTTGTCTGATCACTGACAAAAGACTAATTGCCGCTCTCGCGTTATTTAGATGGTCTCTAGTAGTGACAGTGCGTCGCCGAAGAACACAATTGACCACGTATCGATCATCTCTAGCCGATGTTTTACGTTTTGGACCCCGGCCCGGTCTTCTAGTATAGGTGCCAGTTTCATAAATTTTTCTCAGGCCCTTCCAACAGCAGATAAAGCTGCATTGATCTCTCTGGCCACTGCGCGAATTGTCCAACCTTTCTTTATTAATGTGACCGCTCCAACAAGCTCATCTTTGGATAGTTACCTCATTTGAAACTTGTTGAATGTGAAAAGTTGTAGAAAGATGTAATACTTCGTTAACGACACGAAAAATATACAACAGTACGTGAATCATTACATTCTGTGTTGGTCTGGGTGGCTCAGTTGGTTAGATGCTGGCCCACTAATCCCAAGGTCGCGGGTTCAAACCTGGCCCAGACCGATGGTTTTTAAGTGTGCTTAAAAACGACAGCTCTATGTCAGTAGATTTTCTGGCATGTAGAAGAACTTCTGCGGGACAAAATTCCGGCACACCGGCTTGGCAGTAGACAGCGTCGTTAAACAACAAAATAATTTTAATTATTGCATTCTGTACATATCTCACTTCAGTTTTCAATATAACGCAATGTATTGAAATATTGTCAGGGGGTCATGGCTTTTAAAGTTGTCGTGGTGGATTGCATATCTTAATAATATATCCAAAAATTGATATAAATTTCCCTGGAATTACAAGTTTTGGGATCCCGAATCAAACAAAAACAAATTAAAAAACAACGAAAGAAGAATTATTCTTAGAAAAATACACGCGTGTACGTGTATGCATGTGTGTGTGTCGGTTTCTCTGTCTGAACAGCACAGTTCAAAGAGGAAACGTTAGATAAATACCAAAATTCGTACCTAGGTCCAACATCCTTAAGGTTACGACACAAATAAAACGAGGAATATCCCCCATTTTAAACCACTCTTTTGAAAAAATCGCCTCTAATATGTGAATTAAAATGTCATGTGTTTAACTCACTGAAAGTATACTGCAAATCTTCCTTCATTTGATTGAATTTTGTACAATTTTGTGTAATAAGGAAATGTTAAACGAAGGAAAAATGTATATCTCGTTTAAATACATAGAAAAAATAAAACGCCAGGGCAACAGTCCTTATCGGGCCAAGGCCTACCACCCTGCCACTGCGTCCTCCACCTCTGCCTATTACAGGTGTCATGAGAGGGATGTAGTACTGGATGGTGGGACGTGGCTAGCGCCCCGGATCCTCCCAGTCGGTTATGCGGTCTTCGCGACTAGGGGCTGCTACGTCTTAATCAAGTAGCTCCTCACTTAGCCCCTCAGAGACCTAACGAGGCTGAGTGCACCCCAAACCAGATTTCACAGCGGGGAAAAATCTCATGCCGGTACCGGGGATTGAACTCGGGTCCCCCACGCCAAAGGCAGGCGCGCTACCACTGCGCTACGGTCCATTTAAATGACAATTTGCATAATTTATATAGCGTTAGCCATTTTCGAAGTTTGTTTCTGCCATGATGTCTTCATTGAATGTGAATTTATTCCCACCGAGCCAATTTTTAGGTTTGCAAAGAGGAAGAAGTTGCTTGGAGTTAAATTTGGAGAATATGATGGATTAGGTAGCAGTTTGTGGCCCAGATCCACATATTTTCCTCACGTCATACGTGTGCACGAGTACATCATCCTGGTGAAAGAGAAACTTTATACACCAGATGGGGTGTTTTCTTTAACAGTTTCTTGAGAAATTGATCCAGCAATGTGGCATAATATGAACTTGTGATCATTTTGCCCTTTTTCGAGGTAGCGGAAATCCCAAAAGATGACTGCCATGATTTTTTCTGCTGAGGAAAAGGTCTTAGCTTTCTTTGGAATGCGTTCGCCGAAGGAAATCCACTGCTTGGATTATTGCTTTGTTTCAGATTGACAGCAATGGATCCAAGGTTCATTAACTGCCGCAAAAGCACATTTGGATTGCGCTGGAACATATTTAAACATTCCTGTTAAAGGTCACACAATTCTACTTGTCATCTGGAAGCAGTTGGAGCTCTCATCTTGCTGAATGCTTTCTTCTCATACCCAAATTTTCATCCAAAACACAATACACTCAGTCATTTGAGATGTGTAGGGTGTTGGCTCTCTCACGAATTTTCACTCATTGGTCTTCCATCGCAATATCATGAACTTTGTTCACCATTTCTTCTGTTGTGGCCTGAAACGTCCATCCAGTGGGCTCGGCAACTCTCCTGCTTGAACAGCCCCATCAGAATTCTGTGAACCAGTTGTGAACAATGTCATGTGATGGAGAAAAGACCCCATAATAATTTTTCAGCTTTTGTTCCGTTTCCTCCATCGTCTTACGAGTGCTTTATGCGAATACAAAATTCACTTTTCTCCATTTTCTATGAAGCAATATTAAACTAGATCATTTACGGGCTGCCATGGATGCTCTAAGAAGCTGAAGAAACTGTTGACGAATTTCTGGGATGATACATATAATAGATGTACGACCATATTGCCAATAAGAAACCTGTGATTCGTGTACGATTTCTTATCAAGGACACGGGCCAATCAAACTTCCCTCGTAAATCACCCTGAAGCACAGATTGATATGGAACATTCCGGATTTTTCTGTAAATAATACAACTGTCTGCAAACAATCTTATATGACATTTAATATTAATGGTTATATTATCCACAAAAATAAGGAAAAGTAGAGGAACCAGTACTGAGCTTGAGGCACACCTAAACTCACGTGGACCCCCCCCCCCCCCCCTCTGGGCAGTTCTTTACATAATTTGAACCTTTGTATTCTCCCTCACAAAAACGTTTTAATCCATAAAACTACTCGTTTATCAATTCTTCTACCGGCTTGCTTCCGGATAAGTAAATTATAAGGCACTGCATCGAAAGCTTTAGAAAAATCTATCCCCACTGCATCAATTCTTTCCGCTGCAGCCACTTCATCTTTTAAATCTTGAAATATTGAAGTTATTTGTGTTTCGTACGAGTACCTAAGTATAAATCCATGTTGCGCCTCCTTAAACCATTGTTTTTGTTTGTTTTCTAATTCCTACCATCTATATTCTGCAATTAAGTGCCCCATCAATTTACACATTATTGAAGTTAGACTAACCGGTTGATAATTGTTTATTTCTGTTTTATTGTTCGCTTTATTAATCGGAACTACAATAACGGTTTTCCAGTCTTCTGGCAAGGCACTGTTGTTAACTGACATTAAAAAAAAGCACTAGATATGGAATAATGGTTTCTCTCTCAATCTTCAATATTTCAGTAGGTGTGCTATTGGGGCCTCTCATTTTCGATTTTGCAAATCCTTGACCTTTTTGCACAATTTGAAAGCCACTATTTGAAAAAGAGATTCTCCACAATTCCGAATTTCCTGTTTAAAATTATAATCCAATGTATGGAAAACAGATACACAATGTGAATTTGTGCTCGCCAACCGCTTAATTCTTTCTGTAAACTTTCTCTCTTAATGCCTTCTCGTTACCTTGGTTTAACATCCTGTAATTTTGAAATAACCCCTAAAGTCCTCTTCATTATGAATGATTTTCGCCTTACTGGTAAACCATAAGAAATAGGCCAAATATACCGCACAAAAAATGCAAATCTCGTTAAAGCACAATTTATGTCTCTTTCTGTGGAGCTAACCGTTTCCAAGGTATTTATTGTGATTGGTTTGAATTTTAAAATTCTTATACTTTTCTCAAATAGAAAGTGCATTGGTTTTCTTACGTCTTGTTCATGCAAATATAACTGAGCTTCAAAGCCATCACAGAGCGACCGAGGTTTTAAAATGTTTGACCTAAGCCTACTTTATTCTGTTATTTAATTTTATCTCAAGAAAATGTGAACAAAACCATTTTAGAAATATTTTTCCCGTTTAACATAAAGTAGATAGAACAAAAGTTTTTAAGAACAGCTGGTACAAGGTTGAGCAAATGTGAGTACACTCTAAGATTTTTTTGTGTGTTATTTTACTAGTTATATAAAATACCTTACGAATGAAAATAAAATATAGACTATGCGCAGCAGTTTTTACGTGTATGTTTTACTCATAATACAACCTTTTAATCAACATTAGAGAAATTCTTGAAAAATACAAATTTTCCATGTGGTGATAGGAACAGAAGAGGGAATTTGGCCTGAAGCTGTGTTTATTGTGCTTATACCTCTAAGGGGCACCCCTGGGAGGAAGGATGAGGTGAGAAGAGACGCCTGGCGGTTACATCCAGACTGGCGGCACAGGTATTGACTGAGGTCCCTAAGGTCTGCCAAGTTTGACGACTGCTCAAGATACTAGGAAACCTAGGGAGACGCCAGCTTGATCCAACACCCTGCCATGCTGCACCTCACGCTGTCGCTGACACTTGCGACCCTGAAAAAACCAAAGGGATGAAGGATATATGAAACGATTAATGAAGTTAAGTGGAACGACAGGATATTCGGGGGATGTAATTATCCTTCACAGTATTCGCCCAGCGATCCGGGAAGACCCTAAAAAATCATGGGTCAGGAAGGTCGGCCACGGGAATCGAACTCACATCCTCCCGAATGAGAGCCTCACACGTTACCACTAAGTCACCTTGCCCGGTTCACGTGTTGTTGAGCGAGATTCTAGAAAACCTTTACCTGGCATTCTTAAGAAAGAAATATAGTATCTACCCATCCAACATTTCGTTTCCTCACTATGCTGTTCAAAGTCGGACTGACACACATGAACACATTTCAAAAGCTGCTCTTTTTGGGATGTGGATTCAAAGGGCCTCAAAACATGTTTTTACAGTGTGATATCTTCTTCTTTTTCTCTTTATGTTAGGCGTAATCGCCTGTTTTCTACACGAATCAAAGCATCTTTCCTTCTCTTTTTTGGTCGTCCCGGACTTCTTCTTCCTTCCGGATCCTTGTCTCTCGCTATTTTCATTAGTTGTTCATCTGACATCCTGTATATATGTGCATTCCATTCCTCTTTCCTTCTTGCGACCCATTCAGTCTCTGGCTGGACCTTGCATATCTCTGTGATTTCTTCGTACATTCTTTCCAGCCATCTTCCTTAACACTTCCACCATTGTGGTCTCTATTCTTATTTGTAATACATAATTTATTACTGGTCAGACTACTGCTTTATCAATTTTTACTTTTTTCTTTTCTCATATATTTATTTCTCTATACTAGCTCATTAGTACATCCATATATAATTTAATATCGGACATAAATCCAAATAATGAAGATATAACTATCCTTGGCGATTTAAATGCCAGAATTGGAAGTTACATTGTCTCTGGAATAAAGCAACTATTTAATGAATCAAAATACAATACAAACGGAATTATATTGGTTCATCTTTGTGTAATAAATAATCTTAGAATCAACAACACGTTTTTTCGATCACAAATTAAATACAAATATACGCGGCAGAACAACAGAGGTCAGTAGTCTATGATAAATTATGTCATTACAAACAGAAATTTACATCCACCACAAATTTTGGATGTTACAACACTAAGTTAAGTAAACATAGGCAGTGATCATAATTACTGCTAGACAAAATTAGGTTATAAAAACAAAGGAAAACGACAGTTTAATATCGACATCAGTTTTGGGACGAATTCTTGTATTTCAGGAAAGTAGTAGAAATATAAAAGTGGTAAAGTACAAAGGTAAAGCGAATCACTCTCTCATTCTGTGAAAGAGGCTGAGTTTTTTATTACTTCAGGTGTGAAATTAATGTCCTTCTGTCCACCTGGTTGACTGCGACACCTTCTTGTTAAGAGCCATTAAAATGCATTGATTGTCCTTCGGTCACCTAGACTGTGGTCGAGACCTTCGAAATACCTTAATTAAGTGGGTGCATTGTTTTGAGGACTGGTTTCATGGAGTGGCAAGTGCATAACATTTAAGGACAGGTACTTTGAGAAAAATAAAATATACAACAGGAAGAGTTTTTTTGCTTTAATTATCATTTTATGAACACTTCCGTGTGACGTGTGTACGTACAGGTAAGCTTCTTTTTTTACCGTTGCTTTAGGTCCAAATATGTGTGTGTGCGTGTGTGAGTGTGTGTGTGTGTGTGTGTGTGTGTGTGTGTGTGTGTGTGTGTGTGTGTGTGTGTGTGTGTTTCGTGAGAGAAATGTGTATGTCGTCAGAGACAGCTTTGGGACATTTAATCGTCACGTCGGAGATGTTGTGCGAAGCAGTTTTAGTGAGTGTGATTGTCGAAACCAACAATTTGTGAGACAGAGTAAAACTGAAAGTCAAAAGTGTGTCAAGTTTACGATCGGACAGAACAGCTGTGAGTAGTAAGGTCACGAGGAACTGTAGACTGTTAATGATAAAACAGAACCGTATTTTGTGTTTCAGTTTTAGAAGACTGACAGAAAAAGTAACTGGACGTTTCGTTTGTCACAGTATAAATAGGAGGCACTTTTAAAATCGTATTATGTCTATTAGAGCAATTTTTCAAGAGAGAAGAAAAATTAATAACCCCTAAACCCTTGTAGATAAATTGAAGCTTTAAAACTATAAAATAGTGTCTGGATTCCAAGATTAAGGATGTGTTTTCACTAAGATAAATTTCAAAACAGGGTAATAGATATCTGCTTATAAAAATAATGTGGACATAATATGGTATGATGTGGAAATGAAATCTGAGTTTTAAACACACTTAAAATTTATGACATTTCCTTACGTAAACAAAACAAAATATACAAGTTGATGTTTTCTTAGAAGTTCGAATGTCTAATTATTCTGAAAAGGCTATTAAGGAATGAGTTAGTGCAATATTTCTTTACTGGAGTCATTAATAAAAGGTAAAATTGCTGAATTCGATTCCTTCAAAGTCTTAACTGTCCTCGTCTATCAGATGGGTAATTTATGTGCATACATTTGTGTGTACTAAATGTTTTGACACTCATTCTTGACTTAATAATGGTTTGAAGTGGACCAATTGGTGGACAAACTACGATTTGAAATGGACCCTGAAATTCAAGCTTGGAAACTAATACGGTTAGACCGAAATGAATTTACAATTGCATAGAGCATGTTCAAAATATCACGAATACATATAAAGCTCAATTTCCTAAAAATGTGGTAATACGACTTGTAAAGTACCTCCTTTTATACTTTCTATGTTTCAAGTTGGATTTCTTTGCGACATTTTCAGGATATGTTACTGCTTCCCATATGGAAGAATGTGTGATTTTTTAACTTTTTAAGCACGCCTCTGCTGATTTGGATTAAAATGTCATATATTTTATATACCTATATTAAGAATCAAGTGTGTGTCTTGGTCTTCTTTCAATAACCTGTAGGTTCTCTTCATTCAGATTGAATGTTGCACACTCTATATAACAGATGAACCAGAAAAAGCTTGCTTTGGGAAGAAAGTAGAGCTCGTTAAATTACACAATTTGTACCATTTACTTTGAATAAGTAGAGGGTGTATTGTATTGAATAGTAATATTTCGCCAGATATCTGTCCGACTTGCTACTTTGACTTTATGAGTAATTATATGGTGATGCGAGACGCATTGAAGCAGCTGGAATGAAATTTTTAAGGTCGGTATTAGGGGTGAGCCTTAGAGACCAAACAAAAATCAAGAAATTAGCGAAGAATTGAAGATACAAAAGAGTATGGTGAAAGAAGTGAGAGAGTATCACGAGAGATGGTATGAACATGTGCAAAGAATGTCCCCTGAGCGTCTACCGCTGCAAGAATTTATATATAGGCAAGCCCAGAGGAAGACGGGATGTAGGACGGCACAAAGAGATGGAAGGAACAGTTTCAATGATACTTTGGCTTCCGAACGGGAAAATCCTTGATATGGAAGAAGAATATTTCACCATATATACATGTTTTGAGGCCACTTAAATGTATGAGTGTGCGTGTGCCTGCGAATAGTATATATAACTCAGGAAAAAAGTCTGTTAAATACTAACCTTGGTATATACATCCAGGTTGTACACGAAGTTTTTCAAGAAAATCCTTCAATTCTAAACTACTCTTTACATTGAACATTTATTTTTTATATTAAAAATAGCTCGGATGATTTTAGTTAAAATACTTAAATGTCTTTAAAGATATTTTCATAAAAGATAAGATGCATGTCTTGAATTTTCTGGGGATAGCCTCTGAAATCTTCTTCATTCTGCATAACTTTTGTATAACTAGTAAACCATAAAGAGAACAAAATTTTACATTTACATGAACATAATATTAATTACTGACAGTTTACGAACGATTAGTCATGCCTGGTAATAATGGTCAAGGCAGTCAACAACTAAAGATGGATGGCTGCTTGAATCAAATGAGTTATGTTTAAATGTGGCATTTAAAGGGAAATAATGACGGCATGGTTTCCTCTTTTCCTTTCTTATAAGGTTTACCATCTTTTAACCAATTAGATAATATCGGAGGATGAATAAAATGGGTGAAATGATGCTCAAATGGGCCCAAGGTCCATAGAGCTTTAGGATAAGGGAAAATTCCTGAAGAAACCTTATCAAGTTAATTCACCCTATCCCATATTCGAACTCGGAACCTCCTGAATGCAAGGCAGACATCCTACTCCCGACTACAGAGGGCATTTCTTCTTGTTTCTCTACTCACCCAGGAGCAGAGGAACTCGACATCAGAAACAATGTCCAGGATTGATGACAACTAATACTTGGTATGAGAGTGAAGAGGCAATAATATGAAATGAGGGTGAAGGTAGCAAGGAAAGGTGATGATGGAGTAGTTGGTGGAATG
The DNA here is from genome assembly GCA_030765045.1 of Tenodera sinensis. Taxonomy (NCBI): domain Eukaryota; kingdom Metazoa; phylum Arthropoda; class Insecta; order Mantodea; family Mantidae; genus Tenodera; species Tenodera sinensis. The sequence continues at coordinate 31,024,051 of CM060969.1, read as the reverse complement.
AATGGCGAGAGAAACCGGAGAACCCGGAGAAAGCCTGCCCAGACGCCACTTTGGACATTATGATTTAAATGGTAAAATTCAACTATAAATACGATTATAAGGCATGTCTGCAATAATAAACGTATATCAATAATTAGAGGAATAAATGTGTTTTATAAACGTTTGCGATAAAAATACAAAACGCACGGAGAGCAGGATTTTCAACTTCCCGCGCATGAAAGCATGAGTGGGCAGTGGATAAAACACTATTGTAAAATTAATAATAATAATTATAATGATGATAATAATAATAATAATAATAATAATAATAATAATAATAATAATAATAATAATAATAATAATAATAATAATAATAATAATAATAATAATAATAATAATAATAATAATAATGATGATGATGATGATGATGATGATGATGACAGCAATTGTTGTTTTCAGCTATATGTATCTTAGTTAATTTCAACTGAGCATTTATCAAACAAACAGATATCCTTATATTCGAAAAAAAAAAAAAAAAAAAAAAAACTAACTTTACCCACGAAAATGAGTGCTTAAAAATGAAAGGACTATCTCTTAGGGAGGAAATACAAACATGGCAGTTCATACAATAAAATATTTCTAGAACTTTCATTTTACCAAAAATTACTAATATTTATGGTACAATAACTAATATTTATAATTAAATCTTTTAAATTCGAGAAAAAGAACATCCATAATTCATTTCAATATACTCTGATACACAAGACACAATCAATAAAATTGCCTTTAATTAATTATATAAATAATTCAAAAAATGTGCTACATTTTATGCATTTTAAAATTATTATTGTTGTTATTATTATTATTGTTGTTATTGTTAGTTAATTTCTTTAATTGTTTTACATATTTTGGTACTGATAGTGTTTATACAAAATAAAACACACCTCGTTGTTTAATACAACAAGCACACTTGCTACGTTGATACTGACGAAAACACACCTTCCTATGTTCTGAAAAAAAATCTGATGTGTTGCACTCATTGACTTTCTCCACTCTTGTACTAACTATTCTTACAAACTCTTATTCCTCTGTCTTCTTCATGTTAGTTGAGATAAACATTTGCGGAAATTACTGCACATTTGCTTGCAGGCGCAAGAGATATGGGAATACAATAGGCTTTGAGCGATAGTCAAATCTTTTAAAACTGGCCGCTATATGAAGGCTTTGAACTTCCATTCTCTTTGCACGGCCAAGAAATAAAAAAGTGAATAACGGTTTTTGTACAGCAAGATTTGGCTTATCTCTTAAGGTTTACCAGTTATGCAAAAGAGTGAATAGAAATACGTAGCCTCTAGCCAGAAAATTGAAAATATACATTTCATTTGCCATAAAAAGTGTTTTAAACATATGGCATTTTAATCAGAATCGTTAGAGCCTTTTTGAGAAAACCAAAATATTCAAAATATTTTCCATTTAAAAGGCAGTTTAGGCTGAAGAAGTTTTCTTCAAAATCTTCGTATCGTATCCTTGAAAGATTTGAAACTTAAATACCAACTTTGGTTTTAACGGACTTTTCGTTTTTGAGTTATGCTGTTCAGACACACACATACACACACACACACACACACAAACACACACACACCGAACACAAACGGACCTTTTTCTAAAAATAATTTTTTTTTATTCAGGGGGCCTCAAACATTTCCAGTTAAATCTCGACGTCGAAATTGTGGTTCGATTACAATACTTCCCCCAGTTACTATACGCAGTAGAGAATGTTTAAAAAAAAAAAACAAAAAAAAAAAACATTAGTATGTTCCTACTGATAAGAAAAACAGGTTACTGTGGTAATACAAAGAAAAGCATCTCGTTATTTCATACATAAATTGATTGGCCCAGCCGGGATTTGAACCTGGGACCTCCTGCACCCAAAGCAACAATCATACCCCTAGACACTGAGCCTGGTGCCCTGGCCTTCCGCTACATTTCGTCTGTTTGCAAAATACCTCCGCTCAATTGCATTTAGAATAATGCATCCTCGTTTGGTGATATTGAGACGTAGGTCTTGGCGTTCAACAAAGGACGGACGGGGCCAAGCTCCTTCACATCTCATGCCGTGCCGGCGAGAGTGCTAAGATATTTAGCACCGGGATGCTTCGTGGGACTGCTGTGTGTACTTGGCAGTTAACAAACGAGGCGGCAGAAACTAAAGAGGTGTCAAGAACGTTCGCGAGACTTCTAGGTGAGTAATTTCCGATACGTGTGTGTGAAGAAATCGAGAAGGGTCCGTGTGACATATCCGCAGTATATAAGGCGGCCAGAGTGAGTTTTAGTGTTGAATTACGGACATGAGTCGGTAAGTGTGTCAGTGAGTATAACACAACTGTGCGTGTGTGTCGTCGTGAGAAGATTCAATGAGCGTTGCGGGCGATTGTAACGTCGTAATTAGAACATGAAAGACAGAGGAAGTGAAGAGAGACACTAAAATGACTGAGCAAGGTTATGGGAAGTAAAAATTGTGACTTGTGATAGTGCGAAAGACTGTTGACTGTGTTAATGACGCGAAGAAAACTGTATATTTGTGGTACATTTTAGAAGACAATAAAGTGGTAGAAAAGTAACCCGACTGGATTTTGTCATTTGTTACAATTTTCCCAAAAACTCTCTGATAATGGAAAACATCAGTATCTTTGTGCTAATTTTTCCATCCAGTCCTATACACGAGAAAAATCAAGTGAATATTATTCTCCGTTTTGCTTTATTGCGTGTACTGTAACCGTATACAATATTTGCGCAACCCCAGAAGCATTCTGGCTGTTTGTCCCATCCGCGTCCCAAGGATAAAAATGCTGTCGAGAAATGCATTGGGATACGGAAAGCTTAAAATCAAATCTCGTGTTTCATGCAGGGAAGGGAAGGATTAACAACGCTGATCCCGTCCTTTGTATGCATGTCATATTTTGCCAAGGCGAACCTACTTATTTACAATACTGGGAACAAGGTCGCACAAAGGCGTGGTAGGGATTCATTTGCCTGTTTCTCCTAGCATCATTTGAAATGCTACAAATATGGAGCAACCTTGCCCTAGCCTTTTATGGACTCCTGCTGTAGTCTATATTTATACAATGTTTACAAAAATACCTCAGAGGTTCACAACACCAATCGCATGAGGTATTTAAAATTTATGTGTTGCATTCAAATGACTTTCTCTGCATATTTTGCTGCAAAATATTCTTTAAAAAACGTATTATTCTAACTACTTATTGCTAATCTAGATACAGATTTGTACGTTTCGTTGTACAGGGTGTTTACGAAGTACCGTCACCCCTGAAAGGATTAATTCAATATTTAATCTTTATTTATAAGTATGCATGTATACAGTAAACATAGTGTTTTATGTCCTCGGAAATCATGAACACCTCAAAAACATGCTATTTCATATAAGTTGTATGTGTAAGGAGATTTACTTTTTTTGTATAGTAAGGTATTGTCTTTTTTGTAATTTACCAGTTATGTAATTTAGAATAAACAAGACTTCAGATGCTGTTCCCAGAAAATTCAAAATATACATTTCATTTACCATGGAAATATCTTAAGCATATGCAACTTTAATCAAAATCATTACAGGTGTTTTTTAAAAATCCAAAACTTTCAAAAATATGTTTCATGTAAGGAGTAGTAATTCTTCTATACTTAACTCCAAATCATAAGTTTCAGGACGACACCCAAGCTTTCATTCAGCCACTAGAGGTTGCTATGGCAAAATCTAATAAACAAGAAAGAAAGAAAGAAAAGAAAGGAAAGAAGAAAGGAGACGGGAAAAGAAAGGAAAAGTTGTACAGAAGATGGGTGTAAATGAGTTAGGCGCATTTAGTAAAATGTTGACTTTTATGTGGACTGTTTCGAATAAGACAGGTATGAACATGGTTGACCACGCGTGCTGCCGCTTATCTGCGACGTCTATCCCTCCCCTTCTCGTTTGCTGTTCACAACACACAGTCTTTAATCCAGTGAAGAAACACTGTTGTATGCAATTACAATATATATATGCAATGTTGTGTGTATATATACTCGTTTATGTGTATGTGTGTGCGTATGCGTGCAGAATTTATTACCAAAGTGGCCAAAAACAAAGTATATTGAACAACAAAGGATATAAATACAAAACCGAAATTGTGTAGCAAAATTGCAACTATATTAAACACTAACTGAAAATATATACAAATATGCACCTAAAATAGATTTGTGTATGAGAATAAATTAGTTACATACGATACAAATAATTTTTTCAATATAGCTAGTAACCCTTTGTTAATACTGAGGGCCACTACTTTAATAAATTAATTGTTAAATTTATTATTTTCTGTAAAATAATAGAGAGAAAACATGGAATGGTCCTTCTGGCTCCAATTGGTAAGTCAATAACAATTGAAACAAGATGATTTTTATTTACTGTAAAAGCTGCAAGTTTATAAGTGCTATTATATTTATTTCCTCAATTTGTCAAGAAGTATGAGATATTTTTTTTATTTTAAAACCTTTATTATTATTATTGCATAAATAATAATCAATAAAGAATTTTATTTTGATTTCTCACTTAATGCGTAACTAGTATTTTAATTAACAGACATTTCTAGTTTTTCAGAACTAAAAATTGCATTAGTACCCCTCGCAGTAACCCTCCCTTCTGAATGTGACACGGGCTCGCCCATACCTGCAATAAGATAAAAAGTATGTAACAAAATCAGCTAGTCAATACACATACCTTTATAATTCAAGGCATTAGAGGGTTATGAGGGGGCAGACTTTAATAGCGATTAGTTGAAGTTAAGCTCCACAGTATTCCTCCATAGTACACGGTTCCAGAAATAAATAATAAAATTGGTCGAATATTCAATTGCTCTTTATCGTTTACTTATGCAATTAGCATACAGAGGTAAACTTCAAAATGTGAGTTATCTGTGTATTTTTCAGTTTTTTACGAAAATGAGTCGTTCAGCCACAAAATGATGTATTAGGAATAAATTTGTGAATAAATTTGTGAACATACGTTTGGCAATGGCTCAGCTTTGGCGTGTGTGTAAAGCGGAATTTTGGCAGTAAACACTAGCTGCTCAGGTCTCGTGATGACTGTTCGAAAAGAAAATCACCCCTCCCTTTGTTACTTGCAGTAGCTGGTAACAAACACACAGACACGTGAAGAAACCAGTTTTTGACTTTGGACTTTCAATAGTCCTAGGTATGAATGCGTACATGGTGTAGAGGAAACCGATTAGTAAGCAAAGCATTTTCCTGTAGCCAGATTGTGGAAATTATTATATTCGTCATATTTGAATCTACCATCACGCGAGATCTGTGCTCTAATACCCTTAACAGTTAGTATATTATTTGTTTCAATAATTTTAGCACCTTAACAGTTATTGAGATGTATAAAACTGTTACTTGATACAATCGCTGCCATATGCGAGCAACCTTTTGTTGTGAAATAGTCGTAAGGAAAGTGATCAAACTGGTAACTCTGCATGCCAATGAAGTTGATTACCAAACACAGGCATTTCCAAGCATTAAAACAGGACGAAGGTAATTAAGCTGACCTGCTACTGGGCTTTACACAGTGACGTCACAAATAAGCCTCGTATAGTGTGTTACAGCGGTCGCAATTTAACAAAGTTACTAAAATGCAATTTTTACATGTTCCCACTATTATGGATTGTCAATAAAATTTGATAATATTTCAGTTGATAGATTCCATTCATAATGGATAACTCTGTGAATCTCTACTTCTTACATTTCTTGGGAAGGTTAATTATATTGTATCTGTTATATTTTTTTTTTATTTATTTTTTTTTTTTTTTTTTGATTAACGTCCTCCAACATTGTGTCATATCAGACGAATGAATGAAATGAAATGGGTGAAATGATGTTCAAATGAGCCCGAGGTCCAAGGAGCTTTAAGTTATCCGACATTCGTCTTCTCAGGGAAAACCTCGGAAAAAAACCTTACCCGGATAACTTAGCCTAAGCGAGATTCGAACTCGCGACCTCTTGAACGTGAGGCAGACACGCTAACCATCACGCTACTGAGGCGGGCGTATCTGTTATATAGTCACGGTGTTCAAACTCTGAACGCCGACAGTTATCCACCGACTTACTGATTAAATTAATGATATAAAGTAAACATATTATGTATTATTACATGATTATGTTATATTACTTATGTTAGATTAAACATTTCTCTCCTAGCGCGGTGGTAGCGCTGCGGCTTACCAAGGAGGGGATCCGGGTTCGATTCCCGGCGTGGGGATTTTCTCCCGCTGTGAGACACTGCTTCGTTGGGTCCCTGAGGGGCCAATTGAGGAACTGCTTGATTGAGAAGTAGCGGTTCCTGGTTGCGAAGGCCACATAACCGGCCGAGAGGGACCAATCACTGGCTACGTCCCACCTTCAGTACTGCACCCCACTCACTGTGGTGAGCAGCGGTAGGCTTTGGCCCTGAAAGGACTGTTAACGCGCAGGGTTGGTTTGATTAAAAATGATATTAATTATAGTAATTTTAGGGACATATAATTATTATGTTTTAGATTATCATGTTTTATTATATATTAAATTTGCATTTAAGTAGAATTTATATTGTCTTGCGGTTATAAGCGTCTTTGTGCAAGGTTTTTAGTTTTACAAGATCTATGTAGAAAAAAAGCAAGTAATTTAATTGTTGGGCTTAGGTAAGTATGCCAAGTATCATATCAAAACATAACTGTATGTTGCGCTTCATACTATTACAGTATGACATTTGAGGCGTTATTTCTGTCTGCTCAGCCTATATAATAAAAACACATCGGGTGATAACCAGTTATTAACAATTAATCAATTCCTAAAACAAAAAATTATCCAAATTTTGATTGACTGTAAAGTTACATCACCCGAAAGTCCTTAAAGAGATGTGTACGTGATTTAACTTTCGTGAAGTTTAATTATGGCTGTCGCAAAATTTAATGGCGTATGGCTAAACACAAAATCCAATTATGGGCTTGCCACTCCTTGCGGTAATGCATAGCTAAACACCCTGGGAAGTCACTTTGTAAAGCCGGTGATATAAATATCATTTGCATCCACACAATTTATTTTACAAAGGGAAATAGAATAGCTATCGGCCAAGATTTCAACAGAAATATAACTTCTGTTATACTCAGTGTATGGGACAATAAATGCCACATATTTTCTGTGGGTTTCTAGAGTGTTTCCTCCCTTCCTCTCTCCCTCCCCTTCCCTCCTTTTTCCCTTCCTTACCTGCTTCCTTTACTCCCTCTTTCCTTCTTTCCTTCCTGTCTGTCTGTCTGTCTTTCTTTTTTCTTTCTTTCTATCTGTCTTTCTTTCTCTTTTTTCTTCTCTTTTTAAAGGATAGACGCTTTCTCCAACGAACCTCTCTGCCGGTGAGACACTTTCGAAAAGATCACCAAGGAAGTTAAAAGCCAGTAGCTAGAACCAATAGGAAAATAGAAAAACATAATTAACTATATGTAGGAAAATCCGAAGGCTCTCAGTAATGTTATTTAATCTAGTTTTAGGGAGAATTTTACGATGTCACTGGTAGGTAGGGTGAACTGCGTCGAAAGAATGGACACTAAGTAATTAACGAAAGTACAGAGCAAGGCGCTTAAAAACAAAGCCGTAAAATATTAAGTGTGAATACTTAAAATACTTTTAAAAAGTGGGTTATGGTATATTTATACCTCCAGTGGTTTAGCTTGTCTCTAGTATAATAAAATTGGAAGGTATCTTCCATCACGCCAGTTAGGGGCAGGCAGTAGAAAAAATGTTTGGCCGGGAGAAACATCGGAAGTCTATTCATACTTGCCTGTTGAGTCAAGGACTGATTGGATAGAAGCAGCCAAATTTTCTCCCACCTTTCCTATAACAACAGACAAGAATATCTGCGTCTCTTTTCAACATATATCTTTCTCTTTCTTTGGGCCAGAGACAAGATAAACGACGCAGGATATAGTGAGCATAAACCACCATACTAAGTAATTTTACGCGTCCAAATTTTAAACTCAGGGCCTACGAAGCAGTTGAAACGTTACCATAGACAGAAGAACAACTAAAGAATGGTGATTGAGCAAATAAAATTAGCCGGAGCCATAGTAAAATGCTTACATTGATTGAACTTTGTTAATATATCATCTCTGATTAATTATTTGTAGGGCTAGGAAGTTCATGCATTTGCATGTTTTTTCAAAGGGGTTAAAAATGTATGCTTTTACAGTATGTGCACGAATTATGGAATTTTCAGTTATTTGGACATGATTTTATGGTGCATATAACTGCATATTTTCTTGATTTTTGATAAATGCATATTATTTCAATATTATAGCCCCATATATAGCATATTTTAATAATTTTTATGTTTTTTATCATTTTTTCCATCTGGTTTATAATTTTCATATTGATAGTATTGCACATGATGATGCAACTCACCAGGTGACGAGAACTAATGCTGAGTCATGTTGTCATGCAGTGAATCCCCTGTTTCCATCCCTTCATTATATGCATGTGCGTAGAGAATAATCAGTGCGTTATCTGAGAGGTTTATATTAACAAAGATAAAGTGCAGGTCAACGTTTTGAGCAGCACGATTATAGCAACTCTTGCCTGCCCACCAGTAGTTGTGTCGTGGTCTTCAAACGTAACAGTGTTGTGAACTGGTTCCCACCAAATTAAATTAGGCGTATAAAATATTAAAAAGCTCTTCAAATGCCGAAAATAAAACCAACTTCGAGTGCTACATTAATTAATTTACAGGAACAGTTTTCGGGTCATTTAATATCTGCAGATAATAGGGTACTCTTTTGTTGAGCGTGGGAGAAAAATGTAGTGAGTGAGAAAAGATTTCCAATAGTTCAGCACATAAACACAGCAACACTTAAGGAGAACTTAATCAGAAAACACGCAAACAAAGAACTTGTTCAAAAACAGTTAGCAGAGTGTTTAAGAAGTAGGGTTACTGAATTTTCCTATGACTTGTGCCAAGCATTTTTAGCTGCTGATATTCCTTTGTTCAAAATTAATAATCCGACATTTAAAAACTTTCTTGTCAAGTGCAGTCGACAATATGTGCCTGGAGAAAGTACACTGCGTAAGACTTACGTAGGACATTGGTATAATAACGTATTGTCAAATATACAAAATGAATTAGCGGATCAGTTTGCGTGGTTGTCCTGTTGATGAAATCCCTGATTCTGAGCGCCGTTCTATTGATAATATAATCGTGGGTGCTTTAAATAATGAACAAAAGACTACACCTTATCTTCTTAATGCGTGCGAATTGTGACAATGTAACTGTGACCTAGTTTGTGATGGACTCTTTGAAGTTACTATGGCTTTGTGGAATCAAATACGACCGGTTACTTTTATTTGTTACTGATGCAGGTCCTTATATGGTAAAATCAGGGCAAACTAGGAAAGGTATTTTTCCTATCTTATTCCATATAACTTGTTTGGAACACGCTCTTCATCGTATTTCTGAGACAATACGGGATTATTTCCCATTGGTAGATAGATTTGTGTCCAGTACAAAGAGAAGTTTTGTTAAATCTCCTAAAAGAGTTAAGTTGTTTAGATCAACAGCACCTAATATCCGACTTCCTCCTGCACCAGTGTTAACTCGATGTGGAACATGAGTCGATGGAGTTTTACATATATTATGCTGAGCACATAGAAATAGTCGAAGAGGTTGTTAATTCATTGGACTCGAAAGATGCTTCATCAATAGAAGCTGTGCAAAATATTCTGTGAGGCACTGGGTTAAAAGAGGATCTTAGTTTCATATTTGCCCATTTTCTTTCATACCAACAGCCATAACGGCATTGGAAGCTGTAGGATCTCCTTTGCATGAATCACTTACTATCTTTTAAAAAAACAATATGTGATCTAACTTCGGTTCAAAAAGGACAAAAAGTGAAAGAGAAAGTGAATTATGTAATTTCAAAAAATTCTGGTTATGAACAGATGCACGATATTCGAGACATCCTCGAAAGAAAACCATCTGTCACACCAAGAGAGTTGACTCTCTCTGTGAAGCAGTTAACACCATTTAAATATGCCCCGATAACATCTTGTGACGTGGAGAGAAGTGTTTCACGTTACAAAAGTATTTTACGAGACAACAGACGATGTTTTACAGTTGAAAATTTGTGCAGTGTTGGTTATGAACTGCAAATTAGCAGTTAATATTAGCACTTCTGCTTCAACCTCTAAGGAATAAGGTAACTTTACTCATTTATATTATACTAACTGGTCTTGTCTACTGCAATGGTACATTAATTGTTTTAATTCAATAGTGCATATTTCTTGGTATATTTTCAAGTTTTTAAGAGCATATTTCAATGCATATTTCAGTGTTTTTTAGGGCATGAACTTTCGAGCCCTAATTATTTGAATATTTTTCTAAATTTACCTCGATTGTCGATTATCTTAAAGTTTTGTGAACCTAATTGAAACATAAAATCTCTGAACTGATCTGAAAATTAATGGAAAAGTGAAATTTGCAAATTCTTAGTGACAAGAAGTGTCGGTACAAAGATGAATCGCATGTTTTATTCCCAGAGAGCCCCTGAGGAAACCTACTTCCTAATCATGTCTGCACCAACAGCAACCTGCCACACACTTTCAGAGAACTCTTCCAGCTTGTCGAGACTATATGCTGAGATTGTGATGCCTTCCTAACCATTATACTGAAGAAGATCGAGAGACACTAGCTACTGACGGACGCCCTAGTTAGCAATCAAACAACCCAGCACAAAGAACCACTACAAATCAGCAACGTTTAATAACATACGCCTCTTCCTAACTTACTATCCGGCGTTTCCCGTGGTTTGTTGACGGTTTATCCCTAAAACATTTTATCCTAGCTTTCTGTTGGATTGGAGGCAATTAAAAGTATTACACAAGAACTTAACGAGTTGATTAAAACTCTTAGGACACTATAAAGATAAAAGTCTGATGTATTGCACTCACATGACTTTCTCTACTCTTGTACTAACCATTCTTACAAACTCCTACTCCTATATCTTCATGTTATATGTTTTGAGGCCATATAACTGCGTTATGTTTAATCACGGACCATGCATTGCCTATCTCAAATTACTTATATCAGTACATCTTTGGAGTTATTTCGGTGTAGTTCATTAACATTCTGTATACGTATATTAAGAGTCCATACTACGCTTCGGTATGTAATTTAACAAAAGTGTATCCAGCGATTATGGTAGAGAAGGAATTAGATGTCCAAACGTTTCCACCGAAGAAAATAATATTACAGAGCAGTATATATGATGTGACAATGACTCATAATACTAGCAGAAGAACGAAATAGTGCGTCTTTTGTAAATGGTGGTCTGGCAATTTCTCTTGGTGACTCAAGTTAAAATGATGCTCTGACATGGGGCGTCAGCCATCTTTGAATAAGACTGTGTTCCCTATGGCCTTTACAAACACCACCTACTACAAGGCAGTTTTTCACCTGCCATCAGTAACCTTTGGCCTCTATTGTTTACGTTGTTTATATTCATAATATTTTGACCTATATACCTTGAAGCCAACAGCTTAAGATTCCCTGTGTCTGTTGATTACAAAACTATTTACGAAACATGTTCTGTTTTTCCAAAAATAATTAATTTGGGTACTAAAGGGTATTGTCTACAGAGATCGTCAGCCGGAAGTTTAACGCCCGATTTACAAAACAAACCGCAAACCAACGCTATAACTGAGAAGCTTCTGAAGATCTGTGGTTGGCACGTTGAGAGGCACATGATGGGAGTCGAACATGGTAAACTCTACACCAGTGGCTCAGTGAAGCATGAATTGGTCACACTCATTCACATCAGCTATTTTGTTCGCTTTATTTTCGGCATGTACTTTCTCAGTGTTCTTTTTATGATGTAACTGTTCCAGGATTATAGTTATGAGTTTTGAAGGTTATTTCATAATTGACGAATTGTCCAACCACATTAGGGGAGAACGTTTGAAATATGCAACATTCATGATGTAGAAATTATGAGATAAAACAACCAGCAAAAGTCCTCTTCATTGCAGCACAGGATTCACAATGAATTCAGCCAAGAGTGTGGCCACTCCAGCCCTAAAGAAGCAGCTACTGGGTGTTCGGAAAGTCACTGTCATTTTACAGTAGTATGTAAGACATTTCGTACACGGCATATATACACACAAACCTGAACCAGCTTAATTTTATTGGGAAACACAGATCTGATTGCAATATGCTTCTCAGGTAACCTACACAGTGATTCCAGTTTTTAAGTCGCCGGCGACACTGCAGATTTTACTGAGCCCTAAAGAAAAACCTGATGGTTTAAGGCTGGGCGAGTGAGGGGGAGGGGGCACAGATATTTAGAGATGACACTCTTCCCAAAAAACTCTTCCAGAAGTAACATAGTATTGTCAGCGTTGAGTGCAGTAGCGTCATGAAATCATGAGTAGTTGATTTCGTCTTCCTCTAGATGGCCAAGGAAATCTTGGCTCATTAGTTGACGATTTAGGTACTTACCATTTGTAAGCATTTGAAAATTCAAATAATAATGAATATCTCGAAAATGGTTAACGCCAAAACAACTTTATTTGACGTAAACTGTGCCCTTGACGGGATTTTAAATTATTTTATTGTTTAACGACGCTGTCAATTGCCACGATCACATCGGCGTCGCCGGCGTACCGGAATTATGTCCCGCAGCTCTTCTACATGCCAGTAAATCTACTGACATGGAGCTGTCGGTTTTAAGCATACCTACTTTAAAACCATCGGTCTGAACCAATTTTGAACCCGCGACCTTGGGATCAGTAGGCCTGCGTCTAACCAACCGAGTCACCCAGACCGACCCCTTGACGAGATTTACATTTTTTGTGCAGTAAGGTTTTATTATTTAGAATGAAGAAACTGAGTGAGATGGCTCTGCGGTAACGTTCGAGGCTCGCATTCCAGAGGTGACGGCTTCTACTCCCGCGGCTAACCTTCCTGAGCGGGAACGGGAGGGCTTCACGGGTCACCAGCCGAATGCTGGGAAGGATAATTACATTCCCCAAATTTTCCATCCTTCCGTTTCATTTCATCTTCATTTTAATCCAGTCTTTCAGGACCGTAGTGTTTACGATGGACGAGTTAGCTCTCCCGTGTGGGGGATTTGCGCACTGTAACTGTGTGCTCGAGGGATGGATGATCTTTTAATTGCCAGCCCTACTGGGAGTAAACCCATGCGACTGGTGGCCACTTGGCGAACCCTGATGTCCAGATGAATAATCTCCAGCACATGTTAGGGAACCTCAGGTCGGCTTGCTTCTCTCCCGGATTGCCCTACGCTCGTAGAACACTTTCCTTCCTCCCAGTGACCTGCATAGAATCAGTGTGGAATTCCCTCTAGAATCTACTCTACCTCTAGAAAGAAGGCAATTTCGCAATTTCCTCGCAGAAAATTCACCATATATCTTATTTGACTTGCAAATATCTTAAAACATATTATTTTAACCAAAATCATTAGAACTAATTTTGAAAAAGTAAAAGCAAGGAAACTTTCTCAGTGTAAAGGATTGTTTGAGGATGGCTAATTTTTCTTGAAAAATCTTCGTGTCGCATTCTAAGAAGACGAATTTAAATATCAAGTTTGGTGTTAACAAACTTTTTGGTTTGAGCTATGCTGCCGCCCCCCCCCCCCCCCCCGCCACATAGACAGGCACTTAGGTGCTGGTATTCTGATCCCGAGGTGACGGGGTTTAAACCCGGCCCAGAACGATGGTTTTTAAATATGCTTAAAAGCACAGTCCCATGTTAATAGATTTACTGGCACGTAAATCCTGCGAAACAAAATACCAGTACACCGGCGGCCCTGCTATGATCCTGATAATTGACAGGTTGTTAACAAACAAAATGTTAATGACTCTCACTGTGGTCTGGTGGCTAGCACGCTAAGTTCCATTTCCAGAGGTCTTGGTTCGATCCCTCCAGGCTGGATGATAGATACTTTTTCTTCCGCATCCTCCCTAACGTCTGAAAGTATGAGTGAGAGTGTAAATGTGTGTGTGTGTGTGTGCGCGCGCGTGCGTGCGTGTGCGCGCGCGCTTCAATATAATGTTTGTAAAGAAAACTCAACGTAAGCAAACCCAAAGTTATACAAACTGTAAACGAGTGAACATTATTTCCGATGAGCTATTGTTCCAAAGAAAAGAAACAAATAAAAAATAAATTAAAATAAAAGAAAAAAAACGCCGATGTGAACTTAAACGTTAAAGGCGGCATATAAATGGAGTAATAAATATATTATTACACACACGCACTTGCGTTGGGTAAGTGTTCTAATTTGTTTGGAATCAGAGGACTAAAAACTTGTATGCCCATATCAAACGTTTGGGTGGAAGGTAACATTTAAATTACTAAATGAGCTACAGAAATAGACGTTTTGAGGAGATCAGCTAGAAAATAAAGATTAGAGAAGGTCCGAAATGAAAATGTGAAAGAAATTATGGGAGTTAAAGAAGATTTGGATATTTAGATATTATTGAACATAAAAGATTATGTTGGTATGGACATGTCAAAAGAGTGCCAGACAACAGACTTCCAAAACTAATGAAATGAGTACCCCCAGAAAGAAGAAAGAGAGAAAGTCCAAAGAAAACCTGGCTGGAAGGAGTTGCAACAGCGATAAAATCCAGAGATTTGGAAGAGCATAAATATGGGAGAACAGAGAGGAGTGGCGTTTGGGAACCGGAAAACGGCGACAGCTGTTGTGATACCGGAAATAGATTTAATGAGCATCAAAACTTACGCAATATAAATCATTGAAGTTACTAAATTAAGGTAGAAGATATATTTCATTCTAATATGTGATCTAGAAGCATTTCAAACAAAAAGTTCGAATGGCATTTTGTTCTTTGATCAGGCGATTTCGAAAAAATAAACAGTTTTTTATCCAAATTTTATGTGTAATTCCACAATAACAGTTTATTACTTGTAAGATGCGTAGAGTAACTTATTTCTGATAAGTTTCGGTAGTACTAATTATGGGACATCACACAGGGTTTCGAAATAATTAATCACTTAAAAGACGTGAAGGAATACTCCGAGCAGCTCTTTCAGACGTGAAGTAAGTCTACAACGTTGCGTTGAGATTGGTCAGGGAATTTACCATAGACTGTAAACAGGCAAACACTTTCGCTTTCGTGTAACGTTTTGGGAGCTAACGCTTGTGATTGGCCTGCAGTCGCACAGTAAACACGGCAGGGTATGAGTTTGTTTTCAAGACGCACCGTTACACTGTTTGTGTACGGAGCTAGGGAAAGTGACTATCACATAAGATACAAAATGTGTTGCAAATACCGAGATTTGCCACTGGTTTAAATTAATGCAATGACTTCCCTACTACCCGTTATCTATTACTGAGTGGAAATGCACCAACATTTCATTGAGAACGGTCTAGCTGATGTATTCCTGCCCCAAAAATGGTGTTAGCAAGATGCAATAAATGTTAAAACCAGCAATGTGAAATAACTATTGGAGATGTGGTTGGAAAAGAGCTGAAGAAAAGCTTGTGCATAAAGTTCAACAGTTTTATTAGATGCATGCTAGGAGATGGGATCAATTTGTTGCAAACCTCAGATAAACACAGTGAACATTAACTCTCTTAGTGTCCTCTATGATTTGACCAGATGTGTACTCTATTACTATATTGCCTTTCAACAGATAATTTTCTCGCACGTGCAATTATTTTACTGCAGGTGAAGTATTTGGCTCCATGGTCACGACTTTAACAAGAAATAAGAAGTCCCCACTGTAATTAAGTCGACTTTCGACATTCTTTGCTTTCTTTGGAGGAGGTTGTTCCATTATTATGCATCTATTATCACGTGTCTATTTCACCGGTAAGCTAGTGGCCTACCAAGACACGCTTCTTCGCTGAACCGAGCTTAACCAGTCGCCATGATGCACGGTGCAAGAAATCTCTGAACCTTAGATTGCACTTGTTGCGGTTTTAAGCTTTGAGAGGCTGTCTTACGGTTTAGCAATTTTACAAAATATGTTACGAATGAAGAGAAATTCAGAGGATATTCTAAGATATGTTATTTATCATGAAAACATCTTAAAGTATGGAATTTTAATTAAAATCGTTAAAAGCCATTCTTCAAATAATAAAAAATTACAAAGCATTTCTCATAGCTTGCATTGGAGGATTTTCTTAAAAATCTTCATGTAGCATCTTTGTAAGATACAAAATTTAAATATCAAGTTTGGTATTTATGGGCTTTTTACTTTCTCTACTGGTAAGTAGGGGAAGTATTGTATTCCACCCAAAAATTTGATGTCGAGATTTCACCGGAAATGTATGTTTTGAGACCCTCTGAATCCAAAAAAAGCATTTTTAGACAAAGGTGTGTATGCGTGTGTGTGTGTGTGTGTGTGTGTGTGTGTGTGTGTGTATGTCTTGTATGTGTCTGTGTGTGTGTCTGTGGATAGCATGACTCAAAAACGAAAAGTCGGTTAAAAACCAAAGTTGGTATTTAAGTTTAATGTCTTTCAAGGATGCGACACGAAGGTTTTGAAGAAAATAGCCCCATCCTAAACTACCCTTTACATGGAAAAGTTTTCGAAAATTTTGATTTTCTTGAAAATGGCTCTAATGATTTTGATTAAAATGTCATATGTTTGAGATATTTTTATGACAAATGAAATGTATATCTTGAATTTTCTGGCTATAGCCCTTGTAGTCGTATTTACTCTGGACGACTTTTGCAGAACTGGTAAACCGTTAGAGATAGACAAAATCTTACCGCACAAAAAATGTAGATCTTGCTAAAATACACAATTAATGTCTCAATAAATGTTCTTGTAGGGTGAACCATTTCGGAGATATTCCTTGTTATGTGCGTGCGTTTCGGAAAACTTTAGAACTTTCGGAATGGATCATCAATGTTCATTTTTTTATATGTTAAGTATGCAATGATAACAGAATCTCAAAGCTTTAAAAGATTTGACTATCGCTCAAAGCCTACTGTATTCTAATATTCCCCTTGCACCTACAAGAAAATAAGCAATAAGATAATTTGTACAAATGTTTATCCTAACACGAAGAAGATATAGGAATAAGAGTTTTAAGAATGGTTAGTACAAGAGTAGAGAAAGTCATGTGAGTGCAACACATCAGATTTTTGTTATTGTATTTGACCTTTTGGTATTTAGGCTAAAATGCGAGTTCTATTTATAACTTGTGGCTAGTGACGATACGAAATTAGCACGGAAGTTTCAGTGTCAGACCACCATTGAGGAAGAGTTGATTGAAGGATTCCTGACTCAAGGATTAACGTGGTTTCTTTGATAACTTAGGGTTACTGTTAGTCAAGGACACATTGGATGCAGCATGCCAACAATATCGTATTGTGTTGGTGGCGCAGAAATTACTGGAAGCGCCTGCCTGCCTACTCTGTGACGCAACAACAGAACCAGTTTCTCCTCCCCAACAAATTAACGTTACTGCAAATAAATGCAAATGGCTCATTTGTAATCATAACTATGTTACACAGAACAACAAATTCATTCGATAAATTAAGCCTTCATCTTACCGAAATATTTTTATTATAGGCGTGTTACATTTAAGAATGATATATGCTTCTTCACTTTTTCAAAGGGCATTTTTGTTGATTTAATCGAAAAACTGTACTCAATAAGCTAGCCTAGCTCAGCCTGCTGTACAACGGGTCCCGGGTTCGATTCCCATCTGTAAGATGGAACTTTTTCTTTAACTCGGACTGTTCCCCATTCTACCTAGAGTCTGTAAGTAGAATGCAAGTGTGTTTGTATTTAATGTAAGAAGTTAATTCAAAGAAATAAAGACCCAAAGTTTAAAAAAGCCACCGTTAAGTGAGTTAACACCATTGCTGTTGAGTAATTGTTCCAAAAGGTTAAAAGCCACCAACGTGACCCTTGATGTTAAATGGAACATTAAAAAAAAGCTTTCAATGTATACACATTTGTGAAACCTTAAGACTTCTGATACAACAACATGACTGATATATTGTACATTAATATTACACCCAAAAAGAAATATACATAGATTTTTATGTATTGTGCAAGGCTGAAAAACCTGATGTTACATGCACATGATTTTCTCTACCGTCCGTTGTTTATCTACTAAGGGCATAAAAACTTATTTTTCTATCTACTTCATTTTAACAGAGAGAAATATTTACAGAAAAAGCTACATTACACATGTCGTTATAAATGCAATGGAAATAGCGATAGTCAAATGATTAAGAATTGGAATATCAATGCAATCACATATCGACGAGCTCTTAAAAGATTTCACTATCGCTTAAGCCTACTCTCCTATGCCCATTGTACCTGCAAGGAAATATGTAAGAGTAGTTTGTTGAAGATTGAGTAGAGTGAGTGCGTGTAGTTTAAGGGTTCGTCGACAGTGAGGTCACTTGGGCCCTAGTAGAGAGAGACACGTGAATGAAACATAGTATACGATTTTTCTCTGTGTTGCATAAACCTATTTTAGTTCAAAATAATAGGAGTAAGAATGGCAGAGATACGGAGGGAGTTAGGCACTGAAGCTAGGCTTATTATATCTATGCCCCCAAGGGGGAACCCCCGTCCCGGGAGGAAATATGAGGTGAGCGGAGATGCCGGGCGGCCAGATCCAGACTTGACAGTACAGACATTGACAGAGGTCTCTAGGTTTTAACAAATTTGACGACACCTCGAATACTTTAGGTCTTCCAGCACCTTCCAGGGGGACCCGGCGTCGTCCAATGTCCCCATATACAGCCCCCCCCCCCTCTCCGGGATCCCACGGACAACGAGAGACGGAAAGGGTTCCTGTGTGCATATCATCCCTGCCAAGCTGCACCTAACGTCTTTACTAACACTTGCGACCCTGAAATCATTCGCCTAACGCGCAGGGAAAGCCCCGAAAAACCCATGGGTTGGGAAGGTCGGCCATGGGAAGTGAACCTACGACCTCCCGAATGCGAGCGTCACATGTTACCACAGAGCCATTTCACTCGATTAGTTCAAAATAAAATAAACATTTATGTATTATTGTCTCACTATCAAACCTTTTCAATGTGCCTTTATTTTCACATACATATTATTTTAAAAGATATAAATTCTTTGCTGTAATTAGCTCAAATCGTATGCGCTTTCTTCAAAGTGATACAAACTTTTATTTAAACTGGAAACTGATACACAGTAGAAAAAGCTAAACATGCAAATAAAAATGCAAACTTTATGATTTCAAAATGCTAAATATCACCATTCCTAATTATTGCAAAAGGGAAACATAAATCTAATGGCGGATTCTTCAGCAAGCTGATGGTGCAGATAATCTCTAAGCGAGCAAAATAACGCGTAATCCGATTTTCCGTTAACGTGTAACTGGAAACTGGCGGGCTGCGGTGAAACGCAATTCCACAGGTTGCATAACACTGAGTCACCTGCCAAGAACTTGAACCTTGTTGGCAAGGTTAGCCAAGTTCACTATACTATATATACCTGAATTAATTATCCTTGTTTTGCATCCCACACGGAACTAGAACACATAATTTTCGCTAATGGATACAACGGTAGTAGGGGAAACATGGCTGTATCTAAATGACTGAATATGTTAACGGTGTCTTTAGTATGTATGTACGCCTCACTTGACTGACTACAGGATTGTGATGTTTGTGCTGTGGTGTGAGGATCATGTGATCTATCAATCTGGAAGTTTTTCGTTTTTCTTGGGGACCTCGCCCTCTTCATTTAGGGTAACACTTGGCAAACATAATTAATAATAATAATAATAATAATAATAATAATAATAATAATAATAATAATAATAATAATAATAATAATAATAATAATAATAATAATAATAATAATAATAATAATAATAATAATAATAATAATAATAATAATAATAATAATAATAATAATAATAATAATAATAATAATAAATTTGATGTGTTAAAATTCAAATGCCATTCTCCACTCTTTTACAACTCTTATAAAAACTTATAGTTAATCCAGATAAATGAGGGCCAAATGACCGGGCTGCCGACGGGCTCTTAAACCCTATTCACACTCACTAATTATCTCACTCGCTCACTCACTCCTTCACGCACTCACTCACCCACTCACTCACTCCAGATAAATGTTCAATTTAGATTTACACATATTTTTTGGCCTTTGTCATCAAGGACTATTTAGCCATCATTTCTATTGAATACACACACACACACACACACACACACACACACACACACACACACACACACACACACATACAAACACACGCACTACGCTTGCCCGGATTTACTCCCTCTCTCATTACTTCCCGACTTCAACGAGAGTGGGGAATAATCCTCGTTAAAGAAAATTTCCCATCCTCCAGCGGGGAATCGAACCCGAAGCCTCTAGATTTAGAAGTTAGAGTGCTAATCATCAGTGCTAATCACTGTTCAGAGACAGTGAACAGTGGATAAAAGCAATAGTGAGATTATTGAAGCACTTGTCGCTATATGAGGTTTAAAATTCAAGGAAAGTATAAACATTTGAGAATTCAAACCGAAAAACAAGAAATATCTTTGAAATGGTTAAGTCCATAAAATATTTTTATTTAACATAAATTGTTCTGGTTTAAGATCTCTGTCTTTAGTCTAGTATGCTTTTCTCTGTTTCTTACGTTTGCGAATTATAAAAAAGTCATTCAGGAATGATAAGGGCTTCAGCTGGTATTGGCAGAAAACTTAAGTTTACATGCTGTCATGCAAATAGTTTAAACATATGGTATTTTTAATAAACATTGTTAGTCATTTTAGGAAATAAAAAATAAAGAACAATGTTCCATACATTGTAGTCTGAGATATGGGGATTTTCTCGAAAATCTCAGTTTTCGTGTTTGAGCTAGGGTGTTTTCTCTCTCATTCTTTCTGTGTTTGTCTTACATACAGAAAGACACAGAAAGATCTAAAATAGATATTTAGAGTAATAGTTTCAAACGAGATGCTTACTAACGACAGGTTCAAATTAGAATACGACCGAAGAGAGCATTATAAAAGACACGAGCTCCTAATTTTGTAACGCGTTGTCTAGTATATTTGATCTACATTAAGAGAATTTTAGTATATGTTGCATATTTAGTACAAACCTCGAGGCACAAAAGCCCATTCGATCCAAGGCCTACCCCCAGACTGCAGAGGTAAAGTACAATGCCCACCACTGGTGACATGATTGGGGTGCAGTACTGGAAGTGGAATGTGGTCAGCGACTTGGTCCCTCCAGGTGGTCTTCTCCACCAGGAGCCGCTACTTTTCAATCCCCCTCAGAGACCTAACGAGGCTGAGTGTGCCCCGGACCAGATCTCCCAGCGGGAGATAATCCCCATGCCGGTACCGGGAATTGAATCTGGGTCCCTCGCTTGGTAGGCAGCAGCACTACCACCACGCTAAGGAGACGATCGTATAGTTAGTATATTTAATGCAATTTATTTATTGCGGGAACGACATGTTTAGAGAAAGATTAATGTGAAGTTTGGAAGAAAAAAAAGACACGATACATTAAAAAAACATTGTTATTGCATTCTGCAAAATTGGATACTGATTTCACATGTGAATTTAGATAGTATTAAAGTAACTATCAGTTAGAGGAGAAAGTTTTTGTTTTGATGCATAAAATTTTGAAGAAAATAACATACATATGATCGTCACTAAAGTGTATTTTACGTTTTGTTGAAACTGCATTTTATGTTTCGATAGCGTGTTTTGTGTTTTGTTAGAGTATAAAGTATAGCTTTTATTGTGCAATAACTACGAACTAAAGCATCACTGGTTAATTAGTAGATAAATACTCTTTTTGGATTCAGAGAGTCTCAAAACGTATATTTTCGGTGAAATCTTCATGCTAATTTTTTTTTAGTGAAATGTAAATGTGAATCTTATCTATTTACAGGTAAGTAGCAGAGAAGGTAACAATGCATTTGCTGGAGGTCACTTTTGGTTAGGTGGCAACAAGGGGAAGAATAATGTTATTGTTTTGTACCCATAGCGTGTGCTTTCCATTCCATTTTTGTGCACGTGACAGCGCAGTAACACGTGCTTTCAGCGCATGCGGCATCACAAGTTGCCACGAGAGTAATTTTCCTTGTGTTTTATCTATTCTCTTTTACTTTACACACCACTTACCTATAGTAAGTAAACAACGATAACTGCAATACACCCAAAAATTTGATACCGAGATTTCACAGGAAACATACATTTTGTAGTTCTTGAACCCTCTCTCCCAAATGCATTTTAAGAAAGAGTCGCGTTGGTGTGTCTAGTTCAGTCTTCCGAAGAACTTTGAAGATGATACAGAAACAGCACATGAACGTGTAGAACCCAGCAACAAAGGTTCGGTACTGTTCATTGAGCTGCTCTTCTTTGGAGTATATGCTTGGGCTGCTAAGTAGTCGGTTTCGGTGAAGATGTTTTTGTTGAGAGGATAAACTCCTGTAGCAGAAAAGCCTGATTGCAGTTTCTCCACTTTGCACCTTAATGTAGGTGTGCCTTCTTCAACAACTCTACAACCTCATAGGTACACTGTGACAATATGTCCAGTTGATTTGGTATACATCCTTATTTCTTCACTGTAATAACTCTTAAATGGCCCCACAAATGTTGTATCTAACGGTTGAAGCATGTGTGTAGAGTGGGTGGAAGTGTCAAAATAGTTATATGGTTTCTTCTAGCCATGCCTATGGCGTCTGTATTACGGGTATGACTATAGTGACCATCTAGAATTAGCAGCATGGGAGAAGCCTCAGATGGTTTAGTGTGTGCAATGAAGTGAGTAAACAGATGGTTTTGAGCTCATACTGAAGGATGAGCAACTCCTATAGCAATCTTCCACATTCCATTGCTTTCTGTTTCCAATGGGAGCGCATTTTGGCTTATTACACGGCATCTGAAACATAGTACTTCCTTACATAATCAGTTACTTAGTTTTAAATATCGTGCTCTAAATATAGGTTATAGTCCGTATTTGAACCACACACTCGACGCAAAGCACTAAAAAGATTAAACTTACTTACCTAATATTTAATAACGGATGGAAGCGATGCAAATATTTTACACGAGAGCCAAATGAACGTATAACACAACAACATTAACTTGAATAAGTTAGAAACTTGCCTAGTTATTTAAAAAAATAAAACCTGCATGCCTTTCAAAAGTTTCCAAATGATTCATAAAAAACACAAGTTCACACTCGCGTCAACATGGCTAATGGCGCGAAACCACGTGTGTTGCACCCTACAGTCGAAATACACGTGAGGCCCGTTTTTAGACCCTAGTCCATAATTGGACCTTCTCCTCTATAGCTAACACATTTTTGTAGGTTTAATGATTTCCAAGATATTTGATACTGGTTTATTTTTTCAAGACTGTCATTTTTGATGCTGTTACTATTCAGTTATTTCTGGCAATGTCATAAAAAGGACATGGAATTTCAAAGCCAGTTTATGGCAACCTACTTTTTAAAGATTTGTCCTCCACTTCAACCTCCTGTATTTCCTTTGTACCTATATATATACATGAAATGGTGAGACAGACAGTCGCCGAAATGAAATTAACCAACGCACCATTTGCCTAGTGATTAACAAAAACGACTTTGGTCGGAGTGGTCGAACTCGAGACCTCCCGTATGCGAGTCCCAAGCGTTACCACCTGAGATCGGTAGAAGTAGATATAAAACAAGCTTTTATAAATATAGTGTTCAAAGGATACATAAAAACAAATGATAGCTTATACATAGATTACAAGGCTTTTTTCTTTTCTTTTTTAAATCAGTACACCAGTTCTGCAGATTAATCTTGTATTGCATCTACCCACCGTTTCTCTTTCATTTAACCTTTTCCAAACGACCTTGCACTTCATGTAAGTAATTGTCTGTATGAGCTTCTTTGAAAGCACAAACAGTGAATTGTGGCATTTTGGTTGCCTATTCACTTGCATGAGGTAAGTAAAAAAATGTGAC
Organism: Tenodera sinensis; assembly: GCA_030765045.1. NCBI lineage: Eukaryota > Metazoa > Arthropoda > Insecta > Mantodea > Mantidae > Tenodera > Tenodera sinensis. Next base: position 31,000,023 of record CM060969.1, on the reverse strand, counting down.
GTGTTGCACTCACACGGATTTCTCTACTCTTGTACTAACTATTCTTACAAACTTTTATTTCTGTATCTTTATGTTAGCTGAGACAAACATTTGCAGAAATCATCTTATTGCAAATTTTCTTGTAGGTACAAGGGGAATATGGGAATTCATTAAGCTTTGACCAGTAGTAAACTCTTGCAAAGCTTTGAAATTCCGTTCTCTTTACACGGCTAACATTTAAAAATGAGTAAGAATGTTCCATTTAACGAATGTTTGTTTTCCAAAACTCACACAAATAACAAGGAATATCTCCGAACTGGTCCACTCAAAGGAAAAAAAAAAAAAAAAAAAAAAAAGTTTTTCGAACAATTTGTGTATAGGCTATAGCCAGAAAACAAAATATACATTTCATCTGTCATAAAAAATATCTTAAACATATAGCATTTTCTTCAAAATCGTTAGAACCATTTTCGATAAAATCAAAATTTTCGAAAATTTTTCCATGTAAAGTATAGTTTAGGGTGGAGGAATTTTCTTCAGAACCTTCATGTCGCATCCTTGAAAAGCATTAAACTTAAATACAAGCTTTGGTTTTTAATCGACTTTTCGTTTTTGAGTTATGCTGTACACAGAGTGATAGACACACGCGCGCACGCACGCACGCACACACACACACACACACACACACACACACACACACACACACACACACACACACACACTCAGACACGGACAGACACACACAGGAACACACATGCACATACATACAGACACACACACAGACACAAACAGATACACACACATACACAGACACACACACACACACTCTGCGACTCAAGTGTAAAATATTGTAAGACCTTTTCGGTTGTTTAAACTGTTATTGTCTATTAGTACAGACTAGCTCAAGCCTGCTGACCGTTTCTCATCGCTTGCCTTTGCTAATAAGCAAGAAGAGCAAAACGAGGTTCTCTTACGCCACTGCCGACCATTTCATTGATAATGCCCCGTTGCGTTCTGCAACTGTTTTAACGCACGAAGGGATATGGGCTTACGTGAAAGACGGATGAGTTCACCCACCTGATATAACCTAACAAAGCTCCATTCTTCGAACTGAAATTTCTAAAATATGTAGCTATGTCAAAGGAAGCGCTTTGAAAGATAATAAAAGAATTCATTATTTCAGATCAGAATCATACATTTTGGAAAATATGAAAAAGTTTGGTTTCGAGCCATTAATAAAAACTTATTTCCTCACTATGTTCAATAATAATTAACATCATCTGTGCAAAATGAGTGCCATGACTTTTGTACGGAATGTAGTTTTTAGCCTTGACGAAGTTTCAACTGATCGATAAATAAGCGGTCCGAGAGCTTTGACTCGTGCCGTTTATTTTTCTCATTTCAAATCCTGTTTTACATAACAAGGACGTTTTAATCCGCTATTTTTATCAGAATGTTTTTAGTTCGACTCTAGCTCCCTACTGACGCTACAGCGAAAAGAATTGCATCATCAGAGTCCATAGTGAAGCTTTCAAATGCACATGTCATGGTTTTAACGAGCAGTCTAATGACTATCAATGAGCCCAACGAGTAACCATTTCCAAGAAGATTAATTTAAGTTTATAGAAGTGAAAAAAGAAATGCTGCATTTAAGGAGAAAAAATTGTGCTTTAGAACATTTTGTGTTTTTAAGTAATTAGCTTGGGTTTTATTACACATTTGTGATATATTCTTTAAGTAAATTTTTCTTATTAAATTTGTTATTAGTTTCTGAGATCTTTTTCTCATTTTTAAACTGCAGAAGAATTTCTTTGTAGCGCAGTTTTCAAAATTTTGGAAGAAAATTTCACTCTTGTGTTCCAAAATACTCGTCTTACAAACTTATTACATTATTTTAAAGCAAGAACGCATAACTCCTGAACGAAAATTCGTATAAATACTGAACTTTATACTTTCAGCGTCATTCAAGTATGGAACATGAATGATTCAAAGAAAATTCTACATTTCAAACTACCCTTTGAGGTTCACTTAACATAAAAACATACATTGTAGGGAGAGAGGACCTCATAACTCAGGAAAGAAAATACGATTTTTGTTTCTTTTTCGAGTGGAAGAACAATCCGTAGGCTTCTCCCTAAGATACTACCCACTACAAACATAAAAAGGGACATTGTAGGGAGAGAGGACCTCATAACTCTTGTTGTTGTTCTTCTTCTTTACCTGATTGCCCACCCCTTAGATAAGACTTACATCCCTAGGAATTATGTTAAATGAATCTCAAAGGGTAGTTTGAAATGCCTAGGGTCAGATGCCAGTGCCTAGGGTCAGATGTTTGTCGGGGAGCAGAGAAACCTATGGATCGGACAGAGTGAAGACTTGGAAGCGGGTGGTCAGCCAAGCACTACGTAGATATGATAGTGAGGAAGAGGATGATATGAAATGCAGGAGAAATCAATGAATGGAAAGGTGATGATGGAGCAATTGGTGGAATGAGTGGTGGGGGAAATCGAAAACTCTGCCCAGACGCCACTTCGTCCATCACGAATACCACATGCAGATCCTGGGATCGAACGGGCCACCTAGGTGGTACGCGAACGGTCTAACTAGTCGGCCACGGCAACAACGAAAATTGGAATAAATACCAAACGTCATATTTTCAGCATCCTCCAAGGAAGCAACATGTCGATTTCAAGAAACCCATCTCAAACTATCCCTTGAGGCCTCTTTATTAAAAGGCATTTGAGAGTTAGATATAGAGAGCGAGAGAGACAGAGAGAGACAGAGAGAGAGACAGAGAGAGAGAGAGAGAGAGAGAGAGAGAGAAGCCTAGCTCATAACAAAAATTTGAATAGATACAAAAGTCCATATTTAAGTTCAGCATCTTTCAAGGATGCAGCATAAAATTTTCAAGAAAATTTTCCCTCTCAAGCTATCCTTTGAGGGTGTAGAATTGAAACTAACAACAAAGAATATCTCGGAAGTAGTTAACGTCACAACATTTTTATTTGGTATAAATGTGTGTTTTAACGAAATCTATATCACACATACTTGATACGGATCCATATTTACTGCAACATCTATATTTCGCATTTTTAGGTTTTTCAACTTGCTCGTAGATTGTTCAACTTCAGCACTATTTTCACCGTTGTGTTGTAGTGGAATATGCAATATTGTACTTGTTCAATTGATTTTGCATTTTCCTCTTGTAGCGAATTTATAACAAAGGTTTTAACAAAGCTTTAAATGTGTAATCGACTACCACAATAATAAAAAAAGAAATTCAACAACGATAATCTCAAAATCAGATCATAAAGATAAATAATGAGATGTGACTGAATAAAACAAAACGAACTTGCACACAACAGCCACGAAAATATACTGAATACCGAGAGATTATAAATCAGTCGGTAACATACGAGTACATGCTCAGTCATTGTTCTGATGTCGCTATTTGTAACTAAGAATACAAGTGATCAGTTAGCCCAGCTGTAAGATATCATTTTTGGGTGCAACGGTAAAATAGCAAAATGGATTCTTGGACTGAGGGCAATTCAACTAGCTCTGGTTGAATATTTTTCATTATTGGGGATCTTTTAGGAAACTTATTATGACTATTGGCTCTGGGGGTACGCGTGTGCCAGGTGGAATATGTCTAGTCTATAGGTAATATCTTATCCTCTGGTTCCCGAAGTCGTGGATTTAAACTCGAGGTGTGCGAAGTTTTCTTCGGGCGTAAAATTCCTTAGCATGGCTTTCTTTGGAAGGGAAGTAAACCGGTGGTGCCGTATCCTAGATTTACGGCACATAAAAGAACCAAGCCCGATAAAGGCCCTCTGAGCAAAATTAAACGATCTTTTAAGCTGAGAAGCATAGTTCAAGAGCGTCCATAAATATAAATAAATACATAAAGAAACAAATAAGTAAATAAATCCATCCATATATTCGTACATGTAGCCATTCGCTTTTTGGGCAGAGTGCAATACTACTACTTATGCAAGCAATAGAGGAAGCAATTAAATGAATATTATCAGCATCTCTGACACACTGCACAAGAATATTGTCAGTTTGTACATGTTGTAAAACTCCCAGTGCTTACAAATGAAGCTTTAGCGCACGATCAAAATGATAATGCCAATCAAAGTTGCTTTTCGTGCCGAAACCTGTCGAATTTGTAAGTATGCTGTATTGCCAGCACGAGGCAAGCACGTGGTATCAACATGGCTAGGTAACTAACTGGAGCTTTTACCGTGGAGAGTTGCTTTTCGCGTCTATTTATATCTGGCCAGAAGTAAGATAGAATACATTAAATTTGTTATACGTAATAAAAGCTTTGACATAGTAAAGTAAGTTAACTGATACATTTAATTTATGTTAAATGAAACATTGGTTTTTGCTAATGAAAAAGTATCATAAATATTCTTGGTATTACCGTAATACACTTTATTAACTAACAAGCTTCGTCTTCCTAAACTTCATATGACTATGACTACTTGCGGAGAGGGACTTAGCAGCTCGACTGAAAGGCGATCTTTTATGCCTAGCCCCCGACGGGGCACCCCACTCCCGGAAGGAAGGATGAGGCGAATGGATCCTAAGGGTGGCCGGAATGTTGCCACGATAGAGCAGGTGGCAGAGTCCCTACATTTTGCCAGTTAGAAACACCCTAGCGGAGGCCAGCTCGGCCCGTTTCCTCTCCCACCCCTTTGGGTTCGTACTCAAGGGGAGCCCGGGACTCGGAAGCCGGCTACCATCCTGCCTCACGGGTTTGTACCACTCCAAGGGGGGGGGGGGGCGCACAACAGCAGCCTCGCCTTCAAATCCGGGAGACGAGATTTCCAGAGCCCATTTGTTTCCCCTGTCGTGCTGTTGCCGCGACGCTCGCCGAAGCTTCCAACTCTGAAAGAAACCTCACGGGATGAAGGGTGAAATGAATGATTTATGGAACGAAATGGATGGACAGGAAATTCGGAGGATATGAAAATCCTTCCCAACGACCTGAGGAAACCTCCAAAGAAACCAATGTGTCAGGAAGGTCGGCCACGGGGATGGAATCTGCGACCTCCCGAATGTGAGCCACAGACGTTACCGCCTAAGCCACCCGCTTATGTGCTACATATACACCATTAAGTATGAGAGTGAAACGGTTTTACTTTCTCTACTGCCTAAAGGGTTACGTAGAAAAAGTTATTGCATCGACTCAAAAAGTTTATATCACATTTGACAGGCAGTACACTTTTTGGATTCCCTTGAACAAAATAAAGAAATAAATGTAGTATTTTAAGAAAGTGTCTGTCTGGTCTGTTTCTGTTAGCCAGTAAACGAAAAACTGGATTATATCACATTTCATACTTAAGGCGGATAACTGGAAGCCTTTTCACTTTATTCTTCTCCATCTTGTACATACTTCAGTCCCCGAAATAATCAAAAGGCGATGGAAACCTATATCTGGACCTCTATATGATATATGAATGCAACAGAGTCATTTTCTTATTTGCTAATGCAGGATCCCTTCTTTCTGAGAAGTATTCATCAGTTTAAGCTGATTAGAATTAGTAAAGTCTCATTAAAATGTGTTGCTGAAATTGTACTTATATTACACGTCTAGCACCCAAAATAATTATATCAGCGGGCTCAACTTGCCAAATGTAAGACTCAAACCAGATTCAATAAAGAATAACAAATAATTAAAATGTAAAGATCCCCCTCCTTCTGAAGAGACTCGAACCCGAGTAATCTAGATTTAGAGGCTAGAATATTGATCGCTAAAATGAAAGACAAACGTTCTAAATATTGTTCCAGCATCATCCATATTACGTATTCTTTATGTCCTTTGTCCATTATAGGTTCGTTTCTTAACCACGCATTCAAGTTTCCCAGGTATATGCTTCTGTTATTACACACTCGTTTCTGTAATAATACAAATAACTGTATATTTATGTCTTTCAGGTGTATACATATGCTCCTATAGTGCACTAGTCTTCTTTGGAAAATTGAGATATCATTATAATAATGCTTTCATTTATATAAATAATGGTTGTATTATTTTTACTTTCTCTGCTACCTAGCAGGTTAAGTATATAATTCCATCCAAAAATGTAATACGGAGGCTTCACGGAATATATCCTGCGGTATCCTTAATCCAAAAAATTTTAAGAAAAGTCCTCCACCCACCCCCTCCCCCGCCACGCTCGCCTGCGTCTGAAAGAAACGTAACTTCGTATTTAACTTCAGTACCTTTTAAAGAAAATAGCTACATCCCAAGCTATACTTTACATTTCTGACGACTTTTATCTCTCCAAAAATGTCTCTAACGATTTTTATTAAGATATGTATTTAAGATACCTACTTGACAAAAGTATATCTTTAACTCTCTGGGAATACCCTTTGCAGTCCTTATAATTTGGAAATAAAGCTAAGCAACAATAAGAGATACATAAGAACTTATTGCGCAAAAGCCGTAGATTAAGAAATCATTTGTTTGAAATAACGTTTTTGAGGAAACATCTCTTTCCGAGATATCCATTGTTATAATTTTCATTTTTCAATACATAGTTCATTTTTGAAGTGGTTCTCCTTAGTTATCTCTGGCGGTGTAACGGAGCAGTGTGGATTTCTAGGCCAGCATATAACGACTCGTTTTACACATCTATTCATTTGCCTTGTACTTCAACGAAATGTGAAATGAAAATATTTCTGCAAAGATTTGTCTCGTTTAATGTGAAATAGATAGAAAAATAAGCATTCTAAGAATAACTCGTAAAACCTACATAGAAATGAGAGATCGTTGGAGAAAGTTATGTGACTGTAACACGTCAGATGTTTTCTTTTCCCCCCGGCCTTGTTGTATTACATATATTTGCATCAGCTTTGTTCCATAAATACCTACTTATTATTTGGTTGTTTTTTTACTTTAAGGGGTAAGAAACTCCACGCGTAACAGGAACAGATTTGATTTCACAGTGTCTTTCTAGATAAGATCGCCTTCACTGCGACTAAGGAATTCCATCCGACATCCTCATTTAACCCTCGACGGATGCTATAAAAGATTAATAAGTAAATAAATTAATACAATCACTATCACTTAAAATTCTTTTACTATAAATTCCAGAAATTAACTGTTGGCTGGCCCCACAGCTTAGTCGGTAGAGCACCTGCCTGCTGTGCAAGGGGTCCCGGGTTCGATTCCCGGTTGGGATATTGGGTATTTTTCTTCCACTACGATTATTGCCAATGCATATTGCCTGGAAATATGAATGCCAGTGTGAACGTGTTTAATGCAAAGAAAGAGAAAAACCAAAGTAGTTAAAACCTAAATTTCAAAATCACTGTTCAGCGAATAATTGTTCCAAGAGGTTAAAAATTCCCGATATGATCTTACATGTTGAGGGCGGCACATGAATGGAACAAAGAAAAACAAATTTTAAAGGTTACTTCTGTAAACACGTTAAAAAAGGCCATCGACGCTTAGACATGTAGGGTGGGTCTGGTTGGATTTGGATTGCTGATCTCCCATACACGAGTCTGAATTTTATACCACTGGGTTGCACTTTATTTGAAAGCCCAGACACCATACAATTTTCGCATAGCACTGAAACATTTATTTCAACTTTTGATAAGTTTCTTATTTTGGCAAGATTATACGACCTTTGTTAGTTGTATTTTGAAGTTTATCGAGGGAAACAAAGAAAAGAAACATAATACCAGAAGCTATGAAGATGAGACAGGTTGTAAAATACGGATCACTGTGACAAGAGTCGCTCAAGGACGTCTGTATGTTTCCTGTTCAATTTGGGTTGTTGGCGGGACTGTTTCCTGCGGTTAGAGCCACATTCGAGCCCCTGGGAACTCAGTCACACGATCGCTGTTCTTGAGGACGCGAGCAATGAAATGCGATCAGTCTAGCGTACCTTGTATCACGCCAGATATAAATGCAGCTATTTGTTGCTACGCACGCCAGATACCATCACGCCAGATACCATGGCCTCCATCTCAACAACATTTCCTAATCAATTAAACTTCTGGAACACAATGGATTGATCACAATAGTTATCTTCCACGACACAAGGGCAACTTATCTGTGAGACGGATACCTACCCCAAACTGCACATTGCATACTGCAATACTTAAATTCTAAATATTATAAATATAAGCAATGACTGCTTTAAGAAACTGGGTTCCATATTCAGAATCTATAGGGACTTAAAAAAGACACTCAGGGTACGCTAATTCTATTTAAAAGCCTTGTTCGTAGTCATTTGGAATATGCCTCAATTTATATGGTCAACAATCAACTAGAGAAGAACCAAAAAAGGTTTCTGAACAATTGTTCTTATATAAACTCGTATCCAGTTTATGACCTCGTATCCACTGAAGAATTGCCTGATGGAATATGTTTTAATGTCAGTACTGCTAATTTCAGAAACCGTCAATTGTTTCAACTTAGGACTCCGGAAAGGTTACCCCATGAAAATTCTCCTGTTTTGAGGTTATGTGCCAAATACAGTAAACTTTCAACCAAAACAGAGCTGGATTTTAGCTTCCCTTACAAGCAGTTTATGAAACAATTAAATATAGGAATTATTTGCATGTGCGTTTCAGTTGTATCAGTTATAGTTATCTACTGAATCAGCATAACGTTTGCAATGTCTAATCTTAAATAATAGTTTAATAGATGGTTCATTTTAGTCTTAGTAACTTAGTGCCTTTCTGTATTCTTTTCCAATTGCACTCTAATTTGTTTAATTATTGTTTATTCACTTTTGGTTAATCTCTTAGTATATAGTTTCCAATGTCTTGCCTTTAATAATAGCTAAATAGATAGTTCATTTTTAGTCTTAGTTTCTTTGCATTTCTTTTTGTATTCTTGTTTTGTATTATAGTTAAACTTGTATAAATAAATTACATGTAACTATTGTGATTGGAGCTTTGTTCTCTTGTAGCACAGATGAATGGATATATAAATAGATAATATAAATAGATATATAAATAGGTAAATAAACAAATAAAAGCACACAAACAAACAAATAAATATACATGTAAGTGAGTGAGTGAATAAATGAATGAATAAATAAATAATAAATGAATAAAAATAAATGAATGAATAAATAATGACTTCGATACAGAAAATCTTACATGTTACGATCCCACGAACCATCTCAACCAACTGTAATTTAACTTAATATCTATTTTGAAAATGTTTCGTAAAATGTTTGTATTTATCATTCTTAATCGCGGTAAATGCTTTTCTGAAATGCTTTCAGTAAACGTTTTTAAAATGGTTACTTTCTCTAACATGGACATAATACATAGAGAAGGTATGGCATTACACTACAAAATTCCATACTGAGATTTCACTGGAAAATTAAATTTTAAGGTCCTTTCTATCCGAAAAAAGCATTTTTAGAAAAAGGTCCGCCAGGCGCGTGTCCGCGTATGTGTCTATGAACAGCATAACTTCTCCTTTCAAGGATTAGGTGTTATGATCTTCTATTCTGGTCTGTGTCGTCCATTCACCTCTGACCAGGTCTACCCAGATCTCTTTTTCCAATTGACCAATAATTAATTCGTTATTTTTTATGGTAATCTGTCTCCTATCATTCTTTTAACATGAATCTTTTATTTCATTCTATTTTCTTCTATCTTCAGTTATTAACTGGAACGATTTTGAAATCTAGACTTATTGTTTCGTTCCTTATTTTGCCCATTTTAGTACATTCTCCTACTGTGTTTCTTTTCTTGTTTTTCTTTCTTAAGTTCATCCATTTGTTCCACAAATAGCTTGAAATCGATTAACCTTCTTCTCAATCTATTTATCACTCGTACTAAAATCACGGTCTTGTTCAAAATTTTTCTCATTTATTATTATTACAATTATTTTTGATCTAACCGATTCTTCCCTTTAAAAGCCATTATCTTTTGTCTTCTTTGTGATATAGTTAAATAATACTGTATTGTATTTTGGCTTTATCTGTATATTGCTCTTGTAAATTATCTTGTTTCCTCTATAACTATCTGGCCATCAGCATATAGTAGGGTATTTAATGGTATGTCAGATCCTATTTTAATTCCAAACTTTATTTCTTCTTTCCACTTCATAACTAGGTCGTCAATATACAGATTAAATAAAGTGGGCGATGAACCATCCTCTTGTCGAACACCTTGGTTTAATAAAGTTTCATTCGACATTTTCGAACATAAACTTAAAACTACTTTAGTATTTACATACAGACTCTTTAAGGTGTATGGGGTGTTTTGGGGAAAGTCTTATTTATGTTTTCTATAAAAGGGGTCTTTTTACCTTATCAAAGGCTTTCTCATAACCAACAAATGTTGAATGAGTTTCTAGATCAAATTCTCGAAGTTTTCAATAATTTGTCTAATTACGAACACAGTATCATTACACGAACGTTCATTCCTGAAGTATGGCTGTTCTTCTGAGATTATGGCGTCGGTAATAGTTTGCAATCTCTGATTAAGTATTTTCCCAAAACATTTTTATCCTGCATTTAACAAACTTATCCCTCCATAAGTCAAAAACGAAAAGCAGGTTGAATATTATGCTTGGTATTTAAGTTTGCATCTTCCAAAGATGTAACACGAAGCTTTTAAGAAAATTTCTCCACCCTAGACCACCCTTTACATGGAATATTTTTTGAATATTTTGATTTTCTCAAAAATGGCTCAAACAAGTTTGATTAAAATAACACATATTTAAATATTTTTATAACAAATGAAATGTATATTTTATAAATGGACGCTCTTCAACTGCTATGATTCTCAGCGCCCCTTTTCATATTGGCCATGAAAGGAAGCTTAATTTTACTCAGTATTCTCTTAATAGGTTTGAAATTATTTTACATAAATTTACGGCAATGCACCACCAGCTTTGCTTCCCTTCTAAAGGAAACCATAGTAAGAATTTTTGCACCCGATGAAAAACCATCGCCCTTTGCCGGATTTGAAACGGCGACCTGGGAACAATAGGTCAGCATGTTACCCCTAGATCAGGGGGACGACAAACATTTCTTGCAGCTCATACAGGAAGCTCATACGGTAGTCACGTATGTGTAGTCGGCTCTCTATATGCTGGACTTGATATTTTATCCTTGCAAGGCCTAATGAGAAACAAAAGAACGGATATAATATTTCAAAGTGTTTATCTTGAAATACTGGAAAATTTCTATGGATAACAGTAAAATACTTAAAAAACGTCTACAGCTAAAAAAAGATATTTGACGCAAACTGTATTATTTTTATAAGCTCCAAATATATTTGGAAAAAGAGTTTTCCTATCTCATAGGGTTGTTAAAGGCATACGTTTCACTCGTTCGTTCCATGTGGTCTGGGGTAGTGAATATTAGCCTATTGAAATTATAAATTTAGAATTTTGATATGAACATTTAGTATTTTAGAGTATCTTAAGAAAAACGTATAATTGGTCTTAATTTTGATCAAAAGGTAATGTACTTTTAAACAACATTAATGTGAAATTAAAATCACATTATTTAATTGTTTAGTAGTGTGATAAAAACACACAAACTAAACTGTGCGTTTATTTTAAGTTAGCTTAGATTAAAGTAACATAGAGAAAAAATAGAACAATTTTGGTACAGGCTGAAACATAACACATCAGTTGCAAAACCAGAACTTTCTTTCTTCTTTTCCTGATTACCCTCCCCTTGTGTACAAGCCAGCCTAGGGTCAGACGCCTGTCGGGGAGCAGAGGGACCTCAATAAAAGTAAAATACATGAAATTAAATTAAGTAATGCAAGTTAATAAATCTGTAACATTATTGAACATAGCTCCATCTTTTGTTTTCTACTGTCACTTATAATTAAACTGTATTTAGTGAAAGTTACCTATGCTGTTGATAGGAGTCTAAATCCATTACACAACTGCTTCATAAACTCTAGATATTTGAGCTTAACAGTTAACAGTATTTGCAGAGCGTCTATATATTTATTTTTCCGTATATTTTCTACTCATGAAAGTATTCATATCTAAAAAATCCATATGAACTCCAAAGAATGGAAATTTTATTTCATTTTCACTTAAATGCTTGAAATAATTTTACAATGCTTGGTCAGCACTGACAAGATTATAAGCTTATTTATTAAAAATTGATTTTGTTTCTTAACGACGCTGTCAATTTTCAGGATAATATCAGCGCCACCGGTATGCCGGAATTTCGTCCAGTAGGAATTCTTTTACATACCAGTAAATCTACCGACATTGGGCTTCTCGCTTGCAACACATTTCGCATTTATATAATCTTTTAGGTGTCCCTACTTCTTACATTTTGAGTTAATTTTTCATTTTATCGTATTTTCAAAACAAATTAAAATATTATTTACCTATAGGTCGTGAGCCTTTGTGAGCATTTCGCGCTTTATCGCATTTGCGAAAAGTCGTCATCTCTGCAATCCGAATGCAAACTATCGCATAATTCGACAATCACAAACAACCGAATTTCATTGCCTTTACCAATTTTATTTGCCGTGCTTCAAAACGATAGAAGTCTTTACCCAACCAATAACTTAGGTGGAATATAAGACACTACCATCTATATTTTATAGTATAGTACATCTGAAACTGTGAATAACACACTTTCCCATGCGAATAATTTTAATAGATAGTATTCGCCAACATGCAGATAATGCTGATATTCAGTGGGAGCTTTTTTAACATTGATGTTCCCCCAGGGCCTTCTAGAGAAGGACCTGACACTGATGTTCAAAATGGGGTCTGTGTGTGGCAGGAAATACTTATAAACCTCTCTTCTACAAGATACGATTTCGACGCAGTAAAACAAAAAATCTGATGTGTTGCACTCACATGACTTTCTCTACTCTTGTACTAATCATTCTTACAAACTCTTATTCCTATATCTTCTTCGTGTTAGTTAAAATAAACATTTGTACAAATTATCTTATTGCTTATTTCCTTGTAGGTGCAAGGGGAATATTGGAATACAGTAGGCTTTGTGCGATAGTCAAATCTTTTAAATCTTTGAGATTCCGTTCTCTTTGTACACGTAACATATAAAAAAATGAACAACGATGACCCATTTCACGAAAGTTCCAAGTTTTCCGAAACTCACACACATAACAAGGTATATCTCCGAAATGGTTCACCCTACAAGAAAACTTATTGAGACATAAATTGTGTATTTTAGCAAGATGTACATTTTTTGTATAGTATAATTTGGTCTATCTCTAACGGTTTACCAGTTATGCAAAAGTCGTCCAGAGTAAATACGACTACAGGGGCTATAGCCAGAAAATTCAAGATATACATTTCATTTGTCATAAAAATATCTCAAACATATGACATTTTAATCAAAATCGTTAGAGCCATTTTCAAGAAAATCAAAATTTTCGAAAAATTTTCCATGTAAAGGGTAGTTTAGGGTGGGGCTATTTTCTTCAAAATCTTCGTGTCACATCCTCGAACGACATTAAACTTAAATACCAACTTTGGTTTTTAACCGACTTTTCGTTTTGAGCTATGCTGTCCACAGACTGACAGACTGACAGACTGACAGACACATAGACACACAGACACACACACGGACCTTTTTCTAAAAATGCTTTTTTTTGATTCAGGGGGCCTCAAAACATGTATTTCCGGTGAAATCTCGACTTCGAATTTTTGGGTGGAATACAATACTTCCCCTACTTACCAGTAGAGAAAGTAAAAAGTGGTGTAGTAATACTCTTTTGTGTGGATGTAGGCTGTATTATACAGAAAACACTGTTTCAAGAGTAAAATAAACAAAATAATCCAATTTAATATTAAACGGCGAGTAATGAACAATGACATATGTACAAAAATATACTTAAATCTATGTGTCAAGATTACATTCTGGTGTTATAATTATAGTCATGTACATATGGAAGACGTGAAGACAGAAATGAATTCCGAAATGGAAAAGTTGAAGAGAGATATGTCCGAGATGAAGAAGGATCTACTGGCGATGATTGACGGGGAACTGGTCGGCGTGAAGGAACACGTGGAAGATCTCAGAGGGGAAGTACCAGAGCGTGGACGTCGGGGAACGTTTTAGCGCCCTGGAAGGAAGAGTTGATGGCAGCGACAAGGGGATATCGTGGATCGCTACTTCCTGGCTGTGAAACACGTGGAGTAGTCTATTTTTTGCGTTTAGTGCAGTAATGTTTTAATGAATCCTGCTTATGATATTGTGTGTATTTTATTAGAAACACCTTTTTCACGGAGGAAAGACGAATAAGAAGAAAGTTTTAAATTACGGGGGCCCTACTGAATCTCTACAAATATGTGGTGCGAAAGAAGTGAAACATTCAGGAAAATGTTACAATCTTAGTTTTAAGCAGTCGTGGTTTGTGGAATTTCCATGGTTGTACTCTTTTCCATCTCTGCAGAAACTGTTTTGTGACCAGGCTTGCTTTTTAGCAATAAAAACGTTTGGAATAGAGAAGAATTTGCTGCTTTGTTGAATGCAACACGTTCAGTACGCAAACACTCGGATTCGGCAGAGCATTTAAAATGCCAGGTTAATTTGAAAACTTTTGAAAGACATCGAAATACAATATCAGATGCACTAAAGGAGAATGCTAGACTTTATAACGTGCAATTCAATGAAAACGTAGTCTGAACAGGCCTTTCCTGCAGTTAGCGATTGATGGAGTACTCTATTTAAGCAAGCAAATATAAGCATTCAATGGTGACGATGAAACAAGTCCAATTAATCGTGAAAATTTTAAGGAAGTGCTGACATTGTTGGTATCTAAGAGTCCTATAGAAATACAGAACCAATATTGCAAGATAAAAAGTGTGTTCAGTGGCGAATCAAAAAGTATACAGGATGAACTAGTGGATTGCATTTTGGACATCAATGCATTATTAAAAACTAAATTGTAAACTGTTGATTTTTTCTGTAGATGATACGACAGATATTAGACGGTTGTCTCACTGTTCTGTAATACTGAAGTACGTTAATGCTGAAGGATCTATTGTGGAGCATTTCCTAGGTTCCTACAATATCAGTGCCGACAAAACATCAGAAACTCTATTTTATTGGACATCTTGGAACCAGTTGGCTACAAGCAGAAATTAGTAGAGCAGTGTTATGATGGTGCAGGCGTGATGTCTGGCCATTTAAATGGACTCCAGAAAAAAAAGTACCTTTTGCAGTATTTCTACAGTGTTTTGCACATTGTGTAAATCTAGCCTTGCAACAAAGTTGCAAAAAATACGACATTTTTTCATCACTCAGGAAAGAGAACCTACGCATTTACTTCTGTTCGGGACCACACATTCCAACTATAACTCCTGTCCACTGGAGCTCCTACTCAAAATTGTTACGTGTAATTTTGGATGACTGGGAAAAGTTGAAAGAGGTTTTCGAAGTCATAGTTCACTGTGAACAGTCTGGTAATTCCATTCCTTCTTGCCAGAGGCTCTCTGAACGACATGAACAATTTTGAATTTGCGTTTCTGGCAGTAGTGTCACGACATATTTTATTTGACAGATGTATTGTTCGATGTTTTACAGAAGAGGACACTGGATGTTAACTATATGTATCACAAATAAGGACCACTTGTGAAATGCTAAGAAACAAGAGGGATGAACAGCATTTTTCAACTGTGTTAGAAAAAGCGAGCAAAATGGTGGATATGCGCCTCTAACGAAAGTACAATTCCCTTTCTCAGGGCGGGTCCTAATGACCTAGTTGTCGACGGGCCCTTAAACGCAACTCACTCACTCACTCACTCACTCACTCACTCACTCACTCACTCACTCACTCACTCACTCACTCACTCACTCACTCACTCACTCACTCACTTTCTCAGGATGAGCGTGTTCGAACATGCGGAGCCTTGCATTACGAAATTCTGGATCACGTTTTGATGGAAATGAATGAGAGATTTCGTGATTGCGAAGAAGTTCAATTTGTTTGCCTGGCCTATAAGACAAAATTTGAAGAATACCACGCATGTTTTCCTTCATGTACACTTCAAAACTTGCAAAATTTCTTTAGGCCCATATTCCCCAAGACACAACGTTTAAGAAATGAGTCGGTCTGGGTGGCTCAGTTGGTTAGACGCTGGCCTACTGATCCCAAAGTCGCGGGTTCAAACCCGGCCCAGGCTGATGGTTTTTAAGTGTGCTTAAAAACGACAGCTCCATGTTAGTAGATTTACTGGCATGTAAAATAGCTCCTGCTGGACGAAATTCTGGCATACCGGCCACACTGATGTGATCCTGGCAATTCACAGCGTCGTTAAACAACAAAATAATTTAATTTTAATTT
The DNA here is from genome assembly GCA_030765045.1 of Tenodera sinensis. Taxonomy (NCBI): domain Eukaryota; kingdom Metazoa; phylum Arthropoda; class Insecta; order Mantodea; family Mantidae; genus Tenodera; species Tenodera sinensis. Next base: position 30,983,751 of record CM060969.1, on the reverse strand, counting down.
AATTTAAGAAATGAACTTTCTATTGTGTATGCCGATGACAAGGACAGAAATGTTCCCGCCAGAATGATTTTAGAAATGCTTAATATGGATAAGGGTATCTTTACGGATACTTAAAAACTGTTCTCCCTTATTCTGTCAATATCTTCTACTACAGCATCTGTGGAACGAAGCTTTCCTTGTCTAAGGCGTATTAAAACACCTGACGAATGCAATGTCAGAAGAGGGACTTTCTTGTTTAGCAAATATTTCGATTCACAAACAACTTCTAGTGTAATTAATAAAAACGCAGCCTTCCTATGAAGACATCACCGGCAAGTTTGCAGCCTTAAAGGACCGAAGGATTAATTTGGTGTACAAAAAATTGGTCAGTACAATTGTTAAAATAATTTTTATAAATATAGGTGTACTTATCTTTACCACTCACTCTTCGCCTAATTTCCCAGCCACGAGCCGCCACTGATATCGGGGGCTTTGACTTGAGAGACAGCTCTTGGGGCTAATGTCCCCTGAACTGTAAGGCTATTTATCGTTGATTTGTATAATTTTTAACATTAAACATCCAACATTCATACTTGCAGACTGTGGGGGGATAGATAATTATTCTGGTTAAAGAAAATATTCCCAACCTCAGCCGGAAATCGAACCCAACACCTTTGGGTTGAGTAGTCAGAGTACTGACCACTCCACCGAGAGGCGGTCTCTGAACAATTGAATACATGGACTACTTCTAAAAGGGCTGACGCAACGAAAAATAAATAATAAATAATTGTAGGTTTTAACTCAATATTTTGTGAATTTAATACATCTTAAAAGGCACACCTGCTTTGAAATCTTGATATTGAATTTTTGGGTGAAATACAATACTGGCTCTACGTGCTAAAGCTAGACGTTAGGTAAAATAAAAAGATTCAGAAGTGAGGCATCAGCCGTCAGAGAGACGCTCAAGGTCGGGTTACCCACATTACTGCTTGTAAGTACGCGGCCCGACGACAATGGAGCAGTCAGAAGAGGTGACTGTGAGCGCGGCAGAACAAAGCGATTCCAGTTTGTTCGAGAAACTTTCGTCTGTAGGGTTATTTATGACAAGTTTCGAGAAAAAGTGGATTTCGAGAAATCCGTGCTACGCCAGTCTCAACTATATAAACTATTGCAGTGTTGAGAGAAGTGAGTCGTTAAGTGTGAATGAGACAGCTGTTAGAAGTTATACTCGTCTTCAGGTTAAGAGTAAATCTACGGCTTTAACCCACTCCACTCCCTTCCACATGGTAGGTTGTGCTTAGATCGAAAATAGTCCTCAGTAAAACGGAGTTGCTTGTTGTGTGCAGCAGTTTGAGTGTGATTGTATCGTCGGAAGAAATTTGTGAGACAGAGAACGGAACTGAAAGACAGAGAAGCACATGTTAACGTTACGAGAGGACAGAACAGCTGTGAGTTGCAAGATCACGACGAATTGTAGGTTGTTTTAAGGATAAAAGAGAGGACTGTGTTTTTGTAATCCAATTTTAAGGCAAATAAAGTGAGATTAAAGTAACTGGAAGGTATCATCTGTCACAGTAGTTGGAAAATAAAGTTTTCGTATCATCTCGCTATCTATACGTGTAATTGAAGGGAGAAACAGTAGAGTGTAAAAAGATACTTGAAAATGTAACGCAATACGAATTCTACAAAATACGAAGAAAGATGAAGTTTCTAATGTCATTCTTCGGCAAAAGATTGCCAATTAATCCACGATGATAATGATGATAATAATAAAGTTGTTCTCTTATATTTGGGTGTAAAGTATAGAATCTGTATTTTGCAATCTCCAGAGATTACATTTCACGTTCTCATTAGTCAGTAAAGGTGAGATTTGAATTGCTACTTCACATTTAGATTGTCTGTGGTTTCTTGTTCTTGATCTAGATGGATGATGGCGGTTTGAAATGCAAGGTCCAAATCCACATACACGTCACCATTCATCATCATTATTTCACGGCGACGTTCAAACTCCTTTGAGTGACTTAAGAGCTGGTTCATTAAGGGAGAATTTCATTGAATATTAGGTACTGTATGCCCACGACAAGAAGGCTAGAGGGGAATGAAGGGCAGAGGGGGCTTGAACTGTGCATCTACTCCGGTAGCGGACCTGTTTTCTAGGAAAGAGTGTATGAGAGTGCATATTTCTAGCTATCAATGTGTTTTGTGACAACATTGTGTATTTTAAACTAGCCTAGCATCCTTGTCATACTCGGAAACTAGTCATAAACACCGTGCGGGAAGCACAAAAGGATTACGCTACACATTCCTAAGACTTGCCTTCTTGTCCTGGGCATACAGTACGTAGGAAAGCTTGTCAAATAGTAATTTAAGTCCTGTCATTTCAATGCAAACAATTAAGTACTATTTTTTTCTGTGAAACTTGCTAATCAATGTGGTTAGTACTTCCAAATGTATACCGAGGTTAGCTGAAATATCCGACATTACCTGTAGTTTGATGATTTTATCCCTTCAGTTTTTATACTTAGGTTGCACTTGACCAATAGCTTTGTGTTTCTTTGGATACATTAAAAAAAAACATAACTAAATACGCTTAAACGGTTAATTAAAACTCTTGGATTACTATAAAGAACATGAAGTAAACAAAATAAATAAAAACACCGGGAAGACAACCCCAAATACTACAGGAAGAAAAGCAAGTAGAAAAAGCTGCGTGAATGTAAAATGTTGCATTTCTATTTCAGTCATATAGAAAATTGTATGAAGTCTTTGTAGAAGAGGGAGTATAGAAAAAACTGTGATTGTGTTTCGTAAAAGAAATGTGAGTAGAGATAACCCTATGAACGTAATGCGTTGCATTTCAATTATTTCAATAATGTAGAAAATTGTATGAATTGTGTGTTCAAGGGCGAGCAGAGAAAGAAGTGTGATTGTGTTTCGTAAAAGGAAAGTGAGTAGAAAAAACCATGTGAATGTAATACGTTGCATAGTAAACTAGCATAAAAACCTTCTCCATGAAAAAACATATGTAGGTGCCGAATTTCGCGGACATCGGTCAAGCGGTTTTGGAGATTAGCGATAAATGCATAGGTATATATTTAACCTCTGGCTGATATTTTGGAAAACACATTTATATTTATTATTTGAATAGACGCCACACGAAGGGTTTTCTACCTATCCGAGGGTCGGTAGAGTGGGCCACTGGTTTATAATGTATACATAATATTTTCACGAGAAATAAAATGCATATCTTGAATTGCCTGGAATAGCCCGTGAAGCCCCTTCATTTGAAAGGACCTTAATGTAATTTCATGTAAGGGGTAAACCATGAAATACATGTCTACAAAAACTCACAGGACCAAAAATGTAGAGCTCTTTAAAGCTTAAAGCATTCCAAATAACATTTTCAATGGCACTAGCTATATCAGAAGTATTCGTTATTATTGGTGGATTTTTTCAAAGCTTTAGTAATTTTTAAAGTGTTTTTCGGAATATCATGTCAGGAGTATGGCATTTAAAGATCAGAATAAAATGACATCTGACTATCGATTCTATTTCTGTATTCCCCTTGTATCTGCAACGAAATGTGCAATGAAACTAGTTATAAATATGTTCATTTGGTTAATACGAAGTAAACAAGAGAATAAAAATAGTCTTTAGTAACTATACCTAAAAATAAACTATATTGGTAGAGCAGGCCATTTAAAGTAACAGATTCAATGTTTCTGTTGTGCATGTCTTCGTTGTTTATAATAGATTTGTTAAATATGAAGAATAAATTGAATAATATGACCCATTACAAATCTAAATGGGATACAAATTGTCTCCAGATTTACCTATCTTATGTATCATTAAGATAATTCATTGTCTCCTTTGCAAAGAAATTACTTTTGAACGCTTTTTTAATTAAATCCTTGATATGAATAAGAACTACGTGACTTCGTGGAGCATGTATTAATTTCTGGCCCAAACGATGGAGTTCTTGTAACTTCAGTAGCCACCGCTAGGGTCGTGTTGCACCAGTCGTGTTGCGTTTAGTACCAGCAGCTTCTCATAGGTAGCGCTGTAGCCCATAGCGGGTGGAGATATTGTGGAAAACACCCAAGAGATGCCGCTACCTGCAACTATTGTAGATCTACTTAGCTTAATTTGCTGTGACAGAATCGTGGTTTAACATTTTCGTACTTAAAAGTGACTAGGCATAGAATTTGATGTTCTAAAATATACTTTCTATCTACATAAGGATTTTTAAGAGTAAAAATGTGTGAATGCAGTTAAATTATAAACTTCCACAATACTTTTTTTGATACGAATTTCATATTTATAGACATTCTTATGTTGCTGAAAGAATAAAAACCTGATGTTATTGCACTCACATGACTTTCTCTACTCTTGTACTAACCATTCTTACAAACTCTTATTCCTATATCTTCTTCGTGTTAGTTAAAATAAACATTTGTACAAATTATCTTATTGCTTAGTTCCTTGTAGGTACAAGGGGAGTATTAGAATACAGTAGGCTTTGTGCGATAGTCAAATCTTTTAAATCTTTGAGATTCCGTTCTCTTTGTACACGTAACATATAAAAAAATGAACAACGATGACCCATTTCACGAAAGTTCCAAGTTTTCCGAAACTCACACACATAACAAGGTATATCTCCGAAATGGTTCACCCTACAAGAAAATTTATTGAGACATAAATTGTGTATTTTAGCAAGATCTACATTTTTTGTAGAGTATAATTTGGTCTATCTCTAACGGTTTACCAGTTATGCAAAAGTCGTCCAGAGTAAATACGACTACAGGGGCTATAGCCAGAAAATTCAAGATATACATTTCATTTGTCATAAAAATATCTCAAACATATGACATTTTAATCAAAATCGTTAGAGCCATTTTCAAGAAAATCAAAATTGTCGAAAAATTTTCCATGTAAAGGGTAGTTTAAGGTGGGGCTATTTTCTTCAAAATCTTCGTGTCACATCCTTGAACGACATTAAACTTAAATACCAACTTTGGTTTTTAACCGACTTTTCGTTTTTGAGCTATGCTGTCCACAGACTGACAGACTGACATACTGACAGACACACAGACACACACACGGACCTTTTTCTAAAAATGCTTTTTTTTTTATTCAGGGGGCCTCAAAACATGTATTTCCGGTGAAATCTCGACTTCGAATTTTTGGGTGGAATACAATACTTCCCCTACTTACCAGTAGAGAAAGTAAAAAAGACTTCATAGGCTATTCACAGAAAATGGAAGATATGTGTTAGTCGTGCAAATACTCCGAACATGTGCTCTTTTTGGTAATGTTTAACGCCTTTTATTACTACCACGCCACCACAGGCGGTGGTCACAGATCATATGTAAATGATATGAAATGATAATTGAGAGAGGAAATTTGGGTGGGAAGTTTGGGGTGCTTCCCCGGCATTTGCCAGTTAGAAAAGCTGAGGAAAACCCGAGAAAAGAAGCCTTAAATCAGGACGGTCCTGGCCAGAATAAACATGTGTTTTAATCTGACATAATTGAGAAAATGAAAAATAAACTAATACTTTTACGTGTAAAGAAGCATTTGGAGTGAGGGATTTTAAAATTATTTTTTTCAAGGACCCCAAAATGTGTGTTTTCAGTGAATTAACAGTACCGAATTTTTGGGTGAAATTCAATACTTCCTCTACCTACCAGAACTTGCCTTAGAGAAAATAAAGAGAAGGGCAAACCCCTTTACGCCTATTGAAAATCAACTCCAAATATTAATAGTGGAATCTGGTATTAAGACAAGAACGCCTAGCGTATGTTAGTATGTTTTTTCCCCCAATTTGTTAACTTTATTATGCTCACTGGTAATATACAATTTTGTTAAACATGATTATATAAAATCAGATGAATGTATTTATGGGAAAATACCCAATGGTAGTCCTAGATACTGTTAATACCTGTAAATACATTATTTACCTGACAAAGTAGTTTTTCTTACATGAATTCAGGCATCTCTCCTATTTCTCATCTACGTATTTCCAAAATATGTAATATCCTGTTAGAAAAGACTGAAAAGATACTGTAAAATTATTGGAATGAATCCATTTAATAAAGGTAGTAGCGGATTTAACAAGTTTTAGCACAAGTTTATAAAGAACAATTTATTTATTATATATTTCTTCTCAACTTAAATTGTGGCAGACAGAACATTTAATGGCGGCTGATAGTTGGCCACTACTATTCTCTTCCTTGTTGCACAAATGATACTTATATCACCGGCTTTATAGCGTAATTTCATAGCATGTTTTACTATACCACACCTCATGGCGTGGTAAGCCTCTGATTGGTTGATTAACAGCTTCTGTCAACAACCATTTAATTTTGTGTCTGCTATAAAAGTTATTTGCACAACTGCTAAAGAAAGTGATGCATTTCCATCAGATTGAGACCTTTACAATCGAGTTATAAACAAAGTTGGAAATGTGATACGATTAAGGATTTGGCTTGTCAATAATTCTTATTTGACATTAGATATGCAGAAATTATAGCTGTTTATATAGAGAACTCAGAATACGGCTTTAGCGAACGAGCTTAATGTTGTCGGACGAGACACAAGCCGATGCTTGAATACAATAAAGCTTTCGCTTCGCCTATGTATGTGGTATGGTATTTTTTAGTAAAATCTCTCTAAATTATATAAGTTATTTATATGCTGGATGAATGCATTAGCTTATAGCCACAGTAGATACTACTCGCACACTTTATGCTGGAAGTTGTCGAAGAAGGCAACAGAACTGCTCATCTCTTTTACGCAGTCGTACTCAGAGAACACCTAAGGTACTTTAAGTGTCACAGAAGGCGAGAGGTGTAGTTTCGCAATTGTTCTTTCCCAGGTGAGCCAATGTATGAAATAAAGGGTTATGGTGGAATTTTGTTGGAACTGATGGTTTTGGATCTTCCTCAGTCATTTGGTACTTAAAGTTACTGTTTGTGTTTGTTAAATGCAAAAGAAAAGCAAAAGTAAACCGGTATGATAACGCAAAAATAACAGTAACAAAAGTAACGCGGTACAGTGAAATGCACAAGTGGTAACACTGCAGTATGGATAGCGATGCTCAGTTGTTTGTTTGGCAAAGTGCAGAACTTCACTCGGTTCATCCACAGCATTAGATTTCAGGGCTCAAGATAATATGTGTGAGTAGAATATTTATTTCTCTGTGTTGTAGAGTAACAATTTATTAACAAAACAATATGAGAGTTAAACAAAACATATTCATTGTTCGCTAACAACATTGTTAATTATCAGGACCATATCAGCTGCCGGTGGGTGTGCCGACATTTCAACCCGCAGTTCTTTTTTATTTAAGAAAACCGTACAATGTACACAATGAAATATTCTTGTCCTAGTTGTATTATTAAGATTGTCTTCTTTTTGCAGTTTTGAGCATGTGTCTCTCACAGTGTTTATCACATACTTTTCACACGCAGTCTTCTTCCGGTTGATGGAATCTTTGGTCCCCCAATTCTTTTACATGCCAGTAAATCTACTGATATGGGGCTACTACTTTTAAGCTCATTTAAAAACCATCGGTCTGGGCCAGGTTTGAATTCGGAAACAGCGTCTAAGTAATTAAGCCACCCAAATAACTAATAAATTAATAAAAGAGTTAGTTACAACTCAAAACTGTGATACTAAATGACAATTATTTTCATTTTATAGGCTACGTACGGATACAGTTTTCATTTATAAGCAGCGACATTTAAGAACAACTTTATTTATACTAACTTTAATTATATAATCATAATTACACATAGCCCCGTCTATTCCTAGTAAGGGATGTAACATCCCTTGATCTTTATGCAGAGGATATGAAACATCGGCGAAACTTTTTGCTTGCTTAACCCCCCCCCCCCCCCCCCCCCCGACAGTGCTGGGAATGCTACTGCACAGGGCATAAGCAGACTTTCTGACGTGGAAAAATCATTGATCGGAATGGTCGAGCTGTTCTTAATATAATTACAATAGGTTATAATATGTATTAAAACGTTGTACCTTGTCTTTGGTTCCACAGTCATAACATATAACCTAGTAAATATCCAAATAAGACAGCCTCGTAAGAGACACCGGTGTGTCCCGCCAACGACGTGCTGCTATCTGCTGGAAATAATTGTAACATAATGCTTTCATTTGTATAGCATACTTAGGTTTGTGTGGTAACAAGAGTTACAAGCTGAGAAGGAGAAAACTTTGTTGCAGAAGTTGGAATTTTAATGCCATAATCTTTGAAGCCTTTATGCTCTACAAAGGCGAGTTCAAAGTACATTTAAATTACTTGTTGGTAATATAGGACCCATAGAAATTGTTATAAGCGGGTTTAGTAATATCTACAATAACATCTTTGAACATAAGCAGCCACGGAATTTCAGTGTATCCTGGATCCTAATAAGAGATACCACGTAGACCCAAATAAGAGTATTTGATGATGCATAGTTGATAAATATTTATTCTTCACTGGATTATATTCTGAGGACACGTGGAATCCAGGATGTGTGATATGCTATCGCAGGTTACGTGAAGACTGGGGCGGTGAAGAAGAGTCTTTTGTATTCTTTTTTGTTCTAAGAACTAGCGTTCGGTCATTATTGTTTGGAGTGATAATTATTAATTTGTCATAAAATAATACATTTCAACAATGTCTTTGTTTTTTCCTTACGCATTCATGATCCACTAGTTTTTGTGTTTATCAATAAAAGTAAGAGCGCCGAGGTGGGTATCTTTTATTTAGACCCATTTACCCACGCTTTTTTTTTTAAATTAACGTCCTCCAACATTGTGTCATATCGGACGAATGAATGAAATGAAATGAAATGGGTGAAATGATGCTCAAATGAGCCCGAGGTCCATGGAGCTTTATGTTACCCGACATTCGTCTTCTCAAGGTAGGGAAAACCTCGGAAAAAAACCTTACCTGGATAACTTACCGTAAACGAAATTCGAACTCGCGACCTCTTGAACGTGAGGCAGACATGCTAACCATTACGCTACCGAGGCGGGCAAACCCTTTTCTTGCCTTTCATTTCAAAGGGACTTGTGTAAATAATAGGCAGTTATCAGTATGCTGCGGATTTTACAAGTAGTTTGCTTCAGGTTGATTTCACACAAAGCATTACATCCGTCGAACAAAATATAAACAGCCGTGGCTATGAGTCACAGAGACGGAAGGGGGCGCTATCACGTGACCGCTACAAGCATACAGTCGGGTTAATAAACAACTACACCATGACAATGCTATCGACTGTAGAGCATATACTGTCTATGTTTACATATTTCCTGTTACCGTATGCAATGTATATGCGCACAGACTGTAGAGGGGATGGGGGTAGGGGTGGAAGCTCCTAGGGCACTGTCTAAAGTACAGTTGCAGCGCAACCTAATTTCCGTTCCTTTTAGCATTAGCGCTTAAGAAATCCTTAGCCTAGTTATCAGTCATTCGCTGAACACTAGTAGATTAGATAGACAAATTTGAAAAACAGTACCTCTTATTTAGATCCTTTTACCTTATGGTTTTCAGTTAATACAGATATCCTTACATATACCTAAACGACATAGGAATGAAACTGAAACCCAAGGAATAGCCGCATTCAGTCACCAAATTATCCTGTTTGGAAAAGATAAAAAGACACAGTCTGTAACAAAGGTAATCTTCTCAGTTCTTAATGAAATATCGGTTGATTGGTTTCTAATGTTAACTGGATAACGTTTTCTATCTTTATAAAATTTATTATTTAGCATACCGTTATAACGAAATTGATTACAAGATAGAAGGAAATAAAGCAGAACTGTCTTACTTGAGGGTTGTTAAAACATATTGGCATTGGTATCGTATACATAAGATCTCACCATTATTAATACTCTTTTGTTTTTCTGTGTCTCAGTTGCCGGATCACTCCGCAAATATGTTTTATTATAATTATAATGTATTCATATTGTAATGTTTCCCAAATATACTTTATAGATCCTTTTTAATCGTTTAGTAGTTCATAAATTTGCGCGCGCGCGCGCGCACACACACACACACACACACCACACACACACGCACACACACGCACACATAAATCTGTAAATATTTATACAAACTTCCTCTATTTATAACATTAGCATAAATAATCTCGAAGAAATTACAATCCGATCCAGAAGCATTAAATTGAAACGGTGTTGCTGTTTATTTAAAATGTCACTAAATGTTTCTAGGACTTCAGTAGCCAAGGACGATCGTTAACAGTCCGAAAGGCAGCTGTTTCAGAGAGAATCTATTGAAAAATACTATAATCGAACATTGCATCTGTTGAAGATATCGATAGGAAAGTAGTTTATTACAGAATAATATAAAACTCTGAATGTTATACTGCTTTGTTTCTGAAAACTGAAGTTTGCAAGTTAAAGAGGTAAGAAAACACATTTGGTGGTGGGGGTGGGAGCTTGGGGGGGGGGGGGGGAATAAATATATACCTAAATAAACACAAGTAAAATAGAATAAAAATATAAACCCTGAATTAGTCATTTTATTTTTCTAACATTCATTGATAAAATGAAAGAAAATGTTCCTCTGTTAACCACAATGAAATACCTAGCCAAAATTTAAGATTAACTTTTTTAAAAAGTCTGTTATAATGACTTACCTACTTGCAATTTTTTAAAGATAAACATTCTTATTGATGAATAAAATACATGTGTTTCAAATCTGCAACTATGAGCGTTGCTCTGAATTAAGAGAAAGAGATAGTGACTTGCGATTTTTAAACATTATTAAGTGTTGCTCTAAACAATTGCAAGACAATGCTTAGTTTTAGTTGTTTTTCATAACCATTGTCTATCAGAAACCCAATAGGGAAGATATCTAAAAGTTCTCATTATACATTAGAGAATAATGCAAGATCTTGTTCCAAATTATACAGTATAAATTTGCCGGAGGAAGTTGTTTTAAAGTTAATTATCAATTTATTCTGTGAATGGGACGTTTTTCTTTAAAAAAACTATGTGTGGAATTTTTGTCCATTTTTTTCTCACCGATTCAAAGTCAGTCTGGGTGGCTCAGTTGGTTAGGCGCTAGCCTACTGATCCCAAAGTTGCGGGTTCAAACCCTGCCCAGGCCGACAGCTTAAACATACTTAAAATTGACAGCCCCTCGTCAGTAGACATACTGGCAGGTTAAATAGGTTCTGCGGGATCAAATCCCGGCACACAGGTGGCGCTGATATAATCCTGGGAATTGACAGCGTCGTTGACAAATAAAATGTTTATTTCACCTATTCAACAAATTTACGCTAAATAATTTTCTTTGTAAATTTCCCCTTTGTGCAAGCATTGGAAACCTAATATATACAAGTGCTGCATGGTATGAAGTAAGATATATTGTTCCATAAATTAATTTTGTATTTCATCTTATTGTAAAATTCTGTCTTGCTGTAATCTGAAATTTTCATCATTAGGTTGCTCCTGATTTACTTTTCTAAATATGTAGAAGTTGGAAATAAGTTGTTATTCATTTGGAAAACAAAATTAAATGATACGGACTTATTGTTTTTGACTATGCTGTTTTTGCTTTCTCCACTACATATAGTAAGAAGGGGGAGTATTGCACCGACCCAAAAATTCTATGTCAAGACTTCACTGGGAATATATGTTTTGAGGCCCCCTGAATCAAAAAAAGCATCTTTAGAAAAACGTCTGTGTGTATCCGTCAGCAGCGTCACTCAAAAATGAAAAAACGGTTAAAAACCAAGGTTGGTAATTAAGTTTAATATATTTCAAGGACGCCACAGGAAGACTTTTGAAGAAAATTTCCCTACCCTAAACTACCCTTTACATGAAAAGTTTTTCTAAAACTTTTATTTTCTCGAACATGGCTCTAACGATTTTGATTAAAATGCCACATGTTTAAGGTATTTTTATGGCAAATGATATTTATATTCTGAATTTTCTGGCTATAGCTCACAGTCCTGTTTACTCTTGACGACTTTTTTTTCTATAAATGTTGAACTGGTAATCTGTAAGAGATAGATGTGTATATCTCGTTAAAACACACAATTTATGTCCAAATGAATTTGTTTGTTAGGTGAACCATTTGAGAGATATCCCTTGTTATTTGTGTGTGTTTTGGAAACAAACTTGAGTCAAATTGAAGATTGCTATTACTTTTTTGCCTCTTGGCCGTGCAAAGAGAACGGAATCCCAAAGCTTTAAAAGATTTGACTGTCGCCAAAGCCTATTGTATTCCCATATTTCCCTTTCAGTTACAAAAAAATTAACAGAAAGACAACTTCTGCCAATGTTTATCTCAACTAACACGAAAAAGATATAGGAATGAGAGTTTATAAGAATGGTTAGTAGAAGAATAGAGAAAGTCATGTGAGTGCAACACATCAGATTTTGAGAAAAAGGTTCCGCGCGCGCGCGTGTTTGTGTGTGTGTGTATGTGTGTGTGTGTGTGTGTGTGTGAGCATAACTAAAAAACGAGAAGTCGGTTAAAAACCAAAGTTGGTATTTAAGTTTAATATCTTTCGAAGATGCGACACGAAGATTTAGAAGAAAAGTCTTCCACCCTGATCTACCCTTTATATGGAAAAGTTTTCGAAAATCTTGATTTTCTCAAAACTGCCTATAACGATTTTGATTAAAATGCTATTTAAGATATTTTTATGGCAAATGAAATATATATTTTGAATTTTATGGCTACAGTTCATGTACTCCTGTTCTTGATGACATTTGCATAACTGGGAAGCCGAAAGAGATAGACACAAATGTATATCTCGTTAAAACACCCGGTTTATGTCAAATTATCTTTATTTGTGAAGAGAACCATTTCGAAGATATTCCATCATTTATCAAAATGTTGCAATACTTACAGACCGTTCTCAAATGGGAGGTCGTTCTTCATTTTTTATCTCTTGGCCATGCAAAGAGAATGGAATTTAAAAGTCATCATATAGCGACCACTCTTAAAAACTTTGACTATCTCTTAAAGCTTACTGTATTCTCCTTGCACCTAAAAGAAAATTAGCAATATGATAATTTCTAATGTTTATGTTAACATGAAGTAGATTGAGGGATAAGTGTTCGTAAGAATAATTTGTGCAAGAGTAGAGAAAGTCGTGTGAGTACAACATATCAGATTTTTTAAGTTTTACAATAATAGAAAGTATACATTTATTATATTTTACTTCAAATGGTTAAAGCGCAATCATTTCTTGATGATTTTCACAAATATCATTAAGAATGATTTACGGGTGCGTATACTTTAGGGCTGAAATACTATATCTATACTTTTCTTAATATTTTCCCAGAAATATTATTGATTTTAATGCTCTGCGTAAATCTTTTTGCACTGCGGTAAGCTCTTGTTCATAATACTCTGGTTATAGCATCGTGTGTTAATTTGATATCATGAGAATACATTAAAATCATCCATTAAGATACAGAATGTGCAGGTATTAGGTCCACTTAGGTTCAGAAACAAGATCATGGGAACCTGTTGAGAAGCATTCGATGGATATATCAAGCAATAGACAGACTTGATGGAAGCGTGCCTAAAGGTAAAATATTTCAACAAAGCACAGAGCAGTTCAGAACGGCGAGCGAAAAGAAGTGATGCAGCGTGGAATCGAGCCAAGTGAACCGTGTACTGTCCTTTGCTTTATGAGAAAGTCTTGCACTGATGCCCTCCACACGTACTCAGAACTCAGCTCCAGCTTCTCACAGAAGGCTGAGGAATCTGGCAAAGAGACAGCAAAGAGGTCTGTGATCAGCTGAATTTGATTTTTCTGGCATACAAAATCAAATATATTATAGTCATTCATTATTTACCATTCCATATTTGCAATATTTTCTCTTAATGTACACACATCTTCCAAGTCTTTATTTTAAAGCTCTTTGCTTCTAACCTTAACCTCACATTGGTCCCACTTAATTCTGGCTATCATTTCTTATCAACAGTTTTTATGCTGATTCCAAAAATTGTCCTCCATTCTTAAGGTAGTTCTGACTTTGCACAAAAATAAGAGTGTTTCATAAACACATGTTTAGGACACCCTAGCGAACACTTCAAACATTTTCATAAATGCTCTAAAAAATAAAAATTAAACACATTCCATTTGAGAGGTAGAATCGGAACTGAAAAATTCAGTGCCACAACTGGGACTTGAACCACAGACCCTTCGCTTACCAGGCGGGTGCTCTAACCATTAAGCTACTAATTCTCCACCAATTCGGAGGGTCTGTGGTTTAAATCCCAGCTGTGGCATTGCATTTTTCATCTCCAATTCTACCTCTCATACATTGCCCACACACGGCCTGTGTGTTTAAAAACACTAACAGTAAGTTTGTTGGTATAAATTAATAATTATATTTTTAAAATTTTGGTTTATTGTCTCTCTCTTACAAAATCTTCAACTTTACCCATTATTAGAGCTGCATACTTGTTTATTTTTTTGTTTTTCCAAGGTCCTAGTGAAAATGTTCTGGTAAAGAATGCATAGAGAACACAAGTTTTTGAGGTTTATCAGCAAAATGTCAATAATTTCCTTGTAACCTGGACTTTTTATCCTTTAGAAACTTTTAATAGCAGATCCAAAATTTATGACTTTGAGGACCTACTAAAATATTCAAATTTGAATTCTCCTTTGATGGAATGAAAATTCATGAGCCGCCGTCAATCAAATTGTTGAAGTTGCGGTTCCAATAATGTTGTTTCAGTACACACTATAAATGAAATAGGACCATCTTATGATAACACCCTTGAGGAGGCTGCTTCTAAGCCAATTGTAGGTGAAACCCACACATTTTCGGGTATACAAATACATAATTAAGGGTATTTTAGTCCGCGTCACGGAATTTGTTCACTGTCTTTGCTTTAACTAAAGGGAATTAGTGCTATTTAAAGGTTGATTTTGTACTTCTGTATCACAGCCATGACATTTCTTTCCAGTTATGCCAGCAATAGTGGTCACATTTATTTTGTTTCCATTCGTCAGACTTCTTTAAACTTTTTTATGTCCAATCTTTGCTTGAGAAACTTGCAAGTTAGGTAAGCGCTACTCATTTGCTTATCTATAGGCAGGTAGGAATGCTAAAGCTGTGGCGACAATTTTGGACAGGCATATGTCTTGAGATCATGACGTCATTTGCAGGTTTGTTTACAAAACCTATTAATTATAATACTCCTAGTGATTAATATTTCAAGATAATTGACTTATTACTTTCTCTACTACGTATAATAAGTAGAGGAAGTATTGTATTCCACCCAAAAATTCGATGTCATGATTTCTCCGGAAATATATGTTTTGAGGTCCCCTAAACTCCCAAAAAAGCATTTGTGTGTGTGTGTGTGCGTGCGCGCGCGCGAACAGCGTAACTAAAAACGAAGTCAGTTAAAAATCAAATTTGCTATTTAAGTTTAATACCTCTCAAGGATGCGCCACGAAGATTTTGAAGAAAATTTCTCCAACCTAAACTACACTTTGCGCGGAAAATTTTGATTTTGTCGAAAATGACTAACGATTTTGATTAAAATTCCACATGTTTAAGATATTTTTATGGCAAATGAAATTTATATTTTAATTTTCTGGTTATGGCCCACATAGTCATGTTTACTCTTGACGACTTTTGTATAACTGGTAAACCGTAAGAGATAAAGGCCTTACACTATTTCTAGTCTGAAACTTAAACAGAGTTTAAAGACAAGCGTTCAAGATGATAAGTTTTAAGTCGATTTCACTTAAAAATTCACTCATTCATCACAGTTAAGACGACTAGGTGTTCCATATTTTAAAATAGTATATTGCGACACAGTATATGTGCAACGTCTTTGAAGGAAGGGGAAGCTGACGTCAGATATTTTTACTTCCCAATTTCAACTTATCTTTTTCCACGATTGTAAATAATACGAGTAGAAATGCAAACCCGAAAATAAAATAATAGTTTCAGCTGTTCAAAAGCAGTATAAAGGAAGATTGCGCTAGACTTTGCGATCGGATGATTGATTACCTATAATGCATGTTGGTGCTGATCAAATAAGCCAACAACTGAAGGTAACGCGGCTGCTTGCGCCAAGCGAATTATACTTAAATGATGCATAAATTAAATCATAAGCAAATGTTAATAAAGGGAGGTAAAGATGTCAACTATAGGTATATATGGCTGAAATGCGAAATTCTGAACCAATAATGCTGTGTTATTTTAAAGTTGTACCTTAGGTGTAATGTAATGCAAATATATTACAGCCCAATTTCATTCATTTCCTTCTAATAGTTTAATAATTATGATCAAATTTATTTTTGTTACGTCACAAGTACCGTTTAAATTTTAAATTGTGGTCTAATATTTTAACCCTAGGTTTTCAAAAATACTCACCTTTTAAAATTGCCCTAAATTTCTCTGTCTTCTTTAGTTTGGAATCTAAAATTTTTTAAATATAGAAATACGGTTTTTTAATCTAGAATGCAATTTTTTGTGTGAAAATTAAAAAATTTGGTGTGTTGCACTCACATTGCTTTCTATACTCTTGTACTAACCATTCTTACAAACTCTTCTTCGTGTTAGTTGAGATAAACATTTGCAGAAATTATCTTATTGCTTATTTCCTTGTAGGTACAAGGTGAATATTAAAATACAGTAGGCTTTGAGCGATAGTCATCTTTTAAAGCTTTCAGATTCCGTTCTCTTTGCACACTTAACATATAAAAATGAACAACGATCTTCAATTTTATGAAAGATTTAAGCCGATGTCCCATAGCCCAACTTTTTTGACCAAACTTTTTGTATCCAATGGAATTGTACACAAAAGTAACAGTGTCTGTCACACTGTGATTCTTTTTGCTCCAATACAAATGCCAGTTCACGTAACAAGCGTGAGAAATAAACATGGCGGACGAAAACATTAATTTAGCGATTTCTATATTAATCATAGGTTTGGGATATATTTTCACGAGTCTGAGTAGGAAGAAGATATGTACATATTAGAACTATGTGGGGTCTACTACAAAACGAATTGAGGTTAGAGGACCCAGAAAACTATCGCAATTTTCTACGAATTGACGAAGATTTATTTCTCAACCTCTTACATAATGTCGAAGGCAAAATTACACACCAAGAAACAAATATGAGACCAGCACGAAAGAGATAAGGAACAATTGTAATGGTTTTAATCTCAGTATGGTTGGACTGTATACTTGAACTCATTCCATAACATAACATTTAAACATATTGTTAAATGGATTTCTTATTACTTATGAAATATAGCTAAGTAAGAACCACCTCAGTAAAATATGTTAATGGTCACGAAAAATAGTTAATGAATCTTCTACAAAAAATTAAGCGTTTTATTAAAATACCCATCGCCTTAAAAGTACCACGAGCCGTACATACACACACACACACACACACACACACACTCACACTCACACACACACACACACACACACACAGAACATAATATACCTAATTGTATACACAACAGCTGACTGCATGTTGCCTACGGAGTCCGCCATATTGAACGTTGCAGACGCTGATTGGCTATTTTCAAGTAGTTGGATGCAACTCAAGCCCGTTGGATACAAAAAATAGGACAGAAATAGTATGGAACAAAATTGTATCCAATTCTCGATGTCTCACGATGCACTTTTGTTGTACACATTCCTTTGGACCAAAACGTTGTACTGTGGGAACACCGGCATAAGTGTTCCAAAACTCACACAAGTAACAAAGATGTTGCTTTGACAAAATTTTTCCGAAACTAACGCAAATAACAAGGGATATCTCCGAAATGCTTCACTCTACAAAATAATTTATTTGGACATAGGTTGTGTGTTTTAGCGATATTTTTTATAGTAAGATTTGGTCTATCTCTTAGGATTTACGAGTTTTTCAAAAGTTGTCAGGAGTAAACAGGACTATGTGGGCTATAGCCAGAAAATTCAAAATAAACATTTGGTTTGCCGAAGATATCTTAAAGCATGTGGCATTTTAATGAAAATTGTTAGCGCCATTTTGAAGAAAAGCAAAATTTTCCATGTAAAGGTGGAGCAATTTTCTCTAAAATCTTCGTGTCGCATCTTTGAAAGACATTAAACTTAAATACCGACTTTGGCTTTTAACCGATTTTTCGTTTTTGAGTTATGCTGTCCACAGACACATAGACAGACAGACAGAAAGATAGACAGAGGGACAGACAGGCAGACAGACAGTCACACATGCGAGCCTATTTCTGAATTTTTTTTTTTTTTTTTTTGTATTATGGGTCTCAAAACATATATTTCCAATGAAATCTCGACATCAAATTTTTAGGTGGAATACAATACTTCCTCTACTTACTATACATAGTAGAGCAAGTAAAAACGAATAACGATGATCCATTTGACGAAAGTTTAAGTATTCCAAAATAACAAGGTATAACTCGGAAATGGTTCACTCTAAATAATTTATTTGGACATAAATTGTGTGTTTTGCCAAGATCTACATTTTTCGTGTAATAAGTTTTGGTCTATCTCTTATAGTTTATTAATTATGCGAAAGCCATCCATGGGCTTTAGGCAGAAAATTCAAAACATACATTTCAATTGTCATAAAAAATCTTAAACATATGGCATTTTAATCAAAATCCTTAGAGCCATTTTGGAGATCAAAATCTTCAAAAAAATTTCCATGTAAAGGGTAGTTTAGGGTCCAGGAATTTTCTACAAAATTCGTTTCCCATCCTCGAAATATATTAAACTTAAATAAGAACTTTGATTTTTAAACGACTTATTGCTTTTGAGTTATGCTGTCAGTCTGACACACACACATACATACACACACACACACACACACACAAACACACACGCACACACACGCACGCGCGCAATGATTTTTCTAAAACTGTTTCTTTTAATAGGGGGCCTGAAAGCATATATTTCCAGCGAAATCTCGACATCGAATTTTTGGGTGGAATACAATACTTCCTACTTACCAGTAGAGAAAGTAAAAAGGTAGGTAACTGAGAGCTTGAAGGTACATATATCCCGACTCATGTAAGTG
Organism: Tenodera sinensis; assembly: GCA_030765045.1. Lineage (NCBI taxonomy): Eukaryota > Metazoa > Arthropoda > Insecta > Mantodea > Mantidae > Tenodera > Tenodera sinensis. The sequence continues at coordinate 30,964,719 of CM060969.1, read as the reverse complement.
GATTGGCTACAAGCACTGTTGGAAAATTGCCTTCTGCAGGAAACATTGCTCAAGCACCGCCCTCTAAAGTCAAGCATTATGTGAAAGATGTTCAAATTTGGCGAGGTTTTTTTGAAGTCCGGTTAAATTGGCGACCCTGGGGCTGGGCGATATTTTACGGCAGTTATTTACTTTGGAATGGTTTGTTGGTCTCCGGAGTGTCGCAAAGCTTCCGATGATGCACGACCAATCCAAGATGACGGCGAAATACGGACCCGGCTATGTTATCTATCTTACATTATGTGTTACGTCCCTGCAGTTACTCAGATGTTGCATTGCTTTCCTAAAATCGCTGCTATTTTTCAGGTCAACGGCGTTATAATGGCGAAAGGAGACGCCCAAGATATGAAATCAAATTGCACAGTAAACAGTTATTCTGCTATCTCCATTCTAGAATAAGAGGTATTCCTTATGAATAATAAAAAGATAAAATAGAAGCATAAAACAGGCTATAGCTTTATATTCGTATATCGCTTTTGAGACCTCTAACTATTACAATATAAAGCTGACACATTAACTGCAGGGAAACAAATAATAGGTTTCAAATATCTGTAACCTCAAGTGAAACAATACAAACTTGCTTACATGCACAATATATAAAACAAAGCAACACACAACTGTTCGCATATCGTCATTCAATTTTTGTTACCAGCGAACTCTGGGGGGAAAAGGAAGAAGCATGTAAAATACATCCACCATCCATTTTGCAAAGGCAAAACGAAGATATAAAATAATTATTTATGTAATTAATGTATAATCTGACTGATTGTAACACGAGTATATGTTTAGCACGTGAGGGAAAGCGAAGCGAGGTGAAAGGATTACATGCGTGCTACAACGTTTTAGTCAATTTTAGCATTAAAATAGTAAAGAGAGTTAATACATTTGCTAAATGAAAAATTATAATGTATCAGAGATCACAGATGTATGACGTACATAATATATTTGTAAGCAGATGTTGTTTCATTTGTTTCAACACTTATAGAGGAAAACGGAAGGTAATGATAAAACTATTGATAACGCTTGACGCGTTGAATGAAGCCAAAAGTGCTTAGAGTATATGTAGGCTCTGATTAATATGGATATTTTTGTTAGTTTTGGTTTTAAAATAAATTTAATAGGGTGATTCTTGTGTTTGAATGTTACTGCGTTTGCGAGAGCGATGATTTCAGCTTATCTTACAGACACATTGTAGAAAATTGTGTTGTGACGGTGATGACGTCATTGCTGTCTTGTTGCCATGGTACGGGTACGTCATTCATTTTGTGGCACTGGCGCCAAGACAGGGTAATTTCGCACGATTTATGCCCTCACAGTAAGCCGTTTTAATGCTAGGATTGCATAAAAAATATTTCAAAACGGTTAATGCTAAAACAAAATTAAATATAAGTTGTATATTTTAACAAGAAGTATATTTACGTTTTACGAGTAAAACAAAATTTTAGAAAATGAACAGGCTGTTGACAGAAAATTAAAGACACATCTACAATTTAGTTGTAAAACCAACTCTTAAATGTGCACATTTTAACAAAAGCCGTTGGAGTCACATTGAGGGGAGAGGGAAGAAAAAATTCTATGTGAAGTTAGTTTGAGGTGGGGTAATTTTTTCAAAAATTTTGGCATGCTTACAGTGTTCAATTTAAGTATGAAATTTAATATTATCTGAATTTTCGCTTTTTATTTAAACTTTCACATACAAACAGAATAGAAGCATTTCTAAAAGTGCTTTTTGATTCAGTGGACCTCAAAATGTGTATTTACAACGAAATCTCGGTATTGACTTTTTTAATGGTGTGCAATTCTTTCTCTACGTACAATTTATGGACAATATATAATCCCAGTTTTCTAAATCAAATTCCTTCAACTTCAACTTATTTTATTATAGAAAACATTTGCCCGGTGCCGGTACAGAAGGGCCCGGCTTACAGGCTAAAATTAACATTAATTATAGTTTACAGTATTTACATGTTCATGTTTGCTTTTATATGTTCAAAAACCCATACAGTGGGCAACTTTAGCCCACCGAGAACAGTTTTTGGGCGTATACTCGGTCTTATGTTTGTCCGTTTTTGATAGTTTTTTTTTTTTTTTTAAATTTATATACACGGATACATACACACACTCACTCCTGGGCATACCACACATATGTCCCATCACACGCACGCATACACACACACACACACACGCTCGTATATACATATATACACTTCACTATTTACAGTTTTTCCGCAGTTTTCCTGTGCGGCCAGGTTGCAGCTCCTGAGGCGTTTCCGAGGCACAGACCTCTTCCGGAGTGCGTGGCCCAGGGCCTGGGTTGCATGGGTGCGCATCAGTCGGCGAGCCATGCAATGTTTAAAACATTTGAATTCTAGCATGCTTACGATGCTTTGGCTCGCCCTTGCCAATATAGGCAATCACGTCATTTTGGTGATTCCTGATGCGCGCCCACGCGACAGTGGCTCTTTTTGTTATTGCCTCGGGTATGGAAGGGATCTGGGTTTCCTGGTGAAGGGTTCGGTTAGTGGTTAGGATGGGAGCAGAGAGGATTTTCCGGAGGGAGAGGTTTTGGAGGGTTTGGATAGTCTTCAGGGCGGTTTTTGAGGCGTTTGCCCAGGCCACACACGCGTAAAGAACCACTGACAGGATGAAAGCCTTATACAGGACGAGTTTGGACTTCAATTGCAGCTGTTTGCTGCGGAAGATGGGGGCGCATAACTTTAGCCGCTGTCTGCCTTTGTTGGCGCTATATTTTATGTGGATGGACCAGCACATTGCGCGGTCCAGGGTAACCCCTAAGTATTTAACTTGCCGACGGCAATGCAATACCTGACCACCGACCGTTAGGTCCATTGCCAAAGTGTGATGCCGCTTAGAGAAATGAATCAGCTGGCATTTGTTGGGATTAATTTTGATTTTCCAGTCATGTTGCCATGAAAGGAAGTTGTTAACATAACGTTGCATTTCTGCAAGGCCGAAACGGGGATTTCTATGGTGGTTGTATATTGCAGTGTCATCGGCGTACATGGCGACCTTACATCTGGCGTCCACTGGGAAATCGTTGGTGAATAATATGTACAAAAAGGGTGACATGATTGCCCCTTGTGGGACGCCAGCCCGCATCACTCGCTCCCGTGAGGAGGAGCGGCCGACTTGGACGTAAAACTTCCGTTTTTCTAAAAAATTGTGCAGCAAATACAGATAATTTTGAAGAGCCGGGAAATTGTGGTGCAGTTTGTAAATAAGGCCATTGTGCCAGCACCGGTCGAATGCGGCTTCTACGTCCAGAAATAGCGCCAACGTTGAAGCCCCATTGTTGAATTGCTCTGTTACGTCATCAGTTAGTCTGAGAAGCTGTAAATCAGTAGAATGTCCTTTTCGAAAACCAAACTGTGAATTTGAAAGTTCATGAGATTCCGAAACTTGTTTTTGAAGTCGAAAAAGTATAAGTTTTTCGAGCAAGTTACCAATAGTAGACAAAAGACTAATGGGGCGGTAGTTTTGCGGTTGCCTGGTGCTTTTCCCTTGCTTTGGGAGCATAATTACCTTGGCTCGTTTCCAGGTAGAGGGGAAATAGCCTTGCTGCAGACAGGCGTTAAATATTTTAGTCAGTTGCACCAGTGCTTTTCTCGGGAGATGCTTAAGTTCCTCATTAGTCACTTTGTCTGGGCCGGCAGCTTTCCCATTAGGTATTTTCGTAATGAACTTGTAAACTTCCTGCGGTGTTATGATGGGTAGGTGTTGCTCTTGCTTCTGCGCCACCCAGGTTTGTACCCATGTCTGTACCTCCCGTTCTATATCTCGGTTGGTAACTGGGTTTTCACTGAATCTGTCTTCAAGACAGTCAGCGAAGACCTCGGCTTTCTCCTCTTCGGAGAAGTGCAGGCCGCCATGAGTGTGCAGCGCCTCAGTTGCGGAGTTGACGTTCGTGGAGACTTTAAATGCCTTTAATAATTTCCACAAGGAAGAGTCCGAATGGGGGGTACTCAGCATTTTGTTTTCCCACTGTTCAGTTTTGTTGATTTTAATTTGATGCCGAATGATGTTGCGTAGCCATTTTGCTAGCACTTTATATTCAGGCTGACGGGTGTACCGCCACAGTCTTGTCAAGCGTCGTCTCCGCGCAATGAGTTGCTCTACCTCGGGGTACGTGCAAAAACCGGGTGGTCTTGTGGTGTAAGTGGTAGCGCTTCTCTTGGCCGTCTGTAGCGAGGCAGTAAAGTTTTCAACGGCGACGTCTATGTCTGCCTCGCTGTAGTATGACAGCCTGGGTTGCGCCATCCCGTGCATTTCCGTGGTGAACTTATTCCAGTCGGTCTCAGCCCTCCTTCGAGACCCAGAGGCACCGGCTGGAATGCCACCCTGTATATCGAAATGCACGGGAAGATGGTCAGAGTCCAGGCTGTGATATACTGTAAAGTTAATTAAAGATGTCGCATTTTTTGTTAGTACGAAGTCCAAAATTTCGGGGTCAAAGTGCTCCGATCTGTGCCAAAATGTGGGATCTGGGGGAAGGTGTACCTCTAAGTCGTCATTATCTGTTATAAGTTCAACCAGGAGATTTCCAGCCGCGTTTGCCCAGCGTGAAAACCACCAGGGGTGCCGAGCGTTGAAATCTCCTGCAATTATAACGTGCTCCTCTAAAGCGAGGATTTGTTGGAGGACATGTATGAAATTTAAGGAGTTGGGGGGCCGATAGAGCGCTACCAGCATCACCGTCTGCAATGCAATGCAAAAAGGTTATTTGGGCAAGTTTTGCAACATGCCCTGGCTGTTTTAGGGATAGTCCCTCTTCAGCCGCGTATTTTAGATTTTTTATCTTGGTGCGGGGCGGAGAGATCAATCTTGGGTGCGTTAAATTTTTGATTTTGCGTGTTTGTAGGTGTGGTTGTGTGGGTTGGTGTGTTCATCCCTGTGTGTGAGGTGATGGCTTCTGCCCTCTGAGAAAAAATTGTGTTTTTGTTGTATTGTGTGGTTGTGTTTGTGTGTTGCTGCAACGGCTCTCGGTTAGTTTTTGTCTGTGTTGTGTGTTATGTGTTTTGTTATGTATATGTCAGTGTGTTTGTATTTACTGTGTGCTTATGTTTTTTATGGTAATTGGTGTTGTCATTCGTGTGTCATTGTTAGGTGTTTTCGTTTATGAAGATAGCCAGCTGGTTGCCAACTCTCGTCGTGTTTATTGCTTTTTTAAGTGTCTTTTGTGCAGTCTGAGTCAGGTTTTGAAGGAATCGTGCTCTGTGTGCGGGTGGAGTGATGTCATATATTGGTGGTATCAATGTGCTGAGTATTTGTGTGATTGTCGTGTTTGTGATTTCGCGTATGTACTTTGTGATGTTTTTCTGTATGTTTGTGAGTTGGTCTTGTAGGGACTTTATCTGTTGTTCGGATTGTGATATTACGTCTTGGAACGTGTTTACTGTCTCGTGCTTCGACATGTGTGTTTTAGTTTCGGGGATCTTTGGGAAATTTGTCTCGGGCCAGTCAGTCACGTGTGTTGGTTTGGGTGGTGTGGGGATGTTGTGGGGGAAGATGTATGTCTTGGCAGTGTGTTCAGGTTGTGTCGGGGGCTGTCTGGGATACATCGGGCATTTTATTTGCCCGGTGTAGTGCCCGTTCTGTCGGCAGGTGGAGCAGTAAGGGGTGTTATGTCGGATAGGATGTGTGCATCGTCGCGTGTCATAGTTGTGCCCACAGTGGAAGCATATGGGTTTTTGTGTGCAATTTTCCTCGTGATGTCCGTATGTCTGGCATTGTCGGCAAGGTACGTGTCGGTCCGTGTGCTTAGAAGGCTCCGCCCTGAAAATTTGTTTTTCAATGACGGCGCCTTCTTTCAGTATTGTGTTGATAGTTGTGATACATGTGCTGAATATTCGTACGAGTTGCGTCTGTCTGTTTTGGCTGATGATCCTGGATGCGCGTGTTATTTCTGGGTATGTCTCTTGTATGCTTTGTAGTATTTCGTCATCAGTTATGTCGTAGGGTATTCCTTTAACTACGGCGGTCAGGGTTTTTCGTGGTCTGTTTGGTTCTGTGTCAGGGTTGGGTGTGGGTCGGTTTTGTGGTGGGGAGTTTGCGTAGTACGCAAACTTCCCGAAGTTGTGAACGGGGATGGTCTGGGTGAAAGTCACTGCTTGTTGTTGGTTGCGGAAGGTCAGTGCGAATGTTTTTTGTTGCAGTCTTTGGGCGCGGTAGAGTGAGTCTGTGTTCTGTTGTGTCTTTGTCATCAAGCTCCTCACGAGCCATGTGTTCTGTTTGTCTGGGTTGCTGTTGATGATGTATATCGTGAAGTAGCCGTGAGGTGTGGGTGGTATGTAAGTCGTGCGTGGTGTCAGTAGTGTGTTAAGGCGGTTGCCGAGTTTTGTTGTAGATTCAATGCTGGTGTCTGAGTCATGGTCTATAATATCAGGAGCTTGAGAGGCTGAGCTGCTGTTGGAGCTCACAGAGTGTGTGCGGTGACGTGTGTTTGTTGGTGTAGGTGTACGTGGGGGAGTTTGTGTTGGCGTTTGTTGAGTGCGTGTGTCATGTGTTTCGTCGTGATTAAGTTCTGCCTCACTTGCTGATGAAGAGGGTGCATGTTGTGTAAGCGGCGGTGTATTTTTTTTCTTGGTCAGGACGCGTCGGCGGGAAGATTGGGGATCAGGGGGTTTAGGAGGTTTGGCCGTAGAATGACGCCTGGGCATCTTCTAGGGCCGTGAAAGACTTAGGTGTGAGAGGAGGTGGCTGCTAAGAAGCGCGGTTTGGATAACCTTTGTGCCTAAGAGTAGTCCTAATGGACTACAGAACTTACGTTCTTTGGCTATACTGAGCTAGCTCAGTAGGTTATTCCAAACCTCACCACTGGGAAGGTAGGAAGGGAGTATTGGGTTAGGTGGTGTTGTTGGGTAAGGGCCGTCGACTTTGGAGAGGCGTGCCCTTAGCTTGCTTACCAAGCTTCTTCAGGCCACGAACTCAGGAATAGCGTGCCGTTAGCTTGCTTTCCAAGCTTCTTCAGGCCACGCTCCTGGACTCTTGGGCTCCAAACGCGTGGTCTTGTGCCGTATGAATGCCTGCCGCAATAAATGTCGTGGCGATGCTTGCCGGAGAGTGGTACTGCCGTTTACCGCCTTCTGCCGAAGAACACCGAGGACCGTCGACTTGCTGCCACGACTCGCCGCTGACTATCACCGTCTGATTATCTACACGGGTTTTAAGTTAGAAAAACAAAGGCACACGTCATGATACAGAATCTCATGTTGGTGCCAACATTTGAACATACAATGCAAATTTTAATCAAAATGAATGCGCCAAATTCCATAGGGCCACCAATTTGATTGATTTTCTTTGGTTTTCCTTAGTTGCCGAAATAAATTTAATTCCATGACCCAGAGTTCCAACATAACATCTAAACAAATGAAAATAAGCGATAATAACGAATGCTCTGCCATCTATACATAGTTAAAGCAGGTAGAGTGAACGGCAGCCTACGCCATCTGCCCGGCACGTGGTGAAACAGTGCAACTGCCCAGAACTAAGGCTTTTGTGGACACATGTCAATTCTGCTATCTGCGCGTCACGTATAGAAGCAGAGGTACAGTTACCTAGCACTAAGGTCTGTCACAAAGCAAGATGGTGTGGCACGGGGATGATATATAGAAGGCTAGTGTCCGTCACACACCAAACATGAGGTGTCTTGTAATAGTCTCGTCATATGACCACGTAGTTCAAGCGAAATCTTGCCTCTGGCACGGAGGATCCAGGTTCCATCCCCGGTACCAGCATGGGGATTTTATACCTATATACCTATAAAGTAGGATTCCATAGTTCAATATTTTCTCCTCTCTTTGTTAGATCTTTGTCCTATCTTCGTTATCTGGGTAGGAAATACACGATTCTGGTTTTATTTTTATGCACATTCTTTGATGACGTAAATTATATTCTTCTCAGAAGCTATTTTCTCCAAGATGTTTATGCTATAATACCCTGTCCTTGAAATTCATCCATGTTTTAATTACTTAGAAGCTGCATTTGAAAACGATGTGTTCATTTGCTTAGAGCGGTGTTTCTCAACCGCTGGGTCGTGGGCATCTTTGGGGGTGCAGGGTCGCCTGGGTTCCTTAAATATTAGGTTTACTTACTGTAAAGTAAATAAATATAGGTGCCAGTTTCAATAAATCTTTTTTAGGCCCTTCTAAGAACAGATGAGGCCACATTGATCTCTGGCCAATGCGTGAAGTGAACCCTTCTGTATTGATATGACCGTTCGAACAACTTCAGCTTTGGGTGAGTACCGCATTTTAAACTTATTGAATGTAAAAACTTGTAGAAAGATACAATACTCCGTTAACGACACTAAAAGATACTTTAACAATACGTGAATCATTACATTCTATACATAACCCATTTCAATTTTCAATATAATACAATATATTGTAATCTTGTCAAAAGCCATGGGTTTAAAAGTTCACGTGGTCTGCACGTCGACTGCACATCTTACTTAAGCATATCCGCACAATAATATATGGCATGTGCACCTTCATTACAATCTACTATTCTAATAAACTCTTGTCCTTCTAATTATTTTGAGCAGTGTATATAAGGAATATTTTATTTTGTTTTGTAACAAGCATTCAAGTTAGTATGAAGTTTCACAGTTTTATTTGAACTATGTAGTTTTGTAATGCCTGGTTCAAAGTCTACAATACAAGAAAACCACATAAAGGTCATTGCTATGTTGCATAAATTTCCCATTGAGGTATTTCAAATAAGGTAATTTTTAACTACTAACTTCAAATTTTAAGCTCAGCTCTGTTTTTCTCTGTCATGTAACGCACTGCTTACAGACGCTAGCTTAACTGTGCTTCTGTTTATCACAAATAAATGCCAATAATCATACAACTATTAATTCTAGTCCAATTTCCTTTTACATTTAAACACCCAGCAGAGCTTTATAAAATAAAAAATGGTTGTCCGGGCTTGTGGGCCGTGGTCTAGTGGAAAATCTCCTTCCAGACGTTTCGTTCGAAGCTACGTCGAACATCCTCAGTGGTGTGACCGTGGTACTCTGCTACTCTCGGCATGTGTGGGCATATGACAATTGGTCTGGTCTTTGTATTTTGGTTTGGCTGCTGCGTGGGTTGGTTTAAAGTGGGTGCTGCTTCAATTGTTGTCGATGGGCTGGCATTTATTATAGCTGATGCTGTTGATGGCGTATTATAGTGAATTTGTCTCCGGTCAGGCTTTTTGCGTGCTTTGCATAATGCTGGATGCCACGCTTAATTTAAACGCTTTGTTTCTTCCTTCCTATTGAAGTTATCGTTGTTTGAAAATCTTTATCGCTGCACAATAATGAACTGTGGAGGACATGATAGCTGAACGTGTTCGCCCGGCGTTAGTACTGCTAGTAAGTAGGGTGACATTGAATTTTTCAGTTCCAATTCTACATATCAAGGTTAACTTTAAGTTTAACCCCTAATAATTTTTATTAAGAATATATAATGAGCCTATTAAAGAGTGGGGTCTCATACTTAAGTTCAAGAAAAGGGGTCGTTGTATTAAAACGTTGAGTAACGCTGGCTTAAGGGCGAACTTACAACTGATGTAAGAGGGATATTGTTCAGCCATGATACAGCTCCACCATGAACTTTGGCTCAGATGGCCTCAGAGGAGGTATGGGCGAGCGCTTTAGGATTTCCTGTATTTATAGAAGATTACTGCTTGATTACAAGGCCTGGGAGCGCCTCTAATTTGCAGTACAGCGGGATATTAATGTGTTAACGTAATTACACAAAGGAAAAGGCAAAAAGTATTTTGTTGGTTAACTCACACGTTGTGGGATTATTACCAGAGTTAATTGTGATTATATACCTCCCAATTTACGTGCCCATTTTACTACGCCTTGCTACAACGGTACGTGGGCCATTTTTTTAGCCAGGAAATAAAATAAAAAAAGATAAAACACGATATGCATAGTATACGGTGTTTTACAAGGAAAAAAGAAAAGGGGAAACAGAAAATAGAGGTTAGGTATATATACTACGGCAAAAGAGATTAAATTTTTTTCGGTCGACTTTCCAATTAGCCAACTTTTACTTCTACAGAATTCACTACTGCCTGGAAATTGGAACAGATATTAAAATTGAAGAGGTAGATGCAGTAGGGAGTGAATTCCCTTTGGTTAGCGGTTGTGGCAGAATTCTATATAAAATTGGAATTGGTAGAGTGGGCAGGTAGTTATAAGGGATGGCGGAAACGCCCGCACATGCGCGCGCACGCACACACGCAGAGGAGCTGAAAGATATAGCCTTCCTGAGCTAATGAAATTGAATGGGATACAATTTTCTAGCGAAGACTCCGCCACTGCCACAGCATCCTCTGTACAGACCTACCCCACTCCACCAAAGTCATCATCTCTCTATAAAAAAAGGGAGAGGGAAACGAAAACTCTCAAGCTAGCAAGAAAGCCAATTAACGCAGTTCGCCGGGAAAAAGGGAAGAAAATCGGGGTGCAGAAGCCATCTTTCCTTCCCCCCCTCCCCCCCCTCCCCGCCCTCGCAAACGGGCACGTGCAAGTGATGTCTGTGATAATTGTAGCAACGTTGTAACACAAGCTGGCAATTTCGTCTCCCTGGATGAAAAGCGTGTACTTGTCGTCCTAATTATACACTCATGTTTTTATTTACGGTGGCTCATGTTTTTCTAAACAAGTGAACAGCGTGGCGACATCTGAACCCAGCGTAAGCGTTTTCATTCGCTTTGTGCTTTCTGTTATCACCTTTGTTTTCCCATATTACGTTCAAATTTTCAACTAATTTTTGTCTATTGAAGAAATAACACAGAGGAAGAAGATGTGTCTAAGCATTATTAGTTCTTAAGGAGAAATGTTAATTAACAAAGTGCTCAAGATTTTGATTTTTTAATTTTAATTTCATTTTGCTCTGTGATGTTTAAGTAATAAGTCCCCGAAGTTTTATTTCAAAATTCCTGCAGAAAACGCCTAACAGTTAATTAAATGTCCAAGCTGGCTCGCCTCCTTAACCACAGATATTATTATGAAAATTAAAAAGAAATTTGCAATACCTTTTATTTATTGTCATTGTCAAGCATGCCTTTTGCCATTTTAGCTTTTCTAATAGTACCAATTACCTAGGTACTTGGGGCAGTGAACCAAATGGAAGAAGAGTAGGTGCCTTCCTGTAAACCGAGCAGATATATCAGTGAATATATATCTCAGTAGAAAAATAAAATGTAGGAAATTCAATTGTGTGTGCATATTTTAAATATTAATATCAATTTCAATTATAATATGAAATGAAATTTTATAAAAAATCCTAATTGGTACCCTGTTATAACTGGAATTATAAACAGTGTCTAGAAGGACAAGAAGGGGCAAGATACTCTACTAAGAACCAGCCAACTCCCATAAAGAACCTGTTTGCAAACATTTCATTCAGTTAAACCTAAAAAGAGGAGTTTTGTATTACAAATGAATTCACAGAATATCTATCTTCAGTACTCACAAGGATATCGTAAAATACTTGTCATGTTCGTCCATTTTTATCATGTTTACATAAAACATAATACCGAAAGTAGATTAAAGTTAGATAAAGGATTAAAGATCAGCATATTTAACGTTAATTAGAACAAACGTTTGTTAACGAAAACATTGACTTGATAAAAATAATAATATTCATTGTTCCATAGGTAAGTGACGATTGCTCAATTGGTAACACAAGTATTTACAGAATTATTGAATAATTATGTTGTGCAAGTGAAGGTCATCGGCATAACTGTTTTCCCAAACAGTTGATGATGATGATAATGATGATGGTGATGATGATGATGATGATGATAGCTTGCTACATGTTTGACTTCAATAAGAGAAGAGCATACATAATACATACTAGAAAATATTTACCAGTTTTCAGTATTTAATTCCACTAGTTGTATTTAACTGTGTACAAATATTTATTTTTAGCTCTAGACCATTGTTTTGGCAAACAACCTGCACATTTAAAATTAAGATTATGGTGGTAAAACCATGTAAGACCAATTGTTGGGCATATAGGAATCAACCACTACAATTGATGTCACCATTTTCTCTTGGTTTCTTTATCTCTATGTGGAGCAGTCCAATGCATCAATCTCCATGGGAATAATTTGAAACATACGCAACAATTTTATTCTTGCTGCGTTCATTTTATCTAAAGATTTTGGAAAACTATCCATGCTTTTGCTTTCTGAGCAGTTCTTTCAGAAACAAACACTCCTAGTTTACAAACTGTAATGCGATCAATCCTGAAATCTTCGGTCACTCCATTTTGATAACCAAGGTCACCTAAGTAGCGTGGAATAGGTACTCTCATTTTTGAGATGTGATTGCCCCCCTATGTGTCTCTCCATTGTGGGGAAAAATAGTTAAATAATCGACACATTCGTTTCCAAACATTAAATCTTCTAGAGCTTGTCTTATCTTGTCTGTCGCGGTGAGGATTCCAGCACGTCAGCCAAGGGATTTTTGTGCGTCAGACCCCGGGAGGAAAGATGATATGAAAGTTCCCTACAGGTGGTCAGAACATATCATGACAGAACAAGTACGGTGGGTCCCTGACAGGCGCAGGCAGTTCTTCAGCCCGACGGAGTTTCAGGTCGTCTCAGAGAGGGCGCCACTAGACAGATCCGACTGATCGAGTTCCCCTGGCCAGCAGCCAGGTGACCACAGCGCCTCCCCTCAGCCGAACACTTCATTTCCATAGCGCAGACTTCACTACAGCGCATCCTATCGTCGACCCCACTAACTCTTATAACGTGAAAAAACCGGACAGAGAGAATAAAATAAAAGGAAGTGATTCGGGAGATGTAACGTTTACATCCTTCCCAGCATTCGTTGAGTGATCCGAGAAAAACCCCCGAGAAACACATGGTCAGAAAGCTCGGTCGCGGAGATCAAACCCGCGACCTTCCGAATGCGAGCCACAGACATTATCACCTGATCACTCCCGCTCGATCTTCTAGAGTTTAGATTTGTCTCGACAGGACTTTACCTCCAGAATTTACATTTGAGCTGCCGTTTTAATAGAAACTGCAATGCGTGTTTGGCCGACGAGGTTTCTTTGGCTAAACTTGCAAATAGGCGAGTACTTACGTTGGACTCAAGTATTCTCTTATATTTTATTCAACACGTTGAATGTACTTGTCTTGCAAGTAATCACTTATTTTATTCATTTGAACACATTTATTTTTAGAAACGCAGGTAAAGTTAAATGCTTCTTTTTGTTCAATTTACCAGTTTTATTGGATTGAACTGTCACAGAAGTATCTTTCCAGTGAAATCTTGATATCGAAATTTTGGGTTGTTAGAATTATAGTCTTGGTAAGCAGTAGAAAAAATATGTCACTAGGTTCTTTGTAGGACTGTGAGTCAGTATATAGAAACATATTACTTAGATATTATTTTTCATTTTATTAATATAGTTTTAGAATTAATTTTTGTTGTTTGTAAGACATTTGAAATTACGCCTTAAACACCTACCATTATTACAATTGAACACAAATTTTAAAATAAAGAACTAGTAAATAAGTACAAAGGTACGGAAATAGAAGAAATAAAAGTGTTTTACAAGACTCCAAGGGGAGGGATCTGGGAAGGCTCCCCCAGATGGCAGTATGTTTTTATTACGACGAATTGTGCACGGTGGGGGAAATCCCATTACAAATCTGACGACATAACTCGAGTCTCTTTACGGATAAAGTGGCTCAAGCCGCCTTCCAGAAGTAGAGCAAGTATTGTTCGCGTTTCGTTCAGTATATTTGTTTAATTTATCTATAGATGTCAATTGGAAATGGGAAGGCGCCAGTAAACCTCTCCGAAATAATCCTCAAACTGCTAACACATTGTTATTTGATTAGGGGATAAGATAATCTATTGTATTTTTGTACAAGATTTTAGGATGTTAATGAACCCTTAGCTCGTTCAATCTATATAAAGTGATATCCGGTTATCCATAAATGTCTGTTTCATTTGTCTAAAAAGTGGAAGAAAAAGGGGAAAAATGATCCAAAGCCATATAAATGAATGTCGAGTAGTGAAGATTACTCTACTTCAAGTGCAATGTCCCAAAAATTTTCAGTTTTTTTCGAACATTGCACCATATACAATGCGGGCTGTTTCAAATCTGTTGGCGTCCTAGCGGGCGTTCGGCGCGCGTTTACTGGGAAGATGCGAGTGTCTCTCACGTGATACGAAAACCTACGTACGGCGAATAACAGAGATTAGACCTCCGTCCCAAACAAATAGGTAATGCGCCAGTAGAAGATAACGCTAATCTTGCCTTTATCAAAGCATGTGTTGAAAGTTATGTCCATATTTCTGAATGCAAAGGTTACAGCGGTCTAAAAAGTTCCGAAACAACTTCTGTAACTCTCTGACTATAATTTCACTACGCAGTCACTTGACTTCATTATCAAGGACGGAGTGCATGGCGATTGGTCTTCTTCCCATGCGGTAGCGGTCGTGCGGTGTACGGCACGCTTGCACGACGGCAGCTTTGAAATAGTCCGCGCTGTACCTTCCGGGCCTTGACCAACAAACAATAATTTCCTTCCCAAATTCCTGAGGTTCCCCCAAACAGACGAATTTATGCTCATTAGTCTGAACCGAACTAGGATCTGTGTGACTGCAGATATAAAAAATTTAAACGACTCCATAACAGTAATCCTGATCGTCTATCCCTAGTATGGCAAACCTATTAAAATTAGGGGCCCAATGTTTTTAAACGTCCTTCAATGTAATGTCATTGGACGGTGAATGACTGAAATGGGTGAAATGATGCTCAAATGAGCCTGCGGTCCATAGAGCTTTAAGTTACCTGACATTCGTCTTCTCAGGATAAGGGAAAACCTCGGAAAAAAGTGGATAACTTACCCTAAGCGGGATTCGAACTCGCGACCTCTTGAACGTGGAGTAGACACACTAACTATCACGCTACATAGGCGAATAACCTACTTGTTGATAGTCCCTTAAACTCCTTGCTCCCTCACTCGCTATTAAAATTAGTGTCAAATTTTCAAACATTCTGACTTCAGACCTGCCCTCTTGGACTACTATAGCGGGTGTTTAAAAAGGCACTGCTTAGTGTATCCCTTAGAGTACCAATAAAGGACATTTTTGTAACTAAAAATATATAAGCCAAAGGGAAATAAATGTATATACATTTGATAATGCAGATCTTATCATTACATAACAATAGTTCTCATAGAGAATTACAAAGGAATGGAAACAAACTGATACTTCTGTCAAGACGGAAAAAAAGGCCTTCAAAGATGGGCAATACTGATTTCGTCGATATTAATTCAAACACACTACCCCATTTGCGATTAAAACACAGTAATGGCCAGTGGTACAAAGTTCAACGAAAACTGATATTCAAACAAAAATTTGTAATGAGAAAATGAACGCATTTGAAGATATATAGCTAGGATCTATTTTAAATGGGATTCCTATACAAGATCGCAGAATCTACCTTGAAATACAAAATATCATTAATGATATGCAGAGAAACACCTGAATACTTCAGTTTCACAAGAGACCTTAAGTTAAAGTTTGAAATTTAAATTCAACGTATCAGAGAATGTTAAAATTAAATTAAACGAGTTCTTAATTTAGCAACTCTAAGGATATATCCTATAGGTATTTTATGTGGGAGATCTATATTTTATTATTATTGTGAGTATACATATTCTTGACGGTTTGCAAGGCAAAATATTTGCTTAAAATAAGGAGAGATATTAAAATAAACATGTGTCATTTTGTTGATACCTAAATTCTTTTTTTCCAAAAGCATTACTCTTGTTTACACAGCGTAATGAGAACGCATGACTGCCTATTCCAATTTGTAGATAGAGTCTGGCTGCTACGTAAATAATTTTTCAATAATGAAACACGAACATGTAACAGAGAAAAACGATTGAGGAGTTAGGAAATCTATATTAAATATTATAAAGAGAGAATTCTTTAGTGTACCATTTATATGCCTCCTTTAACATCGAAGAACTCATCGGTGGCTTTTAACCTTTTGGAACCATTTTTAAATTCTGGGTTTCTCTTACTTTGGATTAATTTTTACATAAAATCACACACACACACACACACACACACACACACACACACACACACACATACACACACACATCAAAACTCCCATTCATACTTCCAGATTCCACGGAGAATGGGGAATAATCCTAGTTGAAGAAAAATTCCCACCCTTCCAGCCAGGAATCGACCCGGGACCCATTACACAGTAAGCAGGTGCTCTGCTGACTGAGCGATGGGGCCAGCCTAGAGAAAATTTGTGTGTATTTGTTTGCTTTAGTGCTTTACTTTTGCATTTAGCCAAGTAAAAGAGTAAGTTTAAGTACCAAATCTCTGAAGCAGATCCACCGCAAACTCTTGTAAACAGTAAAAGACAGAGCCATGTGCTTATTCGTTTACTTTAGCTGTTGGCTAACCTTAAAAAGCAGTTGCGGAAACAACTTATGGCCTTCTATAATATAACTTAAAGCACGACTGCGTAAAAGACATTAAAAGTCCTAATGTTGGCTTTGACCGAAGCGCTATCAGGGAGCTCAAGATAAAGCGTGCGAGTAGGGTGTGTAGGGTAATTAAAAAATTAAAAAATTAAAAAAAAAAAAAAAAAAACCACTCAACTGATTGTGACAATTCTTTCACCACTAAAAAAACAACAGGATCTTTCTCAAGATATAGAGTTATAGAAGATCATTTAATTTAATTTCCTAAATTATCAATAATTAAAAAAAGATTTGCAAATGGCATGTACCTCAATACGAACACGTTAGAGCTATAAAAGAACATGCCCTCTAAAAAGACTTTTACTCCTTGCTGAGAATGCCAGGAATGAGAAACAAAAGAAAATCGAACTTGTTTAAAACTCTGTGTACAACTCTGCGATACGTCCGCTATTCAGTGGCAAAAATAACTCTTGGGTAAGCAAATTTTGCCTTATTTCCTTTGTACTTACGATGTAATCAATTTCGTTAGCAGGGGATCTAAATTATTGTATAAAGAGGGAAAGCTGCTAACATTAAACACAGTGAACCAGTATCTTTTAATTAATAGAAGGTTGTTTTTCTCGATTTTCGAAGACTATATGTTTTCCAAAGAGGTTAACTTGATGGCCTGGGGATGCTGAATCTGCATATTCACCAGCTTCACATCTACTTAGTTGTATATGTTAAATAACTACCAAAGAAATGGTACAAAGATTTATAATTTTGCGTACTCTAATTAATTATCTGACAAGTTACTCGACCATTCCGATAGATGTTTGACACAGCCAAAGGATAGGCACTATGCAGAATTTCCAGAACTTGAAAGACTATCGGGAGGAGGTTAAGGAAGTCGGCTGATGTTTCTTATCTTTTTGTGTGAATATTATATTGTTTTTCATTTGCTATTAGGAAAACTGGGTCTGCACAAAATTACAATTACTATTGATAAATGGAGCATTAACCTTAAAAATCTTGTACATCATTGTGATCATGTTTCGCAGAAGAAAAGTGAGTGGAGAGAACTGTGTAAATGTAATATGTGACATTTCTATTTCAGTCATAGAAGATTGTATGAATTGTATGCTGAAGGGCGGGAAGGGAAGGATATTTGAATGTATTACGTTACAGAAAAGCGAGCAGGGAAAGTCATGTGAACGTTATATAGTAAAATGGATAGCATACAAGCATTCTCCATAAAAACACGAATACATGCCGAATTTCAAGGAGATCGGTCAAACGGTTTAGAAGCGCATGGAGGACAAATATACATACATTCATATAATTATATCATTTTGCGATAGTTGCATAAAGGTTCGAAGCCTAATGATGAGTAATATCGCGAAATGAGGCGATTGCAAGTTGCCAGCACATGGGAGAGCGTGACGTCATTGCACGGGGACAGTCACAGCACGATATTAACTAGTTCAATCCCTACTCATCATTCTAAAAGATTATGCCAGTTATGAATGTGATAGTGACAAATCACAAACAAAATTGATACTGATCTGTGTTTGAATGGTTAGCGTTCTGGCTCCTCATTCCAAAGGCTGAGGAATGTTTCTTTGATTAAAATTAGTTCCTATCTTCCAATGAGTCTGGGAGTATGAACTGGGACTGGATGTACGCGTGTTCATGCACAAATGACTAACACCTAGTTATAAAAATAGTAAACAATTTATGAACACCATAAGAAGTTGCTTCTTAAGAGTACTTATAGATTGATCTTTGAGTTTTACAATTTTTACTTTCTCTAGTATGTATAGTAAGTAAGGAAGTATTGTATTTCATCCAAACTTTCGATGTCAAGGTAATATGTTTTGAGGTCCCCTGAATCTAAAAAAAGCGTATTTAGAAAAAACTCCTGTCACTCTGCCAGGCTGTGGACAGCATAACGCAAAAACGAAAAGTCGGTTAAAAACCAAAGATGGTTTTTAAGTTTAACATCTTTTAAGGATACGGCACGAAGATTTTGAAGAAAATTCCTCCACCGTAAACTGCCTATGGAATTTTTTTCGAAAATTTGGATGTTCTCGAAAATGGCTCTAATGATTTTGATTGAAATACCATATGTTTAAGATATTCCTATGACAAATGAAACGTGTACTTTGTTTGTAGAGTGAACCATTTCGGAGATATTCATTGTTATTTGTGTGAGTTTTGGAAAGCTTAAGCTTTCGTCAAATGGAAGATCGTTATTAATTTTTTATATCTTAGCCGTGCAAAGATAACGGAATATTCCCCTTGTAGCTACAAGAAGATAAGCAATAAGATAATTTCTGCAAATGTTTATCTCAACTAACACGAAGAAGATATAGTACGAGATAAGAGTTTGTAAGAATGGTTAGTACAAGAGTAGAGAAAATCACGTGAGTTCAACACATCAGATTTTTAATTAAATATTTTCAAAATGTCACATGCTGCCCTATTCCAAGAATAAGGGTGTTAAATTTCATGGACAAAATATCTTTAATAGTTTATTTGAAATACATTTTCTTTTACTTTTATTATACTAATTAATTAGCATTGCACACCTTAGGGTAAAGGCTAAGGATATTTTTCAAAATTAAGGCCATACTAATAATTGTTTTTAACAGAAGCACTGAGCTTTCATTTAAGCAAATTGAAAATTGATTTTTCTGAATTAAGATACAAGAAGAGAAGAAGAGATTATTAGTTGAAGCATGTTACAATATTCGCTTGCACAGCGGGTGGGGCAAACGGACACCAACATTTTTAGTTGCTACCATCACTCATACAAATTGACACACAAAATGTGTATCATTAACGGTCTCTACACACTAAACATGGTTAGGATAATTGAAGCACAGTTCTACGCTTTCTTGTAACATTGTTGGCATTCCTTGCAGATATTCTCTTTCTCATAGGCAAGTTTCTTCTAACTTTCCGATCTTTCACTGCTGCTACCTTTTTCTTTTCAGCGCGGGCAGTTTTTCTAACTTTTAGATCATTTGTGCACTCTGGACTTGTTATGAACTCTGGCTTTTCTTTTGATTCTTGGTTTATTTTTAATATTCAGAGAAGTTGTTGAAGAAAGCTGTTCGAAGATTATAGAGGGCGTAGAAGCTTGGGTTTGATCTTACTTGTGGTTTCTCTCCAAGGAAACTTGATTCTGAGATTGAAGAATCTAATTTTCAACGCCAGGCCGTCTATTTTCAGCATGAAAATGAAAATCATTATTAATAACATGGTTTACATCCTATAAATGTTATATTGAATTAATTGCGAGACGAAACCGCGCTGTCCTTTTGCCGAGCCGTGTCCGTCTGTCCTACAGTGTGGTCTAGCAGAAAATAATTCAGAAGACAGACAGACTAGTAAGCTTCGTCACCAGTAGATGGATCCCTAATGTCACCATGTGTGTATCTAGGACATTTTTTCATGTCTTCGTTTTCCATAGAAACCTTATGTGCAACGGATGTAATCTTAACGTTCATGTGACAAACGACATTTTTTTAAAAAACTTACTACCTACATATTATTTATATACTAATTTAAAATTGGCATATATATGTCAATATATATCACTCTGGTTGTTTTAAACGTTAAATGTAATTTTTGTAACAATTAATTTTCAGGGCCAAATTAATTATGTTATTTTAAAAGTGTCACTAAACCATACGCTAATTCTTAAGCTTAATATTTCAGAGATTTTAAACATTTTACTAAGACTGGTTAAATATCGTAATTAGCTACCTACTGAATTTAAAAGTCTTAGGGTGGAATTTTGCTTTTGCTTTTACTGAAAACTTTTTATTACTCAGTTTGCAACAACATATTACTCAGCACTTCATGACACTTCATTTTACAGTGGGAATCCACAAAAGCAGATGAAATATTAAAAATAATAAACCTAAAACAGCACTGTAAATGAAATATATGAATTACGTAACCTTAAATCAGCATTGTAAAACAATTTTGCTACAGTCTACAGTTTTACATGCAGCAACATAACGCATTTCTTCTAAACTACAGCTACACATTTAAATTACAAAGACAAAAGATAATGTATAAATACAAGCAGCATTCTACTTACATGGGTAAAACTGTAGGAGAGCGGCGTCTCGAAATTATTGTCTTTCACTATTCACCATGTTATATGCACACCGGCAACTAACACACATAACGCTGCAATTTATAATAATTAAATACTGAATTTACAAGCTTTACGTTGCAATTTACCTTTTGTTTTGACAGAAAGTTTCTCATTTTTAAGTTTACAATAATTATTCAAAAATATATTTCTTAGCACTTTGCAGCACTTCTTCACAAGTTTTTGTAGAGGTAGTCCACATTAACAGATTTGCTTAAAGTCCACAGAGTGCAGTTCAAAATGAATACTCTCGTATAATAAACTCGGCAGCAAAATGTTTTATGCATACAGCTGACACCTTTGAAGGCGTAAACTGTTTACGGCATATGCATCTTATCCATTTTTCTCTAAGCTCTTCATCTTTTGGAAAAATGAATGTAGTAACTAATGGTTCATCTTTATTACTGTTGGATTTGCATCCGGGAACGCAACAGTTACGCGGTATTGTGATGTTTGAGGTTAGGTAATATGGCAACAATAACATACACTACTGGAACAATTTTTCTTCAACAAGCTCTCACCACTGTAATCGTGACACAAACTCTACCAGCAAACAGATAAATTAACCACACCATATGTCTAATGTAGCTATAGTCTTAGATGGAATACAATAAACATAAACACGTGGAGAGAACACGACACAGTCAACACGTTATTATATTTATTCCCATTTCCTATACTGCCCAAATAAAAGTTTTTAAACTCTCGCTTCGGTAATATGAAGACAAACTTACATATGAATTATTATAGCAAACAATAACTCAAAGGCATAGAAAACAATACGGATAGCGTGTGGAAACACCTCAGAAATCACCACCAACTACCGACGGCATTTTTGTGCAACTCAGAAGCCAGTGTTAGGTCCGTTAACTAGAGGGTGCTCATCCAGTCTATCTGCTTACGTCATCTGTGAATAAATGGCATAACATTCACTATTTTTTCATTTTTCATTTATAATGTTGTTTTGCACTTAAGGGGGAACTTTGGATCATGGAATTAAACGTTCGGTCCGATATTTACCTACGACTGAGGAAAAACAAGAAAATATACTAGTCGTATTGCTTGGCTCGTGGGATTTGAACCCGGGACCTCCTAAGTGCAGACCTCACACGTTACCATAGAGCTATCTCACTCGGTAAGTTACTTTTTTTATTTAGCACAAACAAAATCTAGGTAAGTGATACAACAGTTGGATAAATTCACGGCTAGAGGTAACGATAACTGTTCAACATCTTCCATTTCTAGAAAATAATACGATGAGCTAAAAATAGAATGGTTTTTATTAACTATTTGATTTTGCGTCGCATGCAGGGAAAAGTAAATGGATTTACGAGACACGTTTGTTAGTTTAAGGAAAGCTGAGAAATAAAGATCTCTGTTTTGTCACTTGGTCCGCTTTCTCGAAAAAAGACTCTGAATGCGAGGTTTAGTGCGAAGTGGAAACTACTGGTAGCCACTTGTCTTAATTTACGTTGGCAACACCTTCCGAGCAGTAATCGACCTGTCTCACTCGCTCCCCATTCTTTTTCAAATGTAATAATATAACAACACATGTACCTACCATAAAAGAAAAGGATACACGAAAATCCCGCACGAAATTTATGGCTCTTGTTCTATTTATTTATTTTTTACGTATTTTACACCGCTACACGTTGAATCTTAATAAAATATTTTTGTTTCGCAATGTTTTCTCTGGGATTAAAGCGAAAGTTAGAAAGAGTGAGACGTCTTAATTTTAATTTAGTACCGGGCAATATTTTAGCTGCCAAAGTACCGGAGAGATCTCTCTTTTAATACCCCATACTTTAAAATTATTTTCTTAGACGTAAAATTGCTTTCTGCATGGTTAATCTCAGGATGGCTTCTTAGCTTGGAGATCGTCTTGCTTTACCAAAGGACATACATTAAGATTAACTTGTGGTTTAAGAATTACAGACCAGGGCATAAATTTAGCAGTTACTATAAATCATAATCACAATTCTAATATGTGTCAAATATGAGCGGATTTGAGATAAACATTTTCTATTTACAGTTATGTCCATCTATTTTATATCACGTTGTAAAACGTCTGAAAGCGTTAATATCCATTTTAAATATTTATGGAATGAGCCAGGGTTTGAGCCCATTGATGGGAATTAGGCCTTTTAGCCCTATATAGGACATAAATATTGCAGTTCCTAGAGCAACAAGATGCACATACCAAACTGTATTGAACACAGGAGATATCAGTTGTCAAGGTTGCGATGAGAATACCGTAAGTATGAAACAAATAGATCATTCGAGACAAATGGTCAATAATATGACGTGAAACACTGTATAACAGTTTACTTACTTGACTACAATATTGCAGGTCAGTAATAACTACATGGTCAATGCATAGACAGTTCTCGCAGTGTGCATATTTGAGAAAGGTTGGTCACAGTTTTCATGGGAACTCTTAATCCTTCTTCGAAGCAATACGGGTGTTTGAAATATGGCAGGAAAGTCTTTGGTGTAGCCGCATTGAAAGAATTGATTAAGTTGGATAATCTTGCTGGAAATATACAAACGATTAAAGGTGCAAGAAATTGTCTCTATGCCATACGTTAATGTCATTGTCAGAAAATGCCGTAATTGTATCTGTGATAAACTTCACAGAATATTTATATGGGACGTCGTAAAGTTGCACGACACCTCTGCACTTTGATGGAATCTACTTCTTCATGAATACAACGCCTTCAGGAACTGCAATTCCTCATCTCTATTGGCTATCTAGTAATCAACCAAAGGAAGGTCTTTAGTGTTCTGTTGCAATTCTGGCTACAGTACTTGCAGCTCGATACGTAAATAGAGGGCACTAGTAGAAAGGGGAAACCTATAACCGCCCCATCTATTCCTCCCTCTCCTGTCAACACAGTTGCAGCATAGCAGCTAGAACTTTACAAAGAGGTTTTCTCTCTAGTCAGTAACAAAGCAACATTTCATTCGCCGCGACAACTACGCGATCTTCCCTTGTGAGTATTATCAGAATCATCTGGGTGGCTGAGTTGGTTAGGTGCTGATCTACTGAATCCAAGGTGCGGGGTTCGAATTAGGCCTACACCGATAGTTTTTAATTGTATCTTCACGGTTTTTGTGTGAATTAAATTTAAAAAAGCCACAATTTGTTGCTTTTTATTGCAATACATTGTGGGTTCTTTTAAATTTGATTCCATACTTAAGATCACCACGCGATGCAAATAAATGACAACTTAGCACTCCAAAAATGAAATTAATAACCAATTGTTGGAGAGGTAGAATCAAACTGAAAAGTTCAGGGCTAAAACCTGCATTTGAACCACAGATCATTGATCTCCGTCGAGTTGAGCTAGTATGGGGCGACATTAATTCTTCAACCGGCTCACATTTTTTCCAAATTTTCTCAAACTCAAATGAGATACATAGGTACATACCATAAAGGCGATTTAAAGTACTATAAGTACTTTGATATTTCTCAAGTGAGTGTCAGTTGCAGACTTTACCTAGTGTCATGTTGGCATGTTGCCATGGCAGCTCAGTGGTTAGAGTAACCGTACGGACAGCGGAAGATTCGCGGTTCAAATCCCATCCATGACATTGCACTTGTCATTCTGATACTGTCTTTCAAATCTTGTCCTACACACGGTGAAGTGACTACGTGCGGTTTAAGGGCCCGTCGACAGGAGATAATT
Organism: Tenodera sinensis; assembly: GCA_030765045.1. Classification (NCBI taxonomy): domain Eukaryota; kingdom Metazoa; phylum Arthropoda; class Insecta; order Mantodea; family Mantidae; genus Tenodera; species Tenodera sinensis. The sequence goes on along the minus strand of CM060969.1, from coordinate 30,940,341 downwards.
TGGGATCCGGTTAGCGTGAAAGAACAATTAATTCCAATAACAACGAATATCTCAGAATGGTTAATACCATAAAATTGAAATAAATTTTTTTATAACGAAAGTTACATAGTTTGTGAAATCGATTTTATTTCTTAAATTTTCACGTTTATGAAAACGTATAGAATTCATTCAGAATAAAAAGGATTTCATAGGCTGTTGCATAAGTTACACATTTTATTTGTGATGCAAATATTTTAAACATTAAGAGTACACATACAGACTTTTTTAAAATTTCTCTTTTGGATACAGGAGACCTGAATATGTTTAACTCCTGTGAAAACTCGAATTGGAATACTTGGTTGAACTGCAATACTTCCTCTATTTACAATAGGTAAACACTAGAGAAAGCTAAACTCAACCACTCAAACATCAATATAAGATGTAAAATTCGCCCAAAAGTATAAGTTCTTGAAACCTTAACAAATAAGGAAACTAGGTAAAATACTAAATTAGAACATGCGTCACAGACTTGATGACCAAGAGATAAAACAGTAAACAAACGTCCTTCCTTTTGAGAAAAGCATAAGTATTGCGAAACACACAAACAACAAGGAATAACTCGGAAATGGTTTACTTCACAAAAATGTATTTGGACATAATTTTCCATGTAAAGGGTAGTTTAGGGTGGAGGAATTTCCTTCAAAATGTTCGTGTCACACCCTTGAAAGATATTAAACTAAAATACCAACTGTTCTCAGTCACACCCACAGACACACACACACACACACACACACACACACACACACACACACACACACACACACACGCACTAGCACACACACGGACCGTGTTCTAAAAATTGTTTTGTTTTTGTTTCTTTTTATTCAGGGGGCCTCAAAATAGTAAACGTTTTCCATATTTTTCTGATTAATTTCATGTATGTGTCATATTAGTAGGTAATCAATAACTAATACGAAAATAATAATTAAAGTAAATCTACACAGTGTTTTATTAGGTTAGATTCATTTTAAAACTTGTTTACCAAAAGTTATCTTTTTTTACAGGCAAGTATCTTTTTCTCCAAAACTATCAAACTTAGAAAGCAAAAAATCACGCCAGGAACTTGTTAGTATTGTACACGTTTTAACAAGGTTGTTTTGAAAATTTTAATATGAATAAAATGTTAATAAGGTGATCAACCAGACTTTTTAAGATTAAAAGGAGAGAACAATTAAAAAAGTTATATGTTCTGAACTATAGGATAGTTTAAGAAATGAACGTCTAAACTGTGCGGGCGGGTGTATTTTAAGTGTTATTGAAGCTTATTGTGAAACCTGATAATTTAGTTCCAGAGAATAAGGTACCCGAACTTTATGATTTTAACATTGTCCGTATAAGCAAGAGATAGAGAAAACAAAACAAAACAGAGGTTGAAGACAGCGCTGTAGGTTTTGTGTTATGTAGTTGGTTGCAATCGTCTCGTCAGCCATCGTCTCCCTCCTCCAGACAAGATGGAGATGTTGGCAGCACTTCACAACAGAGGCAAGACGATTTGCGCAAGCCTTGCAAAGATTCCCCCCGACCTCCTCGCAGGAGCAAATAGAAGAAGAAGAAGAAAGAAGAAGCAGCGTGTGTTTTCCCCAGCCACTTCTTGCTATCGTACTCCCTTCTCTCGCCCTACCCTAATTACCAATTAGCAGTGAACAGCGTTCCCTTAATTAGAATGGACAACCAAGACATGATCTTCCCGTAATTAACTCTGCAGCAGCGACACCAGCGCTTCTCTGCGGCAACCTGTGAAGGTGGAGATGCTCTGCTAGATTGTTCTTCTTAACACTCTCCCTTCCCTTTAATAATTATTCTTCATCATCAAAATTACCTCGCAGTAACAGATATCTTCTTGAGCAAAAGGGCATGAGCTTCTCACTTTTTTTGCTTTGCTCCTCCCAGATGTGTATAATGAAATGGAGCAAGCATTTAAGGTTAACAGAAAACTTCTGATAATGTTCCTTCTTGTGCAGGGGAGGGTTGGAAAAAGAATGTTCCTTGATAAAAGCTTACAAGATATACGAAGTGCAACTTCTAACCTTGCTGGCAGAGGTTGTAAATGCAACTTTGTTTTTCTTTACCATTCTCTTCTCTGACTGGTAGGGAAACACTACTAATTCTGTACTAAAGGTTTCGAAGTTTATCTCAGCGTATGGTAGGTATATGTATTATCTTAGGTACTTTTGCAAACTTTTGGGTCTTGAATTCTGATATTTGAACTTTTGAGAAACAATGTGCACTATCGTACAGGTCATGGCTAAGGGGAATAAAGGGGAGAGGAGATACATTCCACGTAGTGTAATCCGCAAACTTCCTTGCAAACGTTGCTGCTGGTTGGGTTGCCAACTTACGTCCTATGTTATTCCCGCTATGTTTACTCTCTATCATGCTAATATTTCTTAATTTAAGTTAAAATTTGGACGATTCACTAGCCCTATGTCGGAAGTAAAGAAAAGGGGAGTTTAGAAGTAGATAAACTTCCACCTAGAAGTTTTGTAAAATCTGCTATGAACATTGTGGTTCCAGAATAAAGGAGTACAGTGACAGTTCTATGTGTAAAACAGATATTTTTAGGATGATTGAAGCAAACAAACCCAAAGACAAAGTTTTTAAAGTGGACACATTTTAGGTTTCATTGGGCCACGATGTCGTTTGCTTGTGTTTGCCCCAAAGAACTAGCTTGGGCCAAGGTAAAATGAATAGTTAAAGAAATTGCAGGTTATAACGCTCGAGGGTATATCACTTGTGAGCGAAAAAATATAAAAGGTAGAAAATGATCAGTGGGAGAAAGACGGAGCAGTTGAAAATATTGTTTACGTTCTATAAGCTAAACTTACGCCATGAACCTAAATAACATTTTAAGTTCCGCTGTTTTTGGTTTCTTCTTTGCTTTAATGTAGCGTGAATACATCCAGCACCAATTTGGTCTGCCTATCTTCTTGTTTCTTGTGACTTTGGATTTATAAGTTATAGCTAGTTTAGTAATTCTGTTATTATTCATTATTTCAACATGTTTTTCGCGTTGATTTCTATGTTTAGCAATAATATTATTTATTTCTTCTACTTTTACTTCTTTCCTAATATCTTGACTGCATTTTTTGACCTCTAGTACACCCAGCTATTACTCTTACAAATTTCATTTCTGATTCCCGCATTCTTGAACTATATATTTTTGTTAATGTCTATGTTTCTGAACCATAGATCAGAGTTAGTACTTCTACAGATTTATGCAATTTAACTACGAAGTCTTTATGGGCTCTATTTTTAATATTCTTTTTATTGTGCCTGTTATATGGTTGAATTTATTTATTTTATCTATGATATCAGTTTGTCTTTGTTACGAGACATTACATCCTAAGTACTTGAAGTGTGATATCTGGTTGATTCTACCACTATTTTTGATCTAACAGGATTCATTCCTCTAGAAGCCATAGCTTTGGATTTATTTTCTTACATTTTCATTCCATATTCAACAGCAATTTTATTTAAACAGCATAGCATTTTCTGCAGGTCAACTTTGTGGCCATCAGTATCTGATCATCGACGTATTTCAGTTTCACTCCTGATACATTGCTATCTTCATTAACTTTATTTGACCAAATTTTTACTATTTCGTCAATATATATCAATATATGTGTATATATAAATTAAGAAATGCAGTTGAAGAGGGACAACCTTGTCTTACACACCATTAACTGTCACTGGTTCTCTTTCATTTACTTTTATTTTTGTATCAGTGCTTTTTATGTTTTCAAACAATTGTAGTGGTGTGCTTCTACCTCTAATCTTCCACAGTATCGTTCGTGATACTTGTGAAAAGATTTAAACTGGTTAATAAATGGTAAGCGGGGCTCTAAACTTCATTCTTTTAGTTGAAATATAACACGGCTGAATGTGTAAAATTAAATATTTAAGAGGTACTGAAAAAGGTAGAAGGGTGACGGTTAAATTATCTGCCCAGAGATACCTGAAATCAGTTTTCTTTTGTTTATAGGTATAGCTTTAGTGACTGTCAACTTATCGATACGTGAAAATAACTTCGGCAAGTACTAAAAATGAGCCTTACCCTCCACAACATATATGTAATTTCTTATAAACACAAAGGATCGAAAAATGCGGGGACTTTAGTGCCAGTAGAAAGACATGCCTATCTAGCAGGTACATTGTGATTTATCTGTTGTTAGCTGGGTGCTAATGCAGCTTTAGAAGTTGCCAGTTGGTTGGCTAATGATAGAGTGGGAGGTTGGCAGTACCGGGATGCGCGATATCGTCATTTGTCCCATACTCCATCTCTGCCTCAAGCTAAAACCCTGAAATCAATGCTGGTAATAAATTTTACGTAGAGAGAGGCTTCAACCCTTGCACCAAGCGCTTACCTCTCCTCTGAACACCGCCCTAGGAAAAAGTAATTTTGTGTGTGTCCCCGTATGGGCGAACAGGCTCTCGATAACAGAGAGACGGGCGGCAGAAAAAATAGAAAATGGAAGAGAGGAAAAGATGGGAACTGGAGCTCAAAGAGGAATATCATTTTAAAAAGAAAACCACAACAACGAAATAGCTTTAAGTGTGAGAGGAAATTCTACGGAATTGTGGCTTTACCAAGAGCTTTGGAAATGGAACTGAAAAATAGTTCTCTAGAAACATACATTTTCTTGATTTCAGTCAGTTAGGTTCTATCTGTGAAAAAGGGCACATTTCGAAAGTGCGCGTTTCGAGCCTTGAACAGAATTAAATAACTTAATCCTCTAATGTTGCCATTTGGCAATAAAGAAGTTTAGTCAAAGTTTTAGAACATTGTAACACATAAGTGTTCTTTGTTATTTTCATATTATGTTGCCATTAGCAATAAAATAAAGGTGTTGGTAGTTATTTATATTATAAATGCATCAACTTATTTCAGTATTATTGTAGTTATTTTTTGACGGGCTCTAATGACCTAGTTGTCAACAGGCCCTTAAACCTTATACTCACTCACTCACTCACTCACTCACTCACTCACTCACTCACTCACTCCTCACTCACTCACTCACTTACTCACTCACTCAGCTTTTTTTCCAAAAATGAAATTCCATATAACTGTAGTCTAATGTAATCGCATCATCACCCACTGTTTATTCTACGTGGGCCCTCCTCATCCATTACTATAGTAAACTTTGATTGCAGTCGTCAGGATTAAACTCATGACGTTTTGCTTTGAATGGATAGCCAGTCTATTTCGTCTGGTAAGTAACAATCATGCCATTCTTCCTTTGAGGTATCTGTGACAAGGTACCTAAATCAGTTCAGGAATTAGAAGAAGAGTAGCATATGTAACAAAATAATTCATGCAATAAAGGGTTAAATACTAGGCGAATTATGCTCAATATATCTAATAGAGAACTATACATTATTCACTTTTTAATTTTCTAGTTATATAGCACAACTACAGTTATACTTTTTTCAAAACGAAAAGACTAATAATGTGTAACATAGAGTGCTTATAGAATCGAAACTGTTTTATTAGACTATTACTCAAAGTAATCAGTAGTCTACAAACATTTTTTGTCTGCTACTGTGGAAACTTTGTGTGTCTTATACTGAAATTGATGCTCTGATAGCAGATCTGAAATCAGACTTAGAAAGTTTTGTTATGTAAAAATATCAGTCTGAGAAGAGGTCCTTTTAATCACGTCAAATCATTGACACAGCAACAGGCATAGATCTTCTTTCCCCAGACAACTATTGTGTAAGACCAGTGCAACATACTGTGCACGAATTATTACCACGCCCTCTTTTATTTCACGTCTTAAGTTCTGATTTGTTGCTTTTGGATACACAGAGTTTGGTCACCTAAGCAGGTAAATGTAACAATCGAGAGTGCTCCTGCTTCATTTACAGCTCAGTTAATGCTGCATGTTAAATGAATACCTCTGCACCTTTCATTATTGTTTTGCATGTTTTCCTTTAAAGACAACAGTCTATGGAATGTTGCATTCATTCAATCATACGAAAGACAGCCTAGACCTATCAAGTATTATAGTCCAGCAACTCTGGGGACACGTGCAAGGCAATAATGTGAAATCTGGAATCTTTTCAGTCCTTATCTAGCTTAAAATTTAACACAAAAACTTTTAGTGATGCAAAACCTAGAAATTAAAACATATCAAGAAAGTCTGTGTTTTTCTCGAAGTATTAAAGATACTTTGGTACCACCGGGTATCCAGAATATGGAGGATATCTTAATCTTATTTTATATACTATTATATACTATATAGGTATACTATTTACAACAGTTTCGTGCACACCAGTATTGTTATTCCTAATTCATAAATGATGATGATGATGATGATGATAATGATGATGATGGTGCTGGTGGTGATGGCGGCGGCGGCGGCGGTGGTGGTGGTGGTGCTTTACTTGGTTTATCGTAAATTTTTCTTTGTCCTGATTTTTCACCCAGCCGTACACTAATCGATTATATGCACTAATCACAGAAATGCTGTCATTATTTAGGCTTGGGATGATAAAAACTGTATAATTTCTACATCTCGAGTTGGCTCATTCACGCTGAAGATACCTAGATTATTTAGACTACTTAATCATCATGGTCATCACTGACCGCTTCTGTAGCTTGACTCACATCCAAGAGCTCGAGAGTTCGTATCTCGCTCAAGGTGAGTTATCCGGATAAAGCTTTTACCGAGGTTTTCCCTTATCCTGAGAAGACGAATGTCGGGTAACTTAAATCTCTATGGACCTCGGACTCATTTGAACATCATTTCATCCATTTCATTTATTCGTCTTCCATTAAGACACTACGTTGGAAGACGTTAATAACCAACAAAATAGAAAAAATAGGTTACCACCAGTATCATTGAATACAGCTTGACTTAGAATGATCTTGCCTGACCGTATTGTTAACACTTTTGTGGCAATAGCAAAGAGAACTTTTCAGGGTGTTTGCAGAATATTCAAGTTATATATTTTGTCATACACATAGTGCCTTAAATTAATCTTTACTTTGTCTACCACGTATAGTAAATAGGGGAAGTATTTCATTTGACCCAAAATTTCGATGTGCAGATTTCACCGGAAATATGTTACGAAGCCCCTAAATTAAAAAAAAGCACTTTTAGATAAAGGTCAGCGCACATGGGCGTGTGTATGTGTGTGTGTCTGTCTGTGAATAGTATAACTCAAAAACAAAAGGTAAGTTAGAATCCAAAGTTGATATTTCAGTTTAATATCTTTCAAGGATGCGACTTGAAGATTTTGAACAAAATCCCTTCGCTCTAAACTACCCTTTACATGCAAAATGTTTCGAAAATGTTGATTTCCTCAAAAATGGTTCTAAATGATTTTTATTAAAATGCCACATGTTTAAGATATTTTGTGACAAATAAAAAACATATTTTGAATTTTCTAGCTATAGCCCACGTAGTCCTGTTTACTCTTGATGACTTTTGCCTAACTGGCAAACCGTAACAGATAGACCAAATCTTACACACGTTATGCCGAATGCATTCATTTTTTTGTGGAGTGAACCATTTTCAAGATGTTGTTTGCTCTTTGTGTGAGTTTTCCAATACTTATACTTTATCTCAAATGGAAGGACGTTATTCACCTTTTTATCTCTTGGCGGTGCAAGCTTTAAAGGATTTGACTATCGCTCAAAGCGTACTGTATTCCCATATTTCCCTTGAATCTACAAGAAAATCATCAATAAGGTAGCTTCCGCAAATGTTTATCTTGACTTCCACGAAGATAGAGCAATAAGAGTTGGTAAGAAAAGTTGGTACAAGGGTAGGGAAGATCATGTGAGCGCATCACATTAGATTTTTAATATGTGCAATAAAGAAATCCATTATTTACTTATTTATTTTACTGTCTTTCAAGAGCATGTTCCTTACAAAGTGATATTTAAACTATATGGTGTGTGCGAAACGATTCGCTAGTATGTACTTTGTTATATTTGCCCACATTGAACCAATCCTTTCCCAGCCAGGCCAGCTGCAGTGAAAACACAAAGAAATCGGAAGGAAATGATACAGAGGCGCTGAACAATTGAAGAAGCAACTAAGGGAAAAGGCAAGGGATAGAGGCAAAGGAGAGTAGAAATAAAAAAGCTTCAAAGAAGAAAAAAAAAAGTTGTAATTTCATTCCCAGTGGAGAGAAGTGTTATTCCGGCCGTGTGATCTGCAGACAATTGCTTTCTAAGGACTGTAAAGATCATTCCCTCCTACATCTTCTGGTTTCTTTTATTTCACAGTAAGTTTTGTTTACCACAGACGTCGCAGTATGGGCTGGAAAAGAATTGGATGTCGATTGGATTTTGCTGGAGATGCAACTTGAATACACGTCTTTACCTTCTGTTGAAAATACACAAATAACTTCGAATCTTTGGGAAAACCTTCCTTTTAATTATTTGTTTGTTTTCTTAATTTTCTTAATTCATTAATTTCCTTTACCGCCAAATATTGTAGCAATTGAATTGAGGCTAGAAACGAATGAAAACAGATGATTGGAAACAGTAAACAAAGCAGCACAAGTCTTCACTTTCACCGTCAGTTTTTACTTTGTCTCCTACGCATAATAAGTAGGGGAAATATTGGATTTGACTCAACGTTTCGATGTCGAGATTTCACCGAAAATATAGGTTTTGATGACCCCTGAATTTAAAAAAAGTATCGTTAGAAAAAGGTCCGTGTCTGTGTGTGTGTGTGTGTGTGTGTACCATGTGGCCCACTTCACCCGGCATCGCCGTAAGTAGACATCCTTTCCTGCGTTAAAACAGTTGAGAACTCCAAGGGACAATAATTCTAGCCATGGAGAGACCAGTGGCGTGTTCTGCCTCTCAGCGAAGACAGGTGAGAGGCAGTTGAACTAGCGTGTTTAGTCCGTGGTAATAGAGAATAACAGTATAATTTTTCCAGCATACGCTCCATTATATAAGTTCAACTTCATTATTTGGTTTCGTAATATGAAAATTTGTTTAGATTTAAAAAAGTAAAATACACCAAAAGGTTAAAAAAATATTCAATGTCCATCAAAGCAAAGAAGTTAATTACTTTAAAAGTAATTAGTTTTTCTTCCTGCCACAGATTGATGGTATTTGTTGGGCAATTAGAGTTTATAAAATAATAAAACTATTGGGATATTTTAGTTTTTTATGTGTATGTAATATTTTGAATATAAGGTATTTTCGCATTTTTAATAAATTGAATAATGAATTCCCTCAAAACTAAACAACAGAGTGTGCTGCAACTTTGTGTGGTAGTTTATAACATAACACTCTTATGTGGGCATAGGTATTATTGATTTCATAGCTATAAAAATAGAGGAAATTCAAATTACAGTACCAGGGTCCCTTAAACCTACATCATCGTCATCATCATCATCATTGTCAACTATAATACTTCTCTGTTTTCTTCGAGAGGTGCTTCAAATAGACATTATTTTGTATATCTTGTTTTGTTTAACACAATTTGTTCATACGTTTCTTGAGTCTTCTGCACTAAATACCTCTTCCAGATTTACATGCCACATATGTCCGTTAGAGGTCTACAAGAGGGCGACCGCAACAGATCTTATCCTTTCTAATCGGCAATAATGAACATCGGTCGTGTAGATTTAGAACTGTTGCCGATGAATGAAGAAACATGCAGATAACCAGTGCTTTGCGATTTACATCACTCATGCTTATGTGTTGTTCGGCGAGTGCTCTGGCGGTATATACATGAAGCAGCTGAAGGCGCACATTTTTTTCTTTCCTTTACCTGATTACCCTCTTCTTATGGAGGACTTACACCCCCTAGGACTTACAAGCCAGTGCCTAGCGTGAGACGCCTGTCGGGGAGCAGACGAATCTATGGACCGGACAGAGTGAAGACCTAGAAGCGGGTGGTCAGCCAAGCACCAGGTATGAGAGTGAGGAAGAGGCTGATACGAAATACAGGCGAAATCGATGAGTGGAAAGGTGATTATGGAGCAATTGGTGGAATGGGTGGCGGGGGAAACTGGAGAACCCGGAGAAAACCCGACCTGAGGCCGCCTCGTCCACCACGAATACCACATGTGGGTCCCTGGGCTAAAACCCGGGCTGTATAGGTGGTAGGCGAGCGGTCTAACCACGGTGCTACCTGAAGGCACAAATAAAAATAAATGTTCAAGAAGATTCAGCTGATCTTAGCTAAAGCAATTACGAATCGAGCGGGATGGCTCAGGCGGTAACGTCTGTGGATCGCATTCGGGAGGTCGAGGATTCCATTCCCGTGGCCGACCTCCCTGACCATAGTTTTTCTCGGGGTTTTTCCCGTGTCACTCAAGCGAATGCTGGGAAGGATATTTACCTTACATTCTCCTTTCATTTAATTCTCTCTGTCCGATCTTTCCAGGATGAAAGCGGTAGTAGGGTCGCTGGTGGGATGCGCTGCGGTGGAGGTTGCGCTCTGGAAATACGGTGTTCGGCTGAGGGAAGGCGCTCCTGTCGGCTAGTCGCCGCCAGGGTGGCTGTCTACCCAGCCAGGCCTGGACAGCGGCGCGCCTGGAACTCCGTGGGGCTGAAGAACTGCTTGCATCTGTTAGGAACCCACCGTAGCAGCTCTGGCAGCCTGTAGGGTACTCTCATTCTTCCTTCCTCCCGTGGTTATCCATCGGTAGCCTTCCTGGAATACTCTTCGTAACCAGACAGATAGGCCAAGCAAAAACGGACACCGAATCTGAATGAGTTGCAACACTTATTATTAAAGTAGATGCAGAGAAAACAAATTAAAACTTAAGAATACGTTGCTGCTAACAAAAAAAGTGTGTTATTCTCACTGAACTAAATTTGGGAAACCAAGAGAGAAGAACTTTCATATACACACACACGATATATTCAATGCTTCTTTTATAAAAATGAATATTAAGAAAGGGCCTCTGCACCTATTCCAGTTCTCGTGGCGATAAAGCTTACGTAAATTACAAGATAAAACAGACTTTTGGATGTGAGGATTTACGACCATTTAATGTTCCGGAAGTCATGTTTGACTTGCTTAATTAAATATCTGTTAAATTTGGAGACCAATATGGACTTTTTGATGGTACTAAATGACCCTAAGTGCATCGCAGTAGTGTGGGAGAAACAGTAGCAGAGATATTAGAATTAACATATAAATAAATCGTTATCTTCTATTATTAGTTCGTGAACAGAAAGCAACCAAACAGTTCTCAATAAAATATTTAGAAAAGAAATTTAAGGACTTCTCATAATTCATGGAGATTAATGATCACGTAGCCTAATTTAGAGATAATGCAACACTTCAGAAAACGCTTTTCTATTCAATACGTATTCAGGACAATTCTGTAACTTTCCAGTAAAGAACTCTTTAAGATCACGAAGCAGTAAACATTTATCCATTTTCAGGCTAGTGTAACAGCACTACTTCGGTTCTTGCTATCAACCATAATTTTCTTGCTCTCAACAAAATGTTATTACAATGTTACATAACAGCAAATAACACGTAACAATTGGTTAACGACTTTAAAATGTTGTTAAACTTTAATCGGATGTTACGGAATAGATGTGATTTATTCTGTTGCATATGCACAAATTTAGACTGGGACAAAATGCTTTAAAATTTCTAACCGAATACCATACACAGGTAAACTTTCCTGTATTATACAAATATGAGACACGACGTCACATATTTAATTAACCTTGCAATATACTACATACAATGTGTGCTGTTCTATTTAAATGAAGGCGAATAATAATAATAATAATAATAATAATAATAATAATAATAATAATAATAATAATAATAATAATAATAATAATAATAATAATAATAATAATAATAATAATAATAATAATAATAATAATAATAATAATAATAATAATAATAATAATAATAATAATAATAATAATAATAATAATAATAATAATAATAATAATAATAATAATAATAATAATAATAATAATAATAATAATAATAATAATAATAATAATAATAATAATATAGAGATAAAATGTTCCTTGTACAAGCTGATGATGGATTCACATGATTTTCTCTATCCATTTGACAAAAACTATTCTTGCAAAATCTTATAGTTCGATCTATTTTATCTTAATCAAGGCAAACATTTGCAGAAATAGCTTTATTACATGTTTACTTGTAGATAAAAGGGCAATAAGGGTATACAGTAGTTGTAAACAATAGTTCAAATCTATCGTACTGATAAAGAACAGCTCAGGTCGTCCGCGCCACAAAGATTAATCTGACATAAATTGTGTGGTTTAAGGATAACTACATGTTTTGTGTATTATGTTTTTGTCTGACTCTTTCGGTTTAAAAATTATTAGATTCATTCACAATAAAGACCACTTATCAAGCTATTCCCAGTGTATGTAAGATAGGTTTTATTTGACAAGCAAATATGTTAAACATACAGCATTTTAGTCAAAATTGTTGGTCTCTTTTTAGGAAATAAAAAACAAAGTATAATTTATCATGTGGGATTTTTTTTAAAAGTCTTCGTGTGGCAAGCTTGGAGGACGCGAACTTAAATATCGTTTTGGATGTTTAACCAACCATTCGTTTTGGAGTGTTGTCCATAGATGCACCGACATATACACACGAATATTTCTACAATACTTGTTTGGATTCAGGGTATCTCAAAATTTGTATTTTCCTTGAAAACTCGCATGGAACGTTTAGATGGAATTCAATACTTCCTATACTTACTGTAAATAAGCAGTAGAGAAAGTAAAAATACATAAGAGTGCAATTATATAAAAATAATATAAAACATGTACAAAGCACTGATAGATGGGAAATGTGTGAGGCAATACACACAATAAACCGCTGCTCTCCACATTTCTCATGCGCTCGGGCACATTTAACTCATACCTAAGGCGGCGTGGGCACCATCACAACCACCGTTAGGGCAAACACCTTTCTTTTGAGAGGAAAATGGGGAAGCACTGTTAAGGGAGCCATATATACAGTTTTAGATGTACATGTAAAAAAATGAACAACGAAGTTTTAAGTTTTCCAAACTGACATAAATAACAAGTAATATCTCCGAAATGGTTCACTCTACAAAAAAATTTATTTCGACATACATTGTGTTTTTTAGCGAGATCTACATTTTTTGTGCAGTAAAATTTTGTCTATCTCTTAGGGTTTAAAGTTAGTCAATAGTCATCCAGAGTAAAGAGGACTACATAGGACATAGCCAGAAAATTCAAAATATACATTTCGTTGGTCATGCAAATATCTTAAACATGCGGCATTTTAGTCAAAATCGTTAGAGCCATTTTAAAGAAAATCAAAATTTTCGAAAAATTTTCCATGTAAAGCGTAGTTTAGGGTGGGGCTATTTTCTTCAAAATTTCGTGTCGAATCCTTGAAATACATTAAACTTGAATATCAACTTTGGTTTTTAAATGACTTTTCGTTTTTGAGTTATGCTGTCCAAAGGCTGACAAGCTGACATAGACACACACACACACACACACACACACACACACACACACACACACACACACACACACAAACACGCACACCTTTTTCTAAAAATGCTTTTTTTGGATTCAGGGGGTCTCAAAACATATATTTCCGGTGAAATCTCGACATCGAATTTTTGGGTGGAATACAATACTTCCTCTACATACCAGTAGAGAAAGTAAAAAGAAAAAAAAAAGAAGAAAGAAAAGTATAAGAACATTGAAGAAAAGGAACACACTTAAAAAAACTAATCTAAGTAAAAGCAAAGGCCTCCCCAGCTTTTGATCAAAAGTTTTCAAATATATTTGAGAACATATAAAGTAACGAAAAAGATAGTTTTGGGTAGGGAATTTTCTTAAAAGTCTTTGTATAGCATCTTTGGAAGATGCTGAACTTAAAATGCTTGGTACTCTTAAGATTTTTCATTTTAAAATTACGCTGGTCTCGTACACACAGAGACTGCTAACCAACTTAAGGTTCTTAATTTTTTTTATAAAAGATACGTTTATTTTTAGATGCAGGGAGCCTCAAACAATGCATATTTGGTATAAATTATTACTTCCTTTACGGAGAACAGTTCTATGAATTTTTATTATTAATAGAAAGGTAAAATTACTAATCGAAAAAAAGAAAATTAATATGTAGGTAGGTAATTTATATTTGCGGAGCAGCTTTTTGATGGACAAGGTGATGAAGCAATTTATTCATGAGAGCCGAATGCAATAGTTCCTTTTCCAATTAGATAGGTGATAAAGTAAACATATTAAATAAGAATGAAACTCTTCCTACTTCCTCATTTACCAAAATATGAGGAAGATAATTCTCAATTCAAAATGCTGTTAACACCTTCCACTAAAGTTTGTATCAAACTCACCTAGATTTAATGAGGAAAGCAGTTTGAATGGGATGAGGGGGGGGGTGACCCGATTTTACACACGTTAACAAATGAAAATCGTTTGGTACTTCATAATTAAAATGGGAATTTGATTTCCTATGCGGAATAAACATGTTTTGCTCTGTTGCGGAATAGCTGGATATTATTTTTGTACAAATGACTATTTCAGTGAACAGCAACGCCATCAGGGCATAATTAACACCAACCGGCTTTCCGATGCAAAACGCAGCTCCTAACGCCAGCTATCAACAAATCGCAGAACTTAATACAGAACTGCCAATGGTTTCCGTAGCATTCTATTGCTATTTTAATAGTAACGAAATTTCACAGACGCTAATGTAAACACTTTTCTGGTATTTTCCATGTATTTGAACCCGAAAATCATTTGTATATATCTATAGTAAAAAGATTATTAATTATGTGGTTATTTTTCTCCTTGTATAAATAAATGAAATTAATGATGCAGTAATAGAATAGGCTAGGAACCCAGGGAAGGCAGTCCAATTCTTTTCGTAGTTTGTGCATTTCTGAGTGGCGAGAGGTCACGTGATCAATGAGCTACTATTATCAATGAGTGCAAAATATTAAATAGAAGTGCAACGATTTCTTCAAGACTTCATTCACTCTTTCTAAGGGATCCTGGAACTGAAATATGAATTTTATATATTTTTGTAGGCATAGGATGAATACTTTGCACACTTAAAGATGTTTGTGTTATAAACTACCACACAAAGTTCCGTCACAATATGTTTTGCCGTTTTGAGGGACTAATTATTCAATTTATTCACAATGTGAAGATATCTCAATATTCAAAATACTCTATGCACATCAAAACTAAAATATCAGTACAGTTCTATTATTTTGTAAACCCTAATTTCCCAATAAACACCATCAATCTCTGGCAGGAAGAAAAAATATCAACTTTTAAATAATTTCTTTGCTTTGATGGGAATTTAAAATAGCTTTTAAAACCTTTTTAATGTATTTAATCCTTTTAAAGCTAAACAAAATTTCAAATTTTGAAACGAAAGACTGAAGTTGAAGTCGCATATGGAGAATATGCTTGAAAAATTCTGGGAGCACAGCACAACATTTCGTGCGCATACAGCAGACATAAAAATGGAAAGCAGAGACACACCAATTTTTCTACTCTTTTTTTTTTGTCTAGTTTTGTCCTCTTTGATCTAGTAATCTCCTCAGATTCATAGTTTAATCGCTTCTTTCCGTTGAATTTGGTTGTTTTTTATCCTTTTGACGCATATTTGGTTCAAATACTGCCGAAGATTCAAGCAGACAAAGAGTATTTATTTGTAGCACACGTGGCATTCAAAGGCTGCGCTGGATTTAAAAATGACGAAATATAAAAAATAAGCGCAGGTTTGGGGAACATTTAAATGCATAAACCTAAAAATAGATAGCCCAGGTGGTCAAGGCACGGCTACACCGTTCACCTACCACCTAAGCGACCCGGGTTCGATCCTAGGGACCTGCATGTGGCATTCGTGGTGGACGAAGTGGCGTCAGGGAGGGTTTTCTCCGGTTTCCCCCGCCACTCATTACACTACTTGCTCCAATATCACCGTTCACTTCATCGATTTCACCTGCATTTCATATCATCCCCTTCCTCATTATTATGCCTGGTGTTGACTAACCACCCCCTTCCAGGTCCATAGGTTCCTCTGCTCTCCGACAGGCGTCTGACCCTAGACACTAGTTTGTAAGTCCTACATATGGGGAGGGCACTCATGCAAAGATAAAAAACATAGCCGGGAGGTCTGCAGTTCAAATTCTACCAGAAACTGCTTCCCTGACAGGATTTTTCCAGTATTTTGTCAGTCCTCATAGCTGTAGAATGCCGTATAGATATCCAAATCTTAGGTCTGGAAAATTCCTTCTCAAATTTCCTTCGTCAATTATTTCATTTCAACTATCAAAGTGTTTACCACCTGTGGTGCCGAATGCAGTTAGAATGGACGTTAATTATTACTGAAGTAAAAAAAAGGAGTGAAATCTTGCAATAAAGATAAAATTTCACACATATCTTATGAGACAAAAATTAAGCTTTTTCTTTACGGTTTTTTGGGCAAATTTTAGGACTACAGTGCCTGAAGTTAATCGCGCTGAATTAAATTTCGTAAAATCAACAGTAAAGTTAAAAAAATATTCAAAAGCTTCTGTCAGAGAAAACATTTATTCTTGTCATATTAAAACGAGAAACATTCCAACAATACAGTCCCTCTAAATCATAGCAGAAAATAATTGTACATTTAAAGAGTTCACAGTAACACGTTTTTCGGTGCATAATGTCTGGAATTTGCATTCGTAAAAACTCGGTAACGAATTAGTTTCGGAAGGTTGGTAGACTTTATCGACTGTGCTTAGCAGGGACAAAATGGTTCATGTCGCATTTCCGGAGGCACAAAACAAACACAATCGAGACACGGATTTGATTAGAGTAATTGCACTTCTAGCTGGAAGCTACTTTTTTTTTCCTGTGCCGTATTTTTCGTCTCTGTGCGGTGAACAAACAGGAAAACATTTTAAAAACAAAATGTACAGCGCTGTTTTATCGTCGTACATTTTTTACATCCGCTTCCTCTCTCTTCCCCTCGGGGGATTTTGATTTGAGATTATTTTGTTCCAATTACAACAGAGCTCAACTTCAAGAGATAACCATCTGCATATACACAGACATTGGGCTTTAAAAATTACAAGCCAGCTCGCTCTGTTTATATACATTTTTACCACAAATCCATACCACGAACATTTTATTTCCGTAATTTTTTCCCTGTATGAAAATCTAATTAGGGGATTGGGGGGTTAAGTAAAGCAGAGACGCGGTGTAACCTTCATATGTTTTCCCCCAGTTGCTGCAGGCAACGAGCTCTAGCGATAGCTCCGCCATATTAAAACAAACGCTAAGCGTAATTCCGTGATTTATTGCAAGCGGTGTATGTTGTTTCGTAATGCCCAACACGGCACTCTAACATTGATACCTGGAGTTGGAGGGGCGGAAATTGTTCCAGTCACTTTGCGTCGGCTTTAGCGACGGCTAGGGGAGGCTTAAATGCGGATTCTGGCCCCCCTGGGGGTGGGAAAGCGGACGTATTCTTTGATATCCCGAGCTCATCTCCTGGCAAACGTCCCAGAAATTAAACGCTGCAAATAGTTGAATTTTAGGGCTGGAAATGCTAAAACAGTGCAAATGAAGCTAGACAAACTACAGTCAGGTTTTCCTTAATTAGAACAGAATCCCAAAACAGCCAGGGAGGAGTTTGCATGTTATTATGTCATTACAGCCACCGTAATATAGAGGGTGACTATCTGGAAATTTATTGACACTTGGTCTCTACGCGGTGTTGCCACACTGTGCTTTGTATTTCTGTGTGCTGAGGGTTTTGCAACTTCATATCTGCAGCTATATTAGCATAAGTAACACGTCGAGTGATTTTGAATTTATGTGGCAAAGGTATTCATTAAAACTGTCCTGCAAATGAAATATAATACCACAAAACTACATTAAAACATAAGTATCATATCACATTATTTCTTCTACCCACTATCGTTTCATTTTTTTATTTATTTTAATAAGTTACTTTTTGCTTATACCTTTCATAGAGTTATGTGTACATTTATTATACAGCCAGACCTTTATATCATGTTTATTATTTTGAGACAAACGGACGAATTAGTCTGGTTACTTTTCTATCTCTTTATTGTCTTCTAAAAGTTTATCACCAGTACGGAGTTTTCTTTTCTCGTTAACGCAGTCTACAGTGTTTTCTTCTCGTGACCTTACCTCAGTCCTTTCAGCGTCTTTCTTTACATTCTTTGTCTCTCATATGCTAACTACAACGATACGATCACTCGACGCCCTTGAAGTCTTTTAAAACGCACACGCACAGCTGACACTGACCGACTCGTGTCTATAACAGTGGCTCTCAAAAGTGACTGTTGTTTTCTGGTCTTATATATTGGGGATGGAGTCACAAGACCTTTCCCAAGTTAAACACACACACACACACATAGACACAAACACAAACACACACACCGGCAATGACCAGTCAGATCCTTCTTGAAGGCGCTGCAAAAAGCCCCTTTTGGCTCTGCCGCTTCGATTGTTGTTATTCACATACACACAGCAGTCACGCGAGGCAACCTGATCTTAAACACCTTTGACCGCTCGCTGACCCGGCATGTGGTGTGAAACAACTTAGGCCCGACAATCCTTTATCGTGTGCCGAGGCCGGCGTTACAGTTTACTCAGGCAATGACAACTCCCCGTACTTACGAACTGCCATCAAACACAAAGTAAAAGAGATTATAAACGAATTCTGTAAATAAAAATACCAATGAAATTGAAACATCACTATAAACGATAACACTTCAATTCATTTTACCTAATATGATAGTCAAAATGAAAAGTAAATTTGCGAAGGTTGAGTTTGGTAATAGAAAATGCTATATAATTGATAAATAATTTATAACAAGGGAACATAAATCGAACAATTCTGAAAATGATAATTATATAAATGATTTTGTAGGTCAGCTGTGGCTCTTCTTATAAATATAATAATTTATTTTATTTTCCCCTTCTTTAACCCAAACTTTGTTCATGTATTAAACATGCAGTGGTATGGCTTCAACCATCAGAACGGTTTCTTTGTATTACTGAGACCACAGTTTGCCTTGTGGACTTCTGGTTGTCCCTAAGCTTTTCAAACATGACAGAAGGATCGATGGCAAATTCTATTTTATACCCGACTATTCCATAACGTAGCGCTTATGCGTCACTGTAACGGACCTCATTACATCCGCCTCTTCATAAGGATACTGCTATCCACCAATCAAAGGTGCACCTGTTCATAACGATACTGCTAACCACCAATCAAAACATTCGAGGTCTTCGCACATCCACACACAGCTGAAAGCGAAGCTAACGATTCTCGTATGTTAAATCGAATAACGATGTGTTTGAGTTTAATAATTGGTGTTAATATTGTAAATAATATTCTAATAAATTCAATTCTTCTCGTTTTTGAAAGTCTGCTTCTTTAAAGGATATGACATATATATTTTTGAAAGTCTGCTTCTTTAAAGGATATGACATATATACTCTTTGTATCATTGTGATAACCCTAGCTATTCCAAGCCTTATTCCAGAACTTTTACTAGCAACGGGGGGCGGGGGGGGGGGTACTTTGTGACCACCACAGGTAACAAAATGTCT
This sequence comes from Tenodera sinensis, assembly GCA_030765045.1. Classification (NCBI taxonomy): domain Eukaryota; kingdom Metazoa; phylum Arthropoda; class Insecta; order Mantodea; family Mantidae; genus Tenodera; species Tenodera sinensis. The sequence goes on along the minus strand of CM060969.1, from coordinate 30,920,720 downwards.
CAGCAAGTTTTACAACAGATTTATTGTAAAATTGGATATCTTGTCATTATTATAAAGGTAATATTTAACATTTTTTAATTATTTATTTTTACATGAATCATATTATATTAATGGGGCAGTACTTCGTGACCACCTTGACATTGCATTGTTTCTCAGAAAGTCCAGCAATGAAAACTTTGAAGTATTACGCAATTCAGTAGTAGAAACAGACAGAATTTAAGAAATTCCACAATGTGGGCATAAAGTACACCCCCCCCCCCCCCCCGCCTTGGCAATGTTGGGGTTAAAACCAACAAGAATAAAGTCAACAATTTCCCAGTTAAAGGAGCAACTGTCGACTCATGTATGCACTTACTATCTTTCACAAAAGTAACTAGCCACCTTCAGCTAAACCTGCGCGAAGGGTCACCTAATTCTCAGGAGTACTTGCATAGTCGGTATGAGAATTAAATAGTCATGTGCTTCCCTTGCTGTTCAGAGGACATAGCAGATGCCTTTGAATGTGAATATTTAAAAGGAAATATTAATTTTGGGAGACATGATTGACAGTTGCGGTAGGCGTGTTCCCTGCTTTATATTCAGCAATTATACAATTAATATCTTATAAAGCATTCAGTTTTAAAATAATTGCAATCGTATTGCAGCATTCATACGACGGCGGGAAAGTTACAATACTATGCGGATTAAAAATACGTAAAGAAATAGATTTCATTAATTTGTATAATGATATATTTCACACGGGTTATATAAATAATGATGTTCCCGTTAAGAAAGAAACAAGGAAAAGGTAAATAAAAAGAAAGGAATGTTCAGTGGGATTCGAACTAATGTCAGCAATGTCAGTCCACCACTGTAGGTTTGAACGAAGACGCCTTAGCCAGTCACGCTACAGGCAACTCTCGGTGATTAAACTCACGTCTCTAAGTCTAGTACCCAATACTAGAATCATTTTAGTTCTAGTCCACAATTTAATAAAACATCATAAAAACACCGTTTCTGCAGATGCACTGAAGTTAAATTTGTAATGTTTGTCCGTTAATGTACAAGGATTGCTGAAATATTGCTTTTTAAAACTGTGAGGTGAGTGAGCTGAGAGGAGACATGGCTGCCACGCCCTTTGGACAACAAGGGAAGCACGTGACTAATTTAAGTCTCATATCATCTTGCAAGCACGTCCAAGAATTAGATGACCCTTCGCGCAGTTATATACATTAAGGGGTTTATATTTATCTCGTCAGTCAGTCTTGTTTTGCGGCGAATGATGGGACATCTCCGTCTCAGTTTTGATCCTTAGAGCCATTTTCGAGAAAATCAAAATTTTCTAAAAATTTGCCATGTAAAGATTAATTATGGTGGAGGAATTTTCTTCAAAATCTTCGTGTCGCATCCTTAAAAGATATAACATTTTGTTCTAACTTTGGTTTTTGAGTTATGCTGTCCGCAGATTGACAGGTAGACACACACACACACATACATACACACACACACACACACACACACACACACACACACACACACACGAACCTTCTCCTAAAAATGCTTTTTTTATTCAGGGGGCCTCAAAACATATATTTGCGGTGAAATCTCGACATCGAATTTTTGGGTGCAATATAATACTTCCTTTACATACTATATTACTATACGTAGCAGAGAAAGAAAGAAGAAAAACAGAAAGATCCTTCTACGAATTAACAATTTAATAACATCAAACGCCCTTCTGTTTCTTTGGATGTAGTAATTTTAAAAAATACAGGTCCTTCTTTTACTATTTACAGGAGTTTGCGGTATCGACTCAGGTTCTGCTTGAGGCATTTAGTATTTAAAGTTGATTAAACACAAAACTAAACCAGTATGATAATGCAAATGAACAGCAACAAAGATAATGGACATAGAGAAATGCACAAATGATGATAAAGGAATATGGACAACGATGTTCGGTTGTTACTTTGGCAAAGAACAAGCCTTCTTGCCTCGGACCGATCGTAGCATTAGATCCCAGGGCTCAATAGTACGAGTAGTAAGTAGTATTGTTTTTGATTTCGAAGATACAGTTTTACCACTAATGAAAAACAAAACATTTGAACTACAGCAATTTCTTTAAAGCGGGTAATGGTTTGAAGATCTGAACTAAAATTATAGCACATGATTGCACTAAGCTTCCCGTGTGTGCGTTACATAGAATTATCGAGAGAGATGAAGCGAATGTTAACATTTGAGAGGGTAGAATTCAATTTCCTGAAAGTAATGACAGGTTTAAAGGACATGAAGGTAGTGCGGAAGTAATTTAAAGCAACAAGAACACATGCATTAAACGCCAGGCTTCTGCAATACACCTTTCCCTATCAAAAAGGGTCCTTATCTGAGGCGTCAATTTCATGCTAATGAGAAGGGCTGCCTGCATCAAACATCTGTTGTCGCTCCGAGCTATAGGTGATAGATAACTTTCTATATTACAACGTGTAATAACACAAATACGCATGCGATTAGTTGTAATACCTACTCGATTAGGAATATTGAGTTGGTACTCCGGAATTATACAGTGCAACATTGTTTGTGCTTTGTTTAGTGAACACGTAAACATGGCTTTTTTCTCACGATTCTGCTTGTTTATCCATTTTTACTTTCTCTACCACGTATTATAAGTATAACCATCATTTTGATATCGAGTTTTCACCGAAAATATAAGTTTTGAGTCGTGTGAATTAAAAAAAAAAAAAAAAAAACTTTTAGAAAAATGTGTGTCTGTGTGTGAGCAGCATAACTCAAAAACAAAATGTCGACTAAGAACCAAAGTTGGCATTTAAGTTAAATATCTATCAAGGATGTAACATGAAGATTCTGAAGAAAATTTCTCCGTCCTGTACTACCCTTTACATGGAACATTCTTCGAACATTTTTTTTCAAAAATGGCAAACGATTTTGATTAAAATGCCACATGTTTAAGATGTTTTTTATGGAAAATAAAACTTATATTTTGAATGTTTTGGCTATTTCCCATGTAGTCCTGTTTACTGTTGATGACTTTTGTAAAACTGGTAAACCGTAAGAGGTAGATCAAATCTTACCATACAAAAAGCAAAGATCTGGTTAAAACACAATTTATGTTGAATGACATAAGTGAAACACTTTGGAGATATTGCTTGTTACTTGTCTGAATTTTCCAATACATATACTTTTCTCGAAAGGGAAGTCGTTAATTTTTTTATCTCTTGGCCATGCAAAGAGAACTGAATTTCAAATCCATCGCATGGCGACTAAGTTTAAAGCATTTAATTACCATTTAAAGTCTACTATATTTCCATATTTCGCTTGGACCTACAAGAACATTAGCAATAAGGTAATTTCTGTAAATGTTTATCTGGATTAACATGGAGTAGATAAAGGAACAGTTGGCATGAAAGTGAGTAGAGATAGTCATGTGAGTGCAACACATCAGATTTCTCGTTGATGTTTTATTATATGTATATATTTATTAGTGAAGTAGTCTACTTTAAATACAGGATTATTACTAAAGAAATATACACTACAATTTCTTACAAATTCATAATATTAAGGGTACACTGATGTGAAAAAATGATTTTCTAAAACATTGAAGTTAGGGGCTTAATTGTTTGCACAGGCATTTCCAGCATCTAAAGAAATGTGTGTACCAAATTTCATCACAATCACATTCTTCATATATGTATATACATTTTATTGGATATAATCAACAGATGTTGAAGTATAAAGTTGATTTTTTAAACTTACATCTGCTATTAGCTTTGCCACAAATTAAAGGATGAACATTTTCATATAATGAATACTTTTTCTTAAAAAAAATTTAATACCGCAAGGTGTAAAATGCCATAAAACAACGCATTATTATAGTAATTATTTATTAAAAGACAAATTACAATCAGACATGTTGCTACCCATGTTCTGAACTACATTCAAACAGTTTAGATCTATAGTTGGGGTTTTATGGGAGAAGATCGATTTTGAATACGAGTAAATAACAAACATATTGTTTCCGAGGAAAATGATTTTAAAATTTGGTCACAATTGTCCTCATTAAGCTCTATGCAAATATCTTTTATGCCGAGCTGGTTTTGTTCATCGATTTGCATAAGGCTGAATATTGCCCTTTCTTTTCGACATTCCAAAACTGAGTAATTTAATATGCGATTTTAAAATATACCTAACCTACAATGTTTACAAACACATGGGCTCTTCATAGAGATAAAAGCAAAGTATCTTGCCACAACTTAAGCTTTATTTTCGCCACAAGTAAAATAAGTAATACTACATACGATGTCAATAGTTACACTCAACTTCAAAAACACACTAAATTATTTCAAAAGTAAGATCAAATGCACACGATCAGCTTGTAAACAACAGAAAGCCGCCAAGCCAAATCTAAACATGACAAATAACATCAGAAACTAAAAAATGACGAACGAAAATCACTGTCCTCTACGGGATATATAGGAAAACTTGTTGAACTAGACTACGATGAACACTTAGCGCCTTGTTTAAAACAATTTATTCCAAGCCTGCATGAAATGGAAGGTGTGGGCACGCCCATTTAAAAGGCAGAGGCGCGCCGCTTTAAAAATGGAATCCAAGATATGTGTTCCCCCTCTCCCTAGGGGATCAGAACTTCGCAGATATATTCTTTTTGCAATAAAAATACAAAATTCCTTTTTTTGGCCAAATAGGCTAAAATATCATTTATGTGTTCCCTTAATGATATAATGAACCTGTTTAAACTGTCTTGTAGAAGAAGTCTTGAAATTCGATTTGTGAACTCACAAATGTTCATTGCATGATCCCTTCGTCACATAAAGACCCCGATGTAACATACATACAGTTGCTGCAAGAACTGCAATCTCTAGAGTCAATTTTAGTCGCTTTCGCAAAATTTTCCATATAGTTATAATATGATGCTTGTTTTCGGATGCTGACAAATTGATTTCCAGTATTAGGAAGACCTTTGTGAAGACGCACCAAGAATCCTGACATTTAAATCCATTGTATTAGATGTACCTCTGCCCTCCCTCCCAACCTGTGGGGGACATGCATCTCAGCAGCACTTTACTATGCTTCAAATTTCCAATTGGTCGACATAAATTGTCTATTTTAGCAAGATCTACATTTTTTGTATAGTATGATTTGGTCTATCTCTAACAGTTTACCAGTTATGCAAAAGTCATCCAGAGTAAATACGACTACAGGGGCTATAGCCAGAAAATTACTTATACACTTCATTTGTCAAAAAAATATCTCAAACATATGCCATTTTAATCAAAATCGTTAGAGCCATTTTCAAGAAAATCGAATTTTCGAAAAATGTTCCATGTAAAGGGTAGTTTAGAGTGGGGCTATTTTCTTCAAAATCTTCGTGTCGCATCCTTAAAAGACATTAAACTTAAATACCAACTTTAGTTTTTAACCGACTTTTTATTTTTGAGTTATGCTGTCCACAGACACACAGACACACACACTGACCTTTTTCTAAAATGCTTTTTTTTTGATTCAGGGGCTCTCCAAACATATATTTCTGGTGAAATCTCAACATCGAATTTTTGGGTGGATTACAGTACTTCCTTGCTTACTAGTAGAGAAAGTAAAAACAGGATTCTTATCCTTCAATTTCTGCATCCTGAGGTTTGAACAACCATGTACACTTCGTCTAGAGCTGTAATAATTTAGAAATTGATATTTTGAAGGAAAGAACGTACAGAATAAACCAATAACAGTGTGTTACCTGTTACGATAACATTGCACTATAAATCGCAGTATAGTAACATATGAATCATAAACAAGTTGTAACGAGCTATTAGGTTTAAAGCAAAATGAGTGTGTATTGCTACGTCATCATATCGAATATACCATGTATTTCATCACCAAATAGGGTGAGCGATTTTCACTAAAATACCGTGAACACTTGGTCACGTTTGGATGCGACAAAGGAGTGATGGAACAAGTGTTAAAAAAACCTAAAGAATGCCATACATACAGCAATGAAACTAAACAATAGCCGACGCGTCGTAAATCTGTTGATAAGTCTTGCGCTGTCTGTAATTTTCTACTCACACCGAAAGGCAGCAATATTATATTTATTATTATATGAAAGTATTTATAAAGCATATTAAAGTCGCTACGTGCCTTGCAACGCTTTATGTATCATAACAACAAAACTGTGAAACAAGAAGGCAAGAATGGTTTGGGAGCGAAGGATTTAAACCGGTGATATTATCCATTTAGATACCATCGAGAAGTTACATTCCTCCACCTTCTGCTAATGCAACAGTGGCATATGTGCTATCTCTTAGTATTAGCATTAATATAAACTTGTGGCATTAATACGTACTCTCCTGCTATCCTCTTCATTAAGGAAATATCAAGGCTAGCACATCTAACCAGCTATTTTCACATACTCTCTACAGCCGATCATCCACAACAGCGATGTCCAAAGAGGGGAGGTTGTACTTACCTCCTTCCACCTTATGTGGACTGTGCCACTCTTTCAACACTCAATTGTTTTGCAGTAGCGGTTTTGTTATATGTGCGTTGAGTTTGATTTATGAAAGCACTTTCAAATTTTATGTGATTCATATCTGTTCATTGACTTCTTTGGTGCTGCTTACATTTAAGAAATCTATAAATATTTGGCGACAAAGTCGAAGTGCATAACCTTAGACTTGCAAATGCTTATTTCTCTACTATGCACATTTTAATCAACAAAAGCATTCTCAGAAATCAATTTAATGATAATTTTCCTCTAGGTGCAAGAGGATTATGGGAATACAGTAGGCTTTAGGCGATGGAGAAATGTTTTAAGAGCTGGTCGCTATGCGATGACATTAAAATTCCGTTTTCTTTGCAAGACCAAGAGTTAAAAAAAACGAATAACGTATTCCTATTTAAGGAAAGTATTGGCAAATTCAAACAAATAATAAAGAATATTTCAGAAATGGTTCACTCAAAAGAAAAAAATAATTTTTTATAAATTGTGTGTTTTAATAACATCCACATCTTTTAGTAAGGTTTTGTCTTTCTCTTACTGTTTACTATTTATACAAAAAATCATCCAGAGTAAAGAACTCTTCTGAGGACATTCTCAGAAATTCAAATTATGATTTAGAAACTGCCATTGAATCGCCTATTTGTATCGTTACCGGAAACTGACTGGTTGTGAGCTGATTCACCCTCCGACTGAAAGAGGAGGTGGAGGATAGCAGCTAATTACGTAACCTTCTCCAAAGAGACAAGGTTAAACATCGCTGATCTGCAACATGTTCTACATGATGAATCTATCCCAAATGGTCTCTGAAAATTTAAAGTTGGTATCTTAGATAAATCCAAGTATGTCGGAAGTTTAATAATTTAACATGGGGAGTGTAGGCAGGACTTTCGGACCTCAAAAGCTCTACCTTACCACTATTAAATGTACTAAATTAGTCACCCATGAAACTATTTAAAATATCAGGTTAACGTTTTTTACAGCACGTAGATGAATGATTTCTAAATTCACTAATCCATTTTATACAATAAAATTGCTTGTTAAGATAAGAGAGTCAGTCAGGATTGAAAAATAAATTCACAAGCTAGCAATAGCTGGTGCAGCATTGGTTCAGCACGTTTAGAATGAAAACTGCCTGACTAATAATAATCAATCCCAAAATTGATTTGCCGACCTGGAGAAACCACAAAAAATTGTAGATTAGGGTTGCAAATCTAACGGGAATCGAATGCAGGACATATTCAATGCGAGGCTACCATCTGGCATAAATGGTTTATATAAAAACATTAAAATTGGTCAGATTCATTTGGTTACTTATTTGCATTGAAAATATTTCTCTTTATTCGAAACATACAACAACAGTAATAAGAAATTTGTATGTAGACAACAAAATAACGACAGAAATAAGAACGAAGAGGGGGATAAAATAGCAACAATTAACAAAGGAGTGAGACAGGGGTGTCATTGAAGAGTGGCGGCGCCATAGCCGAGTGGTTACACCATTCACTTCTCTTTAAAGTGGCCTGGATTCGATCCCAGGCAACAGCATGTGGGATTCGTGGTGGACGAAGCGGCGCTGGGGCGGGTTTTCTCCGGGTTCTCCGGTTTCCCCCGCCATCTCATTCCACCGGTGCTCCATCTTCATTCCATGTATCATCAGTATCACCGCCTGCGGTGCCGTATGTAGTAAAAGCGGGCGTTAAACACTACAAAAAATCATTGAATAGTGTCAGATATATCTAGAGACTCATTTTAAGATTAAGAATAGGTTTTTGGACTCAATTTGATTTGTAGCTGACCAGGTTCTAATTTGTAGCTCAGAAGATATATTATAATATAGCTATTAAATAATTTAATTAGATAATTTGCATTAAACATCTCTACAGCCAAAGCAAAAGTTCTTGCATTCCAATGCTCGAATACAATCAGAGCTAAGATTATTTTAGAAAGAAAATTATAGAACAAATAAATAATTTTAGTTATTTAGGCTGCAATGTTTCACATTTAAAATGACGCTGTAATACGTAAGATTAATAAATATACGTGGAATAATAAAAAGATACCTCAAACTAGGGAAGAATCAATTAAAATTCTGTAAAGTAATACCTACCAATATTCCTGTTGCTGTATGGCCCAGAATGTTGGATATCAACAAAAGGAGAAGAGAGAAAAATAGAGGCCGTAGATATGAGATTCCTAAGGAATATGGCAGACTGCACTTCGTTAGACCAACGAGGAATGATGACATAAGAAAGGAGTTAGGAGTATTTAAACTAACAGAGAACATACATCAATATAGAACCAGGTGGAAAGAACATGTGGAAAGAATGGAAGAATATTATATTCCAAAACTGCTATTGGACTAGAAACCAACAGACAAAAGAAAACATTGGCAGGCCAAAAAGATGGACTCAACAAATGACTGGAGCAAGCCTTTGGAGTCTTAAATCTTGCTGCTGCTGATGATGATGATGGTTATGGTGATGATTAATGATGACCCTCTTTATTATCATTAGATTTTAATCGTCTGCTACCCTTCGTTTGGTGCAAGCACAAGAAATGTTTGCGGAGATTCAGATTGCAAAGGGATTCATTTCGTGCGTTCTTCCAGTGCATATCTCTCTTTAGATCATTCTTGCACCTATGCTTCTGGATAAAATAAAATTGTATTACTTAGAAATAATGGCACGTGACCTGACCTTTACAAATCGGAGTCCCAACAACAGCGATAACAATAAAACAAAAGACGGGCGTGCTTCTTCTACGCACGCGCAATCGTGGTGCAACGGCTCGCCGCGAGATGGCAGATTTCTCATTTACACGCCCCCTAGGCCAATTAATTACTAGTTTAACACTCTGAACATTAAATTACCACAACACTTGGCTTCATAGGGAATAGGTTTCTGATAGGCATAGAAAGTGTCTTGCAAGCATTTCAGTGGTAATTCACAAGGAAATTTAGGTACACTGAATATGGATTATTTCTGCATTCTTGAAACAGATGCAGGGATGTATCTTTTCTTAGTTTCAGTATAGTATGAGGTATATTCTTTCTTTTTCCAAGACCTGCACGGTCTGCATCCATTTAATTTCTGCTTTACATCGTTCGCTGTACATCATTTATGTATTTCACTAATGGATTCTGCTATGATTCCAATTCTTTGTTTCTGGTTTTTTAATCATTAGATTTTTAATTGTAGAACATTTCATGTGACTCATAACAGGAAATGAGATGTCTAATGGTAGCCATTAATTAGATATACTTGTCTGCCATTTGTATTCCACTAATATGCCTCCTTTTACCCATACCCAAGGTCAGATTCGTGGCTTTTTACCTTTGTAACAATTGCTAAGCAGCACACTGCCTTACCACGGTGTTAATTTTTGGGTTTGTATTAGTTTTGATTATTACATACGCACATTCATATTCATACTTCCATACTACAGGGGAATGGTGAATAATCCTGGCTAAAGAAACATTCCTACCTACCAAGAGGGAATCAAACCCGGGACTGTGGATTTGAAGGTTAGGAAAGAGTCAGTCTGCCATTTTCACTTCTAATCACTCACAGATGTGATTAAATGTGTGATGGGCTAGCCCCGTGGTGCAGTTAGTAGAGCACCTGTCTGCTGTGCTAGGGATCCCGGGTTCGATTCACAGCAGGGGGGTAGGAATTTTTCTCCAGCCAAGATTATTCCTCATCCTTTCCTGAATCTGGAAGAATGAATGTGTGTGTGAATTCAACGTATAAAAACCCCAAAGACCGAAAAACCTACTGTTAAACGAGCAACACCATTTGCTAATAGGCAAGGCCACCGACATGATCTCTGCAGTTAAAGGCGGGGTATAAATGGAACAATAAGAAAATGTGATAGTCTAATATAGGTCCAATACCATGGGCGTCGCGAACGGGGGGGGGGGGGCAAAGGGGGCCGCGGCCCCCCCCCCTTGGAAGTTGCTGAACTTAATGTGCAATCAATTATTGACTATTAAACTATTATTTTAATTTAGGACAATTGTTATTTAGCACAAATCAATACGGTTAACTGCAACAAATATAAATTTCGACCATAAAATGATGAATTAATAATATCTGATTGCAAACTTCCAACATGTGGCCCCCCCCCCCCCCTGGAAAAAAGTCTGCCGACGCTCATGTCTAATACTTATCTTCGCACTATAAGTTTTACATAGAGACGCCATCCTTCTTTATCTGCAAAATGAAGATTGTGTAATTAGCTACTTGCTTTATTAAATGTCATACTCTTTTTTCTACTGTTTACTCTTTAACTTCTTTAATCACGTGGTCTTTGAGTTGAGAAACAACTTATGGTGTTATTGCTCAAATTAACGTTGATTCTTATCATTTTTAACATTAAACTTGCTCACATTCCCTCCCATATTGATACTTCCAGACTCCATAGCGAATTATTCTGGTTCAAGAAAAATTCTTAAACCCAACTGAGAATTTACGACATCGTTAACAAACAAAATGTTTATTTACAACTTATGTTAAGACTACTAAAATCGTCAGCTACCAAGTACCAGCAAGAGTGAGCAATATTTGTAACATTTTGGGCCCCTAAAAATTAAAAAATGCACATTTTATATTTCTAGTGAAACATCAATATCGACATTTTGGTAAGAATGCAATACTGTTAAAGTAGCTGAGAAAATAAAAATAATTCCTTTTGAAAGAGTAGGTATTTGAAGGATGTTTTTGCTTTGAGCAGGTTTGGTACAATGGTCTGGCCTTGTGAATAATACGAAGCATTTTTTCCGTCTCGGACCAAGAAGGAATCAACCTCACCATCACGAGAGTTAGTGAAATGCGTCTCACAGGAATTCAAATACTACCGAGTGATTTGTAAAATCCAAGTCCTCGTCCGAACGAAATAAAGAACTCAGCTTGCTGAAAAGCAGAACTAAAGGGAAATCTTACTAAAGGATGTAGAATAAATTAAAAGAAAAAGATAGAGTTGGAATGAAAGAGAGGCAAGAGGAAATAAAAGAAACTCCTGAGCAATGTAACTAGAAGAGAGACCTCAGCACTCGGAAAGACCAAGACAAAGAATAGCAAACTACTGGAGAAGAATGTCTCAGGGGTAAGAAATACAACCGTCATGCTTACTTCGGACTCTCATTTGTTTCTTAGTCTTTGTCAGAAAGACGATTGGAGCAAGGCAGCAGAAATGTATTAAGCACTAGCTTAAATTATATCTGTATTAGTCTTATCAAACGTTTGGATTTTATACAGTTAACGAAAGCGTGGAGGCAATGAGTGAAACAATGAAGAAATGACGTATAATTAACATAAAAAGAATAGCAATGAAACCCTCTAAGGCTGCACTTCGATTGTATTCATCGTCTTCAGGAACTATATGTCAGATATTCCACTTTTTGTATTCTTCCTACTTTCTTTCCTTTTGTTTGTTTGTTTGCTTGTTTGTTTCTTTCCTCGCTTTTTGTTTCTTTCTTTTCTTCTTTTTTTTTCGTTCGTTCTTAATTTCCTTCTTTATTTTTTATTTCTTTCTTTCCTTCTTTCTTTATTTGTATTTCTTTCTATTTTACGAGAAGCTTTTTATAGGTTTTTGGAAGCTCTTGGTTTTCCATGCACTTATCATCCGTCATGACATCTATGAGAAGTCTTCCATATTTGTTGCAGTCGACCTAACCTATCCACGTCTTGCTACTTTTGGAGCCTGGAGGTACGAATCATAATTCATCCATAAAGATTTAATCCTTTTTTATTATTATATAGACATGGAATATAGCCAAATTTTCAATCTATCTCTTACAACTTCAATTCTTTACTTTGGTTTTACATAATATGTCCTTATTTCTTAATGTCCATTTCATTCCAACAGTTTGTTGATTTTCATATCAGCATGCAGGTGAAACTAGCCAAATTACCTTCTTGTTCATCTTCTCCATTTAGTGCTTGAGTCCAATTAGAAATACAGACAAGTATTGTCAATTTTGTTTGAAGCATATACCATAGTTTCCAATCATACTGTAATATAATTAAACTTGCGAATGTCTTGAATCTCCAAATAAAGTTTCGTTAAAACGAATTCTATATAAGAAGCCTTTTGGGAATATTTTCCAAGCGTGGCCAACTTAATGTCTTCCTAATGCCAGGCAAAATTAATGCAAATAAACTTTCTTGGCTTAACTTCAGTGTAACTCGTGTTTCACTGAAAGTAAAGTGGCTCATGGAAAAGGCATTCTTAAGCAGTATTTTAATGTTGGTACTGTCCAGCCACTTTGATACTTCAACCAGCTGTTAATGAACAACTGAGTAGATAAATTGCAATTAACAATATTATCAATGATCGTCAAAGATAGTATGCAGCTTACATGACGTCTTAAGTGCATAAAAAATATCAGAAATAGAAAACACCCGATTTCGTCTAGTACTTCATCACACACATCGAATATAGTTTATTGACGCAGCATGATAATCTTTTTCTTTCTTTTATCTACTTCACTAATTAATCAACATACTCGTTCCAAGTTTACAGTGTTTCTAGCGTTTTATGGGTAGAATTCGATATGTCTTATTTTCATAATAATATTTTAATCAAAATTCGACAGCTATTTTTTACGAAATCAACATTTTTGAACATTTTTTCATATAGGGTAGTTTGAAATGGGGGAATTTTCTTTAAAATCTTTATGTCACATCCTTAAAATATGCTGAACTTAAATACCAAGTTTGGTACACAGAGCACAAAATGTAATAGGCATAGAATTTCTGATGGTCTGTAGAGACATTTTTACGGCGTGTCTTTGATGTCGGTCTGCAGCAGTTTGGAAGGGATACGTTACCTCCCCTCCCTTCCAGTTGAGGGAGGTGGCTAAACCTATTTGTAATTAGCCAATGAGTTGTCACACCAAGAATGGTATGCTCTATTGGTTCGACACAGAACACACAGATAAATGCAAGGTGACACTATCAGCATGACGTAATAAGGTACCCTACAAACTTGGTTTCCCCAAGAAGGCCATGCTGCCTGTACCTGACCGACTTTTCTGTTTTTGGTTCACCTTTTTACTTTCTCTACTCTGTGCTTATTTGGCCGACTGTGCATTTCTAGTATTACATAGAACTTTACCTTTTATTTTTACTCGTACGTGCATAAAATATGACAATGCTTTCTGTGCAACTTGTTTTAGAAATGTCTTTTTATTGAATTCATTCAGGGGACCTCAATACGTGTATTTTAGGTTAAATCTTGGTATAGAATTCTTGGGTGGAATGCTGTACGTGGTGGGTAGAATACTAAGTATTCTGAAAGTTGAGTAGGGAAGTTGATGTGAATGCAACAGATACTTTTTAATGCCATTTCCCGTTGCTTTGCTCCAGGCACACATTCTGCAACATTGAATGCACCTACAAAGAAGAGAGAGAAACCATTCCGCAACAGAATAGACTTGAGAATCTCCTCTTATTATTATTATTATGAGGCCGTTTCCTTGTGGATGGTGGTCAATTTGTTCAAATTAAGAGAAACGGATTGCTTTGAAGTCCGCCACTGAGTTGAAGTGTCGCACCCCCGACTGCGAGCAACAGAATTATCTCCTTGTCGCCACCAGATGGAACTAATTAAGCTGTGAACAATGTTGCTAGATGTCGCTCGCTGCGGGAGGCCCGACTCTCTTGCGGTGATAATTAAAATAATGGCGGCTGGCAGTCAGGTAGACCGACGTAATTTAATCTGGCCAGGCAATCCAGTTGAGATGTCGAGGTCGGACAATACAAGTTCCGGTAGCCAGGGTGTCCACAGCCTCTGACCATCTCGGAAATCACTCTAAACTCGACCTCGTAAGATAAATCTAGTTTTCCGAACGTGCATCACATCACAATTCCAAGTGTTGAATGGATCTTAAATCCTAACAGCAGGTCTATGCTTAATCACGTCTAGTAAGTATTAATTTGCGTCGTTACATCTTTATCTTCCCCATGTATTATATGATTTCCCAACCAAAAACTATTTTATTTCTTATAGATCCATTTGCTCACATGACTTTCTCTACCCTTATATAGGTAAAACTATTCTCACAAACGCTTATTCCTCTACCTTCTTCTTGTTAATCGAGATAAACATTTGCAGACATTGTTTGTTGCTAATTTTCTTGTAGCTGCTAGGGAAAGGGAACTTAGAAAGCGAAATTTTATATGTATAGAACATTTGAACCAAATCGTTAGAACCATTTCTGAGATACGGGAAATATATGTACAAGAATTTTCTGTGCAAGAGGGAATAAAAAATGTTATTTTTTTATGTAAAATCGCGTTATTTGAGGAATTACACCCACAGAAACTTAAAAAGCTAAACTCTATCTGAATACAAAATTTGATCGAAATCGTTAGAGTCGTTTCCAAGTTGCGCCGAATATACATATATACAAGAATAGCTCGTTTAAATATATTAGATTTACAAATAACTTGCAAGTGCTGTTTTTGCAAATTCCTATTAATGGACCACGAATTACTTATTCGTTCCGTGCGTCTCTGTGCCGCGTCTGCCTGTACCCTGTAGCATTCTGCAGTTCCCTCATTCCTAACAGAAGTAACAGAACAAAACGAAAAACTAAAACGACTGCATTTTTTTATGAAATGAACCTATATGAACTAGTTGGGGAATTAGTAGTAGTAGTACTAGGGTTTTAGGGCGCACAACTGCCAGGGTTATTAGCGCCCAAACAAGACAAGACAGCCAAAACCACAGTTGGGGAATTATGTAACACATGGGGAAGATAAAGATATAATGGCTATTTCAGAGTACAAAGACACGAAACAGATGATTTGCACTCACATGGCTTATGCAAACTATTCTTACAAGCGCTTTTTGTTCTATCATGTTAACAGAGATAAATATTTGTAAAAATGATATTAATATATATTTCCTAGTAGGTATAATATCAGTAAAGAATTACAGTAGGCTTAAGCGAGTTTATCGCTGTGTGATTACATTGAATTAGTTCTCTTTTTTATGACCAGGATAAAAAGAACAGAATATATATTTCCTGTTTGAAAAAGTATAAGTATTTTCAAATTCAAGTAATGACAACAAATATCTCAGAAATGGTTAACTCTAAAAAAAGTTTTACTTCATATAAACTACATGCCATTATTAGATCTACATTTTTATGTAGTAAGAGTTTGTCTATCCCTCACTTACCTACGGTTTACCAGTTATGTAAAACACATTTACAAGCGAACTTTAGGGGCTGTTGCCACTATATTTAATACAAATATTTATTTCTCATGAAAATATTCTATACATATGGTAATTTAGTCAAAATCGTTACAGCTATTATTGAGAAAATAAACTGTTCAAAAAACCTTTCTAGGTAAAAGGTAGTTTGAAATGGAAGGACTTTTTTTTAAGTGGAACACACGAACATAAATATCAAGTGTGGTATTTAACCAACATTTTGATTTATTCTGTTTACAGACAGACGGATGGACGGACAGGCATATGCACATGAATGCTAAAATGTTTTTCATTTTGGATTCAGGGAGTCTCAAAATATATATTTCCATGAAATATCACCAGCGAATATTTTGGTGGAATACAATATTTTCTTTCTCTACTTACCAAGTACACATAAGAAAAAGTTAAAAGAAATCTAATAACGCAAACCGTATAAGAAAAGATCACGGGCCGGACTGGAAAGGGGTGTCATATTGACTGGAAATTAACCTCTGGATAGTTCTGTCGTAAAAGTCCCATGCATATTCTAGTGCGGCTGCCCCATTTTGCAGAACATAAATTCTTCATATCCACATTCATAAGTGGCAATTGAGGAAGAAGAAATTCCCGCAGCAAGGATAGGTAACGATGTTCAAAACCTTTTGCTTAATTAAAACAATTAGGTAAAAACTTATCGTGAATAACGTAGTGAGGGTAGAAACATCATTTTTATATTAATATTATTGTGACGCCGGCCATCAGCCGTCCTCAAACAGAGAGCCAAGGTCAACCTACCTCACACCAGTGCTTGTAAATACGTCACCCGACGACAATGGAGCGGTCAGAACATAGACGACTATGAGGGTGGCAGAAAAAAGCGTCTTCAGACTGTTTCAGAAATTTTCGACCGCCGGCTATTTACGAGAAGTTCGAGAAAAGGTAAATTTCTCGTGCTACGTCATCTCGGTATTTCGAAAACGTTTTGTATTTTACGTTTTTGTCTCTGACCATTTTTTACGGAGAGATTTTAGTTTTGTCGAAAACAAGCTGGTAACACTGTGTGCTGTCTCGTGAACGTAAACACATACCATGTTTACTGTGCGAGTGTAGACGAATCAGAACCGTTAGTTCCCAAAACATTATCCTGCAAGCGACCGACCTGTTTACATCCTCGAAGTGCGTCAATTCCTTGACCAACCTCAACACAACGTCCCCGAGTTACTTCACATCAGAAAAAGCTATTCGGAATACTCCTTTAATTCTTTAAGGTGATTAATTATTTCGAAGCCCTGTGTGATGTCCCATAATTATTGCTGCCTAAGCTATGTCAGAGATAAGTTACTCTACGCATCTTACAAGTAACAAACTGTTATCTTCGTACATTCTTGTGGAATTACGCATCCAATTTGGAACAAAAACCACTTCTTTTTTTCGAAATCGGGTTATTAAAGAACAAAATGCAATGATACTTTTTGTTTTGTAATGCTTCTATGAAGTACATATTAGAAGGGATGTGTTTGTGTGTGTGTGTGTGTGTGTGTGTGTGTGTGTGTGTGTGTGTGTGTGTGTGTGTGTGTGTGTGTGCGAACAGCATAACTCAAAAACGAAAAGTCGTTAAAGGTCAAAGTTGGTATTTAAATTTAATATCTTTCAACGATGCGACGCGAACATTTTGAAGAATATTTCTCCACCATAAAGTATCCTTTACGTCCAAAATTTTTGAAAAATGTTGATTTTGTCAAAAACGACTCTAAAGACTTTGATAAATAAACAACATGCTTTAAGATATATTTATGACAAACGAAATGTATATTTTGAATTTTGTGCCTATAGCCTATGTAGTTCTGTTGAGCAATTTCGGAGGTAATCCTTGTTATATGTATGAGTTTTGCAATACTTAAACATTTTCTCAAATACAAGGTCGTTATTCAGTTTTTTATCCCTTGGCCGGGCAAAGAGAACGGAATGTTAAAGCTTTGAAAGATGTGACTATCGCTCAAGGTTACTGTATTACCCTATTCCCTTTGTACTTACAAGAAAATCAGCAATAAGATAATTCGATTTTTATCTCGACTAGCATGAAGAAGATAAGAAATACGATTTTGTAAGAATAGTTAGTACTAGATTAGAGCAAGTTATGTGAGTACAACACATCAGATTTTTTCATAAATTTTGTAACAGGGAAGAAATGAAATGCTTGCAGTAGACTTGCAATATAGACAATAGATGTTGGCGACCCTGCCAACAGATATATAATACTAATAATGATGGTCAATATATTTTTACACACCAGACATTTTGGTGTCAAAGTATTTTTTGTTTGTTTATTTCTTTGGGATTATGTTGTTAGTTTAGAAGAAGAAATAAAGCAAAGGAAAAGCTTCAGAATTTCTGCCTTCACTTATGCAAACATTGATTCTTTGGAGGAAGACTTTGACATAAATTCTGCAATCAAGTTTCACAAACACGACAGTGCTACAAATAGATGTGAATTTATTATCAGCAGATAATCCTCTCAAGATCCTGGAGCAGAGGCTGTTGCTGTTCCAGGCTTTTTCTATTTAACTTAATTTTGATTCACACCTTGACTTGACATTTTCTTTTTCCATTTAATAAATAATTTCAAGTACATATGTCCGTGGCCGTCCTCACGTTTACCCAGGGATTAAAACATTCTTAGTCCATGACAAATGCAGAGGTGGTGTGTTCCTCATCGCCAAGCACGCACGCACAGTCTCACAGTTTCACTGTAAGCCCATGATGAAGTGCGGCTCAAAGAATTTTTATTAACAAGGATGTGACCAGTTGGATGCAACAACCGCTCAAGTTGGTAGTGTCTAACAAAAGCAATAACGCTTCTAATCCTCTAAAGCAAGGTCGGAATGCTGGGAACTAACCACCGTAAGTGAAGAAAACCGGCTAAACTTGGTTGTAAAACCAACTCAAAAGAATTAAGTTATTCAAAACGCTGAAACCTTGATAGTCCTTTAAAGAATATGATTTAAAATAAAATATTATAACGTCTTCTTCCTTTCTCCACAGCTTAACATAATCATAATGAATGATTATTATAATTATTGTAATTATCTATAATAATAATTATTGTTGGTGTGAAAAAGGATTCAGAGAAATAGAGATGATATAGATAAAGCTTACGACAGTGTAAGAATTAAGGTATTATGGAATTAAATGAGGAATTTAAATGTACAACAAAGCATCATACACTCCATTGTTAATCTATCTTATGAAGAATAAAGGAATCTGATCAGCAGAGTTTAAAATTTCAAAAGATCTAAGACAAGGATATACCCTCTTTATCATATATTTGGATACATCTTTAGAAAAGTGGATCAGGAAAGGAAATCCATGGTTTTAAAATCGACAAGGACATATTACACTCATATTATGAGGATGATCAGGTAGTTATAGCTGAAAATAATATAAATTATGTGATACGAAAACTGAATGAAGAATATTTACTTCATGGACTGCAAATCAATTTTAAAAACTAGTTGGGAAATGAAACCTTAAAGGGTTTACAATTAGAAAATGTAAGTACTTAGGGGCACTTTGTATAGTAAAGGCGAAATTGATCAGAGAATCAACGAAGGAACTAAATGGCAAATGTTGGAATGAAAATATCACATAGACAACAAAAAAGAGATTAAACGTTAATATTATTCAAAGTATTGTGGAGCTAGGGTATGGGATAAAAACTACACTCAAAGACACAAGTTATTATCCACGGAAATAGACAGTATAGGAGAAAGTTATAGAAAATCAAGATTGGATAATACTAGAAATTAAGACATCAGGAAGTTATAAAATTAGATAGTACAATGATAGTCAAGATGGAGTGGAAAATGCTTGAATGGTGAATGAAACAATGAGAGAAGAAATGTGTCTAGATAGGCAAAAGTGGGGACTGGGAACGGAGAAGTGGTGTCAATAGAAATCCGTGAAACAAATAAAATTATTTTTGTTATTATTTTATCATCATCCTTGTATATGAATAGACTTGTTTTTCTATGCAAGAGTTTATAAGAAAATTCGTCAAATATTGAAAAATGTTGCACAAGATTGGACAAGACGTGACAAGGTCTATCTAGCAAGTCTTGAGAATTTCATAAAGATGTACTACGACGTTACCTTTCTGACAAACTGAGTTGCTTCAGAACACATTGGTAATTTATCACAAGTAATGTGATATCACAAGTAATGTGATAATGCCTGAATTAACCGATAAATTCTCGAGCGGAACGAGAAAATTAATGTCGGAAGTTCACACCATCAAATGATATTCATCTGGACTATTTAATAAATAAAATATGACTAAATACTACGTCACAATGATTTGACCAGAAAATGTTAGATGCTATAAAACTATCTTAAAATATATTCATTTCTGTTAGCGTACTTTGTAACAGAAACCCAGTTTGTAATTTCTCTTAATTTCTGTTGTTAAAATCATATTTGTCATTAGTTTTATGTCGGAAGTAATAGTAAAAATAATGTAGAAGCAGATAGACCTCCGCATTGAAGTGATGTGAAATCGCTATGATATTGTGGTTGCAGAACAAAGGGGTTCAGAGTTGGCCAAGGCAAAACGAATAGTTAGAGAAATGTAACAGGTGAGTTATTCTTACAGGAACTGCGCGATATTACACTCGAGGATATATGACTTGTGACCGAAACAGACTGGCAGGGTTTTTGCAAAATATAGATAACATAGAAAATGATCAGTGACGGAGTAATTGATTCAATTTACGTTTCATAACCTAAATATAGTGCATAAACTGAAAATATAATTTAAAATGAGCTATTTTGAGCAAGTTCTTTTGCTTTAATGTAGCGTGAATAACACATTCAAACGTTGGCACCTAATTCGCAAACGTGTGTGTGTGTGTGTATGTGTGTGTGTGTGTGTGTGTCTGTGTGTGTGTGTGTGTATGTGTGTGTGTGTGTCTGTGTGTGTGTGTGAGCGCACACGCGCTTTTCAGAAGTGATGGAGAAATCTGTTTTAAGGAAGAATAGCGAGAAGGTCTATATAGGTGTTGTAAAATGCAGCATTCTAGAGAAATTCCATTATTTATGCGTGGTTTGTGCGAGAACTGAAAAAGAACTTCGGCGTAAACTAGTACCAAATTCACAATAAACGTGAGCACCGTTTAAAAGTATTTTGATATGGACAATAACCCAAATTATTATAAAATAACAAGGTTCTGCACTTCAAAACTTATTTTTTGCTTTTTTGAATTTGATAGGCGATCCTAAACGGATGTTTGTTGCTAAATTCGAAAATAATCTCCATTTTCTCCCATTATATCAGGTTTTCAAAGTATTCATAAATAACAGAAATGAAATTAAAGGTTTCTGAAACGTAATAAAAATTATTTTCAAGAAGAATTTTGTATGAAAAACAGGGCCATAATTATAATTTATTTTCCAATAATTAATTATTAATTAATAATAATTATAAGCACATTGATAACCTTACCCCAATATTGCACTTCAAATTTTCTCCTCTTTGAACACCCCGCTCCCCTGGATAAATCATTTCCAAAGTTTTTGTATCCTGGTGAAATCTTTCATCCTGTTCCTCACTAGAATCTCGTAAATTATCAGGGAAATAATTTAGACGGGAATGAGGAAAATGTACTTTGACACTTTGAGCAATTTGTTTGAAATTTTGTAGCACCTCTTTCACTGTGTTAACAAAATTTGCATCTTTTTTATTTCCAAGGAAATTAGAAACCACATTTCTGAAAGCATTCCAGGCATCCTTCACTTCTCGACTCATAGTATTCTCGAACTGACTGTCCACCAGTCTTCGAATTTGTGGGCCAATGAATACCTACACAAGGTTTAATTTTTTCATAGGATAATGAAGGAAATGTAACACAAAGGCATTTAAAGCACTCAGTATCTTTATGTTGAGTTTTCACAAATTATTCCATTTTTTTCTCGCTCGGTGTTAAGTTAGTCCTACGTGGCCACTGTTCCCTTTCCCAGTGTTCTGACCTAGCTCTGCTATCCCATTCACATAAGAAACAAGGATATTTTGTGAAACCAGCCTACTGACCAAGTAATAGTCCAATAATCTTGAAATCTCCACACGCTTGCCATTAATGGTTTTCGTACTGTAGGTTTTGTAACAAAAACTTAAGATTTTCATTTCTCCTTTAAAACAAACGAGTGAACCACAGGAATAGAAGAATGAATTTTTCCGTTATGAAACAAAATACTTTTAAGACTTTTTTAGACGAATCTATGAAGAACCTCCATTCTTTGAATTTTGACATAATTTATGCCACACTTCTGTTAATCCCGTTAGTTCTTTATAAAGTTACTATGAATTTAATATACTGCAATTTTACATTTCTTTAAATCGCTTCAAGTCAGAAAATATTTTAATGCTTTTTGAAACGGAATTGATGTTTTATATTTTAATGTTAATAAATTGGTTAACTTAGCATCCATTGTAAGTCTTCTTAGAAACAGACACATTTTGTTGTTTGTAGTCAACTTTTTACTATATTTAGAACTAAGGGGAATCGATCGGGAAGAATTCTTAATCGTGGCTGAGTGGTTAGACCGTTCACCTACCACATAGGCGCCCCGGGTTCGATTCCAGGGACCCGCATTGGTATTCGTGGTGGACAAAGCAGCATCAGGGCTGGTTTTCTCCGGATTCTCCGGTTTCTCCCGCCACTCATTCCACCAATTGCTCCATTATCAACTTTCGCCTGCATTTCATATCATACTCTTGTTCACTATCATACCTGGTGCTTGGCTGACCACCCGCTTCCAGTCTTCAGTTTGTCCGGTCCATAGGTTCCTGTGCTCCCCGACAGGCAATGGCTTGGGGTGTAAGTGCTACACAAGGGGAGGGTAATCAGGTAAAGATTTC
The DNA here is from genome assembly GCA_030765045.1 of Tenodera sinensis. Taxonomy (NCBI): domain Eukaryota; kingdom Metazoa; phylum Arthropoda; class Insecta; order Mantodea; family Mantidae; genus Tenodera; species Tenodera sinensis. The sequence continues at coordinate 30,898,101 of CM060969.1, read as the reverse complement.
TGGAAGAAATATGTTATTAAACACTAAATTATTTAAAGTGATTCAATGTAAATCAAAATAGTTGCACAACTTCTATGCCACACAAAGGTTTCGAAGAAATCTCTCCACTCCAAATTACCCTTATATGGAAGGTTCATCGGAAATGTGTGTATTCCCCAAAGTTTTCTCTAAAGGGTTTTATTAAAATACCACATATTTAAAAATGTTTACATATTAAATGAAATGCACATCTTAAATCTTCTTGAGAAGTCCTCTTTACTTATATCATAAACAACATCACGGTATATATACCGCTTCCATCACCATTACAACTTCTGCCTCAACCGGAGTCTCGGATGACCAATATCTCCTCTTCCTTTTGGGCAATATTGGAAAGCTATCTTCTGAAAAGCGTTCCTCTCCATTCCATCAAGGTGTTCCGTCCATTTCGTTTGGTAGTTTTTCACAGGGTGATTTATTTCTTTTATTTGAAGTTCTTTCTTACTCTCCCTATGTTCAAGTCGTGAAATGTCTGCTTTTGGTTGCACAAATCTCATCTCAAAGGCTTCAAGGAATCTTTTAGTTTGTTTTGTTAATATCCATGTTTCTCTCCACGTACGAGTATGGTAATGACTAGGGCCCGGATTCTTAGTTTTTTTAACTATTTTATTCCTTGATAGTTAACTTCAGTGGTTTAATTTTATTATCTGTTTTATGATCATCGGAACCAAATACTTGAATCGTATAAAACCTAAAAATGGCTAAATGAGACTTTAAAACCTAAAAGAGGCTAAATCTCCTATTTATTTTAAAATGAAAAAAAAATTATTTTAAAATGGGAAAATGAAATGTTTATGAAACTATGAATAGACTTTGACTGTTACATCTTTGCTACGTCTTTTTGCTTATGTATGCTTAGAGGAGTATTGAAAACAATGCAAGAGACAAGTGACTTGCATTTAGCTGTGTGGGACCAAGCTTTGTATTGTTGCAAGCAAGCAATGTGGGGATTGTTGTCGAGGGGAAAGGGGCATTAGCAGAACCCGCCATAAACTCAAACCAATCAGTTCAAAAACAGTATCCGTTGTGTACAGTCGACTATCGTGTTATGTTAATGCATACAATTACTACATCGTTAGAAGTCAATTTTCCTTAGATTAAGCAGGTAATTTAGGGAGCCAGTGGCATGCATAAAGTCAGCTCATCTCGAAGGTGGTTGATTCGTCAGTGGATAGCTAACGATCCGAACTTCACCACAAACGGCAAAGTAATATTTTGCTAAATCTGCCAAAAGCGAAAGAAACAATGCCCACAGACACAAAAGCTTGAACAGATATGAACAGAAAAGTCGCATTAAGCGGCTAGGTGCTGTGCAGATAAACATACCGTACAGGATAACCTGTGCAACCTGTTCTCGAATGCTGGAATGAAGGTAAGGATTAAGCACCTGTTATAATGCACATAGCGTATAAACTATACTTTTATTTACGCAAATGGCAAAATGGCATTTTGAGCAGCACAAAGGATCTACAGGTCATATCAGCAACATTGCTATAAAAAAGAGGACAATTAATAATAAAATTAATAAACAATAATATAAAAACTATTTCAGGAGGTTAAGGAACTAAAAACAAAATTTTTAAGATACAAAAATAACTAAAACGTTAATTTTAAGAACCTAAAAACCCGGGCCCTAGTAATGACATAATTGTTATATGTGTATATATATTTATTTTATCTCCATAAGCTTCCACATAGCCACTGATTTTGTGTAATTTTTGTTCTACATTCATTTTCTTCTGATAGAACATTTTACAGTCTATTTACTATATATATTATTTTGTCTTTATACATTTCACCTATTCTGTTCTTTACTGTTAAAGCCTTGTTTTTATTTTAAAATTTAATACATTTGGTAGTAGTTTGTTTTTAAAATTTTGTGGGGTTTCACAGCGTAATATGATGATTTGATACTCTGCAAATAACAAATAAATGATGTTTAATCCATTTATTGAGCCAAGTTTTCAATGTGGTCAATTAAATGTAGATATATTAAATAAGGTTGGGGCAATAGGCAACCCATCATAATTAATTTCTGTCATATGTTTTTCGAAAGCATATTCTATATATATATAAATATATATCTAGGCATTATTATCTTAAGCATCATTTCCCATAATTTCGTATTATGTATCTTATCAAATGTTTTTCCGTAGTTCACATGTCCGCACGTAGGTTTCAAGGTTCTATTCTCTCCATTTTTTAATTAACTAATTCATTTAAGTTTATAGTTGTTATACAATCTATTGTTGATATGCCTTTTCGAAAATCATGTTGCTTATTTAGCAGTAACGCTTCTGGTATTTCATTTAAGCGTATAAACAGAATTTTACCGTGTATATTATAGGGTACTCCTAGCAGTTTAGTACCTCTGAAATTATTGTATTTTTAAAAATGAGAATAGTCATCGCAATATTTACCTTTTCTGGTTTATATCCATATGCGCAGAATATATTTATTTGGTTCAAGAGTCACTATAGTACAGCTGGTGTTGCATTCATTCGGAGGGAGTTTTGTATAACTGATAAACCATTAACCGATTCCGAGGTATCTGTTAATATAGCACTAGATTTTTGACTGTTTAGTAATTTATAATGTCTTCTCACTATTCAATTGTTTGTTGCGATGTCATGGGAGGAGTATGGAATTTTATGACCAGTATAGATATACCGCCCCATTTTAGACACCTGACAAGTATTCGATTTCTGCATCTCCCTCATACATACCTTCAACGAAATCTATAATGAAACTTTTTCAAAGGTTTAATTAGAGTAACATAACATCCGGGGTCATTCTATAAGTCTTGGCAACAATTTAATATGTTTCAAACACGTGGTATTACTGCAGTGTCTGTATATACATTCGAAATCCCGTGGAAAATTGTACCGGATTCAAGCGACAGGTGGCGACCGTAAGCGAGGATGGCTAGGTACCAGCGCCGAAAACATTGAGTCTGAGCTTAGCCGCGTGAAAATTGTCGTGCACGGTGGCCGAAATCCTACTCAGTGTCATGCTGACCTATGACAAGCCCTATTGCTAGGTAAACAGGGGGATTATCCTAACGATATATTGACAGTAGCTCACGTAGATGCCTATGGAATCCAACGCCTTCCCCATCATTGGTAACGCTGTGTGGATGTCCTGGGGTTATTTTGAAGGACAGCCGCTGCATTGAAACGGTACCATGAATGTTGCTTGATGTTCGTTCCATTACTCGTTCACAATAAATTTAGAAATAGTTCCATTGCATGTAAATGGAATGTGTGGTTACTCCTGTCCTCTATCCCTATTTTCTTTTGACATTGAGAGTCACACTGCCTTGTACTGCACAGGGTGGATTAGCCCTGTTGTCTCTTATCGAACGAAGTCCCATAGTCCAGGACTTTGGACTGATCCTCCTTTATAGAAATATAAGTCTCCTAAGAATATTTTGTTGAACCTATATAAAATAAACCACAGTAAGTAGAGAAATTCAAGTGAATGTAACACAATTTTTTCATTTTATTGCTTTATCTGCGAAAAAATATGTACCGCTGTTAAGTAAAGCTTTTTTAATATAACACGAAAACAAATTTCATTACTTTGAACGATTCCGTATTATAACCCTATTATTTCAATCAAGCTATTGTAATCACTACGTACATATTTTAAGAGATATCGTTATTATATTACGTACAATCGTGGCGTGATTCTTGACAAGCATAATTAAAAAACGAGAAGTTGGATAAATACCGGTTTTGTTTAAGTTGAGTATCTTCCAAAAATGCACACGAAGCTTTTCAAGAAAATATATAATATAAAATTTATATCTTGAATTTCCTAGGAATAGCCTTTTGAAGTCCGGTTCATTAGTAGGGATGTTTGTAGTCATTTTCGACATGTTATTATTAGTTTTAATTTTTCACTTTCTTATTTGCTTTAAGTGCTGTCGCTATTCAGTTTCTTTGACTCATTGTCATGGAAAGAGAATAAAATTTCAAGACCAACAAATAGCGATCAGGTTCTAAACATCTATCGATTCAATTTTCTTTTGAACCTATTAGCACCTGTACTTACCTGTACCCAGAATGAAATATGTAATGTACATTAACAAAGATTTTAAGTGTTAACTGCCCTAAACAATAAAATGCATGTAATTGGTATTTTCTGTGACCCAGCAAAGGCATTTGATTGTGTGAATCATGACATTGTTTTAGTAAAACTTGAATTCCATGGAGTCAATTCAAGTTGTTTCATATCATACCTAAATGAAAGAAAACAGAGCGTTGAAGTATTCAGTGATATTGATAATGAAAAACACACATCAAATTGGAAAACAGTAACACATGGAGGGTCTTCAAGTAGACAAATATTTAGGTTAGAAAGCTCACATTAAGTTTATCTTATCCAAACTCAGCTCTGCCTGTTCTTTAATTCTTTAATTAACTACAAGTATCAAATTCGGCATTCTAACAACGTTTTACTTTTTAAAAAATGTGCTCTCTCTTTCTCTCCCATTCTCTCTTACATATTGAAGATTTATGTTTCGATTTTCTTTTAACTGCGTCCAGGAAACCTCAAAATACGCCTTTCTAGTAAACGCTTACTAATTAACTTTTTGATTACGCTCGCACAAGATATATTTCCACTCAACATTAAATAATTAAGTAATGCACTTTTTGATGAAATGCTCGTATGTGCATCTCCGGTCAATCTTAATAATTAGCTTTTTGAGGAAATGCTCGTATTTAATTTATAGAGCAAGTAAACAAAATATTTTTATTTACTTTCTATCAATATTTGAGATGAGTCTGCCTTAAAGAAGCAGACAAATATGTAGCTATTGTGCTTATTTGTACAATGAAATTAAGCGTTATATTATGAGTTTTTGTTTGAATAAGCACATTGATATTCCGAGTAAAAGATTGAGGTTACAGGTGCAAAATATCATTCATTCCTATTCAAGGATCCTTTTGTTGCAGACATTCTGAGGGTGGCGTATGGTCCACTTTTGCAGGCAATATAGACAGTTGAAGGTAGAGAGTGCGCATCCTGAGAAGTGACCTCTGACTCCTGTAACGATAACTAACGCATCTTAACATGTTCAACCGGGTCACAGAACATGGCCCGCAAATGTTGACTACCAAATATAACACCTCTTCCACCAAAGGGAATCTCCAAATTCAGCGATCGTGTTCTCCTATTAAATCATTAGCAATATGCCATCGTTCTTCTTTGTGATGTGTCTGGATAGAACACATGATGCCTACCTTCTGGCGAACAGGGTATGCAAATCAATTCTAAAAAACTGAAGACAGAAAAAGCATTGCCTAAAGTTTTCTTGCTTTTCAATGCCACGAGAAAATCCACATGCAAGCGAATCGTTTGGCACCTTGTATGTCTTCCAGTTAATATTACATACACCTCAGGTTAATAGAGGAAGAAGGACCTAAATGGGCTTATGAATTTTTTAGAAGTTTATTCTGACATCTGAAAAACATAATCCAGGAATACCCGGTAGATAGCCAAGAGCAACACATAGACGCCTATTTGTTATACTTTCTCCTGGATCTGAATCCGAACTGTGTTCATAGGTTAATGTTTGCCTGACGTCAAACTAATACCAACGTGACTGGTATGGAACTGGTGTGGCTACATTAAATAAGGACTAATACTACAAGAAACCAATTACACACAGGCAAATAGGACAATAATCATAAACGACTTTAAAAACGCGGACTGGAACATTTATAAACAAACAGCCGAACGACTCACACAGAACACAGCACTCACACCACCTACAACATGGCATGACATTGATATGTATGCCACAACACTCACAGACATAATAACACAAGCACGCAAAGCATCAGTACCAGAGAAAACTATAAACATAAACCCATATAGCAGACCACTAACACAACACATTATACAAATCATTAAGAGCAAAAGAAAAGCACACAGACAGTACATAAAAACACACTTTCCAGAAGACAAACGAATACTGAACTAACTCCAACAAGATGTCAAAGACGCCATTGCTAATTTTAACATCGAGAAATGGAATACGTTACTGGACAAAATGACAGACACACACCATAGGGACCCAGCCAAGTTCTGGAGATTGGTAAAAAGCACAAGACAAAAAACGTACCCACAGTATGCAATTAAACAAAACGGACAGACTATACATGACACCACACAAAAACTAGAAATGTTCAGACAACACTACACAAACGTTTTCCAAACACCAGACGACCCAAAATTCCATAAAACACTCTTCAAAACAGTAAATACACACATACAACGCAACCAACACCTTTACACACCACAAATGGACATAACAGAACTAGACGAAAACAATGAAACAGACAGACCAATCACAGTATAAGACATTAAAACCATCATACACAAAACAAAGAACATAGCACCAGGACCAGACAACATCACGTACGAAATGTTAAAACAATTACCAGACAATACAATGGAACTACTAGCGACAACATACAATTACATGTACAGACACGGTTATCACTCACTACAATGGAAGTGCGCACACATACTACTTTTTGAAAAACAAGGAAAAGACAAAACGGACCATAGAAATTACCGACCAATATCCCTAATCCCCACCCTTTCCAAGGCTTTCGAAAAGATTGTAGCGTACAGACTGACAAATATAACCACACAGAAAAAACTAATACCATCGACACAAGCTGGCTATAGAAGTGACATTACTATACAGGACCAACTCGTACGTGTACTTTCAAACTTAGAAGACTCATATAACAGAGGATTCGTCACAGTAGAGACCTTCCTCGACGTACAAATCGCATTTGATAAATGTTGGACAAACGGACTACTTTAGAAACTTACGGACTTCAAAATTCCACCACGGATTGTACGTTGGATAGCCAGCTTCTTAACAGACAGGACAGGAGAAATACGGATAGACCAACAACTTTCTAATACCGTACACATGAACGCAGGAACACCACAAGGGAGTGCTATCTCGGGCCTCCTGCACATATTATACACAGCCAACACACCACAACCCATACACAAAAACATACACTTAGCCCAATATGCAGATGACACTGCATATTGGAGCACACACGCCACACTACTAGCAGCCAGAGGCAAACTAGAAAAACAGTTAAACACATTTCTACAATGGACACGAAAATGGAGAATCACCATAAACATACAAAAAACACAAGCCATTGTAATAAGGAAAATAAGAAAACACACATACACAACAGCCACACTTACTTACAACAAACAATCACATGCAAAAAAAAAAAAAAAAAAAAAAAAAAAAAAAAAAAAGACAACAACAGAAAAATACTTAGAGTACACATACACAACAAACTCAGAATTAAACCACACTACACACAATTACTCAATAAAGCACGTCCCATACACGCAACACTTAACTATCTGGCCAAACTCAACAAACGAGGACTCACACCACAAATATTACACAAACTCTACATCACCTTAGTCCGGCCACAACTCACATACGCAGCCGTAGCCACAATGCCCCTAATAACAACAATGATGAACAAAGTAAAAGCATACTAAAGGAAGTGCCTATGGACTGCTCACAAACTTTCACCATCATTCAAATCCAACATCGTACATCAATACACAAACACAATACCCATTGACACGCACATAGCAAAACAATTCATAAAATACATACACAACGCACACACAAGAAGCTACAGAAGAACACTCATAAACACTGCACAAAGATGAAGACTATACACCAACAGACAAAAACCCTCCCCTTATCACACTCATACATGTATACGATTAATATCAAGAACAAGAAGAACAGAAAATACGAGACCATCTACAACACTTTCAAAACATTTAGACTCACAATAGACACAAACACACACAAAAACCCCTAACATACAAAAAATACTTATGAGCCATGCAGCAACAATAAAATAAAAACAAAAAACGAGCAACAAAACCTAGGATCTTCTTTGGACAGAAGCACATGAATGGAGACATGGATGTGGAACACGGGAACTGACACACAGATACACAAATCACAACACACTACACTACACAATGTCAACAAAAACACAAATACGCACCTAAGCCGAGGGAAATCCCAACACGAAAACGAAAAAATACCAGACTAGGCTGAAGAGGGGTTTCCCTAAACAGCCCGGGCATGTTGTAAGCATGCCCAAATAAATATTTTTGAATTTGAATTGAAGAAACCAGTAGCATCAGGACGTTTTCTTGGTCTTGGCTCTGTACATAAACTTATGATGAAAATTATGGTGAATTTTTATCATGTGTAAATACATTGACCAATAAAACTTTGTGTGAATTGTGGAACAGCTGAAAATGCTTGTTAAGTAGCAGAATAAGTGCTTAGTTACTATAGGTATATAAATATTTCATTTTTCTTTATTTTCCCCTTTTTAATTCTAACATCCTTTAACAGAATGAACATATAAAGTGAATGTCCAAATAAGCCATTGAGTATTAAAATTCTTTATCTATATTCATTCTAATCATAAGAACTAAAGAAAGACTGAATATAGAGTGTAAATGTATTTATTGCTTGGTGCTTAGGCACGAGTAAACTTATACTTGCAAGTAGAAGAAGGAAATGGATTTTCACTAATCACGTGTCGTCTCCCGCTAATGGATTTATGGCCATGGTTTTACCATCTCTCTTGCTTTTGTCTTACCATAAGTCTACTTTATAAATTAAAGCTGTATTTTAATCAATAATATCTTTTAAAATATTAACGTTTATTCCACAATGATTAATTAAATTAAATCGAGTTTCCTTCCGTTTAGTATTCTCTATTTCAATTTCTGTAGATCTTGGGGGTTACTGTGAGCTTCTTTTGTGTTCGGGTTGGACATACCATCATTACTGATGTTTGTGTTACATTTTTGTTAATTTTAAACAGCATAACTTAATGTTTTAAAATAATACAACTATTTTATAATTTATTTGTTAATATTTACTGTAATTACATATCCGACTTTTAATTTTCTCTAGCTAAAACTACTGGTGGCTTCGGCACTTACAAATTTATTGCTGAAATCAAAATGTCTTGTGACTACTGTAATCAGAAACCGTTGTCCATTAAGTACACCAAGTGTGTAGGAAACGTATGGTGGCCTTGGTAAGTAAATAAAGAAAATCTGGTAGTCTTTGTTATTAATTAAATTTGATATTTACATTACTAGAGCATTTTCTGGAAAAAACAATAATGCTTTTAATAATGTTTAACACCATTGTTGATACATATGAAACTCAAGTGGTGAATACTATGATACATGAAATGCAATTATATTTTGGAAGGAATTTCGGAAAATGCTAAGTCTGGGATATCTGTCCGAAATTTGTCCCTGTGAGGACAGGGGGAAAACCTGGAGAAAACATTCTGGGAGGACGGTCTTATCACTGGCGCACTGGTTTGTAAAATGTTTGATTTTCTTGGTGAGTATTAGCGCACTGTTATTCATAGACAATATGTGTTATTTTAAAATAAACTTTTATAACGAAGTTGGGGATGTAACATTAAAGGAGCCAGAGTAACTGGTTGCTTCAATAAAATTATATAGTACAAACCACATTACGACGTGTGTGAAAGTAATCAAACGCTACTGTTTCTAACAATATATTTCAAGGGCTTTTAAGCAAGATTTGGTAAACTCATAGTATACAAATTTCTGTTTATTCCCAAAACAACTATGTAAACCTTAATACACAGGTTTCTGAAACATGATTCTCTCAAGTGAACAGCAACAGGTCGATCTGGGAACCTCAGAAGAGGACCAAACAGTGTAGAGCTCTCAAAATGTTTCATGTTTTTGACTTCTAAACTTTTATACGTCTCTTTATTTAATGTTGTGTTAAAATCTATTAAGGCACATTCGGAAGTGTGATTAAAAAGATTATCAGAAAACGATGTGGTATTTCTTCTTTGTATATATTTTGCGGTGGAACCCATGTATTGCGGGTCTTGTGACGAGTCCCTGGGGCTTCCACTCTCTGGTCCTGTTGTCTACGTGCAGGCTGATGTGGTGTAACAATGGAGAACTATTTCCCTCTTCTTACTACCTCTGATGGTTACCATTTCCTAATATGGTCTGTATGATCTGATATCCTCTATGAAGTAGGTCTCCCTCATATTTGTTCTTCCTACTCATAGTACCCATTTCAAAAATATTATTTTCTCTTTCTCTATTCTCATCAGATCGCTAATTTTTAGCTTCTTTTTCTTCTACTTCACGGTTACGCTATAAAGCTCTTTCCGACGCGGACATCTCCCCGTCTGATTTTTGGTCGTGCCCTTGAACGCCATTCTTCTGGTTTGTTTGGAGTGCTACCTTTGTAAGTCTGGCATTATGCATTCTTTTCATGTGTTGAAACCATCGTCATTTGTTGTAATCTTTTCCTGTCTCTCTCTCTCTCTCTCTCTCTCTCTCTCTCTCTCTCTCTCACCCTAAACTACCCTTTACATGGAAGATTTTTCGAAAATTTTGATTTTCTTGAAACGACTTTGATTAAAATGTCATGTGTTTGAGATATTTTTATGACAAATGAAATGTATATCTTGAATTTTCTGGCTATAGCTCATGTAGTCATATTTACTCTGAACGACTTTTGCATAACTGGTAAACCATTAGAGATACACCAAATCATACTATACAAAAAATATAGACCTTGGTAAAATACACAATTTAAGTTCGAATAAATTTTCTTGTAGGTTGAACCACTTCGGAGATATTCCTTGTTATGTGTGTGAGTTTCGGAAAACAAACTTTCCTGAAATGGAACATCGTTGTTCATTTTTTGTATGTTAAACGTGCAAAGAGAACGGAATCTCAAAGCTTTAAAAGATTTGACTATCGCTCACAACCTACTGAGTTCAAATATTCCCCTTGTACCTACAAGGAAATAAGCAATAAAACAATTTGTACAAATGTTTATCTTAACTAACACGAAGAAGGTATAAAAATAGGTTTTCCTGCTTTTTATCTTATGGCTTCAGGCCCAAATGATCTACTTGACGGCTCCTTAAACTTCACTCAGTCCTGCTTGTAGTAACCACAATAGATCTACGTAAGTTGCAGTGTGCGAGGTGTCCCCCTACTATATGAAAACTATACCTATAAAAGTATTAGGAATATTTGCCTCTCCTTGAAATATGAGGTATACAAGATAAAGAACAATAAAATGAGTATGGGCTCCTTTAACAATAGGCAATATTAGGATAATTTCTGGGTGCATGAAGTAGGCTACATATGGTCTTTTCCCTGGGTTCTAAATCACATTGCACACAAAGGTAATGCCAGTGAAGACACGCTATATGCTCGGGACTCCTTAAACCTATAAGAAACAACTTTTCTACCAACACTACGGTATGTTTAAGCGGATTTATAAGTTTGTTATCCTGCTGTGAAAATGTTTCATTATAATTTATTTTAATGCATATTGCACAGCTACCACGCTAGAAACCGGAAGTACTGGAGCCATTTGTGGTAAGCACAGGCCATAATTTGTACCTCAGTGTTATCCGGGATGACAATGTAGGATGAAGGTTTTATTGGGCAGCGCGTAATATCCTCCAAAACTTTCAAACACCATATTTCTCCTTATAAGATTCTGTCACATCGATATTGCAGCAGTCTTGCGAATATATATTCTGTTTAAGTTCCAGAAATACAAGGCGTTCTTAAAAACCGAGTATTTCTTATTTACTGCAATATGTATGAATTTTAGAAGGTGCTGCTGTGTGACTAGGAACATATAATTTGACTAAAACAAACTCAGGCTGGTCATTTTTTTCTTTGGCATAACTGCTTCCTTTGATATAAAGAAAGGGATGATTCTAATGTTAACTGAACTATAAATGTCAATAGAAAATTTAAATTGCTGATGAATAAACAAATACTTGTTTCAATCTATTAGTTTTAAGATTTGTTCTTAATAAAAATAAATAGATCCAACTTACTAATTTTGAATTTCTCTGCCACATACATGGTAGGCCAAAAATTCAAAATCGATATTTCCCCGAAAATACAGTTTTACAGTTTCTTGAAAAAAAAAATGTCCCAGTGCGCGCGCTCATATACCAATGTGTGTTTGTTGAACAGCATAACTTATCTTTCAAAGAAGTAAAGTTTTTCAAGAAACTCCCTCTACTCCAAACACCATTAGAAATTTTGTAAAGCTTTAATTTTATCTAAAAATAGCTCTAACGATTTTATTAAATACCGAATATTTAAGTTAAATGAAATGCATATCTTCATTTTATGGGAGTAACTTTTAAGCCCTTTTTTCTTTCTGACTTTTAGTTAACTGGTAAACTGTGCTACATAAAAAATGTCGATCTTATTTTGGCACAACATTTATGACAGATATATTTTGTAGAGTTAAGCATTTTCGCGATATTCCTTCAATATCTCGCAAATATTTTAATCTTCCCACTACTTATACTTTACTCAAATAGGAAGCCGTTAGTCGCTTTTTCCTTCTCTTGGCAAGAGAACCAAATTTCAAAGCAATGACATAGTGACAAGTTCTTAAAAGACCTCTGAAAGATATTCCGTTATTCCGCTTGGACTTACCTACAAGGAAATATTTTTATTACACTAACTGCAAATTTACAGTCTCTTATTATTAGAACATTCATTAAATGAGTTTTTAGAACTGTCTGGGACACTAAAGATAGCTAAAGTAAAATGGTGAAGTTCAAAATTTTGCACCGTTGTAGACGGTCAGTCTAGCAGATCGATAGCAAAGACTTTTGGAGGTTAACAACGAAATATACAATAAAACACATTTTAAAAATGTTTATTTTGATGAACATGAAGTAAACTGAAGAATTTGAAAAGCTAAAGGAGGTACAACAGAGGTACCCCGCAACCGGGTCCCCATATAGGACATCCGGCCCTTTGTGATTCTACCGCATTTCTATTTTGTCATTCAAAACTTGGTTTATTTTACGATCCGTGTAATTTGATTACATTGTATATCTCGAGAACGAAGTAAAGGTTACGAACAGGAACTGCAAGTATAGAATATATACCAATATAGAAGCGTGCATCTTGCAAGGACAGGAAAAAGGTTTGGACTGACTTGACACCATCTCTCAGACAGACGGAGACATTGCTATGAATTCTATTAACCTGCGATAGGATAGGGCTCGGGAACAAGTGTTGGTCTCCATGGGGGGCGCCCGGTCACTTGCCGGGGAGATGTAAAGAAACGTCCATGCATCGGCAGCAAAATTGAAAAGTTTCACACCTGTCTGAGGGGAGGGACACCACATTCCTTAGCACGGACTCCAGAATCTACATACAAACAAACCGTTCACATCATCAGTAACTGCTAATGTCATACCTATAGGTTTATAATTCATAGAAAAACCCAACCCTATTCTCGTAATTTTACAAATAAATGTTGTCAGAGGTTTTGAAAAACATGCAAATATTTTGTATTACATTTCTGTTCAAAATTCACTATCTTGAAAATAAAAGAAACTGAAATGTTTCTATGTGTTATCATAATGAAATAAATAAAAATACTTCGTTAGAAAAGGGAAATTAATTGTAAATGCCTGTCAACATATTACAATACTCTGAAGGATTACAAACAAGAAGGAGGTGTAAAATACAAAAAGATTATGCATGTTAAAACTTGAAAATTTTTCTTGAAGACCAAAAGTAAAAATATAGCATTTGAAGATTTTGTCCAAATTTCAATTGCGAGCTTACAAAGACAGACAAACATAACCTAGAATTTAGTTATTTCCCACGTCCAAATTAATATTAAAAATGTTTTAAAAGTGGTTAAGCAGTTCAAATGGAAGTTAAGAAGATTTTTTAGCTTCAGTTTTGGATTGCATCTCTTGCAAACACTTAACACCAAATTGCATTATTAATAAGCTTAAAATTATTCACAGCTATTGACTAAATTATTCACTAAATCATGTTGCATCTTTGCTTTTATACCATTTATTTATCCATTTAATTATTTGTAATCAGTTGATTTGTTTAATTTTGTACATATATTAAAGCCTAATATGCCATTTAATATCTAATTCAAATAGTTGTTGGAGAATAAATAATAATAATAATAATAATAATAATAATAATAATAATAGTAATAATAATAATAATAATAATAATAATAATAATAATAATAATAATAATAATAATAATAATAATAATAATAACACTGGTCTACAAAAATTAACTTTTTCTCTTTCACAAGAATTAAAATAACAGATTCTAAAAGTATTTCTCGTGCTGAATTCAAATATAATTACAGTTTGTCCGCATCGGGCAGGAGTTTTGTGTGAAATTCATTTGAATTTTTATAATATTCTAAAAAATCCGTAACTAGCTATCTAACTCAAAATTATAACTACTGATTCTGACTTACCTAGAAAGTGGTAGATAGTGATTTTCGGGTATATTTTGCATCTGGAACGTCTCTCATTTTAGTCCAACAGTAGTCAGCCAGCATATTGGAACTCCACTTGCCTTGGTACCTCTTCTCTATCGTAGAAATTTGCTGATGAAAACGCTCACCGTGTTCATCGCTGACAACTCCAAGGTTTTCGGGGAAGAAGAAGTTCAAGTGAGAGTCCAAGAAGTGAATTTTTAAAGACATGTTGCATCCCATAGCTTTATAAGAACGCAGAAGATCAGCCACTATGTCACGATAGTTTTCTGCTTTATGGTTTCCAAGAAAATTGCAACATAAACTTTTGAAAGACTGCCAGGCTGCTCTCTCCAGTGGATTTAACAGTCCCTCGAAATGTTCATCAGCCATTAATGATCGGATTTGTGGTCCTATAAAAACTCCTTTCAATTTAGCATCACTGACTTTGGGGAATTTCGATTTCAAGTACAAGAATCCATCAGAAAGTTTATCCATAGCTTTGACGAAATTTTTCATAACTCCCAACTTAATATGCAATGGAGGTAAAAATGTTTTTTCAGGATTCACTAAAGGGACACATGCCACATTTTTCTGGCCAGGGAGAAGAGATTCACGTTTTGGCCATGACTTTCTAACGTAGTGAGACTTCTTATCTCTGCTGTCCCACTCGCACAAAAAACAGCAAAATTTGGTGAACCCAAGTTGCAAACCAAGCAATAAAGCAATGACCTTTAAATCACCACAGATATTCCATTCATATTTTCCATATTGTATTTTCTCTAAAATTAGTTTCATATTTTGATATGTCTCTTTCATAGAGGCATGCGCCACTGGTATTGATGGAAGTTCATTGCCAATATGTAGCAGCACAGCCTTCAAACTTACTTTAGAGGAGTCTATGAACAATCGCCACTCATCTGGTCTGTGTTGATGCCCAAGAGTTTCCATAAGTGAACAAATTATTACAAAACACAACACCATATTCTTCAGAGAATTATTCTTTGAAAACACTATGGCGGCTACGATAACTACTTATTCTTACATCTTTTTGGAGTAAATTCCACCCTTTGAGTCTGGAAGTTAAAACTTCAGCTTGCAGTTTAGACAGATTTAAATCCCGAATCAGGTCATTAAGGTCTTGCTGATTGGGAAAGTATGGTTCTGATGAACAGCTACTGGCTTCATATGTAAGATCATTTTTATTTTCATCTGAACCATTTTGAGTTTCAGTTAGGTCAGAATCAGAGTTATCACTTAAAGTTGTATCTACATATACTGGTACGGGGAACTCTTCACTGTGTAAGACAGGTCTCAATGCAGATTGCAAATTCGGATACTTAACTGTATATTTTGTTTTAGATGTGATTCCTTTAATATTTGTCAAACAAAAATAACAGTCAGTTGAATGATCCTTCGGTTCCCTCCAAATCATGGGAATTGCAAATGGCATATGATGTGTACCATTTTTCCACCCAGTCAGCAGTCTAACACACGAAACACAGCATGTATTTGGGGCCCAGCTCTTATCAAAATCACCAACTTGACAGCCAAAGTAAAGATGATAACACTTCTTTACAAGTGGGGTCATATTTCCCCTCTGAGACTTGAAGGTCAGCTCACCACAAATATAGCAGAAATTATCTGCATGATTTACACACTTTCTTGGCATGATGAAAACATTAAGCACTGAAATACAACATGCACAACATACACAATACACTTCTAAACAGAAAGGAAGGAAATATTTCACTAGTGAACAATGTCACAGTCAGCTCGATACTGACACATCACAATGCCAGACAGGTCTGAGCATGTCTAAACATGAATGAACCTGCACAGTCTTGTTTTGTGGTGCTTCAGCGTGATATTACAAATAATTTCAATAAATACGGCTTGAGTAAAATAGCTACATATGAGGTAAAGGTTCCTATGACAGGTCAAAGAAAACGCTAAAATCATATTTTGAAAAGTAGCTTTCACAGAAAAACTATGCCTGATGGGAAAATTCTGACTACATATCTGAATTCAGGATGAAAACATGCACTAGATTCACTATTCAGATTTCTTGTGAAAAAAATCTTGTCGACCAGTGTAATAATAATAATAATAATAATAATAATAATAATAATAATAATAATAATAATAATAATAATAATAATAATAATAATAATAATAATAATAATAATAATAATAATAATAATAATAATAATAATAATAATAATAATAATAATAATAATAATAATAATAATAATAATAATAATAATAATAATAATAATAATAATAATAATAATAATAATAATAATAATAATAATAATAATAATAATAATAATAATAATAATAATAATAATAATAATAATGAGTGAATGAATGAATGAAAACACACTAAAATGCCTTTCCCTATGCCAAAGTTCATATTCACAGCTGCATATTCCGACATAGATGCATAAATATGGGTCCCCTATTATTTCCTCATAAAAGTCCATAGCGTTACTGGGATTTACGGACGGACTTGATATGTAAAATATCAACATGGAGATGAACGAACATTTAACAAAGCCAAAACTTATAATTTTTGTCACTTAGAACACTTTGCCACCCTACTCTTCAATTAACTAAATCTGAATGAGGTTGTTTTGAAAGCGATGAAATATCACAATGTGTTCATAAATATGCCACGTCATATTACCTTGTAATCCTATTTTGGCTACACGTTTAAGATCTTCGATCCCAACAAAAAACGCCGATGACAGTAGTATCTTTTAATTATTTGCGGTTTTATTCTTTATTTAATTAAAGCATAGAAGTTGAGCAGAAGCAGGGGAAAAAATACACACGCCTTCCCATTATAAAGACAATAACGGACATGTTTTAAAAACAGTTAATAAGAAATACAGAATACCTGCGGTCACAAAAACTGGGGTATGGGGTTATACTTGATTCCCGAGTGTGAAGAATTGATTTTTTTTCTTAAGTGTGCCAAAGGGAAACTTTTTTTTAATCTCTACATCTCATTTCTCTTTCTCCCTTTGACGTAAAAAAAGGTCTGGCCTCTCTCAGTATGTGGTCAAACAATTCAACACCTTAACGCTCGCTCCAGGAGGCCGTGGAACGTGTGGAATACACAAATCGAATTTCAGTAGGCACTGGTTGGCCACATACCTTAACTACCTACCCTCCAAAACAGATGGATACGGAGAGAAAAAGAAGAAAAAAAGAAGGAAGGAATTTTAACCCGTGCATAAGTCTTTCTTTTTCCAGCTACATCTTCATCTCCTTTAATAAAATAAAAAATGACTCTAGGGACAAGATACGGTAATGTTGTCGACTTGGTTTTTAAAAACATAACTTACACAGGTTTATGTCAGTTGCTATCTTCATTGTTGTCTGTTACCTCTCCCACTCTTTCTCACGAGTTTCTCTTCCCAAAGAAAATTATGAGCTGTGTGTAAATCCATCCCAATATTTCCATACTGAGACAACGTTGTATGGTATTGAATTTTAAACTACAAACCGACAAAGCCGCCGCTGAAGAAAAAAAATATTATTCTAGAGGTATAATCATGTCCGTGAGCCGACCGTCTTTCATTTTAATAAGAAAAAATAAGATCGTTAAGGTGGACTTAAACTGTTTGGAGAATGTTTTCTTTTGCTGTTGGGGATTTTGAGTGAAATTATATTAAGACTTTGTTAAAGGAATTCCTCGGGATTTTATGCCGTGGAGAAGTAAGCTTCGTTAAGGTTAACAAGAAAATATCACCTAGGACTACACTTGATATGACGAAAGAAAAACAGGGGATTTACATAACTTAATTTTAATCCTGGGAACTGTTCGTCAACAAGGCTGTGGTTTTTGTGGCCTTTAATACAGCAAAAACATGCTACATAACATTTTTGTATTTGCAGAAAAGAGATTACCTGATGTTATTTCACACAAACTAATTTGCCTTAAATGATTGGATGAATAACTGCTGAAATACCCGTGTTGCCGTGGTTTAACAATTTATTCCTACAACTTGAAGACTTACGTTGCACTTGCGCAATAACCACATAAATAAACAAAAACATAGGAAGACCTTGCACATGCGCACTGGTAAATAATAACATATAGGTACAATAGGAAGAAAATCGAGAGAAAAATGTGTGAATGTGAATTGTTGTATTTCTATTTCAATCACATAGAAAATTGTATGCATTGTTTATAGAAGAGGGAGTAGAGAAGGACATATCAATGAGTTATGTAAAAGAAAAGTGGGTAAACAAACCTTGTGAATGTAATATTTTACATAATAAATGGATACCATAAAAACCTCAATGAAAAAAAAAAAACACACACACACACTTAGAAGCGCCAATTTTCTTGCTGAAAGGTCAATGGTTTGTGTGTTTCATAAATACCAATCTATATTACTTAGTATTGTTGTTCTATTTTATTATTCTTAGTAATTATTATTGCTATTGTATTATTATTATTATTATAATTATTATTATTTACTATTATTATCATTATTATTTACTATTATTATTATTATTATTATTATTATTATTATTATTATTATTATTATTATTATTATTATTATTATTATTATTATTAGCTATTATATACAACATTACATGAACTAAAACAATTGCGAAATTTTATATTTGCTACTTTATCTGTATACTAATCCTTTAATATCACCAAAGTTAATCTATTAGGTACCTGTTAAGTTATAATTGAAATGTGCTCTGAAATGTGTGTCAGGCGATCAATAAATCACTTTGTCAAATGCCAACTGGTCTATTAATACTTTGTAAATAGATGCAAAGCCCGCAGTGCATTAAAAAGTAATTTGCATATTCTGCATCTAATTATGTTTTAATTTACCCAAGGACAGGTTATTTTCATTTAAGAATGTATGCGGGT
This sequence comes from Tenodera sinensis, assembly GCA_030765045.1. Taxonomy (NCBI): domain Eukaryota; kingdom Metazoa; phylum Arthropoda; class Insecta; order Mantodea; family Mantidae; genus Tenodera; species Tenodera sinensis. The sequence continues at coordinate 30,878,737 of CM060969.1, read as the reverse complement.
ACAACTTTAAACAATTTAGAAACTAGAAAAACAGGGTTATAATTTCAGCACATGGTCTAATTATGCATACACAATTTTTCCATTACAGTGAAGGCCGAAAGTGAAATGCCTTATTGCCCGATGTATTTAACGGAACTTTGTATCTACGGCCCATAATGTCCCTTGTGAATCAAGACTCAATAACTTTTTACAGGATATTAAAAATAAAATTATTTATTATGAAGATAACAGGCATAAGCCCAATTTCAATGTTTATTCTAAAATACATTTACATATTCATTTCCAAGTCTAACTTATAGACACAAAACAAACGAACTTTTATAAAATAAAAGTTACGAAGAAAAAAAAAAAAATAATAAAAAAAAGGAAATAAATAAAAGAGAAGGTGACATGATGATAGATTACGTTACACAATCACATAGTTTTAAAAGTTTATATTCATCTTTTTAATAACTTCTCTATTATTCACTATGGCATTTTGAATCCAGTTGAATTATACCTGCACCAAACTGTAAAGATGTTATATAAATGTAAAATTCTGTTTAATAGTGAATTTTTATAGATTTCGGTATTTGCTCTAGAGGTGAGAAATAACTTCTTTGAGCTACTTATTTTATTTAGCACATAAAAAAATATGGATACAATAATTTGACTTTGAGCAATAATCGAGTGAAAGACTTCATACAAAAAGTTAATCTCACAATGTCTCTTCTAGCGCTTAAAGCTTTAAATTTAAATACCTTTTAAGAGTTTCGTAATTTGTGCACGTAGGGTAACATTAATTATTTTAACTAGTACATATTTTAAAACCTTTAATTGTACTTTTTCTACTAAATTTACATATTTTGTGGTGTTACTATTCCAAATAATAGAATCATATTCAAGATTTTGTATAATAAATCCAACTAATGTGTTTTCTTTGAACGTGTGTAGATTTCAAATAATGAAACATAGATAGTTTAACGAGTTGATTAATATTAATTCCATATTCTGTTAACTCTGAGATTTGATGTAAAATACACCTTTAGAACTTTATTTTCAAATGATTAAAAGAGGGGTGTCGTATTTGTGTTAAAATACATTTATTTCATAAATACATTGAAGATATTTTACAACTGTTATTCTTTTAATTTATTAATTATTTTCTATACAACTAATTATGCAATTAGAGGAAGTACTGTCGAGGTTTCACAGGAAATTTACTGAACCCTTTCCACCCCCATAGAAAGCATTTTAGAAACAGGATTCGTGTGCATGTGTGTGTATGTGTGTGTGTGTGTGTGTGTGTGTGTGTGTGTGTGTGTGTGTGTGTGTGTGTGCATGCGCGCGCAGTATAACTTACAAAGGACTAGTCCGATAAATAACTTCAGTATCTTCCGAAAAAGTGACACAAAGCTTTTAAAAAATCCCTCTAACCCATTTACATGGAAACATTTTGATTATTTTGTGTTTTCTCAAAAATAGCTTTAACGATTTTAATTAGAATACACATTTAACATATTTTCATGACAAATATAATTTATATTTTGAATTTTCTGGGAATATCCTGTGAAATTCTCTTCACTTCTGAATGCTTTTGTGTAACTGGTAAAACATAAGTCATAGACTAAGCTTTACTTGGTAATTTGTGCCAAGTAATAATTTTTATGAAGTTAACAATGGACATGTAATTTCAAGGCCCTCATTCAGACACTCTGTTTAAATATATAACTATCGCTTTAACTGCTGCATCATAAACCAGCAGGTCTTAATATGAATTGAAAGTTTTTCTGCATTTAGAAGAAACAGTTTTAATAATAAGCTTTTAAAGAATAATTTGTAGAAGAACGAATGGAGAATGTCATGTGAAGCTTTCACATCAGATATTTGTCCCTTACGAGCTATGAACTTCTGGAATAGTTATAATCATAATTAACATAACTTTTAAAACGAGGCTCTTATTGTTTCATTTAAAATGTACGGATGTAATAATTTCTTGTCAATCAATAAATAGGATTTAAGAATTCGATCACGGCCAACAATCACTGTTATCTACAAATCGGTCGTATCAGCGAAACCTTTTTCATTTAACATCTGAGTTCATGTCGACAACTTGACCTATGGAAAAGTTTTATTCTTTTTTGGTGATAATATTTGCTTCTGGTGAAATGTTAAATGGTTAAACATTTTGATTAAAATACCAATGGGTTTCAGATATTTGCCTAGTTAATAAAATATTTGAATTTTCTGCGCATAGCCAATGAAGCTGTCTTAATTCGGAATGAATTCTGTATAACTTTATATTACTAGCAAACTATAAGAGAGACAAAAACTTACGACATAAAATATATATATTTAGAATGTAGATATTATTTACAAATTCATTCGCTTCGTAAGTACAACTAAATTTATAACAAAGCATGTTGGTTTGTGACATAGAATAAATGTATATTGTCGTTTTTATCAGTATGGCCACTAAAGAACAAGATGCTAATAGAAAAGGTGGTCTGACCTGAACAAACGGTCCTAGGTGGGCACTCTGTGATCACAAAGCCGCACTGTATCCTAGTCCTTGTGGCGCCCTGGCACATAATTAATGGTTGGGGTTTTCGTTGGAAATTATGTCGACCCTCTGTCGGCTAGCCACAGTTAGTTTCGCAAATTCTTAATATCTTCACCGGCCCCCTCGAGTAGAGAATGGTCAACAGAGCAGAGCATGCTACCTGGAAATATAGAAGGTTCAGGAGAAGTGGAAGGTGCTTCCAATATAAGGTCTAGCAAACATTTGAACTTCTGTTGTTATCGAAACACACACACACACACACACACACACACACACACACACACACACACACACACACACACACACACACACACACACACACACACACACACACACACAATTAATTGCCGTACGTTAGGTTCACAAAAACTCGAAAATGCCTCCATCATCCTTTTGTTTTGTTTGCCTCAATTCTGGGATGGTTTACCAAAACAAAGATTAGGAAAAACCCGAAGAAAAAGCTGAAAATTCAAAAAAGTTGAAATTGGTTATTTTGTATGAGCTGACATTTTGGTTTACTCTCAAAATTTGTGGCTGACCTATCATTTGGCAGCTGAATCTATTACATTTAAAATCATTTTTATTTTCGTAAAAAGTAGTGGATTTTGAGAATAGATTTGCTTAAATCGAATTTAATTACATTTTACGAACATTCATTTTCATCGGCCATTCCACTAAAGTAAACGACTTTGCAGACTTAGAAATAAACAAAAAATCCGTTCAATTTTATTTTAACGAAACTCGAGGAATTAGTTTGAGAATTTCGATTTTGTTAAGTTCTCAAGGTAAGCTCAACAAATTTGAGTGACCATGAAAACTATTCCTTGTCATTTTACAGTGTTCATTACAATGCCAAGGAGAGGACGAGCTGACATAGGTCGTGGAAGTCAGTCGAGCTACTTCACATGCAAACGCATTGGTGAACATCGAGCGACAGATAATGAAAATAGTCGCATTGGTTTGAGAGCGACTGAAGATGAGTAACCATCAAGCACTACGGTAAACAATATGACAGATTACGCCGACGCGGTGCTCCTTATGGGCAACGTCATCGAGGCCTAGATTATCAAGGAAAATTATAAAGGAAAGGAGCATGATTTTAACACATTTCCTTGTAGACTGAGTGAGATTTACTATGTCTAATTTTGAGATAATGTCTGCTAGGGTTGTTAACAGGAATTTCCATCAAATGCATTAAAGTTTAACATATACTATTCTCTGATTGTTCAATTATGAAAGAATTTGATAATATTGCACATTTTGGAATTGTGATACTAGTGACAGATATTTATTTATATCTGCAACCACTTGATAAGAAAAAAAAATATTTGGATGAATGAAAATGATCATTATAACTTTGTGAGGTTATATTTTTGGTCGTTTGGGTGTGATGTCATATTCATCAGTCATCATCAACCCAACCAAAACAAATCAAGGGAGTGATTCTGATACAAGGTTTTTGATTTGCTGGTTGAGAGGAAATTAGAAATGCTCGAGTGCGAATACATTCATTTCAATAGATTTATTAGTTCATTGTTTATGTAGTGTCATAACTATGCATGCCTTTGACCTATATAGCCTGTCTTGAACACTAGTTATTTTAAATTAAATGTAAAGGATTTGCCTTTTGTGTGGTTTTAGTCGAATGGTTAACGACCAGTGCTCAAAATATAAGATTTAAATGCAGGGTCATCTTCTCTATTTATTTCTTCTGTACTTTATATGTAATATATAATCTCCATTTAAAATATAAATGTATTTCTCCATACTTATGCGACAAATATACTCCAAATATGTTCTTATCTTTTTCAATTTATTCTATGATATCATTGCATTTGCCACTGTAGTTAAATCTCTAATTGCACACTCAAAATGTGCGTCATAGGTGAAATGTATTTTATATAGGAATTAATGGATTTGAATCCACATATTTTCAGTTATTTTTTAACCCAGTTGAAAGCACATTAATTAAACGTTTCTCAGAGTTAACTATTTACATTACAATAGGATTTTAAATTATTTTTATTATTAAATTATTGTCTAATTAACGATGCCTTATAGCATTGTAGTTCAAGTTATATATTTCTTGTATTTATTGAAATACTTGAAGGAGTTATTTACTATAGTGACTTTGTCCAGGTTTCAAAGCGTTTTTCACAAACCAAAGGGATAGAGAAAAAATTGATAATAGAGCTTTCCAATACACTCATTGAAGTCTATCTTTGGTTTAAAGGGCCAATCTTCTACCTGGTAGATATTTTAGTGAATCAAGGTATATGATTATGTATGAAAGACAATACATATACATACTAAAATTTTCTAACACAGGATCATTTTTATTATATGTCATATTCTTTGTAGTGGGAAAAACATTTCCGTGGTTCTTACTGGTAAAGCGTTAACTAAATCAATTCCATAACTATAGTCAGGATTCGAACTACAAATCTTCGACTTTCGCAACTGACCTGTCATAACATATCGGCAAACACATTACATCAAATATATTTGTAAGTTGCCATTGGAGAATGCTGTGTCAAAATGTACTAAAATACGTCTTATGGTTTATTGGGGGGATGTGTGAATTAATTGGGAATTTTATGTCGTACCGGCATTTTAGTATAGTATTTTCTCAATAATGACTAACGATTTTAATAAAAATAATATTTGCTAAAAATATTTTCATGCCAAATTAAATCTATATCTTATATTTTTTTCGGGGGTGTGGTAGAGTTATGTCCTCAGAAGTTCTCCTGAATGTGAATGGCTTTTGCATAACTTTTAAACGCAAGAGATAGACAAAATCTTAACACACCAACAAAATAACTCGTTAAAACACGCAATTTATTCCATTTTTCGTGGAGTGAGCCATTTCCGAGATATTCCTTCTTATTGGTTTGAATTTTCCAATAGTTATATTTTCCTCAAATAGGAATTCATAACTCGTTTTTTAATTATTATTTCTTGGCCTTGCAAAGAGGAAACGGAGGTTTAAAGTCACCATAGAGCGACCAGGTTTAAAAGATTTGACTGCTACTTAAAGCCTAATGTATTTCCATATTCCCCTTGCAGCTACAAGAAGCTTAGCAATAAGACAATTTCTGCAAATGTTTATCTTGATTAACGTGAAGAAGATAGAGGAAAAATCATTTCTAAGAATATTTTGTTAAAGAGTAGAGAAAGTCGTATGAATGCAAGACATCGTTTATCTTATCTAGTCTAATCTTTTCAATCTCTCAGAATTGTTATAATGGGGTAGAGTGGGACTGAAAAATTCAAGACCACAGCTTAGATTTGAACCGCTCTCCGTCCGCCTGCTCTAATCACTGAGCTACCATGGCCAACATGCCGGCACGACGTTAAATTCTCCAATTCACTCGTATTTTCCCAGTGAGCCATACAAAGAGATCTCAAATGCACATTTAATAACACACTGTAATGGCGACTTATTATGCTGTAAGTACATAGGACTTCATAATTTAACCAACTATAAGGCCAATCAATGGAAATTGCGCTTAGACACTAGGCGTGTGTAGGACAAGGTTGTAAAGGGCTAGAGTGAGACTTAATGCCTGTGCCACCTCACAATGATTGCTCTTTCCACCTTTCTTGGGTCTACCAACTTCCCTCTTCCCTTTTGGTTGATACTGGAATGTAATTTTAGGCGGTCTTGTTTCGGACATTTTTTGCATATAACTATTGTATCCATTCCATTCGATATATTTCAATTTTGCTACTTATTGAGTCTACATTAAGTACTTCTCTTATGTATTCGTTTTTTATTTGATCTAACTTAGTGCATCATTTTGTTTTCCTTAAAAAGGTTCATCTCTGCACTTTGTATTTGGCTTTACATTTTAGATTTTAGACTTTAGATTTTTCTGTCGATATTTTAAAATCATTGTTGGCATATCTGGTTAAGCGGTGCACACTTAAAAACCGTCGGTCTGGGCCGGATTTGAACCCGCGACCTTGGTATCAGTAGGTCAGCGTCTAACACACACACACACACACACACACACACACACACACACACACACACACACACACACACACACACACACACACACAGGCACACACACATGTATATATTAAAAAGTGTAGGTGACACACTGCACCCTTTCTTACACCTCTATTAAATAAAATTGGTTCGGCTTTATGAACTCCTGTATTTATTATTATTTTGGAGTTGATATGTTGTTGATTACTTCTATTAATTTTTCTGGATATCCACTATTTTCCATAATTTGCCATAGATTTTTCCTATTGAATGCGTTTTTGAAGTTTAAGAATGCCAGATGTGTTTCTAAATTAGACCTACTCTTCTCTTTCTTTCAATTATTTACGTTTTAAATAACTTAAACCTCTATTGCACGAATTATTAACTCGGATAGGCATGATTGTTAAAGGCCATATGGAATGGACCGGCCAGCTACTCAAAGCAGAACGTCGTGAGCGACTGCAGTCAAATGTGGCTGTAGTAAAGAATGGGGAGGACCCACGTAAAATAAGCAGTGAGGTGCCATGCGTGGATGAAGACGGAGTTACATTAGACTATAGTTGCATGGATTTTCATTTTTGAAAAATAAAAATGAATAAAAGAAATTAACAATGATAGTGAAATAAATTGATACATTTATGAAATAAATAGCTACCAATAGCTTTATTTTATTGTTAAATGGCAATGCAATATGAAAATGATACAGAAAGACTGCTACAATATTCTAATACTTTAACTGAACATCTTTGTTGCCAAATGGCAACGTATACAATGGAGGGTTGAAAGTGCATTTATATTGGTTTGTTGACTGCCGAGGGCTGATGAAAATGTGCTATCATATCCGAAAAGAAGGAACACACTGTGTCTCCACCACCAGGTACCCAGGACAAGAAAATAGCCATATTTAAGTCTGCACCCCCCCGTCCCCTTCTTTGGGAAATATGTAATTGATTATCTGACGGGTGGTTAGCAGTTTCCATGTTTTGGAATGTTGGCTGACTTGGACAAAAAAACGGGACGGCCCCCGTTATAGTTTCCGTTCATTGTTTCCTGCTGCTACCCCCTCCTCGCCCCGTGTTTTGATGACTTCATCGGCGAAGGAAATTAAGTTATATCTGTATGTGCCTCGAAAGAGATCTAATCTTTTCTTTTTCATTATTATTTAGTCGGGACAAACAAGCGCAAAAAAGAGAAGTGGATGGTAGGGGCGGGTCGTTGTTGTTATGGAACAGTTATGATTTCATCATCATCATCAACATCATGGTCTCTACTGACTCTAGACCAGCATGTGCTGTCGTAACGGACTTGATGACGATCTGGAATTATAACGACTTCAAATTAATTGCCGACAAGAGTAATTATTTACGTAATAACAATTTCGCCATGGCTTTAAAACCAGGTGGAGACGGACAGCCCCTTGTTACAGAAATAATTATTGTCAAATATTAATTGCTGCGGTAAGCCATTACGACGCTCAACAAATTACCTGGAGGATTAACAAAGAGGTCACAGGCTTCCCAACAATTTGCTTTCTTCAAAAATAAAAGAAGCGATAGCAACCGTTACTACTCCCGTATTGTTCGTTTATGGCGCATTCGACGCATCGTTAGCATTATGGGAAGAGCAGAAAATTATGTTAGGTTATGTTGCAAAACTCGCGTTAAAACGCCACGCAGGTTTAACGGTTATCAGCTTCTGGCTTAGCACAAGCTCTGCAGGTAATATCTCCTCCTGCTCTGACACCTGCAAATTCAGTTTTAAATATTATCTGCATTATAACATTTAATTATAATAAAGTATAAATTATCACCTTTATGTTACGTACTTTCCCTGCAATTCTCCAACAAACTCTTCTTAAAAGTCTTTTTCCTCTGTTACTTAATGTAAATTGAGATAAGCATTTGTAGAAATGCTTTTATTACAATGGGAATATGGGAATAGAGTAGACAAGCGATGGTAAAATCCTTTAAGAACAGGGTACTATGTGATGACTTTGAAATTATCTTTGCATGGCCAGGGCATTAAAAACGAATAACGAGTTCCCATTTGAGAAAAGTGTAAGAATTTGAAGCTTAAAACCAATAACAATAAATATCTTAGAAATGGTTAACTCTAGGGAGAAAAAATTTAAGTTCTGTTGCTTTGCAAGATTTACAATTTTTGTCTTGCGATTATCGAATTTTTCCTCAGAAAATTGTAGATATAAATTTTAAATTGTCACAAAGGTCTAGAGAAGGCTTTTAAATGCCATGTGTGCTGCATTTAGCCCCCCCCCCCTTTTCTGCTTAAATTGTCGGCAGTATTTCAACAAAATATAGGCAAAAATCTGATGTGTTGCACTCACATGACTTTCTCTACTCTTGTACTAACCATTCCTACAAACTGTTATTCCTATATCTTCTTCGTGTTAAGATAAACATTTGTATAACTTATCTTATTGCTTATTTCCTTGTAGGTACAAGGGAAATATTAGAATACAGTAGGCTTTGTGCGATAGTCAAATGTTTTAAAGCTTTGGGATTCTGTTGCCTTTGCCCACTTAACATAAGAAAATGAACAACGATGATCCTTTTCACGAAAGTTCTAAGCTTTCCGAAACTCACACACATAACAAGGAATATCTCCGAAATGGTTCACCCTACAAGAAAATTTATTTGGATATAAATTGTGTATTTTAGCAAGATCTACATTTTTGTACAGTACGATTTGGTCTATCTCTAATGGTTTACCAGTTATGCAAAAGTCGTCCAGAGTAAATACGACTACAGGGGCTATAGCCAGAAAATTCAAGATATACATTTCATTTGTGATAAAAAGATCTCAAACATATGACATTTTAATCAAAATCGTTAGAGCCATTTTCAAGAAAATCAAAATTTTCAAAAAATGTTCCATGTAAAGGGTAGTATAGGGTGGGACTATTTGCTTCAAAATCTTCGTGTCGCATCCTTGAAAGACATTAAAAAATAAGCATAGATTTCGCATTTACTTTTGGGGAAAAGAGACTCACTTAAAAAAATCGATGTGTCGCATATGTGCAGGGTGTTGAATTAGTTCAGTGAGTTTGAAGAGGGTTTACAGTAGACTATGGCAGTAATAGTCTGTCTTGTTTAAACAACATTTTATATCCTTCTTGGAACTATTAATCCTAAATTTTGTTCACTGTTATAAACACACACACACAAGCATGGACATTTTCAATTCAGAGGGCATCAAAAGTCGTATTTTCATTAAAAATATGGAGATAGAATTTTTAGATGAAACACTATACTTTCTCTACTTAGCATAGATAAAGGTAGAGAAAATAAAAGTAAAACTCCTGGTGCATCTATCAGCTTTGTCTACCCGTAGTCACATATTAGTATAGCTTCCTTGAATTTGTTTATAAAATTTAATTTTCTGTGTATTTTCTGTTAGTCCTGATACATGTTCCTTCTTCTTTTTCTGTTGAGCCTTCTCTTACACTCCTAGGACTTACAAGTTGACGCCTTGGGTCAGATGCCTGTCGAGGAGCACACGAACCTTGAATCAGAGAGAGCAGCCCGAAACTTGGTGTGAGAATGAGAAAGGAGTTGATATGAAACGAGGACGATATGAATGAAAGGAAAGGTGATATCAAGGGCTAGAACAAGAATGTGGTCTTTCTTCGTTATTAATAATGAATAAAATAATACCTACAAGAATAGAAACAAGAGAACGTTTGATATGCACACATTGGAAATTACAATCAGATAAATAATATACTTTTTCAGATGACCAAGTTCTCTCCAAGTTAATGTAACAAAATTAAACTATATCTTACAAAAGTATAATATGAAAATATCTATCCCAAAAGCAAAAGTAATGACAATGACTGGGAAAAGTAACATTAGAGCTAATATAGTTATAGATAATGATATAACAGAACAATTAAATACTTTCAGATATTTGGGATATGAAATATCATTATATAAAACAGAGACTTGGAAGAAAATATAATATAAATGGATGTATAAGGAGATATGTGGGAAAAGACATTAATAAAGAAATCGAGATTGGACTACATAACATCGTCTTGATGTATGGAAGTGAAACATGGGTGATAAGAGCAAGTGATAAAAGATGTATTGAAGCAGCTGAAATGAGATTTTTAAGGTCGGTATTAGGGATGAGTTCTAGAGACCAAAGAAGAAGTGAAGAAACTAGAGAAGAATTGAAGATACAAAATAGTACGAAAAAAGTCCAATCATAGATATGTAAAAAGAAGAAGAAGAAGAAGAAGAAGAAGAAGAAGAAGCAAAAGTGATGTATCAACTATCAGCGTCCTAATAAAAGAATCATGACAAAAATGACATATAATGATGAATACAAAATAAAAATGCTAGTAAAATTCACAAATACAGATGAATCCACAGAACTTCTAGCTCTACAGTCCTTGATGAGCTTTGGCCTCCTGCACAGTCCTCCTCCACAAATCTCTATCTTTCACTTCCCTTTTCCACCCCTAATTCCAATCTTCCTTAAACATCTGTTACACCATCTAACCATCTTGTTTTTGACGTATCTTTTGTCATTTTTTCAATATGCCCTAGTCATCTTATTCTTTGTGACTTTATAAACCTCACAATGTGCTACTTATCTTTCACTTCTTCCAGGTCATAGTTACATCTTATTTTCCATTGCTCTTTATTCTTTATTGTGTTTTTCTTTCAAATGTTCGTAGTATTTTCTCATCCGTTTTCAGGTTCTATAGATACTCAAAATATACAGAACTAAGCATGGCAAAAGCCAGAAATAAAGATGAATTTATAAAAAAGAGCGAAAATATCAACATTACTAAATTCATGGTTAGTTTACCTTTCATAATAATTTAAAAACTAGGCGCTGGGTGATGACTTTGAAAGTCCATTTTATTTCCATGTCCAGCACATAAAAAGAAAAGGGATAAACATTTTCAGTAATTTATTCACTCTACAAACAGTATCTGTCATAAATTTGTGTGTTTTAAAGTGATCTACATATCCTGATTTTGTCTACCTCTTGCGGTTTACCAGTTATACAAAAACCATCCAGAACGTAAAGGATTTCCGAGAACATTCCTAGAAAATTCAAGATATATATTAAATTTGTCAGGAAAATATCTTAAACATGAGGTATTTTAATCAAAGTGGCTAGAACCATATTTGGTAAAATCAAAATTTTCGAAAAATATTCTATGTAAAGAGAGAGTATTGTGGCTTGGGGAGTTTTCTTGGAAGATGCTAAACTTAAATAGCAAGTTTGGTATTCAGGGATTCCAAAACATGTATTTCCGTGAAATCTTGATACCAAATTTTTGGGTGGAATGCAATACTTCTCCTGCTTCACATACGCAGAAGAAAATGTAATGTGATTTTCTTAATGGAAATTGTTAAAGCTGTTCTTGAGAAAATAAAAACTAACTTAAAATAAAATAGTGAACCAAAACTAATAAAAGCCTCAAGTTTAGAGTACCTGAATTAAAATGTCCATTACAGAACAAATGACCTGCTGTGTGAGTGATTCAGTGTTTAAAATGCTCATCTCTAATACTAAGGTGTTTCTGTACACTTGGCTGTAATTACTTGCTTATATAAGCTGGTAGTAATTACCCCACCTTGGTGATAGAAAGTTAATATTCCATCCAACAACTTCGCTTGCAAAGCCGTAATTTACAGTTGGCAGAAATTCCCAAGACAGGTGAAAGTCCCGGCAGGTGCAGGATAGCAACTTCATCAACAATAAATAATTCATTGTTTAAGATGCATATTGTTGTGTTGGACCATTTTGAATGTGTAATCACTTTCTGGAACTTGTGCATACTTTTTAAAAATTTGATTGAGTTAAGAATGTTTATAGGTTACTTTACCGCAAGAGCCTCCTTGGTCACCACCACCACCGCCACCGCCACCACCACTGCCACCACCGCCACCGCCACCACCACTGCCACCACCGCCACCGCCACCACCACCGCCGCCGCTATCTTTTCTTCGATAGGCCAATGTTTCTTTTGTCTATAGGTTTAAATTTTAGTAGCAATGTTGGGATGTGATGATTTTTTATTATAACCCCGTGTTATTTTTATTTATTTTTATATTGTTGTATCGTCTAATTTGCATTAAAAATACGTGTTTCTTCCTATATCTTCTTTTTTATCTCATAAAGATTGCCTGCGATGTTCCGTATTAGTCTCATTTCTGCAGCTTCTATTTTTCAGTCTTCATTGTTAGCAGTTCCTATATGAAGTATAGAGCAACATAAGCACCCATTACTTTATATCATGTTAGTTTAGTTTCTTTCTTAGCGGTTATAAGGTTTCTTTTTATTGTACCGTATTGTACTGCACCTTATTATTTTTTGGATAGGCAACACTTCATACCCTAAAACAACAAGGTCGAAATTACCGTGCTTGGCGACCATTTGCTAGCCATGCAAATCTAGCCTGCTCTTCATAGGAAAATAGACCTTAGCAGCGCATGCTTTTGGAATGGACTGCTGCTAAGGTTCATTTTCCCATGAATAGCAGGCTAGATTTGCATGGCTAAAAACAGTCGAGAAGCACACGAATTTCGACCTTGTTGCTTTCAGAGTATGGAGTGTTGCCTATATCCAAATATAATACAGCACAGGCGAACCACCTGGTATTACGAAGCACTGTTCTATGTACTTGAAATGATTTTACTTGTTCTATCATTTTGCCTTGGAATTACATTTTGCTCTAATTGAATAGGATCCTAAAATTTCAAGTTGTTTGTTTTAGAAGATATCTGAAGTGCTTAGTGTGTATTTTTTACACACATTATTTTATTGCATATGGCTTTTGCAAATTGTCTTTTGAGGTTGGATATTAGAACCTGCTCGCCTGCAAATACAATTTATGTAAAACCCCACTCTTAATATTAAAATAGTTCCTAATTTGTCTCCTGTTTGTTAAGGACGTCATCTATGTTAAAAAGTCGTGCCTGAAGGTAGTACTTTTCTTACCCCTTAATTAATTGTTTCTGTTACAAAATTATTTTAATTTTTTTGTATTATGTAAGCAGGGGAAGTGTTGCATTCGACAGAAAAATTTGGCTTCGAGAACTCACTGGAAATATATGTTTTAGAAGCCCGTGTGTGTCTGCAAACAATATAACTCAAAATGGAAAAGTAGGTTAAATACCACACTTGGTTTTAAGTTCACCATATAGATGTTTTGCAAGAACATTTTCCCACCCCAAACTATGTTTTACTTGAAAAATGTTTCGAAATGTTTGTATTTCAAACACCTAGCTCTAACGATTTTGGTTAAAGTCCTATATTTTTAAGATATTTCCAACAAAAATGAGCAGCTTCTAAAGCACTCTTCTTTCTGGATGACTTTTGTAAACTGGTAAATCGTAAGAGATAGACAGATCTTACTAAAATGTATAATTAAAGCATAGAATATCAAATACATATTTTTGTGGAGTAGACAATTTTCGGAATATTCTTTGTTATTGTTTTAAACTTTCAAATGTTTATGCTTTTATCAAATGGTAAATTGTTATCCTTTTGTTTTGTATTTTCTATTCTTGAACATGCAAAGAGAATGGAATTTCAAAGCTATAACACAGGGACCAACTATGAAGGAAGTATTTAATAAAACGATATCTTGAATGTTTAGCGAGCCCAAATGACCTAGCTGTCGACGAGCCCTTAAACGAATACAAATGTTTATCCGGATGAATATGATTTGGAGGAATGAGCGCTTGTAAAGATTGAGTGGGTGGAAAAAGTCTTGTGAGTACAGCACATCGGATATTTTATTCCTGAAATTGTTGATTAATTATAGAAGTAAATGGTGGTAGGGTTTATTTTGTTAAATTCTTTTGTATTGTAACACAATATTACTACAGTCGCCCAACCTTTGTTGCTAACTGATGTATGCAGGGAACACAATGGAAGCTGTTTGTGGAATTTTAACACACCTCAATATGCGGCATATCAAGAAAATATTTTATGAAAATGAATTCGCAGCGGAAGGAATCCGAAGAACTGGCCGTTAAAGTACGCCATTACCTGGCCGAGAGGGATAATGCCTGACGGACGACCAGACAGTTACCGACGCTGCGAGATTATTTGTGGGCGTATTCACAAACGTCCGACCTGTACATAAAGGTGTTCATGTTGAGATCTCACTCACGAGGTCTTCTTTTTGTAGCCATCTTTCTACCTCACACGTCAAGAAACATTATTATACTTTCTCGGAAGGTTTTTTGTTGTGTCGGCTGCAGTGTTGGCTGAGGAGAGCACCTTCTGATTAGAGGCCTCACAGCTCATCATATGTGTGAATGATAATATAATAATTTATTACTCGTAGCGCTGTGAGCTCAGCCGCCCAGCCACTTGAGTTATGCTGACAACCAGTTTGGGGGTCAGGGGGTCCTATACATCATACCGTCGTTTTTAACACCTATCTGGCTCAACACCAACAATGTACATTTTGGGAATCGTAAACCAGTACTATGAACATACCAAACTATTTTTAAAAACACATAGCTTTTTAGCTTCGGTTTTGACAGACGATAAGGGATCTAGTTGCTAGGTAGTTAGTCCTTACTCGGGGATATGATAATTCCAAACATCAGGGACGGACGTTGATTAAACACGTGATAAATGAGAATACCTTGACTTTAAAATCAAATTATATGGTAATGGAAGGAAAGTTTTACGATAAATTGCGCACTCAATTACGATAAAAGAGTAATGAGACATAAACGCTTGGATGCTGATAATTATTCATCATATACGTAACGCATACCAACTTAAAAATATCTATGCGTAATAACTTTATACTATAATAAACTATTAGCTGTGCAGTACACCATTCTATAACCAAGGAATTGAAAATAACGATAAAGAATTCGTTCCCAAAGCCACGAGTAGCATACAACTTTCACCTAATCAAGTTGCGATAAGCATCCGATCCAATGAAGCCATGTCTCTTATGAGTAAAATCAGCGATGCAATAGACCAAATATTAGGGATATCTCCAACAAATTTGCTGAATTTATTCTACACAGTTGGGAGGTTACAGATAAGCAGAATGAAAAATTGTTTTTTAATATCTGAGGCCAAAATGCTTGTGATAGATAAACCTATAGTAATTTTTTAATGTCACAGTATTCTTAATACGTCGCCTAGTTCTAAGGTTCAGATACAATTAAAAAATAAGTCAACTAAGAAATATAAAAATATTATTTGCATAGTTTTTGATTCAACTACTGATTTTCCGTAATAGTTAATGCTTGTGTGAACATTTGTGAATATTTTTATGCATAAATGATAGGAATTTCATTTTCATGCGTGTATTTCTTCATTCCGGCTCACAGATCCAGTATTATCTTATTTAAACCTTGTAATTATAACACAGAACTAATACGAAAATGCTCTAACTCATAGCATCACTTTAGTATTAAAGTAAATGAGCCATGCAAATATAAATGGTTCCTATTGAATAAATAAGTAGTTTTAACATTTTTAAAAGTATTCCAAAATTGTAATAATAAATACATCTGAAGCTAAGAAGTGCAAATACATTGAAATGACAGTTACAAAATTAAAATTTAAGCTGACTACTCCACTCATACGTGACTTGGTTGAAATCAACCAATCATGTGCATAACAATTTCAAATTTCAACCAATGACAGCCTTCATTCGCCAAACAATTATCAAATTTCGTCGTTACCTCCTCTGCTATTCGTATACCATAACCAGATTAGAGAATCTAGCTGCACTGTTCTACAGATGCGCAACAGTTTATGTACTTTGATGTAACAGAGCTGCTATTCAAATGTCAAAAATGGAGAACTCTCGCTTCGGTAAAGCTTCTAATGCTGAAACAGATGAAATAATTCGAAGAGGGAAACCTCAGAACACAGAATACAACAAAAAAATATACTTTGAATCAGTTTGAAAAATTTTTTATTGAACGGAATTATAAATTAACAGCAGATACTCCAAGTTCTCTCATTGCCAACATTTTAAAAAATTGAAACATCAATATAAGAATCTTGTAGGCCGTGCCAATGAACGCTGGTGTATATATTCATGCTAGATGTTTCTTTTAAGAGGCTAGTAATTACAATACAGCATTTAAATGACGTTTCATAGGTCATATCATTCTTTAATTGGTGAAATAGTCTTAATAAATACAACTCTAGATAGTAAAATTCTCTAGATAAATAGTAGCTTTTCCAAGTTAATATAAAGTGATAGATTCTTAAAGAAAATATAACTTTATTGAACAGTCGTAACAGTTGTTTCGCGTTTATGGAACTGAAGCTACATACAATTATCGGATTTATGCGTAAATATATGTCATTACTGCAAGCACTGTATCCTATGATAAAGGGAACAAGAATTATCATTTAATATTCATGAGATGTTATAATACGCGGGAATAAATAAATTACAGAGTGCTACTAGAATAACACAAATATCATAGCAGTAATAGCTCTTTAGTGGTGTTCTAAAAAACATGTGTTCTAAGTGCACTTCCAATCCATTCAATGTGAAAATTATTGCCCTCAGAGGCAGTTGTTCTCTTAACCACATGGCTGTAATTTTTATTTTATATATGTTAATGTTGTTACTGTTCTTATATTTACTTTCTCTAGTGGTAAGTAGAAGGAAGTATTGTATTCCACCGAAAAAGTCGATGTCGAGATTTGACCAGGAATATTATATGCTTTGAGACTCCCTGAATCCATTAAAAGCATTTTTAGAAAAAGGTCCGTGTGTGTGTCTGTGTGTGTCAGTGTGTCTGTCAGCCTATAGACAGCATAACTCAAAAGCGAAAAGTCGGTTAAAAACCAAAGTTAGCATTTAAGTTTAATGTCTTTCAAGCATGCGACACGAAGATTTTGAAGAAAATAGCCCCACCCTAAACTACCCTTTACATGGAAAAGTTTTTAAAAATTTTTATTTTCTTGTAAATGCCTCTAACGATTTTATTTAAAACACCATGCGTTTAAGACATTTGTATGACAAATGAAATGTATATTTTGAATTTTCTGGCTATAGCCTATGTAGTCCTGTTTACTCTGGATGACTTTGGAATAACTCGTAAACCGTAAGAGATAGACAAAATCTTAATATACAACGAATGTAGATGTCACTAAAAGACACAATTTATGTCTGAATAAATTTTTTGTAGAGTGAGCCATTTCGGATATATTCCTTGTTATCTGTGTCAGTTTCGGAAACCTTCACACTTGTGAAATAGAACAAGTTGTTCATTTTTTATATGTTAAGTGTGGAAAGAGAAGGGTATCTCAAAGCTTTAAAAGATTTGACTATCGCACAAAGCCTACTGTATTCTAATATTCCTCTTGCACCTACAAGGAAATAAGCAATAAGATAATTTGTACAAATGTTTATCTTAACTAACACGAAGAAGATATACGAATAAGGGTTTGTAAGAATGGTTAGTACAAGAGTAGAGAAAGTCATGTGAGTGCAACACATCAGATTTTTTGATCTGTGTTTTGAAAGTTAGAATAGTCAGTAGGTTCATGTGCTTTTATTTATTAAATAATGATTTTAATAGCCATAGTACTATATGGGGTTGTAAGCATACCAACGCAAGAGGTAAAATAGTGGAGCAGCTCTTGCACAACGAAAATCTCAATATGCTTAACGATACCTCACAAACTCACTTCAGTACAGCCAACGGTACTTCCAGTGCAATCGACTTAACATTAATCACTCCTGATATCCAAGATAAATTTGAATGGACAGTCGCCAAGCAATTACATGGCAGTGACCATTTCCCAATTTTATTAACTAATGCAAATAGCATTCCTTTAAGTTTTAACTGTCAGCCACGATGGAATTTAAAATGCGCAAACTGGAACAAGTTCAGAGCACACGTCTCTGACAATTTATCCTATCTAACATCCCCCATGAATTTCAGTCAGTCAGATACTGACAAACTAGTAAACTCGTTTGCAGAAGTGATTTTCAATTCCGCCGAGGTCACTATTCCTAGGATATACCCTGTTTCTAGGAAGACTGTATGTTGGTGGAACGAAGAATGTAAAACAGCGATAGCATTAAAAAAATAAAGCCTATTATAAATACAAAAGGCAACCTACCCCCACACACAAAATCGAGTTTCAAAAAGCCAGAGCTAAAGCACGTCAAGTAGTAAAGCACAGCAAGAAAGAGTCCTGGCTAACATTCGTGTCCACTGTAAACAGAAAAACCCCGTCACGAGTGGTATGGCAAAAAATTCGCAAAATACGGGGATCTTACGATGGAACACATAATATAGTTTTCCACAATTATACAACAAACACTACAAGTACTGACCCCCAAACCATAGCAAACATACTGGCGCATACTTTTGCAGAGGCCTCAAGAGAAGAAGCTTGCGAAAGCAAGGCGACCCACTGCTACCAACCTGACGAAAATAACCAAGAAAACTACAATGATAACATTACTTTCACAGAATTCATGGAGGCACTTGAAAAGAGTAAATGCTCCAGCCCTGGGCCGGATAACATTCCTTACATAATGTTAAAATCCTTACCGCAAGATGGACTGGTTTACTTTCACGAAATCCTTAATTATATATGGAACTCAAGAACTTTTCCTAAACAGTGGCGCACAGCAACTATAGTACCCATCCCCAAACCAAACAAAGATCTTACTTCACCTGAAAGTTTCAGACCTATAGCCCTCACCTGCTCTATGTGTAAAATACTTGAAAAAATTATAAATAACCGATTGCGTTGGAAACTAGAGAAAATGCAGTTCTTCACCGAACTTCAAAATGGTTTCCGCCAGTTTCGATCCACCACTGACCATCTTTTAATACTTGATTCTGAAATAAAAGCTGCATTTACACAGAAACAACATCTCATGGCAATAAGCCTAGATATAGAAAAAGCGTATGATAAAATTTCACGAGCTTACATACTCAAAACAATACGTAACATCGGTATCCGTGGTAATTTGTATCACTTTATTGACAACTTCCTTCAGGAATGGAAAATTAAAGTTCGCTACAAAGGAACCATGTCAAAAGAAGAATCCATTAATAGAGGTGTTCCACAGGGATCAGTAATCAGTGACACACTATTTCTCATAGCTATCAACAGTATAGTAAGCAGTATTACACCACCTGTAAAAGGTATACTATTTGCAGATGACCTAACTATCTTTTGTAAGGGGAAAAACCCCTCTACTACTGCAACACTTCTTCAAGAAACACTGGAAAATCTGCACACTTGGACTAATCATGCTGGTCTTAACTTGTCATATCATAAATCGAAATGCATATGCTTCTCCAAATCACCATGTAAAGTCCCAAACCCCACAATCTGCGTGGATAACAAGCTAATCAACTCAGTGAAGGCTATCAAAATTTTAGGTTTAACGTTTGATGCAACTCTAAGCTGGAAACATCACATTGATGATATGAGAAATGAATGCCTCAGAAGATTAAATGTACTAAAAACCCTAAGCTGCAAAAACTGGGGTTTTGATCTCAGTACCCTCAAACGAACGTATCAAGCTCTCATTAGAAGTAAACTCGACTATGGAGCCCAGATCTACAATACAGCTAAATCTTCAGTTTTAAAGAAACTAGATACAATTCAAACAGCAGCTCTAAGAATATGCTTGGGAGCTTACAGAACCAGCCCTGTTTCTGCCTTAACAATGGAAACCGACGAACCACCATTGAACGTCCGCAGAACAGATGTGAGCCTAAAATTCGCCCTTAAAACTTTAGCAAGACCCGAATCAATGATCTACCAGTACGTCCTCCCAGAAACGTCCAACCAACGTTTACAGGCTAATTCACAAAAAGAAATGTCATTTAAATCTAAAATAAGCAAATGCATTGAAGAATATAACATAGAAGTTCCTGCCATAATGTCCAGAAAGTTTCATTGTCTACCACCTTGGAGAATACCAACTGCTCAACTAAATTTGAATATTACAGCTTACCATAAATCCCATACAGATGCATCTTGCTATAAACAGCTGTTTCAAGAAATAACAAATGCCTACCCTAACCATACATTTATCTACACTGATGGTTCCAAAACGGACAGCGACAATGGATGTGCCATAATTACCCCAGATAAGAAACTTCAGCTGAAACTCCCTAAATATTATTCCATATTCTCCTGCGAACTTTGTGCACTTAAGCAAGCTTTAACATACATCATCCAATCTAGTGAGAGTAAATTTCTTATAATTTCTGATTCATTAAGCTCTCTCCAAAGTCTCAGAGATCGTTCAACTGACCTCCAACTGCTTCAAGATATCCACAGTCTTTATTCCATTGCTCTAAATAAAAAGAAAATAGTTACTTTCATTTGGGTCCCTTCACACTGCGGCATTAAGGGCAATGAAGAAGCGGACAAAGCTGCTAAAGAAGCAAGTCGGCTAACATACACACATGAACACCAAGCAGTACCTTATCGTGATATTACAAAGTACTTCTCCAAACTAATAAAAACAAGATGGAAACAGGCCTGGAATCAATCGCCTCCAGAAAAACTACACATGGTAAGGAAAGGAGACACCAATTCTTCCCCTGTCTATTCTCTTAGCAGGAAAGAGCAGGTGATTATCTCACGTCTCCGCATTGGTCATACAAGGTTAACCCACTCATACCTCCTCAGCAAAGGCCAGCCACCACAATGTGAAGTCTGCAACACCCGCCTCCTCACAGTAAAACATCTCCTCACAGAATGTAAGCAATACGCTACACAACGACAGCTTCATCACATCACTGGAGACTTATCCACCACTCTGAACACGCCATCCAACTGCAGAAGGGTGTTATCATTTCTCAAAGGTACGGGCTTGCATGCGAAAATATAATATGAAACATACTTGTTGTACTGATTTGATTGTATTCTCATGTTTTTGGTAAAATAATTGTACTAAATTTATTGTATACCGCTGTATTCCATAGAATAGTCGCGATATGACTTAATTGTTAAAGCGACTCTAAATAAATTAAAAAAAAAAAAAAAAATTCAATCAGTTACTGTGTTTTTTCCTCTTTTGTTTGCTCGCTAAACTGATACTTTTGTGGGAATCCATTCTAGCAGATATGACATTACTTGTGGCATTTAAAATAAGTCGCATTTTAGCCTTTTATTTAACAACATAAAATGTGATGAATAAAATCATTATAACATATCAGTAATTTGGAAACATATTATACATGGAGTACGAGAAGTGCTTCGACTGTGTACAATGGAATGGTTTATGGGATATAATGGAGTACCAGCACTTTTAGTAGAAATAAGAAAGGAAATGTATAGAGGAACTACTATAAAAATTAATGTAATGATTAATATTAGTGACTGCACATTAAAAATAAATCAGGGAGTTAAATAAAGATGTCCATTGTCCACAATTTTATTTAACTGCTATATAGACGATGCTAACAGTAAATGACAAAATAGTTTTAGTAGGCATCTTAGTATTGAAGGTGAAATAGTGGACACTATTTTGATTTGAAATTTGCTTTAAGGAGCTCAGACCAGCGCTTCCCGCAGTTTCTATGCAAGTAGGTATGGATCCAGACAAGCACCTTTACAAGTAACAGACAAGTAAAGGTAAAATATTCCAGACACATATGTAAGTCGCCAGTGGACATGTGTATTAAGATGGCATACTGAAAGACAAAGACAAAGAACAGCAGTAGTCGTAGCTTCACACGAGGCAATGTAAGCTGACATATATTATATTATGCATGTGTCTTATTTGCAATGTGATCAATTCTGCAGCGAGGCACTGGAATTGCAAAGCGCGACTCTGCTCTTCTCCGTAAATTATTGCAGGAAGACAGTGTTTCTATTCCACTCAACTGGCTGAAGCGAGGCATGGAAAGGCTGGTGGGAAAATTTCAGTGAGCCTTAATCAGGCATACCAAACAAACAAATGAAATCTCACATCGGCAAAAGATGTGAGGAGGTGTCAGTTATATAGTTTGCTTTCATATGTTCTTTGATTTGATGACTACGAGACTTTTATCATCATCAACATCATCATCAACTTCTTCTTGCACTCAAATATTAGACCCAATGGACCGTTACTATTCCAAGGCTGGATTCTTAATCATCTTAATCAATTGGACATATATACATATACTTAACCTTTTTTTCACTTTACAAAACTCATAATTTATTCAATCTGAAGTTCTTAGAGGGCACTATACCGCTGATTTCTTGTGCAATTGCAGCAGCATTGTACGATATTACTGTCAAACTATATTCACTTATTATAATCCTATGGCTTATATTCTGCATAGGTTATGCTTCCCAAAGTATCAGTCTTGCCAATGTCTTCTACAATCCTATTCTTGTGTGCATTCGTATTGTGGATGCCCCATAATTTTATTTATTCCGCTTGTTTTATTTTGTTTGCGGATTTTCTGATTGATGTACGCATTTCCTGACGAAAAGTTCACAATTCTTTCTTGCTCATCCATTTACTTAATGACCCAGGCTTTCTTTAGCAGGTAATTTGACATCAGCATTAAGTTGAATCTATTTATATGTTCAACAATCTCTTTAAATAATGTATTGTGATAGAGGCAAAGGTTACCGTGATGATAATATCAATAATGGTGATTATAACAACAACAACAACAACAACAACAAAGTTATTGATATGACAACCTTGACGAGTTATCACCGACCAACCCGATTTTCAGCCTCATGCTTACAAGATTGAGCAATCAGCTGACTCAAAAATGAGCCCTCGGTAGGAAAAAAATACCTACTGCGTATTGTTAATCCAGAAGAGGTATTCCTACAAACAAATTCTACTGTTCCTTATTAAATGAATAGGCGTATGTTACTAAAACCATAACACTAGAAAATAATTAAACGATTTCAGTGTTAGCGGCGCCTTCACCTTCACTCAATCAAATCAAGTCAAATGAAAGTAAAATCAAACCAAATCAAATCAATGTGGTCAGCTTCCTGCTTCTCTTCTATTAGTTTTAGAACTCATAGAACACAGCTTTCGTAGCCTCTCATAATATAATTCCTAGGGCGTCTCCTCTATACAGAGGATACAACCGTTGCGTCCTCCAGCCGCAGCCACGGAGGAGTGCAGGTACCCAATGCTGGGTGAGATCATCGGCACATTTGTGACAGAGAACTCAAGAATCGCACTATCTTTGAAAGGTAATTATTTAGTTGATATAATAATTTTGACAATATTACAACCCATAGTATTTGACTACAATACGATTAAATACAACTCTGTTGAGAAACCGTGTGAAGTATTTCAACTGTCTGCAGCAGGAGTGTGAAAGTGAGGCCGTTTTTCTCGCGATCATCGTTCTCTAACGGTGCCACATTAGATTTAAACGCAAACTCGTGTAAAACACTGTCGACGGAGATTAACGACGTATATTATAGTATTTAGCATATTCCGCATTTGCGTATAGCTAATAATTACATAATTGTGCAAGAGTTTCAGTAAAATAATTATCATTAGGGGGGCTCGCGTGACCCCGGGGAGGAGCACTTGGTCACGTCAGCCCCTCCTCGTTACCAGAAACATATCGACCCAAAGATTTCTATAATTTTCACGGAGATCGGTTTTGTTTATTGTTCACTATAATGTTTATCACAACTGTTTAATGACAACAATAGTAATCTGATGGCCACTGCGACGGGCAGCGCGTATTTCTTTTAAATTTATCCAACATCTGTGCGTGCAGACACGCAACCTCAGGTCAGGCACAAAATTAATGAGCTCAGTTCGAAAATTTCATGCAGGGGTAATTTTAATTTGTTCTTTGCTGACATGGCCGTTCAGAATCTACATCAGTGTGGATAGGTCAATTGTCCTCAGTGCTTTTCTAAATGTATCAATAAACTAAAGGGACAAAACTTGACCACACGTCTGGAACTGTATTAAATACTCTCCAGTGACAAGTTCTGTATATCACAACATTAAGACACTCAAACATATGTTAACATCTATTCTGGAAAATATCCTTACAAATGTCTGTTTTTCTTTATCGATTTCATGTTGATTGAGCTAACATTTTTTTTCTTTCCACAAGCAGATACAGGAGGCTTAGTAATTCCGTGCTTTTGTATGTTTAATGAGAAATAAAAGAATTATATAATGTGTTACACTCACATGCCTTTCTCTACTCTTGTACTAACTATTCTTATAAACTCTTATTACTCTATCTTCTTCGTGTTAGTTGAGATAAACATTGCAGAAAGCACCTTATAGTTAATCTCCTTGTAGGTACAAGGGGAATGTGGGAATATAGCAGGCTTGGAGCGACAGTCGAATCTTTTTAAAGCTGGTTACTATATGAAGGCTTTAAAATTACGTTCTGCTTGCAGGGCCAAGAAAGAAAAAATTAATAACGACCATCCATTTGAGAAAAGTTAAAAGTATTACAAAATTTACACAAATTACAAGGAATATCTCCGAAATGGCTCAGTCCACAAAATATACTTTAGGACATAGCTTCTGTTTTAACAAGATGTACATTTCTTGTACAGTAAGATTTGGTCTATCTCTCACGCTTTACTAGTTATGCAAAAGTCACCAAGAGTAAACAGAACTTCATGGGCTATAGCAAAAAATTCAAAATATACATTTTATTTACCATAAAAATATCTTAAATTATATCTTTTATTCAAAATCGTTAGAGCCAGTTTTGAGAAAATCAAAATATTCCATTAAAGGGTAGTTTAGGGTGGAAGAATTTTCTTCAAAATCTTTGTGTGGCATCATGAAAGATATTAAACTCAAATACCAACATCGTTTCCAACAGACTTTTCGTTTTTGACTTATTCTGTTCACACACCCAGACACACCCACACACACACACACACACACACACACACACACACACAAACCCACACACACCCACACACACACACACGGATACTTCTTTAAAAATGCATTTTTAACGCAAGGAACCTCGAAAGATATATTTTCGGTGAAATTTCAATATCGACTTTTCGGGTCGAATACAATACTTCTCTGTAGTCGGCTTGTTGTGCTGCTGCTGTTGTCAAGTAGATTTATTGTCAGTGTATTGGGATGACTGTAGAGACGCTTTTGCTAGGACCGGCTGTATGCTGCGATTTCCTGTTTGATTGTTGGGAGTTTAAAATCATTGTAGATGTATTATTACCGATGTACCAGGGGATCTTACCAATGGTTCGGAGAGTTTTGGTTTGAAAACGTTCTAGTATTTCGATGTTTGAGTTGCTTGCTGTATCCCATAGTTGAATTCCATATGTGCAAATTGGTTTCAGTATAGTTTTGTAGATGATTAGATATCCTTCATTTGGTAACCGATATTACGAGAGGAACACAAAAGCATTCTACTACTACTACAACTACAACCAGAAAAATCAGGAATAGCACAGCAGAGCCTCGACAATGATTTTATTTTATTCGATGAGGTCACACTTTTACACCACAGTAACCGACATTAAAACAGATGCGTAAAAGAGGTAATTGAAATTAAAGTGGAGCCAAATTATTTTAATAGGGAAAACGGCCTACGACTGAGCACAGCTTGGAGAATAATAGGTACTAAAAGAAGGCCATGAGTTTGAGGTGGCCGTTTATTTGTTATGCAGTTCCCGATGAAGGTCATACACTTGAGATGGCCACTTATTTATTAATTATTCATCTCGGCCATGGAGTTTAGTATGGCCGACGAATAATTGTATAAGTATTACACGGTTGGTAACCCGAGAAGCCCTGATTAATAATCACCACCGTGTTAGCTTCAAATCATTACAGCATTTGGGATGTCAGTCCTGACCAGTTGTAGTTGTACGACAATTACACTTGGGAACACCAACATATTTTGTAGGTGCAAGAGATGAGGAAGCATCTAAATCCAAAAATGGAGGCTGAAGAATGAGTCGGATGTGGAGTGTGAGAGGACGAGGAGTTGGATCTGATTAGAGCGGTTGCGAAAGGAAGAATGCCAATTGCTAAGAGCCCTACAGTCACATGAATCATGGGGAGGAACAGATGTTGTACACCCACACCTTGAGGTGTTGCTATGGAAATGAGGCGGCCAAGTGAAGAATCCGTCCGTCGGTCCGTCCGTCCGTCCGTCCGTCCGTCCGGCTATTAATTATCAGTGTTGTTAAAGTGTGAGAGGTCTGCCCACCAAGTGCCCAGCTGGAAACGTTAAACCCATTCCATTTTCATTGGGATGGGCAACTTATTGCACTCACCCACAACGAGTTCTTATCGGCTATGCTCTGTCGGCTTGAATAACAAGTGAACAAGACAAACGGCACACAAAATCTTTACGGAACTTAAACACGAGTATAAACAACCAAAACACCTTTAAAAGTTTCTAATTAAGATTTCTCATCTAAAAACTCAAAACAAGTTTACAGATAAACAACAAAAAATTATAACTTTACAAAAGAGCCAGACGATGTGAATAATGATATGAAAGTTCTGTTACCAAAATATAAAAGCATGATAGAAAATTACTAATATATGAGTTAGATGGGTTTTAACTCCTAAAAGGTCCTTTTCACTTTCTCTACTACGTTTAATAACTAGAGAAGCTATTCTATTCGACCGAAAAATTTGATGTCAATATTTCACCACAAATGTGTTTTCAGGCTTCCTGAATCCAAAAAAGCATTTTTATAAAAAAAGGCCCGTCTGTGTGTGCGCGCGCGCGTGTGTGTGTCAACAGCATAACTCAAAATACGAAAGGTAAGTCGAAAATCAAAGTTGGTATTTATATGTAATATCTTTCAAGAATCAGACACAAAGATATTGAAGAAAATTCCTCTACCCTAAAGTACCCTTTGCATGGAAAATTATTTTTTTATTGAGAAATGGGTCTAACGATTCTGACTAAAATGCTATATATTTAAGATATTTTTATGGCAAATGAAATGTATATTTTAAATTTTCTAGTTGCAGCCCATGTAGTCCTGTTTACTCTCGATGACTTGCAGAACTGGTAAATCGTAAAAGATATTTTAAAAGATTTGACTATCGCTCAAAGCCTATTGTAGGCCATGAGAAGGCATTTGATTTTCACGGTACTGCTTTATAGAATTAATAATTATACTTATTACTTGGGGATATTATATACATATTTTTGCTCGCTTTAATTAAGAAGATATATACTAGTTTGTGGAAATATCAGTCAGAAGATTTTTATATCCAGGAGTAATTAATTGCGATTTATTGAAATGTATACATTCCGTTGATTTCAAAATGGTGACATTTACGTTGATACATTTTCTAAGCCTTATATTTATGAACGAATATATGTAATTGTCATTGACAGGCACATTTAAGGGACGAATACATTTCAAATTGGGAAGTGGTCCACTTTTTGGTGCCCGTGGGATGATTATAAATTTACCGTTAATTTTTTCGGATGTTTTGAATTACAATTAAGTGTTTTGCAAGAAATTGGTTTAGAAATTATCTGTAACTTTGTACATTTTACACAATCATCTGTATAATACACTAAATTTTGTAAACAAATAAATAATTCTGAAATACTTAGCCGCCTTATATCCAAATTTTATAATAATTTTGAACATTATTATATTTAATCTATAAAATCATATTCTTTTCTAAATGAATCGAAGTAATATTATTAGTAACTGTTTCCTTGGCAAAAGTTAGACGTTTTATAGTTTTATATGATGAATAAATACAATAATATGTAAGCGTAGTTTGACTCTCAGCCCCTTTAAACTTACTGGAGCCACAAGATGCAATCAGAGAAAGTAATGATGGTGCTCCAGTGTGTATTGGGTTCTAAATTTAATAACAGCGATAAGTATTTTGTTTGCTGTAAAAATGTAAACCGTGAATCAAACACATACACACAAGTTGGTCCTTATCGCTGTGTGTAGGTTTATTGCCCAGCCATTTCATCCTCTATCTCTCCTCCCATCTGGATCCGGATGTTCGTTCCTACGTAGGAGGGGTAACAATTAAACTATGAAGTTATTATTAAAACAACAGTTTGGAACCAAACCGATACACTCCCTCAGGCAGAAGGAGCATGGAGGGTGGAGGGGTGGAAAAATATATAAAAAATGCTTTGATGTTTGTTGGAGATAAGAAGTGAAATTTCCACCACCCCTGGTGCCTATATAGTCGGCAGTAAATAATGGAATATTGAGGTGTGCGCTACAATAACATCTGTTGGGAGGCGAGGGGAGTTGCAATTAAACGTTGATTAAAAAGAAATCAACCGATTGGTAGAGCAGATAGGGGAAACCACGGTTGTCTGAGAATAAGGGAAACCACACTGTGCACGCTGTTCCTTGAGGAACGTATTCTTTATGGGGTGGAAGACCAATTCTAATGTAATTATCGTATGATGAAGTTAACTCACCCACATTTGTAGTGGGAGTAAATGCAAGAACGTTTCCGGAGGAAGCAATTGGTTTGTTTGTTTGCCGATCTGAACTAAACCAACTGAATGAAATATAAATTTAATTTCAAATATAGGATGAGTAACTGTAAGGTTTATAACATAAATGTTTGTGCGAAACAACCTTTTCATAGCTTTGTGTTTCTCAAAACCATAGGCAGAGATACCTACCAGTAGAGGTTAAGTAACGACAGGCTCAAGTTAGAACACGCCGAAGAGAGTTAACGGACCCTGGGACTCAAATTTGAATTTTCTATATTTTATAGGTCTAAATCACACACTTATTAAGGATGTCTGTTATGAACTACCACACAACGTTCCAGCACAATCTGTTTATGGTTTTGAGGCAACTAATTATTCAATTTATTTACAAAACGAGAATACCTTAATATTTAAAATACTCCTTGAGCATCAAAAATTGCCCGCCTCTGTACCATAGTGGTAGCGTATCCACGTCCAAGAGGACGCGAGTTCCAGTCTCGCCTTGGGTGAGTTATCCATATAAGGTTTTTTGCAAGGTTTTCTGAGAAGACGAATGTCGGGTAACTTAAATCTTTAGGACCTCAGGCTCATCTGAGCATCATTTCACCAATTTGATTCATTTACCGTCCGATATAACAGTACGTTGGACGACGTTAATTAAAAAAATGCATCAAATTTAAAATCACAACAGTTTTATTATTTTATAACCTCTAAAAACACCATAAAGACCTGCTAGGGAAAAGAGTTACTTTTAAAGTAATTAGTTTCTTTGCTTTGATGGTCATGACCTGCTGCATGTGTTTTGTCGGGTAGTTCCTCTCCTCAGATTCATATTTTAACCACTTCTTTCAGCTGATTTGATTGTTTTTGAGCCCTTTTTGGCCCATATCTCGTTTAAATACTACCGAAAACTTAGCAGTTGACGTTTAATTGTAGCAGACGTGGCGTTTAAAAGGTTTTAAAAATGGCGCAATCTAAAAACTTTCACTGCCAACTGATTATTGAAGGTTTGGTTAATATTTGTATGCATAAGCCTAAAAATTCTCAATGTCATAGTTTTAGATTATTTTTTGTCCTATGGTCGCTTAAGAATGTTTTAGTATATGTTATATATTGAGTATGTTTAACGGAATCGTTTATTGTGCAAACAATACGTTTAGAAGAAATAGTAATGTGGGTTTTGGAAAGGGGGAAAAACAAAGGACACACACACACACACACACACACACACACACACGCACGCACACACACAGACAGACACACACGCGCACGCACACACACAGACACACACACATGCTGTATTAACAAACTATATTCTGCAATTGTGGACGCCACTTTCATATGTGAATTTACAGTGAAAATAAGTGAAGATGCGGATTTTCGCGTTTACTAGAAAACATTTTAAAATTAGTTCAAGATGCTGCTATTATTATACTGGTGTTTGGGGAATGAGTCAGACTAAATAAAAATGTAGTTTTATGCGAAGTCGAAAATTATCAAAACTTCGAGTCTGGAGTAAATATTCCATGGTGAGATCAACTTTTTGATTAATCGTTATATTGAGAAAAATTCTTTTTTAATACATATTGTTATGAAAAAAATAAAACATAGAAGATCATTATTAAAGTGTGTTTTACGTTTTGTTGAACCTGTATGTTATGTTCTGGTAGGATGTTTAAATATGTAAACAGGTTACTGAGACATAACAATAATATTGTTGCCACATTTTCAGTTTTGTGATCGTCTATGTGTTGATTGGGTTGAAAACAAATATTAACTCTTAGAAGATATGAGTAGAGAAAATGAGACAACACCATGGAAGTTTTAGGTGTGCTTTTCTGGAAAATATTTGACACGAAGAATTGGAGTTCTGATGCTCTTTCAGACATTCTTGTTTTAAAAACTAAAGATACATGAAAATAATAATTAAGTCGTGGGTCTGTGTGAGCCTACTTAAACTGGCTCTCCGGAATGTTATCACCTATATTATGTTACATTGAACGACGGTTATGCTTCCAGAATATTACCCAGAAGTCTTAATTTGGCGCCCGAAAATGGAAGCTCCTTTGAGATAAGTAGTCAAGCAGCTAAGTCCGTTCTTGTAAGCAGAAGTAGAGTTTTTATGCAAATTTTTCTGGGAAATATACGAGATTGAGGAAGGGGAAAGCAGATGTTACCATAATGCTTAGCAAAGGCTGATGACGTCGGATTTTGTTCCTCTATTACGCGACAATTTGTACCTAACGGTCCGTTCTTCCCTTCAAATTACGCTGCCTTAGATACCACTCAACAAGGAAAATCCTCTTCTTTATAACGTGCAAACTAAATTACCACTCTACTCAATTTTCTTAAATCGCTAAGACAGTTTCCTTTGTTCGCTCAAGATGTATAGTGTTCGGACTTCAAGGATATGCCCCGTTACTCTTTGTTCTCACATGTATTAATGCTCTGAGATAAATGATCACACGTCACGTCACACATTGGGAAACAGGCGCCCTCGAACGATCGATGGTCTTTGGAAAACCTTTAAAGAGGAGTGGGAACTTCTGAACATAATTGCACTAGGCAAGAGACTTCTCAAATGACAACTGAGGTGCAGAGCGATTGCTCGGAAAAACGGACAACATTATTATGGTTATTTATAAGGTAGGAACAAAGTCAAGCTTGTTAGAGATAGAAAACAACCCTCTGTAATTAACTTTACATCACACAATTGAATTTGAACAATCACAGAATGCACATTACCAACTTATTTTGACAGGAATTCGCGCGCGACTGAGATACAGAAGAAATAATTCCACCTTGACTATAAGCAGGGCAGTAAACTTTTTAACAGCATTGTACAAACGGTCGTTACATCTTGAATTACTCTCGTAACACGCGATTTAGCCGTAATAAGTTCATATGGTTTATTACAATTTAAATATAAACAAACAACATAACTAAGATTTAATAATAGAGAAGGTAATTTTATTTCCTATTTCTATATTATTTATAAATACAAATATTACTAGAAAATCTACGTGCTGATACTTGAACACCTCTCCTAAATATTATTTCTTACTTAAATACAAGTGTTAATGTATGTGTCTTCCAAATTCCTTGCGTGTTTACACAACTTGGCATAAAAGAAACAACAATTCAGCTCAGAGTAAGTTTCATTTTATTTCCCGAGCTACTAAAAACGCAAACAGATAATTAAGGTGATGACAACCGCTTTAAGCGATTCTTGGAAGACTTAATCAGGTTCTGTCAAACGAAATAACTTAATTACATGGAACTACTTTACATTACTTCATAGTTCAGGACTGATTATTTTTAAAACGTAAGAAAAAGTTCACGCTCTCGTCTGTTACACCACAGTTATTTTTAAATTATAGGTACACTATCACCAACTTGATTTCGTGACGTCTTCCTGGAAAATAACATTTGCATCTGCCCAAGGCAACGTTGTTTATAAACGCAAACATGCGGAAAAGCAAGGAATGTTGGGAAAAAATTGAAAGAAATACAGCGCTTACACAATGTAACTCAGAAATAGAATAGAAGAGGAGTGAGGTGGGGGAAGAAGAAATATTCCACATTATAGCTTTCCTTCGCTTTTAGCTTTACTTCCAATGAAAAATATTGAGGGTATCCACATGTAAAATTTATAAATCTTAAACTTTTTTGAACAAAAATTTATAAAAAATTCGTACCTAAATACGTTTCTAAATTACATGCCGATTTATTTTATAGCTTTGAGAAAACTATTCTAATTAATGCTAATTGCTAAAAAAGTTCCACACACTAAGTATAAGGAATATTATTGCTAATTAGGACAAATTTCATGTAGAATTGGTCATTTTTCATCTTTTTTTCCAGAAGGATGCGAATAATTTTAATTTACAATTAATATTCAGTGGTTACTGTAGGGGTGATGTAAAATGAGATTTTAGTTTAGTACCTACATTTAAATTAAGAGAAGCGATATGGATAATAGTTTATGGGATGCTAGGTTTACTAATTTTCACAGTCTTTGGAGAAAGAATATTGAAATGGATGGTTTTTAACTCATTTTATATGTAACTAATATAACTATAATAATATTATAGTAGTCGATATTGAGGTTTCACGAATAATATATTTTGACGCCTTCTTTTTGGAAAAAATATCCATGTATTTGTATGTTTGTGTTTGTATTGTAACCAGTGTCAAAGTCCAGTAACTTTTTCTGTCACTTTATGTTCTCTTCTAAAACTGAGGCACAAAAACAAATTTTGTTTAATCTTTAAAACAATCTGCAGTTGTTCGTGACCTTGCAACTCATAGCTTTTCAGTCCACTCATAACCTTGACATACACATGTTTCTGTCTTTCAGTTCTCTCCGTGTAACAAATTGCTTCGATGATCACACTCACTTAAGCTGTTTCACACAACTCCGACGTGACGTTAGATGTCCCAAAATGTCTCTCTTGACGAAGACTGCACACACGCTTTCTGCTAACAGCTGTCTCGTTCAATATTCTTCCCTTTTGTCTCATAAAATTTTCCCTCTCTCGCCGTCCAGCAAGACTTTATAGGTGAGAATGACGCAACCTGGATTTCTCTGGGAATTCTCCTGTTTAATAACGCTTCCACAAACAAGCCGGCAGTCCAAGGTTCAGCAACATTCTCGAAACTCTTTGTTCTACCGCGTTCGTTGTTAGGTGTTTACTAGCCACCTAGTGGTATGAGGTAGCTTGATCTTGAGTCACTGAGGCGTGTACCCATGGCCGGCATCACACTATGTAGGCGTGGGTGCGCGTTCATGAACAATACAACACACCAAGACCTAAATGTAAACATATTGTTATGTTTCTGCTCTGTTTTTGCTTTGATGTTCATTATAAAGTACTAAAAAGGGTAAATTTTAGGATATTCTCCGTACAAATGACTTAATTCTCTGCTAATATGAATCAAGTTTTAAACATATGAAACAATATACTTCAATTTTTTGCATGAAATTTTAACTGCATGCACAATGAGTTGTCCAAAAGTCCTACATTTTTTAAAGAATTGTCCTTAATTTTGCATGGGTTACAGGTAAATTGCATCTATCTACAATGTTATTCAATGGATACTGTTATAAAATTTTGACTCGCTAGATGCAGTTTCCTAAAGTGCTTCGTTTATATGGAATGGACAGGTGCGTAATTAACACAGCTAATTAACACACTTAAAGGAGAAAAACTATCAAATTACTAATTAAGCATTTAAGACGGATGTGTTTCGACCTCGTAAGGAACAGATTGTTAACTGCTACCTGTTTAACACAAATAATACAACAAAGATTTTTTGGAC
This sequence comes from Tenodera sinensis, assembly GCA_030765045.1. Classification (NCBI taxonomy): domain Eukaryota; kingdom Metazoa; phylum Arthropoda; class Insecta; order Mantodea; family Mantidae; genus Tenodera; species Tenodera sinensis. The sequence goes on along the minus strand of CM060969.1, from coordinate 30,844,461 downwards.
ATTTCCGAGATCATTGTGGTTAATTATTTAATTTTTTCAATCCATAAGTCATTTTTTATGTTCTGCCACCATTCAGCTATTTCTCGCGACGTTATGGGAAAAGTATGAAATTTCAAAGCATTGAATTTATGTATCGCTCGGTTTTTAAAGATTTTACAATCGTTTCAGTCTCTTGTACCCCACTTTGTACCTCCATCTTCAAGTAAAATGAAACTATTTTTGCAAATTATTTATTTATGCCAACAAACTTACTGCTGGTGGTTTTTTAAACACACACACACACACACATACACACACACACACACACACACACACACAAGCCGTGTGTGGGAAATGCCTATGTGGTGGAATCAGGACTGAAAGATTCCCATCTAAAGATTACTTAAACCCGGGATATAAAGTACTTACAATTTGTAAGTTGCCCTTGGGGTATTTTATCTCTGGTATGAGATTCTCTTGTGGTCTACCGGGAAAGTACGAATCTGCTGGGGAATTTAACGTCATACTGGCAAGTTGGCCATGGCAGCTCAGTGGTTAAAGCGGAAGCTCGATAAGCGGAAGGTCCGTGGTTCAATTCCTGGCTATGGCATTAGATTTTCAGTCCTGATTCCATCGCTTATTTCTGCATTATCATTAATATTTTATAGGGCAGTTGTTTGTATACTTTTCATCTACTTAGGATTCAATATAATATGAATTTTACCATAGGAAAATGAACCTTATGGATTACAAACATTGCTGATTTTTTAAAAATATTTTTTCCTAAAAGTTTAATTAAGTTATTCCACAGTAGTGTTATTTAGGGCGATGTGTTTAGGATTTAGTGTATTTAAATGATTTATACCTACTGGCAAAGTGTATTTTATATCACAAGTTTCTTTTTTTATTTTCTGGAAAATGTGTTAAATAGAAAATATGTCACATAATTCTTAAAATTAGTATGATTCTGGAGAAATATATTTTATTCCGTATACATAACATCAGTTAAGGCAGATCAGTTACTCAGGAGCAAAATTTACTTCCAGCTAATGTGCATATTAAACAAAAATCCATGTATAGGGAATACGTGTATGTAAATGAAGTAAGTGATATAAATATGAAGTAATTGAAGATGTATGGAAGGGTTGTTTGAAGCAAAGAGAAGAGATCGTGTGTGGTTGCCAAGCACTATAGCAGCAATAAAGCCAAGATAGAAGTGGAATAATGTGACAGACACATCGTCTGCTGTCAATCTGTAAGATGTCAGCAAGAAACAAGGGCGCATCAAGAGGCGATTCGTATTCTTGTCCGAAGTGCTGGGTTATGGACACAGAGCAAGCAGAATGTTCGTGGGAACGTGGCGGGTTGGAAAATTGGACAAGAGAAGCATGTCAGTGGCGGTTTCTAACATTCGCTCTGTTTCCAAGACATGATAACTAATGTTTAGTTCATTCATTACCTTTTTTGCACTTTTCATACCTCTTTCCTTTCTTATTTTTGTATAAATATCCTCAACCAATGTGGGTTAAACAGGCATGCTTAGACAATCCTACTTGAGCGCGCGATGAAACTTTAGCTAAACTATATGATGTGTTGCACTCACATGACCTTCAATTATTCTTACAAACTCTTATTTATTTATCTCGAGGTAAACATTTGCAGAAATTATGTTATTGCTAATTTTCTTGTAGGTGCAAGGGGAATACGAGAACACAGTAGGCTTTGAGCGATAGTCAAATCTTATAAAGCTAGTCGCTATATGGAGTGAGTGAGTGAGTGAGTGAGTGAGTGAGTGAGTGAGTGAGTGAGTGAGTGAGTGAGTGAGTGAGTGAGTGAGTGAGTGAGTGAGTGAGTGAGTGAGTGAGTGAGTGAGTGAGTGAGTGGGGTTTAAGGGCCCGTCGACAATGAAGTCATTTGGGACGCTATATGGAGAGTGTGAAATTCCGTTCTGTTTGTCCGGTTAAGATATAAAAAATTAATAACTATATTTCATTTGAGAAGAGTGTAAATACTGCAAAATTCACACATTTAACGAGGAATAAACGGTTCACTCAAAACAAGGGGGCAAAAATGGACATTAGTTGTGTGTTTTAACAAGATCTGCATTTTTGTATAGAAAGATTTGGCCTGTCTCTTACGGTTTATAAGAGTAAACAGGATTAAAAGTACGAACCAGCTGGGAAATTTAATGTCATACTGGCAAGTTGGCCATGGTAGCTTAATGTTTAAAGCAGCCGCTCGATAAGTGGGAGATTCGTGGTTCAAATCCCAGCTTTGGCATAGAGTCTTTTAGTGCTGGTTCCACCTCTTAAACATTGTCCACACACGTCTTGTGTGTTTAAAAACACCAGCAGTAAGTTTGTTGGCACAAATAAATAATGAATACATGGGCTATAGCCAGGAAATTCACAATATATGTCTCATTTGCCATTAAAATGTATTAAACATATGGCATTTTAATCAAAAATCGTTTAAGGCCATTTTTGAGAAAATTAAAATTTTTGAAACTTTTCTATATAAAGGATAGTTTAGCTGGAGGAATTTTGTTCAAAATCTTCGTGTCACTCGAGGGATACCAGCTTTGGATTTTAACCGATTTTTCGTTATTGTGTTATGCTGTTCACAGACACACGCGCGCGCGGACCTTTTTCTAAATTTTTTTTTAATAATCAGGAGCCTTCATAACATATATTTCTGGTGAAATCTCGACATCGAAATTTTGAATCGAGTATGATACTTCCTCCATGTACTATACGTAGCACAGATGTGAATGTTAAAAATTGAATATTTCTTTATTGATGGTGAGATCAATATTATCACCAGATCATACCAGGATGCTTTGTAATTATATCTGAGAAACTATTGAATTATTTTAGAGAATGGATGTGACTGCATCGTAAATAAAGGATCATCGCATGTCTTGAGATTTTTATCTTGCAGTAAAACCAGAGAGAAAAACAATATTTAACTCATTTTAAAACAGCTTAACACTATTTTACCATTAGGTACATTTGTGTTGTGGTTTTGATTTTGTATTTTGTTTTTACTTAATACACACATAATTACTTAACCTAAGCTATACAGTTAATTTTATTTACAGAATCATTTGCAGGCACTTCAATAAATCTATTTTAATACGTGAAATTTGTGGAACTTAATAGGACAGACAAAATATATGAACACTAGTGACTCAAAAGCGTACCTTACTTAATTTATTGTGAAGTATTAAGTGCATAGCGCATATGATTGAAACTAGTTTAGTAATATATGGACTAGAGGGGATCCCTCAGTGAACCTTGCAAGGAAGTTATTGGGCCCAACGGAGGAAGGGATGAGATGGGAGAGATCTGCAGCTGTGCTGGAAGCAGACCTAGTAGCACGAGCCAGTATGACGGTCTTAACGGAATGCTACATAGGTTTATTACAAATATTAAATGCCTATAGGTGTCAGAAATTCATATGCCAAGGGTTCAAATATGACAAAAATGATATTTTCATTATAAAACAGACCAGTGTAGCAGAGTTTGCTTGTAGTGAAAAATATAACTAAGTTGCTACTTAAATTTCACAAGGAAGGAAAATACGTAATTATATTAATACTAAAGCAAACAAGTGCAAAAGAGAAGCGCAAGCAGCTTATGCACATTAATCATTTGCTCTAGTGAATATGATACATTGAACTTTTATGTTAAAACATAGGACCTAGATAAAGTTATGTTATGGAACGGAAGAAAAATAAAATACAACAATAACGTTCCTCTGGAAACCTCTTGGTGGAAGGTTAATGCTTCATAAATTCAGGTAGAGAGCTTTCTTTTGGGCGGCTTGATACACAAGAGGGAATTGCAGATTCGACTTGTACTAATCTTGAATAATAATAATAATAATAATAATAATAATAATAATAATAATAATAATAATAATAGTAATAATAATAATAATAATAATAATAATAATAATAATAATAATAATAATAATAATAATAATAATAATAATAGCAACAGTAACAGCAACAGCAATAGCAATAACAATAAAAATAACAACAACAACAATAATAATAATAATAATAATAATAATAATAATAATAATAATAATAATAATAATAATAATAATAATAATAATAATAATAATAATAATAATAATAATAATAATAATAATAATAATAATAATAATAATAATAATAATAATAATAATAATAATAATAATAATAATAATAATAATAATAATAATAATAATAATAATAATAATAATAATATTTAACACATAAAGCTAGTTGGACAAAATGACTCAACACGTCCAGTTCCAAACAATTACAAGTCTCCAAACAACCATTTCAAAATTACAGTCACGTATTCCTATGCATAACCGTAACACCAAAATGCTATGTCAATAGTTAACAGACATCGGCTTCTTTCGTGATTCTTCGTCTAGTTAGGAATATTGTCAAGCACTAAAACAATTGCCATCCTTTCCTGTCTACCACACATTCAACTTTCAGCCATCCATACAAGAATTCGTGAAGTACCCACTGTTAACAATATATAACAAATACCACTCTGTTAACTGATATTAAAGGAATTCACATCTATCGTCATAATCATCAGTGTCATCACCATCACCACCATCATATTGTCAGTCTGGGTGACTCAGACGCTGGTCTAGTGATCCCGAGGTCGCGGGTTCAAATCCGACCCAGGCTGGCCCCATGTTACTAGATTTATTGGCATGTAAAAGAATTGCTAGACAAATTTCAGCACACCAACGGCGCTGATATAATCATTGTAATTAAAAGCATCGTCGATAAACAAAATAATATTAATTTTTTAATAATCATCTTCATCGTTGTCGTCATCGTAACTGTCTTGTGTCTGTTTCAAACAAGCTGTTCCAAAATTCCATGGCGGCTAATTGGTTTTCGCGTATGTATCCCAAGAAATCAATAGCATAAAATAGCAGACACAAAACTCAACTGCGTCGGAAGTTGACCACTACTAAAGGTAGTGCAACTAAAGCTTGCCAAATCTACAGGCGTACCGTTACACATTTTGCTGGACGACAATATCCCTATTGCGGGCTCCAGTATCTAACAACGTCTCGAGGAGTGCACATAGCAGAGAATGAATTGACAGAGAATAAACAGTGGAACTAGCTGGTATAATGCGGGGAGTGGAAATGGCATGTGGCCTTCAATCGAGCGAGGTACCTCGATTTTACCCGAGCAGTGCCGAAGTTTCGCGCAGCTCTCGTTGGCAAGCTTTAGTTGCGTCAATTCTATTCTCTTTTCTGGTGTGCAAATAATATTTATGTCACTAATTTTACAGCGTGATTTGACAGAGTGTTAACTATACAATACCGCAAGCATTGTATACTTGTAAGTCTGATTGGATTTTGTGTTGACCATCTTCTCCTGCCAGCCGCCATTAAACCTTAATCAGCCATAAATCTAGTTGACTGGAAGGTTTCTAGGAGGCGTTGCCCTCTATTGGAGTTTGAAACTGGGAGGTTTAAAGGTTTCGTATCAAATACCTGCTCAAGGTGAAGATTGTAACGTCATCATAGTACCATAATTTTGGGACTTGAAACTACATAAATTAAACCAGTGGTATTCAATCTTTTTCCCCGCGTATCCCAAACACAATTTTACATTCCAGGCTAAACCGCTAGGTCTAGCCATTGAATTATGCTTAATTTAAATTATGCACAATCATATCTAAAATAGGTTATAAAATTTTTATCTTATGAAATACTACAAAAAGGAGTATTATGCTATAAATTCAGCCGGTTCCAGATGCTTCCGAGTCACGTGTTTCTAGCAGTGTCGGTAAGGCAGAATGGCTTATCGGCAAGTTATGCCAGGTGGTTTCAAAGGTCGACTTGCCAGCTCATAGGTACCTGTCTATAAGAGTGAGGGAAGTAATGCGTCTGTAAGTCCAAGGAAAATATAATTCCAACAGTTCTTTTAGACTTAGTCATCTCAGCTGAAGAAAACAAGATTAACGTTATAAATTCAGAACGGACTCGCAGTTGCATATATAAATGAGGATGAAACTAAATATTCGGGATTAGATGCATCATACCGCTATATAATTAAATTAAATTTTAAAAAGTTTAAATAATTTTAATATACCACGTTTTTAATGCGGACTATAGTTACAGAATAATTTCCTATAACTGACCTGGTAATTTGTGATCGTAAATGTTTAACACGCATGAAAATATTTGTCAGATTTAAAACGAAAAACGTGGGGCGCATGCAATAAATAATCGATGCATGAATAGTTCACTTAAATCGCTAAGAATAGAAAGGAGTGGAAGAAGGTATAGGTAAAATGGCAGTGTCACCGAGTTCGGTGTACGCTTTGCGTGCATAACACCAGAAGTCATAGATTGACAGGCTTTGGTTTTTATTTTCAGTGAACTGTCAATGGACATTTTCAAGAGATGTTCTTGTTGGTTTATTGGAAGACCAGAGGAATTGATGGTGCCGGTGCAAATTGAAGGTAATACCTGCTTGTGTCTTTATGAATTTCTGGAAAGTAATTTAAAAACTGCAACTTGAAATTTTGTGGGTGGGATGTAATTATTTTCAAATGCCTACTGGCAGAGTAAACAAAATGGATTCTTGTATAGAGGGCAATTCAAATATCTGTGGCTCACACATTTCTTCTTCTTCTTCTACTTCTACTTCTACTTCTTCTTCTTCTTCTTCTTCTTCTTCTTCTTCTTCTTCTTCTTCTTCTTCTTCTTCTTCTTCTTCTTCTACTTCTTCTTCTTGTTCTTCTTCTTCTTCTACTTCAAGCTATATGCTTTAGGCCTGTTGCGGCTCCTTTATTTGTTGAATCCATCTTTTTGCTGGTCGGCCAATACTTCTTTTTCCAATAGGTAAATATTCAACAACATTTTCGGAATTCTATCTTGTTCATACCTTGTACGTGTTCCCACCATTTCTGTTTGTATTGACCCATAGTTTTGTTTGTTGTTGGAAACATTTTTTCTTATTTGTGATTATTCAGGAAATAGAGGTACCTATATTATACACAAATACCTATATGTGTATTTTAAATTTTATTTACCCCCTTACCCTAAGAAGTTTTCGCGTACCCCAGGTTGAATATTTCTGACTTAAACTATGGTTGTTTTACGAATGGTTCCATCTGTTTTTTTTTTTTGTTTTTTTTTTTTTGTTTTTTTTTTGGGCTTTAATACCTCGACATAAAATCAGCCCTCAAGCAGCTGTCCCATCCAAGGCGATGACAAGGTCTATTCCTTAGTACAGATATTCTAAATGTCTGTTGATACGGGAGAGTTGGGATCCGCCTCTGATACAGAGTCGGCTGGGGTGCAGGCGGCAGCAGAACAAGAAAGAGCTTGTGATTGGTGCAAATTTTATGAGGTGTGCGGGTTTCTTGGCTATGCAGTGTGTGACAAGAGCCCTCCTGCCTTATTGCGACGCAGATATCATACACATCGCCTCATAGAAGCTATAGAACCTTCTATGCAATATCGATCAACACACATCCATAGAAACACAACTCTAGAGATTATAAGCTTCGCTTATTTTAGCATTAGCTGCAAGTTCTTATACCGCTGATTCTATTAGCAAGTTTGTTTTGTTTACAGTGGTTGGTAATACATATAAATATTAGGTAACTGAGCGTTCGTAACGATGGTGACTATTATAAACAAGAATACTGAAGATCGATGAATAGGTAATGAACTAGTTGCAGCAAATAAGATATTTCTTATATTTAAATTGTGTTGCTTCACTGTTAAAAATTTCAGTTTTTCATTGAATTTACAATTAGTACTGTTTTTTTTTCTCAAAGATTTAAATTGTGTTCCAAATATTTAGAGCAATATGCAGATATCTGATCCTATCGAAATTACTTTTTTTTCAATAAACACGAAAATAATCTAAAGGGCAGAAATAGTTTTATGAACTATTTAAACATTAAACTGAGCAAGGCGCGGAGGCGATAGTGCGTGTGTCTCACATTCCGAAGATCATGGGTTCTGACCTTCTTGACCCATCGGTGTTTTGGCGGTTTCCCGGGTCGCTAAGCGAATGCTGGCAAGCTTAATTATATCCCTCGAATTTCTTGTACCTTCATTTCACTCCATCTTCATCCTGCTTCGCTACGTCAAGAATCTAAGTGCCGGCGAGGGCTCGAGCGTTGCGTGGCAGGGAAAAAAGAATGCTTTCTGTAAACCTTCCACATCGGGGTGGTCCCCGAGTCCTAGATGAATCTATATCTGGAAAGGGTTTCGAGCCTGCCCCATACCGTAGTGTGTGCTAATTCTGTCCTATCACCTCACCGTCTCTCCCAGAAGTGTCCCGTAGGGGCATACGTACAAAAGATCCTCATTACGTCGAGGTGGTAAATCCCCTCTCCGAACCTTGTCATATCTCATACCCATTTAAGCATTAATCCACACAAGTCACAGTAGCGAAGATCAGGCTCAGTGATGACAAAATCTTACTTTTTGGATAAGGAAAATGTGGTATGTTACAGTGTTTGGGAAGGTTGATTGATGAATGGTCAGGCAACGGTAGGGACCCCGTGCACATCCTCTCAAAGTGAACGTTTTCTAGAGTTAACGCAACGAAAGTTTGTCAAGGAGAGCGACACGAAAATTTGGCACTAGAATAAAGTCGGCTAGGTCGCTCGATTGAAGGCTACATACAATTTTCCCATATTGTACCTGCAACTCCCACTGTCTCCTCATTCATTACGATATGTGTTGGCAACATTTTGGGTCATACACTGAAGTTATAATAAAATTGGAAAGAGTTTGTTTGGGGCAGAAGTTTAGAATACCTATTAAAAAACCTGGAAAAGAAAATCTCCACCAGGGAGACGGATCTGGCAGGATTTGAATCGCGTACCTCGCCCTAAGCAGTCCTAAAACAAATGGTCAGTTGAGTTGATAAGCGTTTTCTTAACATTTTTTTTTTTTTTACAATTTTTAAAATGAAAAGTTAACACACTTTACGCATTTACATATTCTGCTGTGAGTTTTCCCAGCTCAATCATTGGTGTAATAAACAGGAGCTGATAATGGCGAATTTTGCATTTTAACAGCGGTAATTGCCCTACAAAAATACTTAACACAGCCCGGCTCTGTAGTGTGGTGTAGTGTGTGTGCCTCATATTCAAAAGGTCCCGAGTTAGAATCTCGGGAACAGTGACTTACCTGATAAACCCTTTTCCCGGAGTTCTTTCTTATCTTGAGAAGATAAAGTCAGGCAACTTTAAGTTCTATGGACCTCGGGCTCCTTTGAGCTTCATTTCATATATTTTATTGGTTCAGTATGCGTTGGAGGACATTAGTATAAAAAACAAATACGAAAAAGAAAAAAAAATCACAATTTTCATTAGAGTGGGTTAAAACTTATCATAGAATTGCTGTGGTAGTCGCAAAATTTGATTCTGGCTTATACCTGACTATTACTCTACTTTTTACTGTTGGGCAAATCAATTTTGTGGGTTCAAATGATAATTATATAACTGACTCTACAGCGTGATTTCAGAGTGTAACACCACAAGACAGACATGGTAAACGTATGATTGAATGTAGTATCGAGCCACCCGCGATTAAATTCTACGATAGATATAGATATTATAAAGTAATATACATAATTTCAATAAAGTACTATATTTTTCAGAGATATTTACTTTGTTGTTCTTGATTTAATTAATTTTGTAAGTTAGGTAATTAGAACTGCCTTGATTAGATATATCTTAATCAAAATCATATTGTTGCCTTAAAAGTATTATAAAACTTAACGAAGGAACTTGAGATATTATAAACTTCGTATAACCACAAATAATATTTCAAATTATCGTAAATAATTTTCGCGAGGCATTTATATTTTTTTCGTTTCTAAGGTCTAAAATCATTTAAGATTGGTAGTTCTCTTACAAATAATAACAAATCATACGGATAGTCACAAATTTACATTGGGAATCGCGTTACCAAAGAACTTAATTTCATGCAAGTTCAGCGTTCCTCACTGGGAACATAGTGACATCGAAAAACACTAACTGGTCGATCTTTGTTGAAATAAAAAAGAAAGGAAGGGAGGGAGGGAGGGATACAGGAAGGGAGGAAGGGGAGGACGTAGGGCTGGAGAGAAGGAGGGATGGAGGAAGGAATGAAGCAAGGAAGGGAAGAAGGAAAGAAGCAAGGAAGGGAAGAAGGAAGGAAGGGAGGAAGGAAGGAAGGAAGGAAGGAAGGGAGGAAGCAAGGAAGCAAGGAAGGGAGGAAGGAAGGAAGGAAGCAAGGAAGGGAAGAAGGAAGGAAGGAAGAAAGGGAGGAAGGAAGGAAGGAAGGAAGGGAGGAAGCAAGGAAGCAAGGAAGGAAGGAAGCAAGGAAGGGAAGAAGGAAGGAAGGAAGAAAGGGAGGAAGGAAGGAAGGAAGGAAGGGAGGAAGGGAGGGAGGGAGGAAGGAAGGAAGGAAGAAAGGAAGGGAGGAAGGAAAGAAGGTAGGGAGGAAGGAAAGAAGGTAGGGAGGAAGGAAGGGAGTGAGGGAGGAAGGAAGGAAGGGAGGGAGGGCGAAAGGAAGGAATAAAAAACTGGGGAAATGAAGGACACGTGCAGTATTCAGTAAAAGTGTCAGGCAATAATAGTCAGTAGATTTAAAAAAAATTGTTGCCTAACGACGCTGACAATTCCCAGGATCACATCAGTGTCGCCGGTGTCCCGAGATTTCGTCCCGCAGGAGTTCCTTTACATGCCAGTACGTCTACTGACTGTGTTCTGGTATAGATTATAGATGCCAGGACAACATTAATGCACATTATATTATATTTTATTTCATGTTTTAGTCGATCTGTGTGGCTAGGGGCTGGTGCTTGTCTTCCTATCCAATCCTCAGGATGTGTGATATTTAGATGATTGCAGACGATCAGTGCGTTGGAGCACCATGTGTTGAAACCACATTGTTAATCTCTCGTGTGTCACCCATTACTAATAGTGAGATTCGATGAGGAGAAGTAGTGGTTTCTGTCAATTGCTCTTCGAAGAGAAATGCTGCAACTAAATTCTACACCAAACATTCACTTTCCACCTCAGTTGGAATTCTGAACGCTTTTGTACATCAGCAACAGTCCAATAATACATATTAGGGGGATTTTTGGTCCCATTGCTGTGAGATATCGATTCATCGAAAACAGGATTTATATTATTTACCACTTAGTCTATTATACATTCAGAGAAGTTTACTCGACTTTCGTAATCTCTCCCATGGAGTTCTTGATGCAGGTGCACAATGAAATTCGTCAGTATTCACAACACAGAAGGCTGGCTAATTGTTGGTCCGTGTACTAAGTATGCCTATAATTCAAGAAGAACTTCCATGTTAATACTGATGTCGCTGGTGTGTTTCTAACAGGAGACGTGTTTGAAAGGGACACTACAAAAATACAGATTTCGTTAAAGCACACAATTTATGTCACTTTTTTTGTAGAGGTCACCATTTCCAAGATTTTCCTTGTTATTACTTTGAATTCTGCTATACTTTTCACAAACGGAAAGTAATTCTTTTTCCTTGTTTTCTTCTGCTCATGAAAAAAGAAAGGAATTTCAAAGCCATGACATAGCGACGGGCTCTTAAAAGATTTTAGTAACACTTAAACCCTACTCTATTCCTCTATTGTATCTAGAAACAAATATGGAATTAGACCGTTTCTACAAATGTTTATTTCAGTTATTGAGACATAAAAAGAACAATAGTTAAATATATTTTGAAGCAACAGTTCGTTGAAGAATGGACAGAGAATGTGTTTGTTACCTTTCTCTTCTTGTATACCCTTAAAACTGTCATTAAAACCTCACCTCTTTTGTTTTTAACATTGATGTCTTAGTTCCATTTGATCCTCGTGTTTCAGTGCTCCAGGATCCCATTCTCAGAAAGTTTTATTTACGCATAAGTCTTCATGAAAATTGCTGAATGTATTAAACTGTCGACACGACATTTTATTTTTCGAAAGCCCACAGAGTAAAGATTGTGAACACCGGTTTCCGAACAGAAGTACAGTTGTAATGACCCCAGCAGTTCCTTTCCCCTCGACCAGGTGACGTCCCCTTCTGAAGGCAGTCGAGGGGGAAGAAAACGGAAGGGAAACCGTGTTTTACCGCAAAACTAACTCAAAAAACTATCGTCGAATTTGTTAAATAAGATTTCTTCGTCTCCCCCCTCGTTGTCGTGGAGCCCCTTGGGAGGCCTACACTTCCCCGGACTCATAAAAAAGAACGCCCGGGGGCTCGAAACACCACTCGGCAGCGTGTTAAGCAATGCATATAAACATCTTCATTACGGAGTGCGTACGTCTTCTTTTTTTCTTTCCTTCTTTCCTTCCTTTCTGTCCCTGTGTACAACAGAGAGAGGGAGAGAAAGATGTTCAGAAGTAAAAGGGCATAAGAATTGAGTTTGAAAGTACTTTCTTCCTATCACAGTAACTTATGATAACCTTGGAGAAATGCCGCACATTTGTACACAATATTACCATGTTTTAACGATACATTTTAAAATTTAACAATCCCTGGATTTTCTCAATGAAAGTTTTGTTTATTTTCATGCAATGATATACTCTTAAGTGTTTTACCTTTTGCCAGACACAGTCGGTTAAAAGATGTTAAATTAAAATTAAAAAAAAAAATCGTATACAATAAATATAATGCCAGAGTTTGCTCCTATTGTTCGAGTGTGTCAACTAGAGAGTGTGTATCGAGAGTGCAGTTTGGTATCGTTAAAACTTTTGGGTTTTAATTTTAAACGCAGTTTACTTAATACGTCTTTTCTTCAAAACCCACGGGCATAATTGCCATAATTGCTCAATATACAGATGTTTAAAAAAAGTGCCTGATATTGCAACTGGAGCTGGGATTGGTCAAAACTAGTGCGCCACTCTGCTATAAGCTATTAAATTACCCTTCTAAATATCACTCTACTTTGATTAATTCCTATCCGCCGAATCTTCAGGATAGCGCAAGTTCACATCAAACAACACGTGCATAACTAACAATTTATTGAAATAACTTAAAAGTTTTAAACAATATCTATATGCTAAGTAAAACCTTTCTAACATTACATCGTATCCCGTGAAATTAAGAATACGAGAAAACAACAAATCATATACACAATTCAAAGATTTTAAAATTCTTTTTAAACTTATCCTAACTACACCATACTTCAAAAGCACAAGAAGAATTCTTTTTTTTTTTTTTTTTTTTTTTTTTTTTTTTTTTTTTTAACAATAAACTTGACCTACAGTATATAACACAAAACCCTGAATGCTCCTATATCATGACGGGAAATGGAATTACATTCTCTTTGATTCCTTATCTTGGTAGAATTCCATCAGGAGTGCGTCCCTGGTTCCTTTCAGCTTGCTGTTCTTAATTTCTTCTCCTTTACTTTCATTAGATTTTCCTTTTGTCTGTTTAGCTCCTAGTTTGTTACTGTCTTTTGCTGTTTACCAATACTTACTTTGGCAACATCCTTGTTTGTATTTTTCTGTTCCTTTACAGGTTAAGCTTCTTGCCTTTTTTGTTTAGAAACAGTTTTTATGGATTGCTCTTTTTCAGCATCTTTTTAGCGGTCCCTTTTATATCTGCTTGTTCATCACTTGATGTATTTCCTTGCCCAACATGTGACTTTTGCTTATCTTTAATTTTTCTTTTCTTGTCAGTTGGTTTCCGGTCATCGCCTCTATACGTGAGCTGGGCAAATGCAGTCTGTTCCGCAGATTTGAATCCAAACGCAAATACAAGAACGGCACATATTAATACAATTCCTACTGGAAATGCATAATGGGGATTGAGAACTTCAGACAGTTCCATTTTCCACGTCCTCTTCTGTTCAACTCCACTGCTTACGTGAACACTAACCGTTCCACTTTCAGGACATACCCCTTCTGGCTGTTCCCAAGTCTATAATGAAATTATTATATCCAACGGTATTACTCTTAATACCGTTACACTAGAATAAATGTTCCTATAAACATATGTTGGGAAACAAATACATGTTGAGATATGAACTATTTTACAAAAATGTGCAACGTATCCACATTTTTTATTTGTTTGGCATGCACCAATGTCTTTAAATTTCCCTATAGCCAGAATTCAATGAATTCAGTTCCGGCGAACGCGGAGGCCATGCTACTGGACCTCCTCGACCAATCCATCGCCCATTAAATGTTTGGTTTAACTGTAAAGATCGGTTTAGTGTTAATATGCTGGCAGGTAAGGTGAGTGTCAGACTTCTAGGACAAAACATTTTACCGAACAGATTAACAGATGTGATTCTTGCACAATGAGTTACCCGTGCATTTGGAGGAGTTCTACTTGTGGAAAGACGACGCACGTGGTTTATGCATGACGGGGCATCACCCTATTTTGTTCGCATCGTACAATACTTCTACCACTCCTCTGCTGGTAAATAACTAGAGAGGAGCAGAGCAGTCATTCTCTCATTCTCTGAAGATGCCCAACGCAGTCTTGGGCGAAACGTCAGATCATTCATCGACTGGACCACGGCCTACAAACCCGAAATCTACCATGAATTGGATTTAGTTTTTGAATTATGCTGTTTACTGACACACACACACACACACACACACACACACACACACACACACACACACACACACACACACACACAATAATATACAGATGTACCATTTTCTAAAAATATGTTTTATACAGTTGACCTGAAAACGTGTTTTTCTGAGGGAAACTAGATATTGAATTTTTGGGTGCAATGCAATACTTTCCCTATTATGTATAGGTAATAGAGACAGTAATAATAACAACATGAAAAATATTGGAAAATGCCATAACATAGACTCTGTAACATCATTTGTTCTTTCTGCTGATTAGAATGTTTTCTGCGTTAATCTGGGTGCTATGATTTTTTAAATTTGAGACGAACGTAGTATGCAGCTTGAATTTTACGAAAAGGGCACCGTGAGAACCAAGCATATGCTTGCCTGTTGTCTGTTCCATATGGACTTCATAAAGAACCAGCATTATAAATCAACCAACATTCTCTTCCAAAATTTTGACATCCGATAATTATCAAATAATCATAGCATGATGTCAATTGGAGTTAAAATGAATGAGTATCGCACCTGAACGGACTTAGTGGGGATGCGCAGTCGTTAATCATTACACCGGCAGGGGGCAGGAGGAGCAATGAAATTTATCTATCCAACGGGGGGAAGAAAAATAAATGGGCCGATGGCATTTAAAGTATGGAAAATTAATGAGCATACACTAATACTTTATAAAGTTTATTTAGCAATTTCTTCAAGAGGATATGTTGAATACACATAACATTAATAATGAATGATTGCTTTGTACTTAGAAACTTTTGTTTTCAGCTGGATGGATAAATAGTAATTAATCCGTAATGGACGCATAAATTGAGGAGATATTTTAAGGAGCTGCTTTTAGCTTCAAAGAAACTACTTATTCGCATTGAGATCTGTTATTTACCCTGAATTGAAAATTGCGTACCATGAACATTATTCAATTAAGTATGGTACAAACATCCACATTACATGCACATTTTTACTGATGGATCAATGAGCAATGGGAACTCTGGTTGTGATGTAATCTACCCGGATCACAGCATGCCTGATTTCTATTGTTTTTTTCCAGCGAACTCTAGGTAATTATAAAAACTGTGTTGTGCATATTGGAAACCGTGTCTCCAAGGTCATTCTTGATCTTTTCCGACTCAAAAAGTCCACTTCTTGCAATTCATAAGGTGTCACCACCCTAGAATCTCTTAAAGGAAATCCATCTACTCCCTCCCTCATAAAGTTAACAACGAAGGTAAAAATGTAACCCTAATGTGAATACCATCACATTCCAGAATTGAGGATGTACTTCCCATATATGGAAGTAAAGATTCTAAGCCAACATAAAGACAAGCGTGCAGTACACGTTGTATTTGTAAAATAATAGTTATAACTAGGGCCCGGATTTTTAGGTTCTTAAAATTAGCTTTTTAGTTATTTTTGTATCTTAAAAAAGTTTTTTTAGTTCTTTAACCTTCTGAAATAGTCTTTATATTATTCTTGTTTATTAATTTTATTATTAATTGTCCTCTTTTTATAGCAATGTTGCTCAAAATGCGATTTTTGGCCAGAGGGCACCTGGAAAATACGTAAATAAAATTATAGTTTATACGCTATGTGCATTATAACAGCTGTTTAATCCTTACCTGCTTTCCAGCATTCGAGAACAGGTCGTACAGGTTCTCCTGTACGGTATGTTTATCTGCACAGCACCTAGCCGCTTAATGCGACTTTATCTGTGCAGTGTAGGTGTTCATATTTGTTCAAGCTTTTGTGTCTGTGGGCATGGTTTCTTTTGCTTTTGGCAGATTTGGCAGAATATTACTTTGCCATTTCTGGTGAAGTTCGAATCGTTAGCTATCCACTGACAAATCAACCACCTTCGAGATCAGCTGACTTTAGGTATGACACTGGCTCCTTAAATTACCTGCCTAATCTAAGGAAAAATTGACTTCTAACAATATAGTAATTGTATTTATTAACAATACACGATAGTCGACTGGACACAACGGATACTGTTTTTAAACTGATTGATTTGAGTTTATGGCGAGTTCTCCTAGTGACCCCTTTCCCCTCGACAACAATCCCCACATTGCTTGCTTGCAACAATACAGAGCTTGGTCCCACACAGCTAAATAAAAACAGTTGCCTTTTGCATTGTTACTACTCCTCTAAGCATACATAAGCGAAAAGACGTAGCAAAGATGTAACAGTCAAGTTCATTCACAATTTCATAAACATTTCATTTTCCCATTTTAAAATAAAGTTTTGTTTTAATTTTAAAATAAATAGGAAATTTAGCCTCTTTTAGGTTTTGAAGTCTGATTTAGCCATTTTTAGGTGTTATAAGATTCAAGTATTTGGCTTCAATGATCATGAAACAGATAATTAAATTAAACCACTGCAGTTAACTATTAAGGAATAAAATAGTTAAAAAACTAAGAATCCGGGCCCTAGTTATAACTTATTCTGAGATTGATTTAGTTAACATTGCTGCTCTATAATTTAAGTTCAAGAGAAATTTATCTTCTTCCTCTTCTTCCTCTTCCTCCTCCCCCTTCTCTTCTTATTATTATTATTATCATCATCATCATTATTATTATTATTATTATTATTATTATTATTATTATTATTATTATTATTATTATTATTATTATTATTATTATTATTATTATTATTATTATTATTATTATTATTATTATTATTAATCATATATGTGACATCGATGATTCCGTTTGGTAACACTTGAGTTGCCACAGTATCAACACTAAATATTACCTATATCAGACATGGGGAAGAGGGATGACAGGGATGCTATCGAATATTTGCCCTTACCACTACCGGCACAATTTGAAAGACTGACCGGTTCTCTGAGGTAGACATACAATAGCGGGAGGCGTGGGCTGCTAGCTGCGAAGCAGTGGAGGGGGTTAAAATTACGATATAGGGGAAGTGCCTCATTGAGTCAGTTGTCCCCATCTGAAGCGAAAGTAGCGAACTCTGAGAAAAGGAGTATGAAAGCAATTCTACAATATCCGAATGATTACATTGCTGCCTATCCACAAAGGATTCTCACATGCTTTTTTAAAGGTGGTACTACAGTCATATTGTCAGGGCTTAATATGTAAAACTGAAAATGAAACTCAAAAAGAAATTTATGAATTAGAATCAGTAAAACATATAGGTAATGCTAAAATCTCAATACAAAGGCAAAAACAAGGGTTTATCATGGAAAACACAGTACTGGAACAAAAATTATCTTAATTGATGTCTTATTAGAACATATTACAAACTTCACGTATTTGAGAGCAGGAATTACATATAAACATACTAGTGAAAGTACAAATAGACTACCTGCTTTTCAACATATATGTGGTATAATAAATAGAACACTGAAAGAAAAAACAAGAAAATTGACTCAGATAAAATTCTATAGTACTGGCTTGCGTGTTTTATTATGGTGAGTGAGTGAGGGAGTGAGTGAGTGAGTGAGTGAGTGAGTGAGTGAGTGAATGAGTGACTGGCATTTAAGCTTCCGTCGACAGCTAGGTCATTTGAGCCCCTGTTTTATTATATGAATCTGAGAACTGGATAATCACACGCAAGGATATTAAAAATTGCAAACTATAGAAATGAAACTTCTCGGATCTGTAAAAGGTTACCCCAGATTAGACAGGTTTACTAACTGTAATATGCGCAGATAATTACAGGTAATGGCGCTTAAAGGAGTAATACGGCATTGCAGAAAACATTGCACCGAATAAATTGTAAGTGCTTTCCTAAAAGATTTCTGAACTATAGACCTAGAGGAAGAGAAGCTGCGAAACTACAACCGATTGTGATCTATAACTAAAGAGTTAATGCTACGTTTCCAAGTGCTATAGAATGCGAACAAAGCGCGATGTTCATCTTCCAATAACCGATGTTTTCATTCTGATATACAATAAAGAGTTAACGCTAGGTTTCCAAGTGCTATAGAAGGCGAATAAAGGCGATGACAAGTTCATCCTTTGAAGCGTGATCCAGACGTAATTACCAGCACATCCATCTTATGGTCGTGGAGTCATACTCATTCCACATCCGTTACGATTCTGGCCAACATCATCTTTAATACAAAGATCAAGTTTATTATTTCCTACTTAGAGAACACTGTCAAGAGACACTGGGATATATCAGTTGCCTTCTTAATCGAAACGGTGAGAAAATGAACATGTCATCGTAAAGTTTAGCATAATCTATGTTATTTATCTCGGCGACAGTGCTGCCCCTACCCGCCAACTTGAGCAGAAAGTGTGGGGCGTGCGCTAAATTATTTACTGCCCCATAATTTGCATCGCCTACCTTGTTCTTTTATCTTAAATACGTCTACTCCGTTATATAAATTGTTTCGTGTATGCACCTTTAGAGACTCGAATATAGGACTTTTAATAATCATGTAGGTTAAAGAGAGATTATCTTATGGCTAGTTTTAATAATTACTCTGCACCATGTACAGAGATATGAGCTTGGGGTTGATAAGCTACAATTTACTCAAATAGTAAAGTATAGCATATGGGAATACGTGTATATAAGGTTCAATTAACTGACGAAAATATAGCCTTTTTGTTGTAGAACATGAGTGCTTTAGATTGTTACACTAGAATAGGGTTGATGGAGGAAAGTTAACAGTTCTAAAAGCAGGTGGAAGATTTAATGATGAAAAGTAACAATGGAAATAATTTATGGGAGCTCATGATTAAAACCCGTGGCCGAGCGGTTAGACATTTGCCTACCACCTAGGCGGCCTGAGCTCGATCCCAGGGGGCATGTATGTGGTATTCTTGCTGGACGAAGCCGTGTCTAGGCTGGATTTTCCCAGTTCTCCTGTTTCCCCTGCAACTCATTGCACCAACTGTTCCATCATCACTTTTCCATTCATCAATTTCGGCTGCATTTCTTATCATCCTCTTCCTCACATACTTGGTGGTGCGCTGACAACCCGCTTGTAGTCAGACACTGTCCAGTCCATAGGTTCGTCTGGAGGTGTTAAGACCTACATATGCGGAGGGCAATCAGGTAAAGAAGAAAAAGTATTTTGATACTGGATTTTAAACACACTTACTTAGACTGTCTCACTGCTCACAATCTCGCTGATCGGCTAACCATCGGGTGCTTATTTTTATTCTGGCGTATCTCAAGGGGTATTAGTGCGGAGGAATTTATTGATAAATGCTTAAATAAAAGCAGAATCGACTGATCTTACGATGTAAGTTCTGTCATTTCTTCCCTATGTAAACACAGAATGCTGAACAATAAAATATCGTGCTTTTAAGAGCCTCTTGTTTGTTTGAAAAAAGAAATAGCTGTGGTAACCCAGTATTAGCGTAATAAAACTCTCCTAATACCTAAAGCCCTATTTGGTGCTCTTTCTTCAATAAATTTTATGCATATAGCGTTATTACAAAAGAGATATACACCTTCAATTTTTCCTCATCTTATTCAAAAGAGGATGGAATTTCATTTATAAATGCATAAATATTAATGATATAACGAATCTGTTTACAGCGTCTTGTAGAGGAAGTATTGAAGTTTAATTTCTGATCTCACTAGTGTTCAATAAATTGGTCCCCTCAACACACGACACACATCAAGGCGATAATCAGTTCATCCCAAACCCGATGCAACATATCTGCCACGTTTCTTATGATACGTTCCTTCTTGTGATTAAATCGTCATGCCATCATCCAACACTACAAATGCAAACTTGCAGAGTTTCCCGACATCACATTGTAAAATTTATGTTGATATCAAACTTAGCTTTTGTTTTATAAGAGTACTAATTTGTCTACTTCTTTTGTAATAACATAGATAAAGGATCTCCGAAAACAAACCGACAAACTTTTAAACCAGAGAAATGGCTGATATCTCTGCGAGAGTACGACAGAATAAGGCACGTCGATGCACTCTTCGTGTTAATCGCAATGGGCGTGCGTTCTAACATTTACTTTGAATAACAATACTATGATTAAGTGTAAACAATGAGATGTTTCTGTTTTGTTTATGTGTTCTGTGCTTGTTTCTTGGATTAAGGTTGTGTGTTACTAAGATAAATGCATTATTAATTTGCATTGTTGATTTTGCCGTAAATACATAGAAGTGCTAGTATAGGCACGTTTTATTTGAACCGAATGAGGTTACGTCACATAGACCGCTTTTGCTGCAAATGCTAATATACCATTAAGCAACACTGGAAGTGTCCAAAGGCTGTATCTGAGGATTCATTTCAATATACTACCGACGTCTTGACCACTAATTAACTTTCAAAAGTCAATCCTGGACAAGAGTTATTGCAGACATGTTAATTACAAGTAACCTCCATCTCTTTCTCTCTAAAGCAGGGGTAAAGGATGGCGATGTTAATAAGTTTATTAAAAGAAGCCGAAACGTTTTCTCCAATTATTTTTAAGATGTTCATGGAGATCCAACTTGGTCATAAAACACTCTAGTGAAGATAGCACATATGTCAATAAGTAGGCTCACAGGAGTTATAAAAAAATAAAAACATTGTGTTTCACATCCTAAACTACGGAAGTCATATCAGATATAAATATACGAATAGCACTTCTGAAGGAAAGGAAAATAGACAAAAATAGGTTTTAATATGTATGTGTACTCCTATAGCAGATTGTGTCTATTCTGGTGTCATTCCTGTTAAAAACTTGAAGAGTGGAAGCAAATATCCAGCTAAGTGTTGTAATGTTGAAAACACTCTTTATAACTAGATCTTTTAGCTTTAAGAAGCATTACTTGTAACACATTTTTTTATGAAGCACTATTGCGCTTTATATATAATATTGATATTAGGGTTATTAAAAGAATAAATTTAAACCCTGTTTTTTTCTCCCAGTACTTTTATATAACAGAATAGTGTTTACAACGTTTCTTTTACCTTGCAGTTATCTATTGATAACTCAGAGATTAGAATATCCAAGTTGGTGCCATCCGAAATATGTGCAAATTCTATTCATATATGCTCCTGTTCACCCATTCATTTATTGCTTAAATTTACAAATGCCTCATTATTTCTCATTTTATCTTTCCTTGTTTTATATAATAGTTTCCTTATGTATTTCTCAGGGATGTTTCGTCGTTATTATATCAGCTTTAACTCTGCGGCGTAATTCTAGTTTTCATTCCCTATTTAAGACTATTCTTTCAGATAAGCCATCATGCAACATGCTGTTCTGACTGCAGAATTCACAAATACAGATGGGATCAGTCGAACATCATGTGGAACCCATACATTGGAAACAGAAACCGAGAAAGTCCAAGAATAAGATGGACAGACTACTTCAGACAAATAGTGGAGCCACTGCTGCAAGTCGTAGAACTGTTCGGAAAGACTGTGAAAGATAACTATTAAGAAATAACTTAATTTTAGGATTATTAGTGAAAGTTTAAGTGTAATCCAATGTGTGCAAGAACTAATATTTATGCTACCCACACGGAATGACATACCACAGTCTTGTAAAAGAGCCAGATGTGATGCAACAAACGTTTGCCAACGAGAGCTGCGCGAAGGTTCGGTACTACTCGGATAAAGTCGGGTTATCTCGTTAGATGGGAGACCGCATGAGACTTCCATCCCCCTTATTGCACCTGCTGCTTCCACTGTCTTTTTTGTAGTGTTTAACGCCCGCTTCTACTACTACGGCACCGCAGGCGGGGACACTGATGATACACGGAATGAAGATGGAGCACTGTTGGAATGAGGTGGCGGAGGAAACCGGAGAACCCGGAGGAAACCTGCCCCAGCGCCGCTTCGTCCACCACAAATCCCACATGCGGTTGCCTGGGATCGAACCCGGGCCACTTTGGTGAGAAGCAAATGGTCTAACCACTCGGATTCCTGTCTGCTCCCCCTCGACTCATCACTGCGATATGCACATCTGGAAACGTTGTTAGGTACTGGGGCCTGTAATAGGAATACTGTCGCCCTGCAACAAGCGTAACGCTACGTTTACGAAAATAGTTTTCTGCGCATCTTACAGATAGGCAAACATTCGTTGCGCCAGCTCTACCCCTCTTGCAATTTACGAGACACAGGGCATTTATTAGATAGATAACCAACCCTACGTCATTATTTAAACAAATCAAAATTTGGTTTAAGGACTATATTTAACCAAATATCTTAAATGTAATAAGTAATTACAAACTTAGTTATTCT
Source organism: Tenodera sinensis (assembly GCA_030765045.1). Lineage (NCBI taxonomy): Eukaryota > Metazoa > Arthropoda > Insecta > Mantodea > Mantidae > Tenodera > Tenodera sinensis. The sequence goes on along the minus strand of CM060969.1, from coordinate 30,821,689 downwards.
ATATTATTCACTTCGGTAGCCATTCAATAATCTTCTTCTTTTTCTACCTACCTCCTATTAATATGTATCTACCCATGATAAATACTACCCGGAAATGGTTTATTTAATTGTATTGTGGTAAGATACATTTTGGCCCCAAATACTTCATACTTGTTGTTTTGTCAACATATACATTTTTGCTGCAATAAGAGGTTGTCTATCTCTTAATGTGTCACAATAAAATAAAACTGAACAACAATGAAGAGCACTTTAAACAAAAGTAACATCAACTTCACGTTCCGAATATAGGTATTTACAATACGTTAATCAATATTACTTCAATATTTATGAGAATGTGAAATATAACCAGTTCTTATGTAAAAATTTTCTTACAGTTGTAAAATGTTAAACTTACGTCCATAATATGAAGCGTTAAATATGGTGTAGATTAAACTTTTGCTTTTTACTTTTACTTTGGTTGTAGGCGAGGAGTTTAAATCTATAGTTGTAAGAGACCCTGCCCTCTGCTGTCATCCCACCTCAGGCCCGACCATTGTTGGTATCCTCTCACCATACCCCTACCTCCCGGGGAACGCTCTGACAGGCACTTGCATAGGCACAACACGTCTTGGGTCTTACCTCCGAAGCTTGTCATAGTCATGCACTTAATAATAATAATAATAATAATAATAATAATAATAATAATAATAATAATAATAATAATAATGATAATAATGATGATGATGATGATGATGATAATAATAATAATAATAATAATAATAATAATAATAATAATAATAATAATAATAATAATAATAATAATAATAATAATAATAATAATAATAATAATAATAATAATAATAATAATAATAATAACAACAATAATAATAATAGTAAAGTTTATTCAAGTATTAAGAACACTTGTGTAAGTACTGCCTACTAAAATATAGACTACGTCATTTCTCAAGTGGGTAGACCAATTTAAATTAAATAACATATTACAATAGCTAATACTATTAATAGTACTAAGTTCTTATGCTCGTACAAACGTTCATAAGCTATTGTTCTTCTTTTCTTTTTTACAGTGCAAATCCCCTCAACTTTGTCCAAATATTTCCCCATGCTTTCGCAGTTTTTATTTATAATGTTTATTTATGTGAGACCCCTATTCATTCCTTATAGTAAGTAGAAGAGTTATGTATTCCACCCCAAAATCCGATATTAGCATTTCACCAAATATAGATGTTTTAAAAACTGAATAAAAAGCAAGGTCAGAGATATAAAAACTATCGCCGCATAAAAGTGTTGATCTGGCTAAAGCAGAAAGTTATGACATCTTGGGTAGTTAATCGTTTTCGAGGTATTACCTTTTAATGATTTGCTTTTAAAAAGATTGGTACCTTTCTAAGTAGTTATTCTCTCTCTTTGTTGACCTGTAAAGAGAAATTTAATTTATTTTAATTTATATAATTCCTTTGAAATTTCGTTCTCTTTACAGGTCAAGAAAGAGAAAGAGGAATTATATAGCCAAAATATTTCAAAAGTTTGAATATGTAACCATTTGTTCTAAAAAAATAATGAAACTGATATATGGCAGTATATAATGTCATACTGACTGTTGAAAGGAGACGTAATTTTAATTATTGTAATGAATGGTGATATATTATCATGACAGAACGTTGCTCCACTAAAAGTGATTTGGAAGCATTAGGAGATGTATCGTGTGAGAATATTTCACACGAAGCTTGTCTACCTGTTACGGTTTACAGTTATTAAAAATCATCCGTAGTCAAGAGGACTTAAGAGGCTATTCCCAGAAAATAATCACAACTAACTAAACTAGCCCCGCGGTGCAATAGCCCTTTCAGGGTCAAAGCTTACGCCAGGCCTAGGCGACACGCGCATTATAATATAACTAAATATTTCAAGAACACACCCCTCACAGCTGCAGTGTAACTTTCTCAACTGCTGTTTCTATATCATGGTGTGTTTACACTTACTTACTAGTCATACCAAACTATTAGTAGAATGGTGAGGAATGTGGATTTCGACATTTGTACTAATGATGTTCTCAGGTGATGAATCAGGGCGCGAAGTATGTATGTGGCTTGTTTCCTTGTTATCCCGAGAGCGATGTTGCCGATGTTATCGCTCTGTAGAGCAGGACAGCTCTTCTTGGGGCGTTCCCAGGGAATTCTCTTGCACTTACGTGTATGTATATACATTAATCAAACATTCGGATACGCTACCCGCCCACTAAATTAATAATTACCGAAAGTAAATGATGTATATGCAATTATGGTTACGCTCAGCGGTGCCCTCAAGTTTTGGTGTTAAAATCACGAACTTTACCTGCGATTAATTGAAGATAAGTACTAAATGATTTAGAAATAGTAATTAGTGTGCACAAGTTAAGTTAATACTTTTGAATTCCAGATGCAGTCTGTGCACACGTGTTGTGAATTAAACCTCATTTGTTGATAAGGAATACACGACTTTTATTTTAGCAATATATTTTCGTAATTATGCTTTCACAGTCTAAAAAATAAAAGGGCGTTTCATATTTATATTACGACACTAAACCCTTCAAAACACTAACAAAAAGTATGAAGTGTTGCATTGACATGCTTTCTCTACTCACTATTCTACAAGCTATTCTTATAAAATATTATTATAACTACTACTTGTTAAACATTAATAAACATTCAGTTCTCATCTATGAATTTTATTATAGGAGTACAGTATTAAAGAAAGTTAGATTTCAGAGTTTGTCGCGAAGGGTGGCTTTATAATTCCTGTCAGTTGTATGACTACGGTAAAAAAACATTAGCTGCTTCTTAGTAGTATATGGAAATTCAAACTAAAAACACGCGACGTCTCAGAAAGATTAAGTTAATATTTTGATCATTCCAGGTTTTGCAATGAAATGTTTAATGCTCGAAAGAATATTTAAAATATCATTATTGCATTTTCCAGAGAATAGCTCCCTAAAATGAGCTAATGCTTGCAATTGTTAGTCACATCGGGGCCAGAAAGCAATAAAAGCTACAGCTTCAGAGAGAAAACCGACCTTGGTGATTTCAACGCTGGGGTAGAACAGCAGTTGAGAATACTTCCATGCCAATATGTACCTACAAATTACTGGCTAGCTTTGCATGCGGTGCTAGTGATCCCTAATACCGGCTTAGGGTTCGTTTCCCTTTTTTGGGAGGTCTGGTGTGGAAAGCAGCCAGTTCCGCGAGGTACACACACGCGACCTGAACTGAAAGACCGTAGTTCTGCACTCCACTCGTGACGGCTGCAGTGGGCAGAGGTTGGGGACGCAGCGGCCGGACGGTAAGTCTTGGTTCGTGAAGGGCTGTTGGGTTGTTTACTGCAAGTTAGGCAACCTTGTTTGTACTCACCTTCAAACATTTTTTAGTTAATGGTAACTTTTTTTTTGGTTGAAAATCGTGTTCGTTTTCACATTCGTTTTGTGTGTTTTAGAACTGATTTATTGTCAAGAAAGGAACACAGCAGTAAGTTACGCTTAGGAATTTAATCCAACGGTTGTAATGGATTTTCCCTTCACTAATCTCTATTAAACTACTGCCAATAATGAGGCTATAATAATTGCTTCATAGATTTCTCAAGATGAAACTAGACGCCGTAACACAATGTTATATTATTTATTGATAATAGGTTCCATGAATTAAAAATCGTTTATGCATCTTAGAAAGGAAAGCCTTTTGAAGCAATAATTTAAAGAAGCAGGTTTCCGTTATCTCATCTAGACTCTTTTTTATTACATTTCTTAAAAAACAATTTCTTTCTTTCTTCTTCTTCTGTCTTATCTTGACGTTTTCGAAATTTATAAGCAACTCTTTTTACACTACTTCGCATTTTTTACACTCTAGAGATGGCAGCACGATTCAATTACTAATCCATGCAGGTGTCGGACTCTCGGCTTATTGGATCGTGAGCTCGTATTGTTGCGCTCCCTCATTGTTGTGGCGGGCGGTGCACGTACCAAGTACGATATGATGAACGGCTGAAAACTCCCCCTTCCAAGATTCTGTGCCTAGCACACTGCTCAAGCTTCATTCCTTTCCTATTGCTAATTGTAAACTAATGAACAATCGATTTTGCATCTTAGCAAAAATTACAGCAGTAATCCAGGAAGTAAAGATCGTTGGTTTTAATGTAGGTATTCAGAAAAATATTTTATCAAAGAATGTCATAAAATTGAACTCCAGTTTATTTATACTTGTAGTTATCTCCGCGTTTTAAGCATTTATTACTATCTGTCCATAAACTCCTGGCTGTAGTCGACTGTTGCCAGTTCATTAAGTCGGATGTTAGGACATAATTTCACCAAGGAAAGAGAAATGTTTGGAAAAGAATAAATACGTAACTCATATAGTGTTACACTGCTACTTTCCATGGTTTTTGTTTTGTGAAACAGTTTTAGGATGTTTCACCAGAACATCATTTTAGGTTATAATAATGGGTTTAATGAACTTTCAATATATATAATTCAACACATAATGTAGGTATATGCAATTTGACTGAAATATTAACTTAAATTTGCTGATGCTTGTTTTAAGCCACTGACATGCAACCGAAGAAGCAGTAATTAAAAGAAGTGGTAAAACACTGTACCAAAATGACAATTTGATAAATTCCACGCTGATAATAGTGTGACAAAGACTGTACTTTTCCATATAAACTTTTGACAAGTACACAAATTTTCTTCCATTGAGGTTAACACAGTCTAAGTGTTTCGTGATATTAGAACTTCCAACTGTTTTATAATCGTAGCTTTGACTTTGTACTTTCATTGTCTTTCTTCACCTTCTCTGTCTCTCAAACACTTACTCTTGGACGTCTCTTTCGCGACAACAAAAAAGTAAAGAAACACAAACAGCTGTCTTGCAGTCACTGTCACACTAACCGACTCGTGCCTGTAACTCACCCATCGCGTAGTAGGGTGGGGATGTATAGTGGGGATGGGTCACACGGCCCTTTCTCAAACTTGCATAAATACGCCGGCTGCTGTACAGTTATCGAAGGCTCTGGAAAACCTTTTGTATTGCCGCTTGATTGTTGCTACTCACGTGCTTGCTCGCTTCCTGGTTGCAATAAATAACTAAATAAAAAACTAAATGTCTCACGTTTCTTGCTTAGATAAAATCACTAAATACCTTGCAATATTCTCAACAATAAAACACTTCCGTTATAGCTGCTCTTAGGTGTTCTCGGGCTTCCAGTGAAGTAAATAGACTAAACACTGATGTTTCGGGAGCGTGCGTGCCTTAGTCCCCGTATATGAGACAGATGCAGACCTCCAAAACGTCGATGTTTAATCTACTTACCTACCGGGCTGAAAGCCGGAGAAACTTCGAGTACGTTCGTTGCCAGGAAACCTTCAATTAATATTTCATTCTATTATATCCCAGAACGCATTTCAGGAAAGAAACTTTTCAACCTCCGATGGCCTCATAGGTGTGCACATTTATCGACGTCATTGCGGCAGGCTCCCAACTTAATTGCACACTGGAATGTTGTTTCCAGAGCAGAATGGAGCATGCATTCTTCTCCTTTTCAAACCGTGGATTCCTTTAATACTTTCTTCAGTTCCAATGTGACAGCTTCACTCACAGGTCCTGATACTTGTTTTTTGAGAAGCGAGTCTAGAACTCCTCAGTTGTAGGGTTTAAAATTCCAAGCTATTAATTTCTATTGGAAGGTCAGAGAAATGCGCCTTAAGGATGGCACTACTAGTCTTGCCACTGCATAGCATCGATTGTGCGACATCATTAATGTCGAGTGCATAATACAAAGGTGCTCAAAACTAGTGTATTACACTGGCTCTAGAGGAAGTGGTACCCCTGGCAACATGTCTTTCAACTTTGAGTCCGTTGTGGTGCTCGTAAGAAAATGCTGTTCAAGAGGAAATACGTGGATGTATTGCCATTTGGGAAAAGTCATCTATCTTCTACACCACGCAATGGAGACCGTGCACCCATACTTCAAGTAACTTAAGATACAGCGCACCGCCTAAGCATGTATGCAGCACTCTGCGTTAATACAATTATGAACTTGTCATCTAAGTCCTTCCCAGGCCACAGTGTCCGTAACTATGCAAGCCATAGTACTGGGTTATTTTTATCTAAACACTTGCATAAAACGATATGGGATTTCCCTGGTAGAGAAAGGTCGAACTTCCCAACAATGGTGATTCGCAACTATCAACAGTCTCATGCACTGAAAGCCAAATATAGCTGTCCACTAATTGCTCCTTAATAGGCATCTTACATTTCTTATGTAATATTCAATCCAAATAATCCATACATATTCTTCTTGTCATTTATACCTTCCAGAAAGGATTTAAATGTCTTACATTTCAGAACACGAAATGGTAGGTTGAAAGAAAGAAGCGCCTCACAAAAACAGGCATTGAAATTGTATGGTTTGTTTCTAATAAGAGCAAAAATAAACGACTGACCTTCTGACAGACTCAGATGTTGCTCGAATGTGCTGTTGGAAACGAGACTAGAGCTCACATTTCCCCATGGAATAAATGTACACATCAAATCAGTGGATAACATAAGCGCAAGAGCCAAAAAAGTTAATGTTATATGCACAAATACCATCATCTTCTTCATTTGAAGCCAATGCTTTTAATTGGGTGGAATGACTTTTTTATTGACTGTGGATAGTATAACAGAAATTCTTGTATTTTTTCTTTCTTAAATCGTTATACATTAGATCAACTAGAGATGAAGTGCGGTATTTTTCTATTCGATCTTAAAATGGATTCCCCTTTTGACATCGGAAGGTAAACATTGGACCTGATAGTGTTTCCATTTGCAGATTATTTGGAAGAACATCTCCTCAATTTAGAAAATGAGAGGGATTGCGAAGTAAGACATGTTAACGAGCAGTAAACCCTGACAGAAAGGTTATTTTAGATGATTAATGTCTGTTGCAGTGTTTCTCGGACACCGCTATTTGCTGAAATTTCCCAATCACGTATTATGACATTTGTACAATCCTTCTCAAAGGAACTTCCAGCGATGTAATCCTTTTGATTAGTTGATGAGAATTTAACACAGCTCAAATAAAATAGATGTAGACAGAAGTGACTGAATAGAAAAGCCTTTAGAGATATAAAACTTCTCATAATAACTTGGCAGTTATAAATGCAGAACTTTATGCAACCAAAATAACCATGTTTTTTCAAATATATTGCCTGCATCACTTCCCCAAAGAATGGATTGTGAATCTGAGATAATAATTGTTTATTATTATTATTATTATTATTATTATTATTATTATTATTATTATTATTATTATTATTATTATTATTATTATTATTATTATTATTATTATTATTATTATTATTATTATTATTATTATTATTATTATTATTATTATTATTATTATTATTATTATTATTATTATTATTATTATTATTATTATTATTATTATTATTATTATTATTATTATTATTATTATTATTATTATTATTATTAAGTGTGTGTTTTAAACAGTTGCATTGGATGTGAAAGCAAGTCTTAACCGTTTACCAGTTATAGAAAATTATGTTAAACATTTTTTAAATGAACAGGACTTCACATGCCATTCTATAAATATACATTTAATTTGTCATTTAGATGTATTAAATATATTATATTTTTATCAAAATCATTAGAGAAATTGTTGAGAAAATCAATAAGTATTGAATATTTTACCATTAAATTTGAGCTCCTTGAAAATTTTGTGTCGTGGAAGATCGTGAATTTTAATATAAACGAAGTTTGGTATTTGTCGGATATTTCAGTTAGAGTTATGCTGTTCACACACTTTTTTCTAAAAAAACTCTTGTTTTTAGTTTAGAGGGCCTCAAAACATGTATTTCCGGGGAACTCTCCACATTACACTTTTAAGTGAAATACATTTCCGCACTTACTGTAAATATGTAGCAAAGAAAATAAAAATCTGAACACTTCTCTGCTCATTGTTTCTGTATTTCTGTACGCTTCTTCAGACTAAGCTTACGAAAGCCTTTACTTCATTTTAATCTAACAAAAGTTTGATATTTCGTTGTTGGTAAGAAGAGAATAGAGAAAAGCTGTTATTTAAAAACGAGTCGATAATACTGGCTTTGAAATCCAGTTTTTTCCGTGACATTGCGAGAAACAACTTAACGATGGCAGCGCTATCACCTTTGCCGGCCTTACTTTAAACTGCAATGTAAACAAATTGCAAAATGTTATTCCTCCGCGTGCATTTCGTATCACTGTTAATAATAACGTATTTGCATGTTATTGTATTTCATTTATTATTACTATAAGATTTTCAAACTACTTTTTCAAATACTTCTTGTAGTTATTTTAAATTTAATGCTATTTTGCACGTTAGTTAGGGGACTATATTTTCATTCGCGCCGGCTAACATGGAAGTTGTGCGGTGCGATCAACCAGTAAAGTATTGCTCAAACTGTTGTTTATATTACAGTTTGAAGTAAGGGTGGCGAAGGTATACTATAGAACATTTAAATCCAATAATAACGGATATGTCAGTAATAACTGAAACCACAAAATACTTATTTGAAATAAACTGTACGCTTTAAAGATAACTACACTTTTTGTGTACTGAATTTTGTCTATCTCTTAACGGTTACCATTTATACAACAAGGTACAAATTTCCTTCCAACTGGAGAGGGCTTCGTAGGCTATTTTGAGGAACTTGAAGATATAGGTATATTTTATTTGTTATGTAGATATATTAAACATATTATCGTATTTTGCACATAATCATTAGAGCTGTTTTTGAGAGTCAATTTTGAAAAAAAATTGCATGCCAAATGTAGTTTGTGGCGGGGAAACTGTCCTGATATTGCATTTTTGGAAGATACTAAATTACGAGTAAATACTAACTTCGATATTTATATAACTTCTGTTTTTTAGTTTTACTGCCACCCCCACATACATATAGACTTGCAAGTAGAATAAGTTCCCTTTGAATTTAGCTAGATCTGAACTTAGAGAAGTTGCTGGCTTATTTTTGGGCCACAACACAAGCACAGACATTTGCGCACACTGAGATTTATAGAAGACAATTTTTGCAAATAATTTGGAAGGAAATGTAAAACTTCCAACATAATCTATGCGAGCTCAAAGGTTTTGCTATGCATGGATACGTATCTATAAGCATCTTGTAACGATCAAATGTTTGTCAAATTCAGTGCTTACAAGACTTTTAAAGAACTGTCACAACTTCACAATTTTTCTCGTCAAATACTTCCAATACAATTAAAGTCTTTCAAAGTCTTGAAAGGAAGAATTCACAACGATTTGATGGCTTTGGCCAATGAAATACAAGTATTTACAGTGCGTAAAGAAATCAACAACATGGCTAAAAGCGACAGATAAGTAAAAAAGGGCATTACGATTATACGAGAGGGCATATGGGGAAATTGCCAGGCAGATTTTTGAAGATAATGGATTAATGTAATGTTATACATTGTAGTTAACGTATCAACTAGTATTATTTTCAATGAGTTCCTTAAGTGCAATTTGGTTTCACGGGCCACATTATGTAACATACGTAATTACGTAAAGAAGAACAAATTGTTTACAGCAATGCTAATCGTAAGTTACCTTGCAGGTAATATATTATCAGTCTGTTGTGAAGGATTTCAGTTTGATAACAGGCAAGTACACATTTGTGATATCAAATCTTTCTAGGTCTTTTGGAGTCTTGAAAAAATATTTCATAAACTTTCAAACTTTGGAATTCAAAAATAAGTTTGATCATGTATTTGAGAGTTTAGGCTCATTTTTCTTGGAATCTGAAGATACAAGACGTCCAAACATAGGATACGATTGAAAGCCCAGGTTCGTCCATTCTAAAATAAGGCTACTCGTTTCTCTATCGACACTTATTTTGTACATTTATTATTTCCTACTTATATCAAAGTTCAAGTTATGTACTTTAGTTCTTAAATATGTGTTGATCTAGGTATTTATTTGATTCACCTTTTGTACACCTTCAGCACTAATGCAAACATTGGAATTGTAGTAGTGAAAAACAGTCATGAAATAAACAAATAAATAAGCAAATAAATAAATAAAAAATAAAATAAATAAAAAATAAATAAACAAACAAGTAAACAAACAAATAAATAACTAAATAAATAATCAATAAATATATACATATAAATAAATAATGGTCGCTTTAATACCACAATTTCCTTTCCATCATTTGCCCTTCATTTCATTTCCTCATTATCTTTCAGGTATGGTTATAGGTTCGTACTGTATGGCGGTGCAAGACACATGGCGCAGATGCGTGCGCAGTATAAAGAATACTCCCGGTGGACCCTAGGGGGCGTTAGACACAATGGATCTGCTTAGATCGTTCTGTGTAGGTCGCAGTGCGCGAAGCGTCCCCATTCGTTCTGTACGCTTTACTCTTTGTATGTCTGTCTATCACGGTAGGGCATGTCCGACAATGGCTTATTGTGCATTAGACCCTGGGGGGAAGGATGAGATGAAAGTACCCTACAGGCGACTAGAAAGCTTCACAGGCGAACTACTACTACGGTGGGTTCCTAACAAGTGCAGACAAATTATTCAGCGAAGTTCCAAATCGCCACAGAGAGCCCGCCACTAGTCAGGTCCAGCTAATCAATCAGTCCCCTGGGTGGGCGGCCGGCCAATCGGAGCGCCTCCCCTCAGCCGAGCACCGTACTTCTACAGCGCAAGTATCATCACAGCGTAGCTCACCGGTAACCTTCTCGCTGACTCTTACAACCTGGTAGGACCGGATACAGAGAGAACGAAATGGAAAGGAGTGAAACGGGGGATGTACGGTAAATATTCTGGGAAAACCGCTGAAAAATCTTACGGTCAGGAAGGTCGGCCGTGGGAATCGAACCTGCGACCTCCTTAATACGGACCTGAGCCATCCCACTCGGTTGCTTTACTCTGTTGTCGCTTAAATAAACTTGTATTTTTTCTTTACACATTAAGCATCCCAACGTCGATGACAGTTTGTGATGTGATATTCGAAATAAACTCCTAGCAACAATTAAGCTGTAATGATATAGTAGAAGACGTTAGAGCTTAGGCAGCCTGGTTGGCACAGGTCTCTCTCAGACGACCGCTCGAGAAGAATAAGGGAGTCACATAAACATATCACTTTAACGTTTTTATCTGAGTATCGGATCAAATTAAACAAATTAAAGCTTTAGTGTTTAACACTCCTTCTGGGTCCTCCCCTCCATCATCTTCCATTTCTTTCCTCCCCTCCTATTTCTATTCTCTTCCTCCACCTCTTTATTTTGCCTCCTCCGACTCTAAGACCTCGGCCCAACCTCGACTCGCGTTATATAATAAAAGATGTCCGCCCATTTTTACCGGAAGATAGATAGTCTTTTGTTCCATGCCGGTTCGTCGACCAAACGATGTCATTGATGAAGAAGGGAAAACCACGACAACGAGGGCGGTACCGGATCATCATAAAGCTTTGTGTTGCTGTCTTATTACCGAGCCGAGTTAGCCTCTCGATCTAATAAAGTGAATAGATTGCTATCCTGAACCGTGATATCGATGCTGGTTGAACGTTCTCTTGCCTTCCTTCCTTCCTTTACGTGGTCATGTGCACCACACGGTTTTTTCTTTTATCTGCATCTTATAAACGGCACCAAATTATTTTAGACTAGTAAACCAGCTTCTCTCTCTCTCCAGGTTGCGAGGACCACGTTTACCACTTCACACCCTCCAGTACTACCCCACTACTGTCGTTAACGCAGGAAAATGTCTTTGTCCTTGAACGCGCAATCGCGCCGTGGAGAGGGGAACTTGTTCGTACGATGTAAACAGAGTAACAGAATTACTGTCTACAGGCAGTTGAGGTCTAAGCACTGCAAGTGTTGCCACAATATTATATCGTGTGGTTCATGAGTCTCCAAAAACATAATTCATTAATGATATTATTGAACGTATGATCATAATTGCTTTGTTTTATGCGATAATATAATGTATTAGTGCTGCTCTTTCATGTAATATGTATTGCCCGGGATAGAAAGGGTAAGTTGCTTTTGAAGCAGGGTGTAAAACGTCAGAGCGAGAGGAGAAAACAGTAGAGGGTTGTCTCTGGTTCACTTGTATAAACCATGAGGTCATAGCTAAACTCCTGAGACAAATATTGTTCCGCGGGAGATGGTTCCATTGTAATCTGACCCATGGTTTATTTTTGCTTTTCGTGTCACTAGCCGAATGCTGCAAATTATAATGTCTGCCCTTGAATTTCATTTCACCTTCATTTCAATCCGGTCTTTCAAGGTCAGAAGTGTTGGGATGGGCGAGTTTAGCGCTGCTGTGTGGGGACTTTGTGAACTGTAACTGCTGCTCTCGAAGGATGGTTGGAGTTGTAGTCGCCTGTCGTGCTGGTGTGATCCGCTGTCGAAACCCATGAGGCTAGTGGCTACTTTGGGAAACCGGTGTCGGGATGAAGAACCTCCAGCACACATAAGCGATAGTCACGTTGGCTCGCGCTGCTCGCCCGTATAGCTCTCATTTCATCCTTTCCTTCCAGGGTCTGACATGCAATAGCCTCAATAGTTGCCTCAGTGTGAAATCCATTCCGTAAATACTATACCTCTTTTTCGACTAACCCATTCATGAAGCCCATTGTGCGCAGATACAGCATAGGGCTAATGCTCTGCCTAATACCGAAACGGATGAGTTCGAAGTAACGCGCGCGTCTCATATTCCCATTTGAACCTACCATTCCACCAGAATTTCGTGTCTATCATTTTCTTTCCCCTCTTTCACCGCATATGATTCAAGGTAGATAAGAGAAGGTGGTTAGTGTGTTGCGGCACGACGGTGAACTTTGTGCTAAGGAAATATTTCTCCTTGGTGCTTGATAGAACACTGGGGACCCTCTTCGTTCCTGAGATTGTCGCGGCTATTCCCGGGGTGGGAAGGGCAGAGCTAAGGGTGTCAGGATTGGTGCCATCTAGTAGGAATCGTTAGACTCCCATCTTTGCTAGCGCACACCGTCGTCCGCATCTAGTCGCATTTTCCTTCCTTCCTAAGAGGGGTGGCATTAGAAGCACCTCGAGAAGCAGAAAGCAACAAATGCGACTGTAACTTATAACCTACTTACAGCCCTGAATAAGTCGAGCAAATGAAAGGTGAAGTGAAATGGAAAGAGAGAAAAATCGGGGGATATAATTAAGCTTCCTAGCATTTTACCGAATTTAAATTCAATTAAATATATTAATTTAGGGTAAACAATGTATTGCTGCACAAATTGTGCATTTTATTTTAGTGAAATAGGAGGATTTCAAACAGATGATTTAAACTCTTATTTAGTGATTTTCTTAATGAATGATTTCCATTTTAATTTAATAATTTGAGATCGAACCCACGACCTGCCAAATGAGAGTATAATGCGCTACTAGGAAGTTAATAAGGGATTTTAGCCCATTCATTAGGGAGTTTTCGCACCCTGATCAGAAATATGCGTTAAACGTTATTCTGACGTCATTAATTCCGCACCCAATTAGAAGTTAGAACGTTTAACCGCTTGAATAATACTGAATATTCAGTAAACTATGATTATTCATTCTAATGTTTTTTCAATAATTTTTGTGTTATAAGGAGGAGCAGTAAAGGAAAAGGGAGGAATTACTACAAAAGATTTCAGCTATGATGAGGGATTTTCAAGTAGGTCTCCAAAATGTGCCCAAAATAATGCTTGCGAGGAAGCCATGAAATAACAGAACCTTTCTCTGGCAAATTTTGAGGTTATAACACCCACAATGTTTGCTAAAACAGCAAGTACAGTATCTCCAATGAACTTAAAATCATCCAATATGGTTACTGAATCATCCATGATTTATGTAGACTAAGAAATAGCTGCAATTTATTATAAAAACTGATATCATATTCTAACAATTACGTCATCGCTTCGGGCAAAATAATGTTTAACGTTATGGTTGCGAAAACTCTATTATGATTTCAAGATGTAAGCTTAATCGTTAATCTGCACCATCTCGCTCGATATTTGAGGCAATAACTAAGCAGAGTTGTTAGCCACGTGCAAACTAAATCACAATGTGAGCACTTGCCACATTTCATGTCTTCTTGTTAAGACATTTGCTTCTCATCTACACCAAGCATAAGCTGTTTCATTTTACACCATCACTCAACATAAATAGTCGTTAGTGCCTTGCAATTTACGCTTGTGCAACTTATTTGATTGGCTGTGCCGTGAACAATGGACAGAAGACGAGTAGCAAATCAAAGTGATGGCTCTATTAGCATGAAGGCTAAGCTTCACGGAGTATTCGGAAACATCCGGCAAACATCGGAGATTATATGCCTTTAGCAAATCACCCCAAGCGAGAAAATGTTGAGAGCTTCATGTATCGCCTCTGTTGGCATCAACCCTCCAATCACCGCCATCAAATGGAATTAATTCACAATAAAGCAGGTTACAGTTATAATCACGTCGTTTAAAACCGTATACTTTGTGCGCTCTGAAACCTCTAATATTTAATGAGCAACTTTTAGAGCTGAGTCTCCAGTTCACTTTTCTTACCTTTTCTTTCCTTCTTTCCTTACTTCCTTCCTTCCTCCTTCTCTCTCTCCCTTCCTCCCTCCCTTCCTTCTTTCCTCCCTCGGTTCCTCCCTCGCTTCCTCCCTTCCTTCCTCCCTCCCTCGTTCTTCCCTCCCTCCTTCCTTTCCCTCCTTCCATTCCTTCCCTTCCTTCCTTCCTTCCTCCCTTCCTTCCTTCCTCTCTCCCTTCCTATCTGCATCCCTCCCTCTCTTCTCTTACCGTTCTTTTCTTTCTTACTTTCTTTCTTCATTTCTTCCTTTCTTCCTCCCTTCCTTCCTCCCCTCTTCCCTCCCTCTCTCCCTGCCCTCCTCGCTGCTCTTACCTTTCTTTCAATAATCCCTCCCTGAGGGAGATATATACCACCATTCCACACAAGTGTGCAGTGTCTGTTTTGTTACAAACGAAATCTGAATTCCTTAATACGAGCTTGTATAGTTTTTCTTACGGCACTTTGCAATGCGTATGGTTTTTGAACCCTTAGATAACAGCATCTAAAAAGAAGGTAAAAAATAGCCGTGAGTGAATACGGACAGGCGAAATAAAACTTTTTAAGCATTAACAGTCTAAAAGTGGGTTTGTTTTCTCTAAGATGACTCTGTGACTTAATTTGAAGACATTCTAAGAATTTTCCTGTTTTAGAAAGTTGTTGTTGTTGTTTTTTTTTTTTTTTGTTTTTTTTTTAATCACGAATTGTACGCCCTAGTTCCAGTGCCGTGGTGCATATACCTGAAATTGCCTCGTTGCATTCCGGAATTGTTTTAATGCACGAAGGGATATCAAACTTAAGCCATTTAGATTACTTGGGACACCTGGTATACATAAGTATATTGTTGCAATATAAATATGCTTGAGACCTGAATTTTATCATTTCAATCTTACAATTTTTAGTTCCCTTTACTTGTCAACATGCAGCATCTTTCGGCGCAAGCAGCTCTGTCGTGTTCACCTGTCTGGTTAACACTATCAGATACGTCTCAGGTACATCTCAGGTACTTCATCTCGTATTTTTTACATTTCTTACTGTTCTGTTAAGATGCACTTACGACATTTATGCCGCAATATACTATCACTATAAAAGCTTACATTTGGGGCAGTAAAGCTAACACTTTTGGAACCTATGTGTTTTTAAGTTAAGTCTGCAGGAATCGAATCAATATTTAATGCGAATGGAGCAGCAATATGTCAAATTATGTTTATAAACCTTTCCCTAGCTCACTACATAAACAAAAACCGTCTTGAGGAAATAAACCCATGTCCTGTCTTGCCCATCCGTATTTACTGTGCGAGTATAGACCATTCACAAGGGTTAGCTTCCAAAACATTACAGGAAAACGAAAGCGCCCAACCTGTTTACATCTACAAACCAGACCAATTCCCTGACCAACCTCAACGCAACATTGTTGACTTACTTCACGTCTGAAAGAACAGCTTCACATCTTTTAAATGATTAATTATTTCGGAACTCTGTGTGATGTCTCATAATTACTACCGAAGGTATTTCAGAAATAAGTTACTCTTAAATTTATTGCTTCGAAATCGGCTGATGGAAGAGCAAAATGTCATTACACTTTTTTGTTTGTAACGTTCATATTAGAAGGAATGTATTGACGTCCCTTTCACCCTGTATATGTATTTTGTGTCAAACGTTGAAACCCCACTGCCGTCCCCTACTGTGACGTCACTGTTCACTGCTCGGCAGACAAGCCCTTGGCCCCATCTAAAGCAGTATACCTGCCGGTGCCTGGGTTTGTCTATCTAGAATATCGCTGCTGATGTCTGTATATATGGTCCCCCGTGGTCGAGGTGTCCCGACACCTTCAGCTACCGAGCTCCGGGTGCTACGGACCCTAGCATTCTTGACGTTACAAGAAGTATGCCGGAAGAACATCTGAGTCCGTCTCGTACATGAACTGTTCGGATTGGGTTGGACTGGGTTGGGCAGTGGTTCTCAGTCTCAATAGAGACTGGATAGGTCTCTGCACCTAGTCGGGGTCTCAGCAGGGTTGTGAGACTCCTCGGTGTCTCCGGGACTAACCTGGAGAGTCAGTGGCTAGTAAGCTGGTGATCTTACCGAAGTTTTTCTGACCCATGAAGGGACGTATTCACTTTCGTCCTTGTTCATGCAGGAGGTGGGGCTTTATACGGGCACATAGACAGGAGTGCCACTCAGTTGGTGCCTTTGACTGGCTGAGTAGGGTGAGTTACGACTTAGGGTAGCCTCAAGTATATACGAGAGTCCGTCTTTTTCTGGAGATGCTCAAACTTTCAAATACTATATTTTGTCAGGTAATTTATTTACACCTAAGAAAATATAAATGTGTGAAATGCAACATCAGAAAACAGAATAATTTAATAGCATACTGGAACAGCCCATAGTTGTAGTATTTTATTAGAAAAAGTTTTCCTCATAATTTTATAAATAGTGGACAATGTG
This sequence comes from Tenodera sinensis, assembly GCA_030765045.1. Classification (NCBI taxonomy): domain Eukaryota; kingdom Metazoa; phylum Arthropoda; class Insecta; order Mantodea; family Mantidae; genus Tenodera; species Tenodera sinensis. The sequence continues at coordinate 30,804,653 of CM060969.1, read as the reverse complement.
ATATGATAGCACCACAAAGGCTTGCATCTTGTGGCACTTTTGCGAGCGAGTGAAGAGAGGCATAAAGTATTTAGATTCCTATTAGGATAAAGATCAGGTTTAGTCAAACGGAAGGGTCTTCAGTAACTACAGGACCGCAACGTAGGCCGTAGAGGGTCCTTTGTGTTTCCAACGTGACCTGTGGGAGAAGGAAAGATCCGAAGGGCGACCAGATCCGGACAACGATATGCGCTAGCAAGTAGGCGGTCCCTAACGATTCTAACATTGCAGCAATCCTAACGTCGCTTGGCTCTGCGTTAGCCACCCGCAACTCGAGGAGGGAAGGAGGCACCAGAAGTCCCCCAAGTACCAGGAAGAACTGTTTCAATAGCACAAATTTCAACGTCCTGCCGCCGTCCCCTGATTCTGCAACCCTGAAACATATTGCGACATCAGGCTCGGCGCACAACAAAGGCCGGGTGGGGTCAAGCTACTTAATACCACATATCGTGCCGGCGAGCGGGTAAAGACGTTCAAGGTCAGGCTGCCCCGCGGTCACGTGATTGTCAATAATAGAAGCGGCAGAAATAAAAGGGCTTTCGAGAACGTTCGCAAGACTTCTAGCTGCGTCATTTCAGGTGCGTGTGTGGCGTGTGGAACTCGAGAAAATTCCGTGTCACGTCATCCACAGTATATAAGGAGGTCAAAGAACAGTAGAGCAGTGAGTGTTAGAGTTACGGCGAGTGACAGAGTCTGTCAGTGTGTCAGTGAGTACGTGTGTGTCGTCGTGTTGGTACGTCGCAAGAAGATGTAACGAGCGTCGGGAGTGAATACATACTTGTAATTGCTTCATGATAGAGCAAGTGAAGAAACACCCTAAAAGGACTGAACAAGGTTATGAGAAGTGAAACACTGTGAATTGTGATAACCTGAAAGACTGTTCACTGTGTTAATGACCTCCAAGCAGCCAGTGGTTAAAGAAAATTGCTCTCCTCAAAAACAAATTGAACTAAGGACCTTGCATTTAGAAGCCATCCCGTTGACTGCGTGAGCGAATATTTTAGTGTGTTCATTAAGGAAAGTTTATGGAGGTATTTTGACAAAAAGCTGGGGGCATGCAGAGCTGGCACGTTGTTACAAAAGTGGAAGAGGTAAAACAATTCCATTCGTTGCTACGCGACCTCTCTCCCATGTAAAATCACATACATACACGCACACGCGCACCAAAACTTCATAAATAACTTCAAATATTATTTCCGATTTGATTTATCGCCCAAGGAAGAGTTTAAATCAGCCAATCGCGTCAAGGGAACTCCGCCTACTTTGCACGTTAGGGGCGCGCCTCCTCCCCCGCATTCTCTCCCCCTCAACAATTTACCTTTCCCACACATCCTCATCTGCTTGTTCTGCCTACCAAGTTTACAGTCCTGTTTCACGTGAAATGTTCATATCAGCATCATGCTTTGTCGCACTTCACAGTTAAACGACCAACTTCGGCAATTAAATGATCCTGAAAGTAAAATTTAAATTTTCTATATTTTTATAGGTTTGAAATCAATGCTTTACACAATTAATAGTATTTAAGTATTGCTTTCCTCCAATCTGAAAACTGAACTGAGCTAGAACTTACGATTTTTCAGTTGAGGGTCACGTGTTCATTGTTTGCTATGAAAATGCTTTCCTCCGGCCGAGAACTGAACTGAACTGAACTGAACTGAACTGAGAACGGAATTCGTTTGTCACTAAATTTTTCAGTTCTCCAACAGAAATCTAGACGACGAAAATTACAGTAGCAGTTGTTTTTATGTTCAGTTCAGTTGAATTTGAGCGATCTGAGTAGGTGTTCTTTGATCAGAAGTGAGGTTATAATAACGATTTCGTTTTATTTACTTTCAAGTTTGGGCAAAATGAGTGTAAAACGTAAGTTTTCATACCTGGAAAAGAAAAGGATTATTGATTTTGTTCGGCAGAATGAATTTCTATACAATCTGCAGCATGCAGAGTATAGAAATAGTGAGAAAAACAGAGGCTGTGAAAGGAACTGGCAGAGGAATTAGGAAAAGCAAAAGAAGCATTTTTAGAACTTACATTTTTACTTTCTCTACTGGTAAGTAGAAGGAAGTATTGTATTCCACCCAAAAATTGGATGTCGAGAATTCACTAGAAATATATGTTTTTAGACTCTCTAAATAAAAAAATAACATTTTTAGAAAAAGGTCCGTGTGTGTATGTGTGTGTGTGTGTGTGTGTGTGTGTGTGTGTGTGTGTGTGTGTGTGTGTGTGTCTGAGTGTGTCAGTTTGTGGACAGCATAACTCAAAAACGAAAAGTTGGTCAAAAACCAAAGTTGATATTTCAGTTTATTGTCTTTTAAGGATACGACACGAAGATTTTGAGGAAAATAGCCCCACCCTGAACTACCCTTCACACGAACAATTTTTCGAAGATTTTGATTTTCTTGAAAATGGCTCTAAAGGTTTTGATAAAAATGCCATATATTTAAGGTATTTGTATGACAAAAGAAATGTAGGTATATTTTGAATTTCCTGGTTATAGCCTATGTAGTCCTGTTTGCTCTGAATGACTTTTGAATAACTCGTAAAGCGTAAGAGATAGACAAAATTTGACTGCACAAAAAATGTAGATCTTGCTAAAACACACAATTTAGGTCCCAATAAATTTTGCTGTAGAGTGAGCCATTTCGGAGATATTCGTTGTTATTTGTGTCAGTTTTGGAAAAGTAATCTTTCGTGAAATACAACATCGTTATTCATTTTTACTTTGTAGAGGAAATATTGTATTACACCCAAAAATTGGATGTCGAGATTTCACAGGAAATATATGTCCTGAGACCCCCTGAATCCAAAAAGTCATTTATAGTAAAAGGTCCGTGTCTGGGTCTGTGTGTCTATCAGTCTGTCAGTCTGTGGACTGCATAACTAAAAAATCTGTGTTGCACTCACATGACTTTCTCTACTCTTGTACTAACCGTTCATACAAACTCTTATTCTTAGATCTTCTTCGTGTTAGTTGACATAAACATTTGTACAAATTATCTTATTGCTTATTTACTTGTAGGTGCAAGGGGAATATTGGAATACAGTAGCCTTTGAGCGATAGTCAAATCTTTTAAAGCTTTGAGATTCCGTTCTCTTTGCTTGCTTAACATATAAAAAAGTGAGCAACGATGTTCCATTTCAGGAAAGTTTTTAAGTTTTCTAAAAGTGACAGAAATAACAAGGAATATTTCCGAAATGGTTCACTTTACAAAAACATTATTGAGACATAAATTGTGTGTTTTAGGAAGATCTACATATTTTGTGCAGTAAGATTTTGTCTATCTCTTATGGTTTACGAGTTATTGAAAAGGCATCCAGACTACACAAGACCACATAGGCTATAGCCAGAAAATTCAAAATATACATTTCATTTGTCATAAAAATATCTCAAACATGTGGCAATTTAATCAAAATCGTTTACAACTTCAAGGAAATCTCTAGATGGATTTTTTGTAGAAGTACAGCAGTTCCCTAATTTAGTCTAAGAAGATAAAAATAGTTTAAACCCGAAGGAAACAAAAAATAAATATATATTTATTATATATTGAGAAGATCCAGCCTTTTAGCTCAGCTCAGTTCAGCTGTTAAGGTGCGGAGTAACATTGTCTGTTTTAACAATGTCATTTACGCAGAAGAAACTTTAATTTGGCAACAATGGCGCACTGTCGGACCAAAACAAATGTTGTGGTTAACGCCCAGTACTTGAAGAATGCAGTAAGATACGAATGTTACTATTGTAAGTGCCTGCACGAATGACTTACGAGTTACATTATGGCGGTAGCTTTGGTCCATGAAAAGCAAATCATAATATGGACGTTGTAACATTACAGGATCGCCCGGAGACTTGCAGGGCCGCCACCTTCGCAATATCAACCCGCCTACTTATGCTTTGATCTAGATGCCTGGCGTTGTACTTTATTATCTACCAAGTTGGCCGTGAATTGTTCAATAACATTTTTCCATAGTAACATATGTCTCGGTTTAGTAAAGGGTACACTACTCTGTTGAATATAAAAACCTGATATGCTGCACCCACATAGCCGTCTCTAGTCTGTTAACTCTTTTTTTAGTTTCTCTACAGTAGAAGGAAGTACTGTATTCCACCCAAAAATTCGATGTCGAGATTTCACTGGAAATATATCTTTTCTGAATAAAAAGAAGCATTTTTAGATAAAGGTCCGTGTGTGTGTGTGTGTGTGTTTGTTTGTGTATGTGTGTCTGTGTGTCTGTGTGTTTGTTTGTGAACAGCATTACTCAAAACCAAAATTGGTATTTAAGCTTTCAAGAATACGACACAGAGATTTTGAAGAACATTTCTCTACCCTAAACTATCCTTTAAATGGAAAACTTTTCAGACATTTTAGTGCCTTTTTAATAGCTCTAACAATTCTGATCAAAATGCCATATATTTAAGATATTTTATGGCAAATGAAATGCATATTTTGAATTTTCTGGCTATAGTCTATGTAGACCTGTTTACTTTCGATGATTTTTGCGTAACTATATTACAAATATATAACAAATGTAAACCTCGTAAAAACACATAATTTATGTCAAATTATCTTTTTTGTGAAGTGAACCATTTCTGAGATACTCCTTGTTATTTGTCAGAGTTTTTCAATACTTACAGACTGTTCTCAAATGGGAGGTCGTTATCTTTTGCTCATGCAAAGTGAACAGAATTTAAGGCATTATATAGCGACCAACTCTTAAAACATTTGACTATCACTCAAGTCTGCTTTATTCCCTTATACGTACAAGAAAATTAGCAATAAGATAATTTCTACAATCTTTTATGTTTATTAACATGAACTAGATAGAAGAATAAATGTTTTTAAGAATAGTTTACGCAAGAGTAGAAAAAGTCACGTGAGATATTTTTTGTATACCTAGGTTCTTCAAACACTCTTAGAAAAACTTATTAACAACGTATGAAGTGTTTTCTTCTACCCAAAAATTCAATGTCACGAATTTCGCCGGAAATATATGTTCAAATGGCTACTGAAGCCTCTTTCTTCAAAAAACGCAGTTTTAGAAAAGTTCTGTGTCTCTATGAGTGCGCACTAGCGCATCTATCTCTGAAAATCAATGAAAAACTGAATTTCTTATTTAAATTCAGTATCAACACGATTTTCAAATTTGGGGCACTCCAAATTACCTTTCATATGGAGCATTTTTTCAAAAATGACTCGAACGATTTTGATTAAAATAGCAGATGTTTAAGACATTTTTCATTTTAAAATAATTTTAGCTCTGATTGTATTAGAGCCTCCGAATTCAAGAACTTCTGTTTTGGCTGTAGATGTTTAATGCATAGATTTCCCTTGCATTATTTAATTGGTATATCACTTTTTGTAATAATTATCCTCTGAGCTACAAATTGAATCGTAGTCATCTGCAATAAAAATTGTGTCTAAAAATATTCCCACTTAAATGGCTGTTTGGAATTTGTTCGGAATGGGAGAATTCCGTCATTTGTCTAGATTTCCTACCTATAATATGAAATGTGGTGTTTACAGGTACCTACATTTTTTCTTTCGTTCTCCTATTCTGTCTCTGCTTCCAGCTCTCTCACTTTATCCGTCTCTCTTTCTCTATCTTAGTTTTCACAACTTCCTTTCCTTCTCACCCTCTCTCTTTCTCCTTCTGCCCCTCTCTGTCCCTCTGTTTCTATCTCTTCCTTTCTGTCTCTCCTTTTCTCTCTCAGTTTCTATCCCTATCTCTCTCCCTCTTTCTGTTCCTTCGTTTTTTTCTCTCCTCTTCTCTTTTTCTCTCTTTCTCTCTTTATCTCTCGTTGTGTGACTTTGTCCAAAAATGCTTACATTTTTGCGAAATGTTAATATGTAATAAAATACTTCCTCCAAAGAGAAAATAAAAATTAAATTAATGGAGTTGTATAAAATTATACTACTAGGGGCTAAATACTTCCTGTAGCAGACATTTACTCAACTTGTAATTTAGATAGGCTGTTTATCTTGTCACCTGTTTAATACCACCAAAATCCGGAAGAAGGGTGGGGATTCCCTGAAGCACTTGATAGAACAGTCTTATTTGACGTCGCTCTTGATCATACAGGAGATTACAGCAACGCAAACCATTTCTATTAGATGGACACGATGATCAAAGATGTCACGTGACTAGGAAACAGCTCCCAGCTCTTAGACGTAACCAGTTTTGTTATTTCCTGCTGCGAAATCCGTCATATCACGTTTCTCTATTTTGATGTTTACATATCACTAAACATTTCATGTCAAGACAAGATGCGAATAGTTTGGGCGGGCGGTCGGTCGGCCGGCGGTAAAAAGCAATCAGTTTATCTACATCTCCGACTCGCAGCTGTTATGATTGATTATTATCGCTGTGAGCAGATGTTGCAGAGCTCCAGGCACCCATATGGTTCACCTAACACTACACTTTACTGTTATACAACCTCATGTGGCACTATTTGCTTAGGAAAACAACTTCTTGTGGGGTTACGCCATGTAAGCAATGCAAGTCCCTGCTACAAAGCTGATAGTTATTCCACTAGAGTACATTTTTAAGGTAAAAATGATCAAGTTCTGGGTTTAACCGGCATTCGGGAGGTCGCGTGTTCCATCCCTGTGTGCGATCTTCCTGACCCATGGGTTTTTTCGGAGGTTTCCCCGACTCGTCAGGCGAATGCTGGGAAGGATTTCCATAACCTCTGCATTTCCTGTTCCTGTATTAATCACTTTATTTCACACTTCATCACGTTACGCTCCTTTGAAGGTTGGAAGCGTTGGTAACCTTCGCTGCAACAGCACGGCAGGGAAAACAAATGCACCTTCGAACTCTCGTCCCTTGGATTGGAAGGCGAGCCAACTGGTTTACGGGCCCCCCATGGGATGGTGTATTAATAAGGAGGAAGGGAAGCCGGCCTTAGAAGTATGAGCCCAAAGGTGTGGGAGGGGAACCGTGCTGGATCAACCTCCGCCGGGGCGCTTCAAACTACGAAAATGTAGGGCCCCTGTCTTCTGCTCTCTCGCGGCAACGTTCCGGCCGTCCTTCGAACCCATTCACCTCATCCATCCCCTGGGAGTGCCTCGTCAGGGACAGGCACAAAATATCACCTTTTGGTCGAGGTGATAAGTTTCCCTCCGCAAATTGTCATTAAATCACTGAAAATAATTTAGAAATACATAAAATAAGAACTACCCCTTCTGCATCTACTATTAGTTTTTCTAGTAGGTACGTATAATAAATAAAGGAAGTATTGTATTTCACTAAAAAATTCGATGTCGAGATTTAACCGGAAATATGTTTTGAGGCCCTCTGAACCAAAACAGACACACACGTACACTGTTAGGTGCTGTGTGTGTACGAGAGAGAAAGAGAGAGAGAGTGTGTGTTTACTTTCGACTTGCATAACTCAAATATGAAAACTCGGTCAAAAACCAAACTTGCAATTTAAGTTCTGCAACTTCTAAGGGTGCAATACGAAAATTTTCAAGTAAGTGCTCTTCCCAAACTACCTTTTACAGGGAACAATACCTTTGGGAAAAAACTAGGTGTTCTCAAAATAACGATTTTGATTAAAACAAAACATTGTGACAAATAAAATATAATATTTGATTTCCTGGCCACACCTCTGAAGTCCTTTTCATTCTGAATGACGTTTGCATAACTGATAAACCGTAAGGGACAGGCAAATCTTACTGAACAAAAAATGTTACATCTCGTTAAAGCACATTTCATATGAAGAAATATGTTTTCTTTTCTTTGTGGAGATGACCATTTCCGAGATAATGCTTGTTATTTTCAAACACTTTTCTCAAATAAAAAGTCACTATTTTTTTTTTAATCTCTGGCCATGCAAAAAGACTAGAATGGACCAGCTCTTAAAAATTTGGACTATTACTTAAGCCCTCTGTATTCTTCAATTCCCATTGCACCTATAAGGAAGTATGAATAATAGCATGTATACAAACGGTTAAAGTGGATTGACATGAAGTAGATAACAGAATAATCATTTTTAACAATTGTGTAGAGAAAGTCTGTAAATGTGCACATATAACACTTTTTTCTTTGTGAATAGTTATTTCTTCCGATAATACCATTGCGTTAATCATTTCACTTAGTTTAGATATTTTTTGAACCCATTAACCTTTTATTGTCGTATTCCACTATAATATATTTTTAATGGTACATGCTAGATTTAGCTTCATCACATGAATGTTTTACAAGATATAATACAATTTACTTCCAATATTATTGTAAAATAATTAATATAATTGTATATATAGTTGACACGTCTTCCTGGTGCTGAGCTGACCACGCTTTCAGGTCTTCACTCTGTCTGGTCAATACTTCGACTGCTCCCAGACAGGTATCTCATCCTAGACATTGTGTCATTCCTCAATTTTTTAAAGCAAGTCTTTAATACTCCCGTATACCTGGAATGTTTAATATATTTTTGTTTAATTTATACTGAGCTGTCTGATGGTGCCTATATAAGAATCCAATAATTGCAGACATTTATTCTACATCCTTTCTTCCATTTAAATCTCTTATTTACAGTCGTTTTGTTCCAAATGCTTCATATTAAACTGACCAGCTTTAACCCATGTATCCATAAATAAGAGAAAGTGACATAAGTTTAAACGCATAAAATTGTTTACTAACAGCCCCTGCATAGCTTATTACCCTTTTGCCATTATCATTTACATATACAAATTCACGACAGTCATCCTGTCCATATTCTACATTTAAAATGCCTTTATCTTTACTGCATCTGATCTTTTTGGTTTTTACCACATTTTCTCCAATTCAAGTACTATTGCGGGTAAATTGAGTACACTTATCCTCATTCGATGTACCACAAGCTCTACTCCCATAGTTCACTCTTCCAGTAACGAAGCAGAAACTCAGTATAACCGTCCTTCCTCTTAGGAGCCCCTTACACAATACTGTCGGGAAGAATTATTGAAAATGATGATCCAAGATCCAATTTTCGTAAACTTAAAATGACTTTGCCAACGTTTCTTTAAAGAAAAAATATTTCCAACTCTTCAGTGCTTTTTTCTTAGCTAGTTCTGCAGGTCCATCTGCAATTCTTTCTGTTTCTACTTCATCTTTTAACTCCGAATGGTTTCTCTTCTTCTTTATTTCATTTAGTATCTCAATCCTTCTTCTATTAAGTTTTTCCTTCATTGGAATCTAGGAGAAGTCTAGCAGAACGATAAACAAGAATCTTAGAAAATGGGCCAGACGATGGTGTCTTATTGACTTTTATTTTATTCATTTTTGATAAAATCTGTTCAAAAATACCTACATATATGTACAACTAAACACAGATATTAGCTTTGCAGCAAACCTTCACAACCTGGAGGATGTTTCATTTGGAAGAAATTTAAATATTCCATAGCCTTTCTCCTGAGAAATTAATTCAAGGCTGTTGAATTCTGCAGAGGCAAGTAATTCCATATGTAGAGGGTGAGGAACATATATGAAGACAAAATAAAATGGATTATTAAGAAGGTGGGTTTCCTCCTGCATTGGTTTTCAGATCTGGAATTATGGACAGTCCCTTCAGAATTGTATATTTTGCTAGCAGATTGACATTTATGGTAAAAACAATATAACATGTTTACCTTGGTCAGTATAATCGTACATATTTATTAAAGTGTAGTTTTAAAATCGGCTACATTACGATAAATGTTTGCAAATAAGACGTATCACTGTATTTTCCTCTTAAAAACTCTCTCATTCATTCTGGAATACTGGTTGTTCGGCTGCCATTGCGAGAGTTCCCTGACTGAGTGAGTGTAGGAAAAATGCTTCTTGCAGCGTCACAAACTCAAAACGAATAAATTAGGGTGAAGTGATAGCGTGACGTCATTAGCTCAAACGTTGAACAACCCTGATGTATCGTATACCATTATCTATTACCCATTATCTATTTTCGTTGTCCTTGCCGTCCACACCACCTTCTCCGTTTACTTCAGGACCACGTTTTAAACCTCTGTAGATAAGTAACCGCTTTTCATTTTCCCCAGTGTCCAAGAGGATAATGTAAATACTGTATATAAATGGTTATCAACAAGTTCCTCCGCACCGTGCCGGTGTCTGCCATTCAGGATAAGGTTGGTATCCTTGATCTATCACATTTTTACTTCGCGGAACACTATAACCATACGCTCGCGGCAGCCAGTGCTGCCACCGGAATTAGCATCTCTAAGGGAATCTTAGTCACACGGGAACAGTGGAGCGACTGCTCGATAACCTTATATTATTAGTTAATTGTTATTTGTATATAATTATCTGATGATAAATAAAGAAACCTGATGTGTTGCACTCACATAACTTTCTTGACTCCTGTACTAACCATTCTTACAAACTCTTATTCCTATATCTTCTTCGTATTAGTTAAGATAAACATTTGTACAAATTACCTTGTTGCTTATTCCCTTGCAGGTACAAGGAGAAAGTTAGAATACACTAGGCTTTGTGCGATAGTCAAATCTTTTAAAGCTTTGAGATTCCGTTCTCTTTGCACACTTAGCATGTAAAAAAATGAACAATGTTCCATTTCTCGAAAGTTTTAAGTTTTCCGAAACTCACACACATAACAAGGAATATCTCCGAAATGGTTCACCCTACAAGAAAATTTATTCATACGTAAATTTTGTATTTTAGCAAGATCTACATTTTGTGTATAGTATGGTTTGGCCTATCTGTAACGGTGTGCCAGTTATACAAAAGTCATCCAGAGTAAATACGACTGCAGGGGCTATAGGCAGAAAATTCAAGAAATACATTTAATTTGTCATAAAAATATCTCAAACATGGCATTTTAATCAAAATCGTTAGAGGCATTTTGAAGAAACTCAAAATTTTCAAAAATTTTCCATGTAAAGGGTAGTTTAGGTTGGGGCTATTTTCTTCAAAATCTTCATGTCGCATCCTTGAAGAGTATTAAACTTAAATACCAATTTTGGTTTTTAACCGACTTTTCGTTTTTGAGTTATGCTGTCCACAGACACACAGATATTTTTCTAAAAATGCTTTTTTTGGATTCAGGGGGTCTCAAACCGTATATTTCCGTTGAAATCTCGACGTCGAGTTTTTGGGTGGAATTCAATAGTTCATCTACTTACCAGTAGAGAAAGTAATACATGAATTGCTACCCAAGTTGATGAACAGGGCATATTACATTGTACCTAGTAATGGAGTATGACAATTAAAACGAAACACAAACATACACAAATACACGAACCTTTTTCTAAAATAGTTTGGACTCTTGACTAGGAAACAGGTATTGCCATGGAAAATGTTGTGTCTAATTTTTACATGAAATACTGTAGGAACTTTGTTTGCTCTAGGCAAATACAGAAACAAAATAAACCCACTGCATAAGGCTATAGAAATGTCAATTAAGATATTAAGGTTTGCTGACGTGGTTTGCGTGAGCATGTCTACGTAGAGCCAGGAGTCAACAAAACACCGTTACTATTCATAGCAAGAAGGTCCTTGATGGAGGCCCCATCACTTGGCTGCTGTTTTCTTAGAGGAAATTGTAATAACTATATTCTACTTGACTGCTTTATTAATTATGTATCAGAGTAATACTTAAAATTGTATCTTGTTTATTTTTCATTCACAGGCTATGATTAAACGTGTTTCGATAGAAAAAAATCTTTTAAAGGAATCGTTTTGCCCCCTCTGCTGCTTCGTTCTGTATTTATTATCATAGTGTAAAGATGGTAGAAGAGGGGAAAAAAGGAAAAGAGTGGAGGAATTTAATTTCGCGGCACGTTTCGTCTTAAAAAGTCGCCTTTGTTTTATAATTATGGTGGAACATGAACGAGCCTATTTTTGTTGGTCCTTTACTTACATGTTTAGTGGGCCTGGTTGTTTCCTTATATCGTGATCCGGTGTTACAGCTCCCGTAGCGTAAAGTAACGTAACAAAACCAGAATGTATCATTTGTTAATCGTTACATAATTGAAACCACGAACAATGTAAAATATATACACTTTACAGAATTAATACTCAGCATTAACTTACTCCTATACTATAAAATACTTACATAAGAAAGAAGAAATGTTTATAAACACCAATAACACAGATAATTTAATACTTTACATTTTATGAAATGAGAGGTAGCGAGTTTCATTATATTCATATGAGCATCTTAATTGGAATTATAATAGTTATACCCAAGTTTCATATGACTATTTATACTCGACCACGTGTCCAAGTTCAAAATATTTATAAAATGTTTTTCCATATTATAAACTGCATATTATTGTCACTGGTGTCCGACATTTTGTAGGTTTGGATAGCTCAGTTGGTTAGACGCTGCCCTACTGATCCCAAGGTCGGGGGTTCACATCCATCCCAGGCCGATGAATGAATGAATAAATTATGGTATTTGGACGTGCAAGCACGCCCGGGCTGCTTAGGGAGTGTCCCCTCTTCAGCCTAGTTTTGTTTTTTGTTTTTTGGTGGGGCAGAGATCAATCAATTTGGGTGGTACATTTTCCTCTTTTTGTTGATGTTTCTTTTTTGTTTTGCTCCCAGGTCACACAGCTTGCTGCCGTCGCTACCCAAGAAGACTGATTTTGCTGTTTGCTTAGTGCTTTTTCTTGTTGTCGCTGCTTCAGGCTCTTGTTAATTTTTTATTTATTGTTTGTTATAGTTTGTTCGGTAAATTTGATGGTGTTTTTTGTTGTTGTTTTTTTATATGTTTGCTAAATATTGTAGGAGATCTTTTAGTTGTTGTTGTTGGGCTTCTTGTTGTTTTTCGTAGATGTGGATAAGAGTGAGTAATGGCGAATTTTTTTCATGTTGATTTGCTCGAATGGTTTTCATTTTTTGGGCTGTATTAATCAATCGTCGTCTGTATGGTCTGGTATGGGCATTATCGATGTACCTGAGCATAAGTTTTGCTATGTGTTGAGATACATCACAGGCCGCTGGTTTTTAAGTACGCTTAAAAACAACAGCTCCCTGTCAGAATTATTGGCATATAAAAGAACTCCTGCAGGACAAACTTCCGGCACTGGAGACGCTGATGTGATCCTGGCAATTGACAGCGTCGTTAAACAACAAAATAATTGATCTGAAATGGAAGATCGTTATTATTTTTTTAAATCTTAGCCGTGCAAAGAGAACTGATTCTCAAATCATCAAAAGATTTGACTATCGCTCAAAGCCTACTGTATTCCCATATTCCCCTTCCACCTACAAGAAAATTAGCAATAAGGTATAAGGCAGTATTTCTCAGTAAGCCCTCTACAGCAATTTATTTCGCTACAAGTCCTTTGTATCTAGAATAGGAGGAAGCATAGACAGCCTCCTGTAATATTTTTTTATATGGCTGACCTATGTTGACTTTCTTTTGTCTTCTTGCAGTTAATTAATAGAAGAAAGAAGTGTTTAAAATCTACTTTTGTCTTTAAATACGAATAAATATATTTAAAAGTTTGATTATCGACGAATTAAGTGATATTCGTGAAGTTTGAACTGCCATAATTTAGCGGAATATTTAACGACGTGAAAAGTGTGAAGAGTACTGTTTGAGGAGTGTTTATTGATATCAATAAAGAGTAATCAAAGCAACTTCTAACTTTACATAAAGTAGTTCATCCGTATCGCGCCCGGGATAGATAGAATTTAAAAAGTTCTACACAGTCACCGATTGTAGCTAGGCCAATACCATAATATGAGTATTACAACACCAACGAGTGATAGTAAGAAATATATTGAGTGCTACAGTTAATTTCTGCAAATTTTTACCTGAACTAACATAAAGATACAGTTTGTAAGAATGATAAGTACAAGAATAGAGAAAGTCATGTGAGTGCAACACATCAGATTTTTTTTAATGAAAATATGCTATGGCTTCAGCCTGTTACAGAGTATTCCTTTAGATCGCAAAGGACTTCAAAGAAAGTTTACAGATATCAGTTTTATTCTCTCTAATACTACTTGAAACATGAATTTCAATCAAAGTTGTTAGGACTTGTTTCTAGGATAAAACAACTAATATTAGCATTGAAGTTTCTTGAAAGTTTTTGTCTTTTATCCCTTAATACGGGTGGAATTTAATTGTTAATTAGTTATTTTTATAGATTTTCATTTTTGAGCAAACCTGACACACTTTTATTTGTCTTTAACTCAGGCTACCTGCATCAAAACGTGCATTATTAACAAAATTTTGTTTAGGTCGACTGTAATTCTTTATCTATCTGGCCTCTGTTTCTTTTTAATTGTTTCGTTCCTCTTCCTGTCGAATAGGATATTTGTGTTGTCAGTTCTAACCTGCAATGGAAAACTACATTTCTGTTGGCTACTATTGACACTAAATTGCCAAGTGAATACTGTTACGTTACGCTAAGGATAAAAGTGAACCGTCCCAAATTTACCTGCTCCGTTTTCAATGTAACCGGCTTCCTTCCAGCCAGCCCCAATTTGCAGCGCCCCCCTAATAACTAGGTAGTATCTATCTCGCTACCTCCCAACACCGAATTAACATGTCAAACTGCCCTGCGTGCGGGTCGGCTATCGAATTGAGACATCTTCCTCCCTAAGGCACAGGTAGTGTATGTGTGTATGACTGTTGCGACATCTGCATGACGACTCATTTTGTCAACACCGCCTTTATGCTTACCGCCTGATCTACAAGTTCGCTTCCTATTGAGTTGTACGGCCAAGTTGATACTCTCGTGGTAGTCACGAATGCAGTGTAAAGAGAGATTCCGAGCTCACACTTTTCACTTGCAGAATGGCTAAGCAAACACCAATCCTATATGAACAAAAGCGAGATAGCAGATTGGTTTATTTCAAACTAGAGGAATTGTAGCATTAAGTAACAACACACACCACACTTGTAGTGGGACTTATAATTGTAGAGTTTTTGTAATATGCTTTTATGATTCTTTATTTTCTTCTTATATCATCTGGCCCCATGTTGGGCGCCATTTGTAGCGTGATTCTTTACTCTCTTATTTAACCTAGCCCCGCGCTGAGGTGCGACTCCTATCGGATATAAGTAGATGTTTGAAGGCGTCGGCGTAGCTACAGTCGTCAAGCTGTAGGACTCCTTTCTATTTGATCTTCAAAGGGTCGTAGTAACGAACCGATGTGAAGTTTATTAATAATTCGTCTCATTAAATGATTTATAACGAGCTTTCTTGCTCAGCAACTCTTCACAGTTAAACATCAACATATACACATTATTTCAAATTTCTTATGTAATATCTTTCTTACCCATCGCTGTTTGTAGAATATGTGAAGAACGGCTTCTCAATATCTCTGTTTTGCACTTTTTATGAGGGCTGAGAAAAGAAGTGCCTCACACTATTGGCCAATATGACGTATTTTTAGCTTCTCTACCACCTATTTATGGTAGATCAAAGAGATCTTGTATTCCACTCAAAACACTTATGCCGAGACTTCACCGGAAATGCATGTTGTGAGATACCTGAATTCCATACTGTAGAAAAATCGTCCGCTACTCCCCCCCCCCCCTGCGCGCGCGCGCGCGTGTGTGTGTTTTAACCTTCACATTGAAAAGATTTCGTTGTTTTTACTATCTCTAAAACGCTTCTAACGATTGTAACATGAACAATATTTTCAAATAAAACCTGTTTTGAATTTTTGTGGATATCCTTGAACGTCTCTTTGTATAATTTTGCACAACAAATCTTGACAAATGGACTAAAACCGAGAAATGCGGAGTTCAATGTGTCACAGATTTTTTTTTTTTTTTCGTAGCGTTAGCGGATTTAAAAATATTCCATGTTACCAATTTAGGCTTAATGAGAGTGCTGGAAAGTTTGAGATTGTTGCTTTCTTCACTTCTTCCTTCTGTTTCTTTCCACAGATCTTTTTACGACAAATAAACATCTGAATGATGTTACAGCACATAAAAATTTCTTGATTTGAAACAATAATTCCTTGGCAAAAGTATATGGCGAGTAGCGCAGTGGGCATACTATACCCATGTTTATATTATATTTTTATTGTATAATATTGTGTTATAAGTAATGTGTGTGTGTGTGTGTGTGTGTGTGTGTGTGTGTGTGTGTGTGTCACTCGTAGCAATAACAATGCGCGAATGTATAATAGTTTTTAACTTTCTCTGCCAGTAAGTAGAAGAGAGTATTGTATTCCACCCAAAAATTCGATGTCCAGATTTCACCAGAAATATGTTTTGAGACCCCCTGAATACAAAAAAGCATTTTAAGAAAAAGGTCCGTGTGTGTTTGTGTGTGTGTGTGTGTGTGTGTGTGTGTGTGCGTTTTTGTGTGTGTGTGTGTGTGTGTCTATCAGTCTATGGACAGCATAACTCAAAAACGAAAAGTCGGTTAAAAACCAAAGTTGGTATTTATGTTTAATGTCTTTTAAGGATACGGCACGAAGATTTTGAAGGAAATAGCCCCACCCTAAACTACCCTTTACATGGAAATTTTTTCGAAAATTTTGATTTTATTAAAAATGACTAATGATTTTGGTTAAAATGTTATATGTTTAAGATATTTGTATGAAAAATGAAATGTATATTTTGAATTTTCTGGCTATAGGCTAGGTAGTCGCGTTTACTCTGGGTAACTTTTGAGTAGCTCGTAAACCGTTAGAGATAGACAAAATCTTACTCTACAAAAAATGGAGATCTTGCTAAAGCACACGATTTATGTTTGAATAATTTCTTTTTAGAGTGAACCATTTCTCATATATTCCTTGTTAGTTGTATCAGATTTGGAAAACTTAACACTTCTGAAATGGAACATCGTTGTTCATTTTTTATGTTAAGTGTGCAAAGAAAACGGAGTTTGAAAGTTTTAAAATTTTTGACTATCGCACAAAGCCTACTATATTCTAATATTCCCCTTGCACCTACAAGGAAATAAGCAATAAAGAAAGATTGCACAAGATTACGGAAACGTCCACACCCACCACGTTGCCTGAAACCAGGTTGTAATGCCTTGCACATCCATCGTGGAATACTTTCTTAATTATTATGAGAACAAAAACTGTAGCCAGTCAGGCAGCCGCAGAGACGCCAACCTCCCAGGAACAAGTGGGTTTTGCGTACCAGGCCCATCTTGCATACTAATCAACCCATTCGGCTTATTAGGCAACTAACAAATTGCCGGCACTTATCTTTTTATGTAAAACCGAACATTATATAAGACTATTTGTCCATGCATTTGACGTCATTAGCCGATCTCGCAGAGTCGCACAGGCCAGGTTTCCTCATGATTATGCTCTGGAATTTGTACCAGGCAAAATTTAACTCATCCTGTTTTATTCCTTGGCTGCGGTAGGGCCAGAAATTACCTTCTCCATTAGCAATGAGTTAAATAAAAGAATTAATCTTTGAAGAACTTAGCCTCCAGGAATCGGCAGTTGCTTGGGCTGTGTGTTAAAATCGATACTTAACATTAGTATAACTAACAGCAGGGTCTTAATAGATTGTTTCGTAACTTTTTTATGTATAGCAAGTACAGGAAGTATTGTATACCACCTAAAAATTCGATGTCGGGATTTCACCGGAAATATATGTTTTGAAGCCCTCTGAATACAAAAATGCATTATTACAAAAATGTCACTTTGTGTGTGTGTGTGTGTGTGTGTGTGTGGGGGGGGGGGGGGTGTCCGTCAATCTGTGAGCAGCATAACTCAAAAACGAAAGGTCGGTTAAAAACCAAGGTTAGTATTTAAATTTAATATAATTTAAGGATGCCACACGAAGATTTTGAAGAAAATCCCTCCATCCTAAATTACCCTTTACATGGAAAATTTTTTGAAAATTCTGATTTCCCCGAGAATGGCTATAACAATTTTAATTAAAATGGTATATGTTTGAGATATTTTTGTGACATATACATTTTATTTGTCTATAGTCTATGTAGTGTTGTTTACCCTTAATGATTTTTGCATAACTCGTAAACCGTAAGAGATGGACTAAACCTTACTATACAAAAATGTAAATTTCACTAAAATATTCAATTTATGTCCAAATAAATTTTCTTGTAGAGTGAACCATTTCGGAGATATTCCTTATTATTTACGTGAGTTTTGGAATACTTCAACTTTCGTCAAATGGTAGATCATTATTCATTTTTTATATCTTAGTTGTACAAAGAGAACGGAAGAAGATAGATTAATAAGAGTTTGAAAGAATGGTTAGTACAAGAGTACAGAAAGTCATGTGAGAAGAAATTAAGAAAATAGTCCATGTGTATGATTGTGTGTGTGTGTGTGTGTGTGTGTGTGTGTGTGTGTGTGTGTGTGTGTGTGTGTGTGTGTGTGTGTGTGTGTGATTTTTTTTTTCTAGTCAAGAGTGTGAATGAGAGTGAGATGTTGTTGAGACAAGTGTGTGTGTGAGTTAAAGATGAGTCAAAAGAAACAATAAAAGGAAGAAAAAAAGAAAAGATGTGTGTGCAAACACACAATTAATCTCTATTCACACTTGCTGAAAATTCTTGAGTCTTATTCTTGTATTTACTTTATATTAATCGAGATAAAAATTTGACAAAAGGTTTTACTATCCGTTTCCTTGTACGAAATAGGAAGATACAATAGGCTTAGGCGATAGTCAAATATTCAAAGACCTTTGTGGTGACTTTGACATTCGATTCTCTTTGCATACCCAGGACACAAAGAGAAACGAATAACCACCTCTGTTTGAGAAAACTGAGTATTTGGAAACCCAAACCAATTACAAGAATATTTCGAAAATGGTTATCTCCATGTGGCAGAAAGTGAGTGATTTAACGAGGTACTTCTGTATAGTAAGATATTGCCTATCTCTTATGGTTTTCACGTTATGCAAAAGTTATCCAAAATAAATAGCACTTTATAGGCTATACCCATAAAATTCAAGAAATACATTTAATCCTCTTGCTCTTTATATGATTACCCTCTCCGTACGAAGGACTTCACCGATAGGTGTTAGCCAGTGCCTAGGGCCAGATGCCTGTCGGAGAGCAGAGGAACCTATGGACAGGATAGAGTGAAGACCTGGAAGCGGGTGGTCAGCCAAGCACCAGGTATGAAAGTGAGAAAGAGGGTGATATGAAATGCAGGCGAAACTGGTGAACCGGAGAAACCCGCACAGACACCGCTTCGTCCACCAGAAATACCACATGTGGGTCTCTGGGATCGAACCCAGGCCACCTAGGTGGTAGGTGAACGGTCTAATCACTCGGTCACGGCGTTATGCATTTATTTTTGTCATAATATCTTAAACCTACGGTATTTTAATGATAATTATCAAAATATATATATAATCGTTATAGACATTTCTAAGAAAATCGAAGTTTTGGAAAAGTTTTTCTATATGTAGTTTGTCTGCCTCACGTTCAAGAGGTCGCGAGTTCGAATCTCGCTTAGGGTAAGTTATCCGGGTAAGGTTTTTTTTCGAGGTTTTCCCCTACCCTGAGAAGACGAATGTCGGGTAACTTAAAGCTCCATGGACCTCGGGCTTATTTGAGCATCATTTCACCCATTTCATTTCATTCATTCGTCCGATATGACACAATGTTGGAGGACGTTAATTCAATATATATATATATATATATATATATATATATATATATATATATATATATATATGTAGTTTGGGATAGGGCGATTTTACTGAAAATCTCTGCATTACAACCTTGGGAGGTGCTGAACTTAAATGCCATGTTTGGTGTTTAATTGATTTTGGTTTTTGGATTATGTTGTTCAAACAAACAAGGACACACATAAACACAGATCTTTTTACAAAATATGTCATAGATTCAGGGACCTCAAAACGCGTATTTCCTGGAATGTTCATGCAATTTTATTCCCTTGTCTTGGCTTTTCATTGTAATCGGCCTGAACCTTCGTAATCATTTTCCGCTTCAAGGTTTACAAACTTTCATTTCGGAACTATCTAAATCTGAGTAAACGAATGCTGTAAGCAAAAGGAGTCTTTAGTGATAATTCAACTAATTTGTTAACTTATTATTCGGCAGAAATCCGAATTTTAGTTAATAGCAAGATGATAGCACGTGCAGCGTACTATTATGAACTTGGTAAAATATTCCACAGATCTTTAAAGAAATAGAAATAGAATTAAATGGTGAAAAACTTCCATTTGCGCACCTTTTAGTCCGCTTTTGAGATTGTGTGTGATATTCAGAAAAATTATATATGGGTGATAGGAGAATTGTGATGTGCAATCCAAATAATTCTTGGTCTCTTGCGATTACAGATTTATTGTTAAGATGTTGCATCGAGAATATCAGATGGAACAGCCGTTTCGCTATTGCCAAGCCGAATGCCCACCTTCTGCGAGAATTATCCTAGTGGTGTGTAAAGTGAAATAAAACAGATAAATAATGAGTAAGAAAAAACGGGGCCTGCGCGCGTTTCGTAACAATCGAAAAAAATCTTATGTGTTGCACTCACATTACTTTCTCTATCTTGTACTAACCGTTCTTACAAACTCTTGTTCTCCTTCGTTAAATAAACATTTGCAGAATCTATCTTATTGCTCATTTTCTTGCACGTACAACAGGAATATACGAGTACAGTAGCCTTTGAGCAATAGTCAGATCTTTTAAAGCTTTCAAATTCCGTTCTCTTTGCACGCCTAACATACAAAGAAATGAATAGCGATGTTCCATTTGACAGAAGTATAAGAATGAATCGCTGTGCACTAGACCTGGGTAACAGCACGCACAAGGTGTCAAACCATTCTCCTACTTTCCTTCCCTTTGTAAGCACCAAAGCGGGAAGCCAGGCAAAAAGCGAAGGGAAACCTGTTCCACCTAATCGTGTGTATACCTGGTGGAAGGTATTGCTTTGACCATACCTTAACCAAGTATTCTCCATGATGAGTGTAACAAATATGTTCAATACAATTACGAGCCGTTCGGTGGGAGGGAAAAAAAAAAAAAAAAAAAAAAAAAAAAAACTTGTGTCAATACCTTCTTGAACAATATATATATATATATATATATATATATATATATATATAAATGGTTCATTATTTTACTAACTGTGGAACAAATATTGCGTGAACAATGTTCTAATACTTTTTTACCTTCATTTACCACGAATGTTAAAATGCTATAAAAAGTTTAATTTATAAGAGAAATCTGGCAACGTCACGTCGCATGTTGTCACATTGACGGCGCGTACTTTCGAATTGAGGGGAGATTAGGGGAGATATGAAATTAGCAGAACTGAGGGGGAAGAGAAGTGCAGGAGATTAATTCATGCGCCAGGTAAAAGCATTGGTAGGTGTGGTGACAGCTTCAGCTGTAATTTATGACGATATCATTAGTTTTATTTCATCCCGGTAATCTACTAAAGAGCGAAAATTAAGAGCAAGACTTTTATTTATTAGTGTATTAAAAGCAATTACTACTTTTCCATCTCATTGTAGAAAATAATAATAACGACAATGTGCATTATTGGGAGAATCCGTGTCCCTTTATGCCAGCACCTTTATGTTTCCAATATTGAAGTTAGTAGAAGTTTGAAATGTTGCATGAATTTAGAAGCGATTATTTTAATTAGGAAGGTTTAATAATTTATTTCTTCTAATTATAAGATACTGTCAACGTTTCGGCATGCAATATTCTTTTTATTAACTTTCTTGTTAATATATTGCACAATATGGTTTAAATTGCAGAACAAGTGTTCTTTTGCTTGTTTTTCCATCACTTTCCTTGCGCTTATACCAACGAAGAGTTATCTTGTTTTTAATCATTATTTAGGAACCTTGTTATCTTTACATAAATACACAGACTGCGTTTTAATCCGAGTGTGTCGTATAACAAAAGACATTTTCGTTTCTAAAGACTGTAGAACTTTCACCGATGTTAATAGCTCAGGAAATTTTAATCTGCTCGATCTAAAGAATTAAGTACAAGAATTTTAGTGGCGTTTATGAAGAGGAAGCATGGAATGGTAACAAGGCAATAGCGTGGGAAGGGAAATGCGACCGTTAATGCAACGTTGACATGTGAGACCTAACTTGAAATTAATCACAACAGCAGCATGTTAAATTGTAAGGGATTGTGAGAGCAAATATACCACTTTCATTTGTAATGACAAACTGCGCAGGGAAATAAGCATCTATTACTTTTTGTGACTATTCTCTAAAGAACTTTAATTTAGTGTGTTTACTTCTAATGATGTGATATGCTATTTATTCAAGTGTAATGGTTGAGATGGAAGACGCAGCGGCCGAGCGGTAGGCCTTGATGCACTTAGGGGTGTTGCGCTTGGTTTTATATTATTATTATTATTATTATTATTATTATTATTATTATTATTATTATTATTATTATTATTATTATTATTATTATTATTATTATTATTATTATTATTATTATTATTATTATTATTATTATTATTATTATTATTATTATTATTATTATTATTATTATTATTATTATTATTATTATTATTATTATTATTATTATTATTATTATTATTATTATTATTATTATTATTATTATTATTATTATTGGTAGTAGTGTTATTGTTTTTTTTTTTTAAGAAGATCCACTAGGCATTCTAAATTAGAGAAAATTACAAATACAACTATTAGACAAAAAATGAATGTTAATGATACATTATTAGATTTTGTAAAATACAAACAATTGGAATGGTATGGTCATACACGTAGAATGATGGAAACAAGATTGCCGAGACAAGTTTTGGAATGGATTCCACCAGGGAGAGGAAAGAGGGGAAGACCGCGGAAAACCTGGATAGATGATATAAGGAGTAGTATGAAGGAGAAGAATTTAGAAGAGCGGGATTGGGAAATAAGAGAAGAATGGAGGAAGAAGATAGTACTTAAACACTTTGGATATAGAAGATGTGATCTCACATTGTAAACCTGTTGATAAATAAATAAATAAATAAATAAATAAATAAATAAATAAATAAATAAATAAATAAATAAATAAATAAATAAATAAATAAATAAATAAGTAAGTAAGTAAGTAAGTAAGTAAGTAAGTAAGTAAGTAAGTAAGTAAGTAAGTAAGTAAGTAAGTAAGTAAGTAAGTAAGTAAGTAAGTAAGTAAGTAAGTAAGTAAGTAAGTAAGTAAGTAAGTAAGTAAGTAAGTAAGTAAGTAAGTAAGTAAGTAAGTAAGTAAGTAAGTAAGTAAGTAAGTAAGTAAGTAAGTAAGTAAGTAAGTAAGTAAGTAAGTAAGTAAGTAAGTAAGTAAGTAAGTAAGTAAGTAAGTAAGTAAGTAAGTAAGTAAGTAAGTAAGTAAGTAAGTAAGTAAGTAAGTAAGTAAGTAAGTAAGTAAGTAAGTAAGTAAGTAAGTAAGTAAGTAAGTAAGTAAGTAAGTAAGTAAGTAAGTAAGTAAGTAAGTAAGTAAGTAAGTAAGTAAGTAAGTAAGTAAGTAAGTAAGTAAGTAAGTAAGTAAGTAAGTAAGTAAGTAAGTAAGTAAGTAAGTAAGTAAGTAAGTAAGTAAGTAAGTAAGTAAGTAAGTAAGTAAGTAAGTAAGTAAGTAAGTAAGTAAGTAAGTAAGTAAGTAAGTAAGTAAGTAAGTAAGTAAGTAAGTAAGTAAGTAAGTAAGTAAGTAAGTAAGTAAGTAAGTAAGTAAGTAAGTAAGTAAGTAAGTAAGTAAGTAAGTAAGTAAGTAAGTAAGTAAGTAAGTAAGTAAGTAAGTAAGTAAGTAAGTAAGTAAGTAAGTAAGTAAGTAAGTAAGTAAGTAAGTAAGTAAGTAAGTAAGTAAGTAAGTAAGTAAGTAAGTAAGTAAGTAAGTAAGTAAGTAAGTAAGTAAGTAAGTAAGTAAGTAAGTAAGTAAGTAAGTAAGTAAGTAAGTAAGTAAGTAAGTAAGTAAGTAAGTAAGTAAGTAAGTAAGTAAGTAAGTAAGTAAGTAAGTAAGTAAGTAAGTAAGTAAGTAAGTAAGTAAGTAAGTAAGTAAGTAAGTAAGTAAGTAAGTAAGTAAGTAAGTAAGTAAGTAAGTAAGTAAGTAAGTAAGTAAGTAAGTAAGTAAGTAAGTAAGTAAGTAAGTAAGTAAGTAAGTAAGTAAGTAAGTAAGTAAGTAAGTAAGTAAGTAAGTAAGTAAGTAAGTAAGTAAGTAAGTAAGTAAGTAAGTAAGTAAGTAAGTAAGTAAGTAAGTAAGTAAGTAAGTAAGTAAGTAAGTAAGTAAGTAAGTAAGTAAGTAAGTAAGTAAGTAAGTAAGTAAGTAAGTAAGTAAGTAAGTAAGTAAGTAAGTAAGTAAGTAAGTAAGTAAGTAAGTAAGTAAGTAAGTAAGTAAGTAAGTAAGTAAGTAAGTAAGTAAGTAAGTAAGTAAGTAAGTAAGTAAGTAAGTAAGTAAGTAAGTAAGTAAGTAAGTAAGTAAGTAAGTAAGTAAGTAAGTAAGTAAGTAAGTAAGTAAGTAAGTAAGTAAGTAAGTAAGTAAGTAAGTAAGTAAGTAAGTAAGTAAGTAAGTAAGTAAGTAAGTAAGTAAGTAAGTAAGTAAGTAAGTAAGTAAGTAAGTAAGTAAGTAAGTAAGTAAGTAAGTAAGTAAGTAAGTAAGTAAGTAAGTAAGTAAGTAAGTAAGTAAGTAAGTAAGTAAGTAAGTAAGTAAGTAAGTAAGTAAGTAAGTAAGTAAGTAAGTAAGTAAGTAAGTAAGTAAGTAAGTAAGTAAGTAAGTAAGTAAGTAAGTAAGTAAGTAAGTAAGTAAGTAAGTAAGTAAGTAAGTAAGTAAGTAAGTAAGTAAGTAAGTAAGTAAGTAAGTAAGTAAGTAAGTAAGTAAGTAAGTAAGTAAGTAAGTAAGTAAGTAAGTAAGTAAGTAAGTAAGTAAGTAAGTAAGTAAGTAAGTAAGTAAGTAAGTAAGTAAGTAAGTAAGTAAGTAAGTAAGTAAGTAAGTAAGTAAGTAAGTAAGTAAGTAAGTAAGTAAGTAAGTAAGTAAGTAAGTAAGTAAGTAAGTAAGTAAGTAAATAAATAAATAAATAAATAAATAAATAAATAAATAAATAAATAAATAAATAAATAAATAAATAAATAAATAAATAAATAAATAAATAAATAAATAAATAAATAAATAAATAAATAAATAAATAAATAAATAAATTATTATTATTATTATTATTATTATTATTATTATTATTATTATTATTATTATTATTATTATTATTATTATTATTATTATTATTATTATTATTATTGGTTGAGATAACTAGATTCTAATAAGTGGTATCAATGCTTTTTCCTAATTTACTTTTATGCTCTTGTCGTCATCTGCTTAAATGCCCACTTAGATATTAAATGAGTAAAATAGATGAGCTAAGAACAAATTCCTGATGAAAATGAATCCACGGCCGACTCAGGCACTCTCATTGAAACCATACCCTTAGAGCATCTTCAGGCAGCTGCCGTAATTGAAGTGTCTAATTTGCATTTGATTTATGGGAACTGTAAACGTGTAACCTTTGCAGAAATTACGTACGTGTTTATTGTAGCGGGAGTCGAACTGGGTTCTCCTGTGAAGATTGCATGCTAATGAGAAGCGGGAGAAGGCGTCGCGTGACGGGGTGTCGTAAAGAATTCGTTAGCTCCCTCTCTCACCCTTTGATCACTGGCGAGGTGTCGGCCACAAGGAAACCTCACATCATAAGCACGTACCTACCTACAACAAAACTGAACAACGACTCTAACTGCATTCATACGATATAACCATACCACACACCTTGCTCTATACCTGCTTTAAATAGTCATCTCCATCAAAGTCTACCTGTGTGAGTGGAACAAATAAACACATGATAAGCTCATTGATATCATAACACTACTTTACTCCCTAAAGATATCTGCTGGTCTTCACTGCATCTCTAGAATAAACCTATCTACATTTTAAAAATATTTAATCACTTACCACAAGCTGGAGCAGGCGAGGGGTGACAGGAATACAATCGTGTGTTTACCCTCTCCGTTTACCCCATCACCAAATGCCTGACACCTGTCTTTTCCGCTTCTGTTTGTTTACGATACACGCCTCTTTACAAACAAGGTAAGTTTCAATGCGTACAGTGGCGGAACATAATGTATTGGTGCTGTGATTATGTGCTTGTGACTACCTTACGTGCATTTTCTTTTGGCACAGCAAACACAAAGCTTTATTTTTGTTAAGAACACAAAAGTATTTATCTTCCCATTTCGCTTTGAAGTATTTTTACTTTCTCGACTAGTAAGTAAAGGAAGTATTCTATTCCAACCAAAAATTCGATGTCGAGATTTCACCGGAAATTACGTTTTCAGACCCTCTAAATTAAAAAAAAAAAAAAAAAAAAAAAAAAAAAAAAAAAAAGCATTTTTAGAAAAAGGTCTGTGTGTGTGTCTGGGTGTCTGTCAGTCTGTGGACAGCATAACTCAAAAACATAAAGTCGGCTAGAAACCAAAGTTGGTATTTGAGTTTAATGTCTTTCAATGATGCGACACGAAGATTTTGAACAAAATAGCCGCACCCTAAACTACCCTTTACATAGTAAATTTCTATTTTCTTTAAAATGGCTCTAATGATTTTGATTAAAATGCCATACGTGTGAGATATTTATATGACAAATGTAATGTGTATTTTGAATTTCCTGTCTATAGTCCATGTAGTCCTATTTATTCTGCATGACCTTTGAATAACTCGTAAACCGGAAGAGATGGAAAAAATCTAACGGTACAAAAAATGTAAATCTCGCTCAAACACACAGTTTACGTCTAAATACTTTTTTTTTGTAGAGTGAGCCATTTCGGAGATATTCCTTGCTATTTGTGTCAGTTTCGGTAAACTTAAAACTTTTGTGAAATGGAACATCGTTGTACATTTTTTGTATGTTAAGCGTGCAAAGAGAACGGGATCTCAAAGTTTGAAATATTTGACTATCGCTCAAAGCCTACTGTATTCTAATATTCCTGAATAAGAGTTTGTAACAATGGTTAGTACAAGAGTAGAGAAAGTTATGTGAGTGCAAAACATCAGATTTGTTAGCTTGTCATGCGACATGATTCCATCACTGACACAATTTGAGGCACTGACCGGTTCCCTGAGGTAGATAGCTAATACCTGATAGCCAACCGGTGCGCAGCAAAGTGGACGGGTTTAAAACTACGATGTAGGGGAAATGACGCATTGTGTCAGTTCTTCTCATACATTAGATATAATATTACACAGAACAAGTAAATTGTTTTAATTATTTTGACTGCAATGTCTTGTGCTTACAAAGTAATATGAACAAAATTAATAAATTTACTCAGAGATGCGGTAACATCAAGTAAAGTTAAGAAATACAAGGAAAGGAGAAAAAATTGCAGAGTGTTCCAGTGTTAACGTATGGATCTGAACGCTGGACAATGATCAAACAAACGGAACGAAAGATAGAACCAGCAGAGGTACGTTTTTAAAGATATGTAGCAGAATATACACTAAAAGATGGAAGAAGTGAAGACATACGTAAAGGATTAAGAATTTTAAACTTGCTAGAAAGATAGGCAACCAAAACAACTGGAAACAACATGTGGATAGAATAAATGAAAACAGCTGTCCGAAGTTGGTTTTGAGATATACACCGAAATATCAAAGAAACATTGGCAGACATTGAAAAATGTGGTTATTCTTAATTTTTAATGCTGTAACCAATTTTATTAAAATGCCATACGTGTGAGATATTTATATGACAAATGTAATGTGTATTTTGAATTTCCTGCCTATAGTCCATGTAGTCCTATTTATTCTGCATGACCTCAAGGCTTAACAAAGCCTTGTTTATAAGGCTTTCCCTATGGCTGATGACCTCCGGAGAAACCCCATTTCAGAATCTGAATATCGAAATGTATTATATTTTCGATTAAAACTCTTGTGAGGAAAGACTTGCGAACATAGATGAATAGATATATAAGTATGGAGTCATTAATTCTTCCGAATACACTTAACTACGCACTTAAAAGCTCTATTAAAAATCCAAGTTTAGTTTAATACTTTTGAGAGCACAAAGTAGTCTGAACATATAGAAATTACACTTTAATAGTTAAGTTACCACTGCTGTTAAAGTTGTCGAAGGTTTTCCCTGAAAATTTTATGAGTAATTACTTAAATCATGACAATTATTTATGTAATAAATTGCATGGACACCGTGTGTGATTGAGTCTACAAAAAATATTTCATACAGCAGAAAAATAATAAAACTAACTCTAACCTTTTTCTCTGAAATTAATTTTAATACAAAATCACACTTTTGCATGCGTGTTCTTAGAGTTATGAGTTATCTTCTGAGTGTGAATTATTTATTTATGTATATCAGTTTAGTACAAATTTAAACAAATATTTGCAAAGTCAAAAAAAGTAAAAATATGGAAAATTTACAATGTTTTCTTTCTTAATATCATTAATATATATTATAAAATTACTGTGGAACGAATGTAATGTTTTCTATATTCATGATGGAGGACGTAAAACTGTTTGAAACTTAGTTTGCAGGTGTTTAAACAGTAAACTGTACTTCCGATGATAACTTCAGTCCTCATTTATTGCACAGTATCATTTGAAGAAGTCATTCGTGATATTAAGAATGGTTATGTCACAACGATAGCCTGTACAAACTACACGGTGCTTTCGTTTTCCATGAAAAACTATATCCAGCTCGTGGGAAGTTGAAGTCGGTGTTCAAAGTTAAGTGTACCTATCGGTCGATACTAACAACCTCACGGCTCAGCTTGGCTCGCCTGCCGACATCCAATTGAGCAACACGCGTCGCCCTGATGGCTTAATCTTCACCATTTTCCCTACTGGCCACTCAGAAAACATCACCTCACTTTCCACTAATGTAAAATTCTTCAGGATAAAAATAAATAAATATTTCTTAACGACACTATCTATAACCAGGATCAATTTCTTCCTGTATGAGTTATTTTACTCACTAGTAAATTTACTGATAAGGCTGTCACCTTTAAGTACACTTAAAAGTCACCGGTCTCGATTGGATTTGAACCATGACGTTGAGATCAGTAGCCCAGCACCTAACCAAGTCACCCAGACCAATCTGCAGAACCAGGAGTTACTCATCAACTACAAAGATTTTCCGCAAAGTCTTTAAAAAATGTTTAACTTTTTACGTCAAGTAAATGTACTTGAGAGAATTGTATTCCACTCAAAAATTCGATGTCAAGATTTCACCTGAAATACAGGATTTGAGGTCTGAGAATTCTAGAAAAGCTTTAGAAAAAGTTCCGTGTGTGTTTGTGTATGCAAATAAATAGCATAACTAAAAATTAAAAGTTGACAGATTCCAACCTGTGTATAATGAAGTGTATCACGGCTTAACAGAGTATCATTGGTACTGACTTGAGATCGTGTTTAGGAACATGGGTTCCTGGTTGAAAGTTACTGTATTGTGTCTACTCTTTCTGTTCCTTAAGTTTTTCAGTAACCGTTTGAAGCACCTGTATGTAAAGGGTTGTTGGGGTGGAAGAATTTTGTTGAAAATCTTCGCGTGCCTTCTTTGTAAGATGATATTTAAACGGCTTCATATTTTTGAGTTACGCTGTTCATGGATACACACATGCGCACACACACACGCGCGCACAGAAACACACACACACACACACACACACACACATACACACACACACACACACACACACACACACACACACACACACACACACACACACACACACCCTCTTTCTCCATTTCTTTTGTTTCAAGGAGTTCGGAAACGTTTACTCCTGGTGAAATTTCAGAATTGAATCTTTGGATAGAATGCAATGCTTCCTCTATTTAGCTGCTGGAGGTAAATAGTAGAAAAGACCCGCACCGTGGCCGTGCGGTTAGATCCCTTGACTCTCATCAAAGCGACCCGGGTTCGATCCTAGGCGTCATCATGTGGACACTCCGGCGGAGGAGCGGATTTTCTCAGGGTTTTCCGGTTTCCGTCGCCCTTATTCCAACAATTGCTCCTTCAACACCTTTACTATCATCTTTTGCCATCATTTCATATCATTCACTTCCTCGCTCTCACAGCAGGCTTCGGGCTGATCACACAGGATGGGTACGAAGACCGCATATACTGGCCGAGAGGGCTCGGGCACTGACCACGTCCCACTCTCCACCACTGGACCCTGCTCATGACGTCTGCAGTGGAAGAGGTGGGCATCCAGCGGCCGGGTGGTAGGCCAAGGCTACACTCGAAGGGCTGCAGTGCCACAGGACAGGACAAGCAGTAGAGAAAATAACAACGTTCGTTTTGCCAAACTACATCTAGTTTGTGTGGGAGGGATTTTCTTGAGAATGTTCGTTTTGCATTCTTGGAAGATGCGTACTTAGAGAGTCCTTTCTTCACGGAAAACTCATTTACTCTCTAATTTGCAGTACACAGTAAGAGTTGTTTCTTTCTTTTCCTTATTTGCCCTCCTCGTATGGAGGAGTTGCACTCCCAGGACTTACAAGCAAGCGCCAAGTCAGACGTCTGTCGACGAACTCTGGATGACAAAGGGTAGTTCGGATGGGTGAGCAGCGAATACTGATATGAGATTGAGAAGGAGATGATATGAAAGCTGAAGGAAACTTGATGATGGAGCAGTTGTTAGAATGAATAGTATAGGGTAGTGGAGAACCCGGAGGAAACCCCCAAAGAGTTCAACGGTTATAAATACGATGATTAACTGAATATGCGTAATTCGGTACTTATATCCGTCTTGCATGCACTATATGACCTTTGATTATTTTGGTTATCCCGAAGTATATATTTTAATTCTACCAGGATTCGGTATAATTGCCCATGCTATTTGTCTTGTAAGAGCTTTAGGAAATTATGGTATAATTTGAGCTATATCAGCAATTACAGTCACCGTCACGAATGAAGGTGGTTGTACAGAAGACAAATATCCAACTGTATCACAGTGACGTGTTTTCTAGCCAATCAGACGTATTCTGTTTTGGAGCACGAGTGAAAGTACTTGCCTACAGTTTAACAGTGAAATTAAATAACTCCGAGCAATAAGAGAGCTTCATTGTGTGATTGTAGGTTCATTAAGATTTCCAAGAATGACAAAAGAAAAAAATACCGTTGCGTTATTAACAATCAAGCCAGAGAAATGGTGTATAATGTGCACAAATACTTCCTGAGCAAGGTGGAAAACAGTTGCAACACAACACTTCCCCTACTACTCCTACCTGCGCGTTATATTTATTTACCGCCATCGTTCTGACGGTTACTCTAGTTTCTTAGGTTTTGTTGTCTGAGAGGATCATGTCAGTGACACATTCAAAGTAACATACGAAAAAACCGTGAAGAATATTGTCCTGCGTACGGCTATTGTGTCGTAGAACAATTTACTTCCATGTATATTATCACATATTTCTTATTCCAACTATAACATTTTAAGCAAAGATAGCGTGGTTTAAACTTGCCCAAGCCGGATGATATCAATAAAAGTCACGACATTGGTGGACTCCTCAAATTATCACTTCACTTACATCTGAGACGTAGCGAGATAACGACGTAGCCTCTTCTTCCGGGCTTTCAGTTCTGGGGAACGGAACGTAAAAAGTCTCTAACCCCATGTAGTAACATCACTCACCAACTCACTCGTAGAACAACAGTTGTCGTTGAGCCAAAAACCCACGCGGTAACTCGCTCAGTCGCTCTATGAAACTTACTTCGTCAGATCTACTGACCTTTTTCGCCAGACTTACTCACTTATATATAGCTATAGAAGCTTTCCAAAACATTTGAGATGTCAAAACATCTAGAAGGCTCTATTTCTCTTATCCTGTTTTCGCAGGGTGAGTGTGTGGCCTGTCTTGTTTATGGTTACAACTGTCCGTCATTGACCTCGTGATAACCTTGGGCCATAGCCATTGAGTCATAATATGAATAAACTTCTGTATGACACCATGTTTGCTGCTATTCCAAGGAAATGTACGGCTGTATCTACCAACATGACAACTCGTATTACAATTATTCTTCCTGAATATTACGAAAATTTTGACTTTTTCTCTTAAAGAAGAGCTATAGTGTTAACAAGAGCTTTCATTTAGTCAGTAAAATAAAATAACTTACATATTTCATGAAATATCCAGATAATAACATGTTTTTGTTTGGATAGGACATTGTTGTTTGTGTGGTGCCGGTAAAACAAGCAGTTGCAAGCTGAGAAGGGGAAAACTTTGCTGTAGGAATTGCCACATCCTTTGAAACCGTGAAGTTCTACAAAGGTGAGTTCTAAGCACAATTAAATTACTTGTTGGTAATATAGAACTCATAGAAGTTGTTATAAGCAGATTTAATAAGGTCTGCAGTAACGTCTTTGAACATAAGCAGCCACGGAATTTCAGTGTATGCTGGATTCTAATAAGAGACACCACGTGATCCCAAATAAGAGACAGTAGCTAATGATGCACATGGTGAGTGTTTATTCTAGATTTTATTCTGACACGTGGAGGGAATAATGGTCATTTCAAAGCAATTTGTGTAAATAAGAAATAGGTATCAATCGTTCAGAGCATAAAATCTAAAAATAGATATTTTAGGAATGCAAAGCACCAACCAGACAGTGAAAATTTATAATGGTAAATCTGAAAGCAGGGTTTAAAAAATTATCTCTTATTTGGATACTTTATGTTATAACAATTTTATAGGCTCACCATCAGTTATTATTTTGACGCAGTCGGTTCTTGTATAACAGGCGGGTGCGAGGGAGGGGGTGGGGGGTGATCTACTGACGCGTGGCGCGACCACCGACAGATTTTAGCAGAAGCAATACCACTGAAGTGCATATAACACTATTGCCTGTCTACTTTTAAACTTTGCCTCCTGCTGACGGACTACTATTGCGCAAAATCCTAGGAGGGTAGGCGCCGGTCAATTGCAACCGTAAACAAGATAAGGCGTAGGTACGCTCTACCAACGATAAGCGCTATCACTGGTGCGCTAGAACGGTCTGGATGTTTCGACATCTCGAACATTCTGGAAAGTCCTACACTACTTAGCGAGCGCTCTCGCAAAAAATTGTTATTGTGGTGTTCGAGAGTGAGGAAGTCTGCCTTAGTGAGTCTCCTAGAGCGAGTGTGGACGAGGTGCTCTGTTCTCCGAGTGAGTTAGTGGCGTTCCATAATGAGGTGCAGTGAGTACAGTTACTGCATGGGATTGGAAACGTCTTAAGTTCGACTCCTCAGCGAGTGAGCCATCCGAAAGAAGAGGCTACGTCGGGAGTATTTCATTACGCCACTATGTAACGGAAGAAAGTGAAGTAACAGCGAACAGTGGAACTATACTTTTGCCAGCCTACTTTAGGTAGAAATGTATACGACTAAATTAACTAAATGCAAAATGGTGTTGAATTGAAAACGAGTACAAGAATTATTTACAAAAGCACTTAGAAAGGTTTCTAGCAAAGTAGATGGAGTACATTAATATGCAAATTCATTATTATTAACACATTTAAGTGCGATAAGAAATGCATTTGCACTCACTATACAAGGAAGTGAATTGTCAGAACATTCAGATTGTTCAAAATGGCATTTGTCTTGGATTATATAAAGCATCGCTTAGGGTAACTATTACGAAGTCGTTAAAAGCGAATTATTTTAAACATATTTACAAAATATTGCGAGAAATACCTATCACCATAATTGAGTTATTCTTTATTTTACGTAGGAGTTTAGAACGTGCATGGGGAAGAGGGGTGACAGGGATACCATCGAGTATTTACCCTCTCCACTTTCTGACACAATTTGAACATCTAACCAGTTCTCTGTGGTAGACGGACTGATGACATCACAGTATCAGACTTTTAAATTCCATTCGATTGGAAATATTTAGGCTTGCCACTAGTAACAGAAGACTGTAGCCACGTGTTTTTGTTGACACTAGAGTTGAACTATCACTGTGGGTTATAGAGATATTAAAGCATAAATATTTCATAAAGATAGAGAAATCTGTGCCGACGAGGACCGGAAGTGGCTGGGTTACAATGTTGTTGAAGTGAATAGTACTACCAGCACCAGTCTACTATTCATTCTGCATGCTGACGATGGCGGTATTAAGACAAAACACGATCGCCTTATTATTTTCTCCTCCTTCACGAAGGTGGTGGCAGTTTGCGAAGAGGAGGGGGTAGGTAGGCAGTGCATGACTGAGACCAATTATTGCACACACACACACACACACACACACACACACACACACACACACACACACACACACACACACACACACACACACACCCAGCCACGTTTACACGCTCAGCCTGCGTGTTGATTATTATTTTATATAAAACTTATTTCACCCCATTTGAGTACACGTCGAGTCATGTACAGGGTTAAGGGAGTGTGGGATATGCATATTTAAATGAGATCTGATAGTTTGTGATAATGCACCCACAAATGGGGTATAAAAACCAATTTTCTTCGTCGACGCGTGTCCGAAGTTGTTTGGAATTTATATCAGGGCGGCATATGTATGTACTTCCGCAAGGTTTCTGTAGATTCAGAAAGGGGCGGAGCCCTAGGAAAAATTGAGCTGAAAGAGACATTATAGTAACATAGGTAACGAGGGAGGGTTAAATGAGAACACAGTGCTTTCCCCAGAATTGCCTATAATTATGGTAATTTTCAATGATTCGTTCTGTGCATTGCACTATTGAGGCAAATAACATAATAAGCTTTCCTTCTTTACTTCTGGTCTCACAAAGTTACTGCTTTTCTCATCGCTGTAGATATTTTCTAGGAAAAAATATAAATAAATTCACGACATACATTTTATTTCCATGTATATGTTGTGACAAAGGAAAAATCCAGTGCCTTTTGCTTGTCACTTTATTTCTCTTCTAAAACTGAAGCACTAAACATAGTCCTATTTTATCGTTAATACAGTCTATAGTTCTTCGTGACCTTGCAACTTACAGCTTCTATCCTCTGGTAACATTAAGATACATTTTTCTGTCTTTCAGTTCTCTATGCAGCAGCTGGCTTAGACGATCACACTGAATAAAACTGCTTCACAAAACTCCGACGCGAAGATTGAATGTCCCAAACTGTCTCTGAAAACTCACATTCGAATTTCTCTGGACGACTGTACACACTCACACATAGACACTGCTAATAGCATAGTCGCTCAAAACAACTTGTTCTTCTCGCCGCCGCACTCCCTTATATAGACGAAGAAAGCTAGCACGAATTTTTCTCGAAATTCACCTTTTCTGAACCTCTCACAAGTAAGACTTGCGAACAGTCTGAAAACGCTTTGTTCTGCCGCGTTCACTGTCTCTAACCACGTATTAAAAAAACGCTGAGTGGTGTGAGGTACCCTGACCTTTGCTGCCTCTGATCTACGGTGGCGGCTGCTGCTGAAGCATCTAAAATCTTAGGGTTATTCTTTAGAAAATCATTTGCATGAAAATTGTCGTGTCACATCTTTGAATGATACACCAATTTGCATATCAATATCACTTTAGGACAGTCACTTTATTTCAAATAACTTATTGTTTTACATTAGTCATTTCCAACGTAATTGGTACGATTGGTTTTATTTTTTAAAATTTATTTATAGTTGCGGAAACTTATTAGGCCATAGAGAGGAATGCATAGTAGAGTAAACAGCATGCTTTGAGTTCTCAAAAGTTTTTTTAGCCACAAAGTTACGCGTAAGCTAGATCCTTGAGGCACTCCGTTTACATCATCTAAAATATTCGCTATGCTCCATTTACCCTCACTTAAATTTGTGTACAAAGTTGTATACAAACAATATCACATTTCCTAAAATTCCATTATTAACTAATATTTTAAGAACGTTTCTCTTCCATGTCATATCGTAAGCCTCTTCTACATCAAGTGAAGTGATGTCTGTCTTGTGTGTTAGATTATAATATGATCATGATGTCTAAAACCAGACTGAAAAGGGCTAAGAAGCTGTTGGCTATAGTTCTGAGAGGTTTTTGTGTCAGTATTACAATGACTCGGTGCTACTGATCAAATATACTCTTTCTGTCCTTATGTACCTGTAAATGGCTAATGGTGCATTCATGAATTCCTAACCTATTCCATAAAGCCAGCACTGGTATTTCTGCACGACTAAAGGGCTTCGGCCACTTTAAGGGGCTCAGAGTCAGAATTCAGATAGTTATTGCAATTTAGGAAATTATTTGCAGTGAAGAAATTTGGGATCGCAATTAAAATCACGAATAATTGGAGAAAGCTTCGGCTAAAGTTGCACTCTCTTGAATATCTGTGAGAGGACAAATTGGATTGGAGGGTTTCAGACACTTGGTAGTCTGATTCTTTTAATTTTATTCATATTTATTTTGAACTACTTTATTCATCATATAAGTAAAACCAATCCAATGGTACGTAAGTAGAGAAGGTACTAAAATCTTGATATACCAAGATCTTGGTGGAAATATTCTTTTCAGTTCCTCCTAATCCAAAAGTTATTTTTAGAAAAAAAGGTCCCTCTGTGTGTGTGTGCGTGCGTGCGTGTGTGTGTGTGTGTGTGTGTGTGTTTGTGTGTGTGTGTGTGTGCGCGCGCGCGCCTGCACGCGTGTGAACAGTCTAACTCAAAATTTAAAAGTTGATTGAGTACCAAACTTTTGTATTTAAATTAAGCATATTTCACATGCAACAGTTTTCGAAAATTAGGATTTATAAAAAATGGCTCAAACGAGTTTTATTAAAATATCATTTGGTCAACCTATTTTCATGACAAATGAATGCATAGTTTGAATTTTCTAGGAAATTTCATCAAAAGTCCTCTTCATTCTAGATGACATTTGCATAACTCATAAAGCGTAAGAGATTGACAAAGTTTTACTGTACAAAAAATGTAGACGTCTTTAAAGCACACAAATTATGTCAAATTACTTTTTGTAGAGTGAACCATATGCAGAATATTCCTAGCAATTTGTCTGAATTTTCCAATACCTACACCTTTCTCAACTGGGGAATCTATTTATTATTTTCTCTGTTGGCCTTGCAAAGAGAACAGAGTTTCAAAACCATCACCTAGCGACTAGTTTTAAAGATTTGAAGCCTTGTGAGTGCAACGCATCAGATTTTTATATTAAATATATTCCTTGTTTAAACTGATTTATATTTTCTGTTTTTGTTTGCAAGTATATGCTTTATAAACTTTTTTCTTTGGAAAACTTAGAGAAGTACGAAAACAAAGCTTGGATTTGAACAGTGGATTTTTATATTATGTTTGGTACAACCGAGAGGCGTGTTTTGATTCTTTTATTCTTCTATGGTATGACGAGAGCATGTCAACTGAGGAAGGGACGCTCTCGGCTCTTCTTGGGTTAGCTAGTTACTGTGCGGAACACGTGTGTTGCGCCTGGGCAAATGTGTTTTATTTTATTGTGTGCTGTTCTTACAAAGAAGGAACGCTTTGGTAAGTTTGTTTTGTAATTGCACGCTTTTTAATTTGTGTGGACATATTGATTTGCTCGTGTTGATTATATTTTATGTATTTTCCTAGCAATGTTTTACATGCTGCACGAATTACGTGTTTAATATGAAGATTAGCTGGGAGTAATTATTTTGAATGTAAATTGTGCTAGTAAAAAAGCCCCCCCCCCCCCTGAAATATTGTATTGTCTTGTATTTTCTGGATGCCATCTGGTCTAATCATTACGGTTATTTACAGCAGCGTTAACAAAGTTTTTATTATAACTATGTGTGAATTGTACTTTCTTATAAAGAGTTACTGCAGCATTAGAACGTAGTTTTGGTAAAGGTTTGTGCATTTGTTAGTCTAACCTTCATATAATTGTAGCAGTACTTGATCGTTCCACTTTCATTATTGCTTGGGTATTCTTTCTTGGTATAGCGCATTAACTAATCTGGATTTTCTTTAGCACATATCGTTTCCTGTTGAACTTTGCTGTCCTATTTGACGCAAGCGTACCACAGTCCTCGTACACAACGCTGGAGCTGTAAATAAGCAATCTGGACAGCTTTCCATGTACTTAAACACTGCATCAAATTTGGCCTATGTTTTTATTCGCAGATATCCATATTGTGTAGGCTACTACGACTGGGTTGGTTTGTGTGTACGCGCGTGCGCGTCTATGAACCACATGACAGTTCTGTTATCGAAATTTGACTTATGTTGTACTACGACGCTACGGTTAGTGGTAAATGTAAACTGCATGATGAGTATTACTTAGCAAAGCGTTGAGGCTTACCGACCTTGGTTGTCGAGCGCTACGATCGCTTCTTATCTTGTTTATTAGAAGAGCGAAATAATAGTAACTTGACGTATAGTCAGTGATAGTCCTTATTAGGTTATGTCGTCTAGGTTAGAGTGTGTATATGAACAAGATGACGTCATGTGTTATCGAAATTTAAGCCCTTTTATTTTACATCTAGGATATATAAACGAACGCCAGGTTTTTGGTGGTAGCGTGTCTGCCTCACGTCCAAGAGGTCGCGAGCTCGAATCTCGCTTACGATGAGTTATCCCTATAAGGCTTTTTCCGAGGGTTTCCCTTATCCTAAGAAGACTAATGTTGGTAACTTAAAACCTTAAGGACCTCGGGCTCTTTTGAGGATAATTTCAACAATTTCCTTCATTCATCGTCCGATATGACACTACATTGGAGGACGTAGGCTCGTATATCCTCGAAGTTTAACCTGGTTTAGCTACGTCTAGGTTATGTATGAACGAACGTCAGGATCCTCTATTATGAGAGAGACATCTACACCTGCGTTCAGTAACCATTTATTTATAGCACGTCTCAAATGTTTCTGCTTGTACAAATTGTCGCAGTTATAATAGTTAAGCTGATTATTGTAAATGGAAGTGAGGTTAGTGAACGTAGTTTGTATATTGTTCACATTTTATTGGGACAAACTTAATTGTGCTCAAGAAGACAAATTCCAGTGAATGACTATAATTACATAAGTTCCTTTGTTGCTTGTGAACTTATCTTTTCTTCACTAGCACAGCCAAAACGTTCAGGGTTGAAAACATTTATTTTATTGCCTTTTATATAGACACTAGGCATGTTACCTTTTATCATATTCCATGCTGCCTTGAGGTGAATATTTGTGTTTTAGGGTGAGTAGTAATTTTTAATTACTAATTTCTAGATTGCGACCCCAATAGTCTTAAACATAGCACGTTTTGAGAATTCGTATCAGAAGAATGGTAATTTTAACCCACATTTTTACGATGAGTTTAAATGTTATGTTTGTTATCAGTTTATTATTTTATAATCTTGGTTTCCATTTGTCGTAATTGTTGAATTTAATCCCTTTTACTTTCTCTACTGGGAAGTAGCAGAAAGTATTGTATTCCATCCAAATTTTCGATGTCGAAATTTCACCGGAAGTATATGTTTTGAGACCCCTTGAATAAAAAAAAAAACAAAAAAAACCAGCATTTTTAGAAAAAGATCCGCGCACGCGTGTGTGTAGGGGGGGGGGGGGTGGGCACAGCATAACTAAACAACGAACGGTCGGTTAGAAACCAAAGTTGGTATTTAAGTTTAATGTCTTTCAAGGACGCGACACGAAGATTTTGAAGAAAACAGCCCCACCCTAAACTACCCTTTACATGGAAATTTTTTCGAAAATTTTGATTTTCTGGAAAATGGCTCTAACGATTTTGATTAAAATGTCACATGTTTAAGATGTTTATATGAAAAATGTAATGTATATTTTGAATTTTATGGCTATAGACTATGTAGTCGTATTTACTGTGGATGACTTTTGAATAACTCGTAAACCGTTAGAGATAGACAAAATCTTACTGTACAAAAAATGTAGATCTCGCTAAAACAGACAATTTATGTTTGAATAAATGTTTTTGTACAGTGAACAATTTCGGAGATATACCTTGTTATTTGTATCAGTTTCGGATAACTTGAAACTTTCGTGAAATGGAACATCGTTGTTCATTTTTTTATATGTTAAGCGTGCAAAGAGAACGGGATCTCAAAGCTTTAAAAGATTCGACTATCCCTCAAAGCCTACTATATTCTAATATTCCCCTTGCACCTACAAGGAAATAAGCAATAAAATAATTTGTACAAATGTTTATCTCAACTAACACGAAGATATAGGAATAAGTGTTTGTAATAATGGTTAGTACAAGAGTAGAGAAAGTCATGTGAGTGCAACACATCAGATTTTTTCTATTAGGTTGCATACATATTCTCACGTGTACTTCCAATGATCTTTTATGTGAAATACAATAACCATTGTTGGCATGTGGGGTTGAATTATGTACCAAAATTTTATTTCTGTGACTCTGATTAGTTTAGTATTGCAGCTTATCCGTTACAGATTGAACCTATTTATTAATAATCTTTATTACTTGTGCCTCAACTAAAAACTGGATCAAGATCACCAAAAGCCTAGAGGGGTTGCCTAGTTGTCAGTAGGCACATGCAGCAATCTTATACGTATTTAGCGTTTTAAGTTGTTCAAAATTGCCA
This sequence comes from Tenodera sinensis, assembly GCA_030765045.1. Lineage (NCBI taxonomy): Eukaryota > Metazoa > Arthropoda > Insecta > Mantodea > Mantidae > Tenodera > Tenodera sinensis. Next base: position 30,764,233 of record CM060969.1, on the reverse strand, counting down.
TCGTGGAGGTCTCTCTCCTTGATTTTAAACTAATACTTAACTTATGTACATATAAAACAGATGAAAATGTGAGATATTTCATTTGAATTAAATACAAATTGGAGAATTTATCCTTAAGTGGAACACTTTCTTAAATATGGAAACATGGTTTATGTCAATAAATTTATAATTACATTTTAAGGTTAAATATTTCATATTTTGTAAGAGCAGAACGAATATGTGAATTATATGCTTAATGTAGGCGTGATAGGGTGTTAATAAAATGGTACAAAAATGAAAACAGGGTCTAATATCCAAGACAACTGCAACCTAATTTTTCATAATTTCATCCAATCAGAGTTTCACGTTAACTTCCTCCATTTTCATACACGCTTATATTCCTCCCCTGCCAGAAGTTTTTCATTAATTTATTGCTCCCACGAGAAAAGATGAGTTTTGAATTAAAGCGTGTAAAAGTCGAAAACAAAACCGATTCCCTAAGTTTTACAAGTGGTGGAAAAACGAGAGTTTGGCAGGATTGGTGTAGTTCAAGTGGCGATTTAGACACGTAACGATACCAGGCACGAATGAAGACCGTTTGGATATTAGTCTAGCCTACTTTAAAGCAATAGTAAAGTTTAATACTCTTAACATAATGCTGTCAAAATTAAATAACATCAAAGCAATATATTGTGTTAAAGCTTCAGGCAAAGGAGATTTTTATCAAGAGAAAAGAATAGAAAAACAAAGGAAGATACCCTCTGGCAATAAATCTCTTACAATCTTTAAATCTAAACATTTTCACCAATTGCAGAACATATAATGAATGGAGTTATATTCTAAATATATAGTTTCTACTAAACCCCAGCGCAACAGCCCATGAAGAGTCAAGGCTTGCCGCCCAGTCACTGCGTCTCCCACCTCTGCCCACTACAAGTGGGGTGCAGCACTGGAGGGAGGGACGTGGTCAGCACCTGAGCCCTCCCGGCCAGTTATACGGCCTTCTCGACCTGGGGTCGCTATTTCTCCATCAAGTAGCTCCTGAATTGGTCCCTCCGGGAGCTAACGAGGCTGAGTGCAGTCCGTGCCAGACCTCCCAGCGGGGGGAAATCCGTACTGGGGATCGAACTAGGCTCCTCGCACCAGAGGCAAGCGCGCTACCAACTGCGCTACGGAGGCGGTCAAATATAGTTAATCCTCTTTATATATTATGCACAATGCTTCTTGCTCCAAACTTTGTTTAAAACAATGGAAGCAAATTATCGTTCAGAAGTTAATTCAAATTAATGCAGAGGGAAAGATTTTTTAGGTATTGCTATTGAGAAGTTCAATCTTTACCAACATGATTAATGAAACATTTTTTGTTTGAAACGAAATACTTAATATTTTCAATCGCGCAGAATCTTTAACTCGTACTTATATATTAAGCTCTCCTGAAAATTTAACTCGGCCGTTTAAGAGCACAATACGCAAAGAAATTTGAATAAATAGGTCCTCTATAGGAACTTGGAAGTAGGGATAGCTTCAAAGTCTTACGTTGAAGTCTTCATACCTTACTGCTTTAAAAACAATTTATTATGGCTACGTAACTCAATAATTAGTTATGTAACTCCAATCTGTATCTCCTCTAGCAATTCAAAAATATATTCAGATTGAGAAAAACGAAAAGCACAATAGAATTATGCTTAAAATTCCTAGTTGTACTTCCAGTAGGCCACTATTTGAAAAATTAAATATCCTACCTCTTCCATCTTTATACATTTTAAAAACTACTTTATACACATTAACAGAAAGTGATTACTTTATTCGAATTACAAGGACAGGAAATAATAAACTATAAATCTGGAAAAATACATCTTAACATCGTGATTTGAGTTAATGGTTAAGGATTATTTAAATTAACATGTCTATAGCCGTCATTGAGAAAATAATTATCATATTATTTTAAAATAAAATTATGAAGCTTTTTGTCAAATTTCATATAAATTTGATGTGTTAGCAGTCACAGAAATCTTCTATACCTTGTCACTTTCTTACTGACTTGACACATTGTTTACATGCAATCTTATTTTTTATCTACTTCCTGTTGACCATGACATATTTGACAAAAATTCTTTCAGTTGCGTAACTTGACAGTAATAAGATTCAGACAACTATTACTGTTTAGATAGCAGCTGGATAATTATATGTTGTATTGTTGGGTAACTTGAGAGAGACAAAAGAAAATAATAGCCACTTAGGAGTTCATAGAATACAGCTTAAAATATGTAATACTTGAATATGAGAACGATGTGTGCACATAAAAATCTTGAAGTCTTGATTTTGCTGAAGGTTTTGTTTTCCATTTATTATTGTCTAAAATTCTTCAGCAATTTAAACATTGTCTATATAATTTACTATATATGCGATTTTGCACCTTCTATTATGAGCAGCTTTAAAATAATTTATCATCTTAATAAATGAAGGTGGTTAATACGTCGATGTGTCGTAAATTCCATAAATACGCAGCTAAGATTTTAATGTGTTTCAAATTCCTAATTCCTACCTTTAGGGTAAAATTTGATACGAATTCTCACCTCCCTTTACCTATTAGTTTATACACATATATTATTGCTTTTAGCCTTGTTTACGTCTGCTATGACTATATAAGGCAGCATTGCAAATTCATATGAAAGATTTGCATTTCAAGCATTGAAGGCAGGCTAACAAAAGTAGTAAGTGAAGATGCAACGATTGTAATCTTGTGGATTTTATACGTATGTATATTTGCTCCTTTCTTTATCTCCCATCATTTCGTGAAAGGGTTCAGTTCTTTAGTGTGCCTTCTTCGGTTTTCATAATTCGAAAGTCACGCTAAATGTGAAAGGCTTTACATTTAAGTGGCTATTTTAAAGCTTATCCTTTTAAGCTACAAATCATTTTCATGCACCAATAATAAGTATTAAACACATAAAACGGTGCGATGCTGTTGGGAACTGAGTTTAAAGTTTTCTGATTTGAAGCATGGGAATTGGCTGTGTATTAACTTCGGAATCACGGAAGATTTTATAAATTCCAAAATTACTCCACATGTTTGGTTAGGAATGAAATAGAGAAATTGCTTTCTCAGAATGGATAACAGTGAAAGTGGTATGAATTTAAGTGCCAGTCACGTCCGTGATTTAAACTGTAATATCAAGTCATTTTGCTTGACTTTCGTAATATTCTATACTTCCCCTTTTAAACTTTCGCAATTTTGTACATATATTTTAACGCATCTTTTACGTTCTGAATCTTTATAGTTTGTGAAAATCTTAAATACAAAAGGCTAAATATATTCGACTATATATTATTGTATTCGAACCAAAGGTGTTACCTAATTTCACATATTTTAACTTTAAAATATTTACTTAGTTTTAATTAAGTAGAATGAAATAACAATTAAACAACAAAAATAAAGTTATTTTTCAAGTAAATATCTGTTGCATTACTTTTATACAACTTATCTATAGTGAATAGAGGAATTACGTAGTGTATTCTAGCCTAAGTTGAAGATTCGATGTAGGTTTTGAGGTCCCCTAAACAGAAAAAAATGTTTTATAAACGTATACACTTGTGTTGGAGGAGCTTAAAAATGAAGCATGGGATAAATACCCAATTTGCTATTTAACTTCAGCATGCTACGCAAAATTTTCAAGAAAATTATCATAAAAACTACACAACTTTGAGAGTTTTTTGTATTTTATTTTCTCAAAAATAGCTCTGACGCTTTCAATAAAATTGAAATGCCAAAGTTTAATGTGTTTTGCTGGATAAAGAAAATTAATCTTTTATGCCTATGAATTACTCTTCATTTAGAAGAATTTTACATATTGTGCTGTAACTTGTATAGCGTAAGAGATAGTCTAAAATCTACCACAGAAAAATGTAATTCTTGTCAAACTATACAATTTGACATTTCTATTTACCTTTTCGAAATGTTTGGTGTGACTTTTTTGTATTTTCAAATAGTTTCTCATTTTTGAAGTGATAAGTTGCTGTTCAGTTGTTTCTCTTGGTCACGCAAACATTGAATTTATTAAGCAGTCTCTAATTTGGTGCTGCTGTGTGGGGACTTTGTGAATTGTAATTGCTGTTCTCGGCGTATGGGTGGAGTTATAGTCGCCTGACCGGTGACACCTTGGCGAACCCTGGTGTCAAAGTGAAGAATCTCCAGCACAGATGTCTAATGTAACGAGTACATTTATCTGATTACACGAAGCAAATAGAAACATATATTTTTTAAGAATACTGAGTAAAGAGTATCACCTGAATAAACATTGGTATATATTTGTATTAAAAAGGAGAAATTTTTCATTTTAAAACTGAAAAGATAGTAGTTAACTGCTCTAGGAGATGAGAAAAAGCAACGTTATGTAGTTTTTGCATAACTGGTAAACGATACAGACACATAAAATTTAACTAAATAAAATAATAGATCTCGTTAAAGGAGTTAACCATTTCCGAGATATTGCTTGCTTTTTTTTATTTTTCCAATACACTTCTTCGTATTTTGTGCCCTGCGCATGCAAAGTGTATGGGATTTCAAAGCCATCACATAGCGACCAGTGGTCTAAGAGATTTTAAGAATAGTACGTACAAGAGTGAGTACAGAAAGTGATATGCACATTAGAGTTTTAAATTTTCTTTTTATATTAGAACAAATTACGGCTAAAGAAAATCGTTACATTTTTATAAATACATTTTTTTGACTGGGCTATTTTTCGTATTAGGCAATCTGTCTTACAAGACTGGCTGTTTTTCGCTGATATAAAGTTACATATGTTTCTTACAAGTAATATTAAGCAATTAATCACGTAGTTATTTACTGCCAGTTGAACTTTTCTTTGCGATTCGGCTTCAACAACATGTTAACTATTCATGCATAAAATCTCCACAGATAATTAGGGATTACTCTTTCCATGGCAACCACTTTTTCTCTTAGAAGCTTACAGTGACATAAAAAAGAAAAACGACTAAGGCTCGTTGGTTCACGCCATAAATATAATTCAATTCCTTTGCTTGTTAATAGTTGCTAACGTGAGAAAACATTACCGCTGAAAATGAAGAAGAAGAAGAGAATTCTGTTTTACAACTTTATCACCTAATGGAAATTAACGCTGGAGGAGGAAGATCTTAATGAAGGTGTTAAAGGCCATAAGTTACAAAACAAAAACTGGTTGCATTGCACCTGCACTCTCGCCGACAAATATGCTATTAGCAGCTGTGTTGGGAACCCCATTAATGTTTTCTTGCATGCGGTTCTTCGGGTACAGTCCACACTACAAACTTATCAAATTTAAAGTTCATCGTACTGAGAGGTAGATGAGTAGGCACTGCCAAAATCAAAGGGCCAAGTTCATGACCCATTATAGAAGCAACCATTTTGGTAAATTTTGCAGAATGTAACTGCATGCCTTAGAAGTACACTGGTATGTTTTTGTCCACTAAGCTTGTTCGTTAAGGAATATAGGTTATTTTTCTTTACTTACCACTGTTTAACTGTGAACACACAGAAGTTACAGAAATTACACCATAGCGATGATGCAGTATTATTAGTATGGTAGGCGTTGTGTTGGAGTGTTTTGTTTCCCATTGTTTGATTGTTTGCATTATATCGTTTGCAGTCGGCCTAGTGCGATTATCTTTTGTCTTCATTGTAAATGTTATATATATTAACGAATAAAATTGTGATAATAAATACACTAATATTATTTCAATTGTGGCCTCCAGAGCAAAGAAGACTGTCTCATTAGAAAGACTAAAAGATAATACATCGACGTAACATATAATTTTCACGGGGGTCGCGTCTCAAGAAAAATTATTAGCTGTAAATTGTGAACATACTTCATACCCGTACCACGACCGAGATAGGAAAGAAAGAGTCATCGCAGTTCATCGAAAGAGTTAGCCGGATCTTTTATACGAGAAAAGAATTCATCATACCGACCCTTCAAAGTGACGACGAGCAGAAGATTCCCTTCATACTGGTGACGGGAGATACCAGCCGGAAGAGACTCCTTCAGCGAGTAAATTTTTATAAACGATTACAATTACTTCAAGTTTTTATTGCATTGGTAGCTTATGTGTCCGAGTCTATAAACTTAGTTTATCCAACAGAAAAATAAAAATTACTATTAAAACGTGTGAATTAATGCACCTATTTGTCAGAACGTATGAGAGATACAGAGCTGAAATTTTCACACTTTCTCACTCATAATAATAGTTTTATAACATATGATAGTGATATTAAAAATAACATTGCAAATTTTCAACATTGCTACTTTTGACTAAACTGATATAGATAACTAAATAATTGACGTTCAGAAGATAGCTGGGTATACTAAAAAAGCATGAAAAAGTGTGATTCTGTACTGAAAGTAGTGTCAAAGAAAAAGACACAAATTCACGTATTTTAAGAGTAAATTTTATAATGTTTCTTTGGGAAGAAACAATTTATATACACTTAACCACATAACCTGTCAATAAATTGAAAAAATTTGTAACGATTATAAAATAATCCATAAAAATTTCAAGAAGAACCATCGTGAACAATGTATTACTTTTTCAATAACCAACTATGCCATAACACTAAAGTATATCCACAACAGCACATACAGATTGCTTTTGTCTCCAATTACCTCAATAGAGTGAGAGAAATTGATCGAAATTATCGAAATTGATCGATAAATCTGTGAGTGTTATATTTGAACATTTATCTAGAGCATATCAAAACTCAAGTGATTTAAATGACTATCCCACTATTAAAAGAAAGTGTATAAAAAATTAATGCGACAAAATACTAAATTACTTAATGGAAGTGCTACCAAATATTTTTCCGCCTTTTTGTTTGATATTGTCCTACTCTGATGAAGCTAACTTTAAACATCTATGGGAACAAATAAATTAAAGATGCTGAAAAAGTAAATAAATTCTGCAGAGGTGATAAAAATGTGGCACAAGCAGCTATGATTGGATCAAACACATAGTTTCGTAGCGTCTTATTGGTCAAAAGTAGTATGACGTAGTAAGATTGCGATAGTCTTTTTAAACTTAATTGAAATCTTCATTAGTTTCTGTGTAAATGGGGCATTTATTTTAATAATGTTACTCACAGAAAACGCTGTTCTAAGAAAAAATGGAGAAAGTAAACTCGCATATATTTGCAGAGCAATAAACCACTTGGGTTGAACATATATGCTGCCATACTTAACAGCAGTAGTATTTTGTGGAGCCAAACTTCCTCTAATAGACGGGTTGACATTTATCGCTCTACTCCAAAGTATATAGAAGTTATAGATTTTATTACATCAAGTGGTCAGGAATTCTCAGCATAATGGTTGATCCACTATGATTAAAAAAAAAAGTGTATTTAAAATACGAGTATTATGCTTACAAAGATAAAATATATATTGGAATAATTCCTCCCAATTAGTAAGACTACACATCTTTTGGCAATTGTTGCTGTTTAGTAGAAATCCGTTGAACAATCTTAACAATGCTCCTCCGTGATCCAGGGACAATATGGTAGCCTCTGGTTCAGGAAGTCGTGGGTCCAAACCGATGGAGGACGGGGTTTCTAGGCGTAAAATCCGTAGGATTGCTTCCTTTGCAAGGGAAATGAAGCCGGTGTCTACGTGTCCTAGATTTACGGCACTTAAAAGAATCTTAAACCCAATAAGGAGGCCTCTGTTCAAAATTAGGCTTTATTCACCCCCAGTTTGAGTATGTTAAAATTTAATTATTTTATGAAGATTTTGAAGTGATATTTAAGACATGTATGAACTCGTATTTCACGTGATTGAAAGCAAGGAATGACATTTTACTAAAAGGAGTGAGGGAAGCTTTAATCAGTCAAAAAAGTAGAAACGCAATAGGCACAGGCAACATAAGTCAGAAGAGTTGAGCTCTGTAAGTGTTTGAATGTTAAGACATTTTCTGGAAGTGGGTTAACTAAAAATATTTTAAAATTCGTAAGTTTTACTTCACCTAGCTTTCTCTACCCATTCTTCCACTAACTATTATTTTAAAAGCCTATTTTTTATTTTGTTTTCTTTAGCTTGATAACTATTGGTATTTTTCCTTTTACTTCTCTAAGAATATCGTCCATATAAATATTAAAAAGTAGCGGGAAGAAACTGTATCCTTTTCTAAGACCAACTACAATATCATGTTTGCAGATGATTTAATAACTACACAAACAAATGCATATGATTTACAACAAAAAAAGAGAAACATTAAAAAATTTGGACTTAGGATTTCAATAAATAAAACAAAGATATGTTTGAGAACAATATAGTTCAAAAAGCTGAATAAATACTATACTTGGTTGGTAATTATTAGGTATTTATTTATGTCAAGAAGGTTACTGCATTGGGCATTGTGACATTCAATTTTTCAGTTTCGATTCTACCTCTCTACTATACTTATTGTTAAGTTCAGAATAGCCTATAGTTGAGAAACGAAGATTTTCAAGAAAATTCTTCCCCCAAAAATGCTCTAACACGCTTGTCATGGAACTATTTTTGTTGTTTATATTTTAATTAAAATGGTTCAAACTATTCTGATTAAAATACTGCGTACTATGATGTAAAATATCACATTTGCATGAAAATGTATATCTGGAATTCCTGGAGTTGGTTATTTTTTATCGAAGCGGTTGTTATTAATGAATCAGATCGTTTTAGTGCACTTCTTTTATCTGAGCAGTTCTTTTTAACGGAGCAGTTCTCTTTGTCGGAGCCGTTATTTTTGTCTGAGCAGTTCTTTTAACGGAGCAGTTCTCTTTGTCGGAAGAATTCTTTTGGTCGGAGTAGTTCTTTTTATCTGAGCAGTTCTTTTTATCTGAGCAGTTCCCTTTGTCGGAGGAGTTCTCTTTGTCGGAACCATTCTTTTTGTCGGAGTAGTTCTTTTTATCTGAGCAGTTCTTTTTATCTGAGCAGTTCTTTTTATCTGAGCAGTTCTTTTTATCTGAGCAGTTCTTTTTATCTGAGCAGTTCTCTTTGTCGGAACCATTCTTTTTGTCGGAGTAGTTCTTTTTATCTGAGCAGTTCTTTTTAACGGAGCAGTTTGCTCTGTCGTATCAATTCTTTTTGTCGGAGCAGTTCTTTTTAGCTGAGCAGTTCTCTTCATTCCGAATGACGTTTGAGTAATTGGTGAACTCATAAAAGGTAGACAAAACCACATTTGCAAATAGTACATCTCGTTAAAGCATCCTGTTTATATAAACTTAACTTTTTGTGAAGTATGTTATCTCTAAGATATTCCTTGATTGTTAGAATTTTCAAAGACATTTTTTGAAGTGATTTTCCTATCCATTTTATTTCTCGAGATGATCCAACGAACATGGAACTTCAATGTCAGTATAGCTATAGTATTCCCTTTCATGGAAATCTGACTATAACTTTATTTAGCGTATCGCTTCAGTGAAATGTTTGCGTGTAAAATAAAACGGCAAATTTAAGCTGAATATCTATTGGGTGATGGGCTACATAGTTTCTAATCATATTTTATTGTAAGTCAATTGAAAATTTATTTTGTTTATCTCTGTAAAATATATAAGTACGAGTTTCTGTAAGAATAGTAGCGAAAGTCATGTGAATGTAATACATCAGAATTTTGTGAAAAATTCAGTATGAAATACTTACCGGATTTGTAGTATAAATCAACGCACAGATCGAATGGTTGTGCCGACAGATAGGACGCATTTTCCCGCAGTTTTGATCTTTGGTCTAATTTTCCTCAGTAATTTTCCAAGTGCAGTCTTGTCTCTCTTTTAATTTTTACTTTATTTCTGTTTCTTGCCCCCACTTGTGTAATTTTGTGTGGCACGTTGGGCATGCAGCACAATTTCCGTGTCAGTTTCAATTCGCCACGGCTAGGCTAGTGGGGTAGAAGTGGTGTCCTCAGGAATAAATGTAATTACCGGGCAGACAACGTCTCTATCCTACGTCCGTCAGTCAGGATGTGCGTGTCGGATCTGCTTCCTCCCGGCGATCACAGGAGTTCGAGACATACATGTTGTCTTGCGTGACATGGCCTCTAGTTGCAGCCATCAGTCCATCCGATCACTTCTACTGGACACTATTTGTCTTTCCGATGTCTGACAACCATTGCCCTGCTCTCTAGGAGTATCAACATTACCTTCCTGTCCCAAAACATACGCCAGTGGTACTGCATCAGGACCAGAACATGCAAGGACCTACACTCGGCAGTAAAAAAATTGATCCATTTCCCTGAATATTAGTAGAGTACTTTCTTCCGTAAGGTTTCAAGCAGCACTACTGTCTATTCAGCACCTCATGGTCTCAAGGGGAATGAAGGCTACAGGAGAAAATCACGTAGTGTAACTCTAGTTTTGTAAACTTCCGCACAAACGTTGTTCTGCTGGTTACGTTGCCAACTTACCTCCAGTGTTATTCGTGCTATGTTTACTCGCTGTTAATTTCTCTTAATTTTAGTTGCAAAATTGTACGAGTCACCAGTTTTATAACAGGAATAATGAAAAAATATGTTATGTTGCACCTACATGACTGTCTACTTTTGTGCTAACCATTGTTGAGATAAACATTTGCAGAAGTTATCTTATTGCTCATTTTCTAGCACGTAGAACAGGAATATGGGAATATAGTGGGGTTTGAGCGATAGTCAAATCTTTTAAAGCTTTCAAACCCCTTTTTCTTTGCACGGCTAACATATAAAAAAATGAATAGCAATGTTCCATTTGACAGAACTATAAGTTCTGCAAAACTCACACAAAAAACGAGGAATATCTCCGAAATGATTCACTCTACAAAAATGTTTATTCAGACATAAATTATGTGTTTTAGCAAGATCTGCATTTATTGTACATTAAGATTTGCTCTATCTCTTACGGATTACCAGCTATGCAAAAGTGATCCAGAGTAAATACGACTTCATGGGCTACAGCCAGACAATTCAAGATATACATTTCATTTGTCATAAAAATATCTCAAACATATGGCATTTAATCAAAATCGTCAGAGCTATTTTCTTCAAAATCTTCGTGTCGCATCCTTGAAAGACATTAAACTTAAATACCAACTTTGGTTTTTAACCGACTTTTCGTTTTTGAGCTATGCTGTCCACAGACATACAGACACACACGGATCTTATTCTAAAAATGCTTTTTTTTTTTTAATTCAGGGGGTCTCAAAACATATTTCCGGTGAAATCTTGACATCGAATTTTTGGGTGGAATACAATACTTCCCCTACTTACCAGTAGACAAAGTAAAAATAGATTTTTACAGGGCAGAGTCACTATCTTGTACAACAACCGAATCGTCGGCAAACAATAAAACATTTAAAAAGTTGCTGTTTGAAATTTTAAAACATGCATTCACTAGTTGCTTCCATTTCCTCACTAGATCGTCAATATAAATACTAAAAAGTATAGGTGATAAAGTATACCATTGTGTGACACTCAGTGTCAGATGTTTTAGGGATAAAAAGCAAAAACTTTTAGAACATTTCCAGAACTTGAACCATCATTCGTTAGGAAAAGTATATAAATGGATAAATGTCATCCCAGAAAATGTGTCAAGTGAGAATTTGGCGATACTGTAACCATGACCCAGTGGCCTGGACAGGCACATCATAAATCATACTCCAAGGACTGAAGAGAGAGAGAGAAAAAGCTTACTGGGACTGCTGGGACAAGTCCGTTACCTTTACAGAAACCTCTACTTCTATCGCCCTACACAATAATCTCCATATTTTATTAGCTTCCAGCTTACCTCTAAATTTATTGGGCAACAGTGGCCAGATATAAAAGCATTTAAAAGCCAGTTTTTTTCCCACCCTCGTGAGCTTAAGTATCGACCTTCCCCACATCACGAGAAGTCGTTTTTCTTGTTCTGATCAACTCGTCTACTACATCCACCTCATTTCTGCTTCCTTTACATTTACTGGAGTAATTACTTCTGGTAAGCCATGCAACTTTTACTATCTCTAATATCTACATAAAATATGTAGAGAAAGTACTGCATTCCGTCCAAAAATTTCACTAGAAATACGTGTCTTGAAGCTCTTGAAGCCAGTAAAGGATTTCTAGATAAAGGCTTCCGTGTCTGTGTGGGAGAGGTTCTTAGTTCTTAGAACTAAAAGGTTCTGCTTAGTTCTTAGCGTTACATTCCATATTACAGGTGAAAGTTCGCTTAATTTTAGTCAGAGACCTCCTTATCAGGCTTGAGGTTCTTTTATGTGTCATAAATCAACCTCATGGGACCACCGGCTTTACTTCCCCTCCAAAGGAACAGATACCAAGGATTTGTACGTGTAAAAAAATTCATCGCCTTGCACCATGTTTGAACCCGCTACCTCGGGAACCAGAGTCTAGTATGTTACCCGTAGACCATGAAGGACAACACTTTCACTGGAGAATATTTTATCATCTATGATTTTCTCGAAAATGGTTGCAACAATTTTTATTAAATACTAGAATATAATATATGTTTATATTATTAATAAACCGCATTACGAGAATGTTCTGCAAATAGGTATGAACTCTTCATTCGAAATGAATTTTATATAGTTTGGTATATCTTGTACAAAACCATAAGATTAAGGGCGCACCGTCAGTGGGCTAGTAAGACAAGGCTAGTTTTTCAAATATCATCAGCTATGTAAAGTTTATTAAATTTCGTGTTTTAACTTTAGACAAACCAAGCTGCAGGATGCGCAGAAGGCTATTTCCATAAAAGTTTCGTTACGCCTATTGCAGGGCGACAGTATGCCCATTACGGGCTCCAGTATATAAAAAAGTCTCGAGGTGTGCATGTCACAGAGAAATGAGTAGAGGAGAGCAGACAGTGGAAGTGGTGTGTGGAAGTGGCATGTGGCCCTCATCCAGCGAGATATTCCGACTTTATCCGATCAGTACCGAAGTTTCGAGTAGCTCTCGTTGGCTAGATTTCGTTCCATTACCTACATCTACTCGCTGCAACGAATATTATGTTCAAGAACTGTGAACACTGTGTATGAAAATAAGACGAAATAGTTAAAATTATTTGGAATATATTTTTGATCATAGAATCCTGAATAGTGACATTTTTATTTATTCCAGAGGGTTTGTAACATCATTGAAAGATGTTACCTTTTCTGTTGTAAATTTTCGGTCATATTTTGGCTCCCACTGATATATGCAACATTCTTAAGGCTTTATTGCAAACTAAATGAAAGAGAACATTTATTTCATCTAAGAGTCGCGAAACAACATCGATAATAGTGTGCAACAGTAGCAGAAAGTAACACAAATAAGAATGAGTCTAGAAAACGTAGTCGGGAATATGAACTGAACGATCCGAGAATGAAATATTTCCGTCCTTACAACGAAATAACTAACAAGGTAGCTAAATGGAAAACCGATTTCGTGATTCAGAAGAACTAATAGAACACCAAGTATTCCAACCCCTACTATACGGGTCGCTTTGAGGGGAAAAAGTACTGTAGTATGACTAATAGTATATTAAGCAACGTGAGTGTAATGCCAGCAATTAAGATACGAGTATATTTAATGAAAAGCGGTGGCTAATTAGTTCATAATATCCATACAAACATCTGAATCGCCATTGTACCCAAGTTTAATGTGACTATTTATGCTCTACGATGTATCAGGTTTAAAACTTTTATAAAACGATTTTTAATACTCTATGTTGCATGTATTTGTTATTCGATTATATATACGACTATGTTCCCAGCATTGTTTATTGATGAAGACATTAGACGATGGCAAGAAAAACTAAATGTAAATTTTAAAATAAACGGCAAGGCCTTAAGCACCATATTGTATGCAGATGACCAAGTAATATTTAGTAAAACAGAAGACGAACTGCAAATGGCAGCACATAAATCAAATGCAATATTTATAATCTGAGAATTTCAAAGAAGAAAACAAAAGTGATGGCGTTCCAAGGGACAAACCACTCAAGATGTAAGATAGTAATCAATAACAAAATAATAGAACAAGTAAATAATTTTATTTATTTAGGATTTAATGTATTCTACTGTCAAAGGAACGACATTAATATAAAATTAAATAGGTTTTATAGTATGTGTGGAACAATAAGAAGAACACTGAGAAATAAAACACTTAGAAAACTCAATTGAGAATTCTATAAAACAAAGGCAGTTCCCATGTTGACATATGCATGTGATAATTGGACACTTGTTAGGTCAGACAGAAGAAAGAGACAGCCGAAATGAAATTTTTACGTTCAGTAGCAGGGTACACACTTTTAGATAAGAAACACAACACGTAAATAAGGAAAGAGTTACAAATATACAATATAAAAAACAGAATAAGCGAAACAACAACAGACTGGCTAGAACATGTACAAACAATTCCACAACACAGATTACCACAGACTTAACTTCAATACCAACCAAAAGGTAGAAAAAGAGTGGGATTTCGCTCACCAGATGGAGAGATTCCATTTCTTTGTGTGGAAACAGGTCAAAGGCCTAAATCCATGAAGGCAGAAGAAGATTATATATACGAGAATACCTGACACAATGATACAGGCTCCTAGAACCTTCATGTTATCAATTAAAAAGCTTATGTTGTATACATTTCAAAGTCAAAAAACATTTTTATGACCAAGTCATGGAAAAATTTGCCCGAAAAAGAGAAATATACATTCAGTTGATATACATAGGTTTTAAGCGTTACGTATTTTCCAATACGTATTAATTAAAATAACATTTTTATATTTTTCTCTTGTGTATATTTGCTAAATGTGTCGCGATAGTTCCATTGTATAAGCCATACATTAAAGTTTACCACACAAAATCTCTAGCTCCCTTTAAATTATGATTTACTGGAAATAATTTTTTCTTTTTTCCAAAGCATTCGTGAGGGGATTGTGACAGCTTGAAGTTTTCAAAACATAAATTTTTAAAAATATATATCATTGCTTGCAGAAAATATTTAAGTGCGTTTTGTAAAAATAATTATTTAAATATCTGTATGATCTTCAGGCTAATGATTTAAGAGGTAAGATGCTATTGTACATGTTTTAAAAGGCACCTAATATTATATATAAAAATTTTGAGGCCCATTTCCCTCTTAGAACATTTTTCTAAACATTAAGCTTGATAATACAAAAACTACTGAAGGCATTCAAGTGCAAGTTCTTTATACATAATCTAGGAAATTGGCGAGAATTATGTTCCTCTCTTTGATAGTTTTTCTGAAGAAGAAAAAAATTATTAAATAATCTAGAATATTTGCTTTGCTAATTTACCTGAAACAAATGAACAACAAATTGTAATGAAGATATTTCTAGCAACGCTTATCTGTATTAACATGAAGCAGAGAGCAAATTAGAATAGGTTGCAGAAGCAATACAAAAATAAGTGCTGATGGACAGATGTTTGTTTAAACATTCTATTGAAAAACGAGGAACAATTTCGGTAGCAGCATTCATAGCGAAGATGCGATCAAGTGATAAGCTAGTGGTCAAGAGATACCAGAGTAGCCCGAGGTGGTCAGTTATTGAGCAGCTGTTGTCATGAAATTACAATTTGCACAAAACGAACACCTGAACTGTGCTGAATCAAAGTGCTTACAAAAGGAAGATGAAAAATATGGATTTGGTCTTTTATTGTATACTTACCGAGCAAGGTGGTGTCGTGTTAACGTGTGTTACTCGCATTCTGGAGGTCCCGGGTTTGCTTCCCGTCGACCACACACTCAAATAGGGTTTTAGGGGTTATCCCTTGTCATTTAAGCAAATATAGGAAGCTTACTTTGTGGTTTACTGGAATCAATACAAATTCAATGTCATTTTGGCAGGTTGTTACAGTAGCTTAGTGGTTAGAGCACCCGCCTGGTAAGCAGAGGGTCTATGGTTCAAATCACAGTCGTGGAATTGAGTTTTTGAGTTCCAATTCTACCTCACAAACATTGCGGGCCAAGGTTTACCGCCCGGCCACTGCGGCCCTCACCTCTACACACGACGGACGTGATGAGAAGGGTGCAGAACTGGAGAGTGGAATGACGTCAGTGCACGAGGCCTCCCGGGCAGTTATGCGGCCTTCGCGACCTAAGATAGCTACTTCTTTACCAAGTGTTCTTGACCTAACGAGGCTGAGTACAACTCGTACCAGACCTCCTCTACCGGGAATTGAACCCGGGTCCTTCGCTCCAGAGGCAGGCGTGCTACCACTGCGCTGCGGAGGCGGTCACTTCATGTTTACTGCTACAAATATTTACATAACTTAATGAAGTTTTGACTCTATGACTTCATGTAGTTCGCAATACTTATGTACCCCTTATATGCTATTTCAGTTATTTTGATCATCGTTTGATTTACTGTTTAGGGAACGAAGAACATTTCATCCCTACTACTTCTCTTCCAACAGCTTTACTCTTACATACCATATTATCTAAATGTTCGACACACATTTATAGTCCAACCTCATCTGCAGCTAGACGTCATACCATTCATTTATTATTACTGCTATTTTATGTGCTGGCAACAATATGTGAAGTTTAAATATCAAACCACTTGAGTAATTGTTTTTACCTATGCGAATCTTCCGCTTGAAAGCATTTCTATTATGCTTTTTTTCTTTTTGATTGCCCTAGCTTACCTACAATAAGGGCAGAAAAAATTCGAAACCAAGATTTTACCGCAAATACATGTTTTGAGAGTCCGTGAATTCTAAAGAAGCACATTTTTAGAAAATGCTCCGTAGTATGTGTGTCTGTGAACAATACAACTCGAAATGTATTAAATATAAAACAGTATTTAAGCTCAGTAATATTCAAAGAAACGACACGAAGATTTGTAAGAATGTCCATGCACCCTAAACTGCCCTTGAAACATTTTAAAGAAAATTTTCATTCAAGTTTTGTTATAATACCGTTTGTTGAAGATATTTTTATGGTGAGTAAATGTAGGTAACTCTTAAATTTTCTGGTATATGCTCTGAAATCCTTTCCGTTCTGGACGACTTTCGAATAACTGTTAAATCGTAACACATAGACAATATCTTACTACACAAAAAGTGTAGATCTTGTTCAAGAATACAACTTATGTCAAATAATATTTTTTTGTGTATTTAACCCTAGTCGTGGTTTTTTTCTTTCGATCGTGCAAGTAGAACGAATTTCAAATGTGTCAAATTGTGACTACTTGTAACTTCTCTTCCATAGTCCTGCTGTATTCTTCTATTTGCACTGTTTGCAAAGCAAGGTTTAATGAACCCAGCTATGCAGATGTTTACCTTGGTTAACCTTAAGTAGATAGAGGAATAAATTTTGTTCAAAAATGGTAGACAAAGTCATGTGAATGACACATATCTGACCTTTTAAATGTAGTTCTGTTATTCAGATGTTCTCGTGACGTCATGAACGGAGTATAGAGTTTCAATGCTTCCTGTATTCCTGTTTTCTGTCCAAGAAATTTGTAAAAAGTATTTCTGAAACGAGTTGTTTCGATTAAAATAATGCATAATCGAAAAACAAGGCTTCACAAAAATGGTTTGTAATAACTATATTAAACCAGAGAAAGTAACGTAATTTTTAAAATAATTCCTATGTGTGATATTCTGAAATAAGAGCTTATGAGACAACTTGTGATCAAAATGGAAAATAAACGCGTTCTGGAGTAAGATTCCCAAATTTGCCAAGGACATCGTAGCGATCTGCTTGAGCTATAAATCCGAAATAAGTGGACTTTGTTTATGTTAATCTAGCATTGCGATCATATTACTGGGCGGAGTAGTCCGTATCATTAAGACAAGATCTATACTGTGTTGGCACGTCAGGTGCTTGTTAACTTAACATCATGTTCCTTTATGGAATACCTACCTAACCTCACTTATTGTAATGAATGGTTTGCCATGCCTTATGGCGTCACACTGTACCTAATCATGTTGTTTTCTTATAATTGGCCGTTTCTGACGAGAAGCCAATGGCTTTTTGCAACTTTTATCACTAGTTTATGATCCAAAAATTGTGTCTGGGGTATTCTGCCAGTAGGTGCGTGTCTTTGTGAATGAGATACCTTACAGAATATACGTATACAATATCATTTACTTATTTTAAGATAAACTAATTACAATTGCCAGTACATATACATAATCAGGAACTCTCGCCTGCCTCTTCCCCTACACTTACAACTATAAATTCCCACCCTTACAAATCTAATGTTTAATACGCCTTGTCTTTGATGTCACGTAATTAAATTAAGTCGCGTAATTTAATAGTAGTTTTTTCGAAGAGATTTGCTCAACCCTTGGTGCCTAATTATATAATTTTAACAAATATTCAATGAAAGAACTAAAGTTTTCCACAGAAACTTGAAAATTTTATTTCTGTGTAAACACATTTCAGCCATTTATGAGGAAAACACTTAAACATTCTGTTATTTAACGAGTGCGAGGGTGGCTTTGTGAAAAATGGAGTCGCATTCTTGGTAGCTAATTACAAAGTTTAACGTGTATCGGTTGATTTTCATTTATGATGTTCTCTCTAACACACTGACACAACCACACACGCATATATATGCACACCTGCTTTTGGGGGTTCAGAGGTTTTGAAGACCTACTTTCGGTGCAATTTCGATGCTGAGCTTTTCCATAGAATATAATAATTACTCTAAGTGACAGAAAGATATCAAAAGACGTCAAATTATTATTGAAATTTCACAGTAACCTATGTATTTCTTCTTAGTTTTTCCCACGCTTTATGAACAAAAATTGTACAAACAGCGCCAAAGAAAATCTTCGGCGGATTTTATATCATTTCCCGGGGTCTTTTGAGGTGTGTTCTTCACCTGAAGTATTGCAGTTCGTAGTGGCTTGATGATGACAGAGTGGAAAGGGGGGAAAAGAGGGGAGGTTGATGTCTTTGCTTTTTTTTGAAAACAATCCAGTGATACATATTTACGATCACAGACAAAACTTGTTATATATCGTATGTATGCTGGCGAGGAAAACTTGTATTTCATAGGTGCTTAAAACCGCTAATAATTACAACCAAATGGAAACAACAATACTAAGTAAAACTAGAGGAATATATTATATAGCTAGTGACTTATAATTATGATATACTTGTGAGAATAAAGATCTCTGTGATTAATTAAATTACTCTTTTGCTACAACTGCATAGGAGCTAAAGATAAATATATTTATGTATATGATTTACATAAATATGGCCATACGTATTATGGTAATAAAATACTGTTATTTTTTATTTCTGTTGTATTCCTATATCAGTAATAGCTTAATAAAGGTAAATTATCCAATTATAGTTTGAGTTAGAGGAAAAATACTACTTTATTTACTCATGTTTCGTTTGTACGCCATTTTGTATCCTTTGTTTCGTTTATTAGTTAAGATTAATTAGGAAAAGGAGTGGAACATCCTTGCACCAATGAAATGTCAAGGCTTCGTATAACGATAAATAATGGCGAGGTGCAGTGACATTTTCTTACACGTTCTTTGTACCTACCAATAAAACTGACGAATTTTGGTCAGACATAGCGAGAAAAGAGGGTTAATAATGTTGAAGGAACAAGTAATACCTCTACTCACACAACTAGCACATAACCATTATCTACTTTCATGGTCCCACAGTCTTGATTAAGAAAACAAAAACGAGAAGAAGAAACGAAGTTAATTGAAACTTGTACCTCCGATGTATAACGTCGTCATTAGCTTGCTGTAGAGATATATATTACGTGTAGTGAGCGTTTGTAAAAAATAGGGGCTGACAAAATAATCAATTCCAACCAGCTTCTTCTCTTTAAGAAGCTCGCATATTTATAGCGATACATTTTTATTTATCGACTTTTCACGCAACTTCTTGCATCTGCTCATTACTTTTAGAGCCTTGCGTGACTGTTTGGAACGCAATATATCCACAGGATGACCGTCCTACAACAAAAACAAAGAACCAGTCAAAACGTGAATTAGACATTTCGCGTTCTGCACGTCATGAACAAGTATACATACCTGCTTCAAATGAGGCAGCAAACTTTATGCTGGTATTCCGAAATATTTGAAATTACCTACAGAATCTTTGTATTTCATTATTACTTTTTACCAATATTTAATAAGTAGAGTAACTTCTGCATTAAAAAAGAAGGAACGTTTTTAAGAATGGCTTGTATAAGAATGAGTAGAAAAATTACATAAGCGCACACATAACATTTTTGTCTTTAAGCGCGCGTCTGCCTGTGCCGCGGAGAACCTAGGTTCGGTCCCCGATACTGGTGAGAGGATTTTTCCCCAGCTGGGAGGTGTGGCACGGGTGCACTCAGCCTCGTTAGGTCCCTGAGAGGCCAATTGAGGAGCTACTTGATAAAGAAGTAGCGACCTAGGTCGCGATGGCAGCATAACTACCCACGTCCCACCTAGAGGTGGGGGATACAGCGGCCGGGCGGTAAGCCTTGGCCCGCGAAGGGCTATTCCGCTAGGGATTATTCTTTTTATTACTATACAAATATTTTAAAATATAGTATTTTAACCTTAATGACTAAATTGAAAATAAGGAAACGGTTACATGGTTTTGCAGTGTTGGGGCGTAAGGTCTTTCTTTAACATCCTTGTCACATCTTTGGAAGCGGGTACAGGAAGAGTGAAAGTATAAATAAAATATCGCATATCGCGATACGACGGTGGTGCTGTCTTATGGGGACTTTGCGCTTTGTAACTACAGCTTTCGGTGTACAGGTGGCGTTGTGGTCGCCTGCCCTGTTAGGTCGGACTGGTGTCAAACCCTGTTGTTTTGAGTGTTGGCTTCTTAAATGGGAAGCTCATGTGATTTAAATCCTATTTAATTAAAACTGAATGAGTTATTACGGCCTTTATAAACATACAACCACGAGTAACATTTTTCATTTGTTTTATATGTACTTAGAATAAATAATGTGCTTGATTCAATTATTTATGTCATGATGAAAAACGAGGCTAGGAAGAGAAAGTTTAATACACACTTCGCTTAATACATCAAACGAATACAGAATTAACACAACTCGTGGAAATACAGTAAATTCCCGAAATAACGTGGTTGTTGGGGGCATACTTTTGCCCCGAGATTCGAGCTAGGAACATGTTGAATGTGACGCAGGCCCGCTACCTCAACACCACAGAGGTGAGATAACTAAATTGTTAACAGTAATAGTTTAGTCAAATAGAAAGATTCAGCATAGAAATTCGGCATGTAAAATACTGCATTCACTTAAAGTCCAGGGAACTCTAATGTGATTCTGTGATAGGCGGCCACGTGATTGAACCAGGCTTTCTCTATCACGCTACTGGTTAATCAATTGACAGATGCCTGAATAATGACTTTGTGGTTTTCTCTTTGTGAACCAGTGTACGTTTGCCTAAAGCAGTGAAATTCCATAGTGTATCTTGTTTATAAACTCGGGACTCTACCATCAAGGGACGTGACCCTGAAGAACGGCCCTGGCGTTTAATTTGCTGTTACACTGGCCAGCCGAAGGGCACATATATATTGCTGGGAGAGGTGGCAGGAATGGGCCGAGCCATAATAACCGACCATAATTAAATTATCCCCCTTACTGACTGCATTATACAAGACCAGGCGCCCATTCCCATACGTGAAATCGACGTATAGCTCGTGGGAGTTCACAAAGATTACAGCCTAACCTAAGTAATTTTTTGCCCCTCAGTGACACCTTCCATTACTTCTGGACATTACATACGTATTTTGCCTTTTAAAGTACGCTATTAACGCGGAGCTGTGATTTGTGGTGCTAAATTTTATATCATTTCAGAACATTTACGTTATAAAACGATCGTGCCTTTATTAAATTTCAACTCTTATTCACTTAGACTATCTGAGGTCAGCAAATTTTCGTGTTAAACGACTGGTACTGTAATTGAATGTGTTATGACCCTTCCCCATTTAGTATACAAATGTTTCTACAGATGTAAGATTGCAAAAATACAGGTTTAGTGCATAGAACCTGTTTCCTTCTCGTGTGCATATTTATGCGTAAGCTTTTCTCCTTCTTTTCTAAGGAGTGGAATGCGCCAGGCGGTATGACGTGAATTCGATTCCCGTCGTGGATCTTCCTGACCTATGTTTTCTCGTGTTTCCCCGGGTCAATATGGTTCATTACATTATCCGAATTTCCTCTCTTCCTCCATTACAACTCATTCTCATTTCAGTCCAACATTTATCTTATGTTATTTCAGGGTTGAGTCGCGTTTTGAGCGGTGCATGGCAGGGAAAAAGGATGCTTTCTGTTAATCTCCGTCCCCCGGTGCGGTCTCTGGCTTCCGAGTCTCCCAGGGGGTTGTGTCCAGCTCCAACGGGAGAGGGTGTCTGCTGTGTTAGACGCCACCGAGGAGCTTCTGTTTGGAAACGTTAGGCACCCTGGTCTCTTAAGCTTCTGGATCGGCCACCCTTAACTTACCTTATATTACCTTTTACCTTACCTTATTTTTACCTTACCTTGCCTTACCTTCTATTGTACCTCTTGTGTAACTAGCTTATTTTTAATGGGCTCCGAAACACCCATAACAATTAACATTTTTGCTTGCTATACAATTTACCTACTTATAGTATGTGTGTAAATATTGTATTCCACCCGAAAATTCGAAGTAGGATCTCAATGGAAATGCATGCCTTCAACAACTAGAAACAAATGTGTGTGTATGTGTGTGTGTGTTTGTGCGCGCGCGCGCGCATGCGTGTGTATCTATGAACAGCGTAGCTCTAAAATGGTGTCCAATAAATATGAAACTTTGTATTTAAGTTGACCATCTTCAGAGATTCACCAGGAACGTTTTCAACAAAATCCCTAATGAAAAATTACCCTTTACCTGAATATTTTTGGCCGCTTTTAATTTTCTCAAAAATGACAACGGTTTTTATCAAAATGCCATACATATATGTAGCAAATTTACGTGAACATGCTACAGATATTACGTCACAGTCTGAACATCTTCTCATATGTTCGGATGATGATAATGTAACTCCGATTAGGTTATGTAGCCCTTTAGAAAAAGCTGTTTTTCTGTTTTCTGTTCGGTATATATTACGGGTTCAAAATATTCCCACTATGAAATTTCTCTTTAATTCCGTTCAATTTTACAGAGAAACACCCCAAATTATAACCTTATACTTATTTGCGTTATATTTCTTTATTCTTTAACATTGGAGCAGTATTAATTAGAATATATAATTAACACACTAAAATAAATAAAAAATATTGCTTCTTATAAATTTATAATCGTTTCGTCAAAACTAATACTTCAAAGAAATATGTTTCCAATATATTTTATACTCAAAATAAGTACATATATTATAAAGTTTTATTTTTTTCCCATTGTATGGGACATATTTGTTTTCCATTAAAATAATTAACTAAACAATCACTAATAATCAAACCTGAAGATATTGCAACGGAGATTTCTATAAATACAGTAGTGCGTGGGTTACTTAAAGGTATAGATTTCAAAACTAATGTTCATAAATGTGGAATTCAGAAATTCGCCTTATCCTTAAGGAACAGTGAGGCGAAAAACGAAGCTGTGCGTCAAAAAGAAAACGGAGAAGGAAAATAAATTTTAATTTTCTTTCAAACCTTCTATGAACCACATAAAATTTCCATGATAATGTATACAGGTGTTCCCGAGTTACAGTCCGCTTTGTTCGAATATGCAACCCACATGACAATATGAAATGGTAAAAGACATGCACTGTGGTATAAGTAGGACTGTTTGTTCTTTCCCACACAAGCATCCCCGTATTGCTAACGCTGTCACCGCGTACCAGTCAAACGAATGTCTCTCCACCTTTAGATGCGATTCGGAAACAATATATACATACCTTCTGGAATAGCGGACTAAACTAACATTTTAGATAGTAGATAGGCTATTTTCAGAAAATTCAGGATACACTTTTGATTTGTCATAAACATATCTTAAACGTGTGGTATTTTAATCAAGATCGTCAGACTGCTTTTGAAAACATCATTTTCGAAAGAGTAGTTTGGCGTAAAAATTTTCCTGAAAACCTTCGTATCACATACTTGGAACATGCTGAACTTACGCGCGCACACACGCACATGCACACACATTACCTTTTTTTAAAAATTCATTTTTATTTTTATTCAGCGGATCTCAAAACGATTAAAATCTCGGTATCAAAGTAGAGAAAATAAAATTACATTTAGTTTAACCATGTGCAGCATACATTGTGAGGTAAGGTTTGTGTATCTCTTATGGTTTACCAGTTATACAAAATTGTTTCGATGTAAAGTAAACTTGAAACCTTAAGATACATATGTTATTTGTCATGTAAATATCTAGAATATATCGTATTTTAATTAAATTGTTAGATTTTTTTTTTGAAAAAATCATTAATTTCTAAAAATACTCCATGGGAAGGGTAATTAGGGTTTTTAAAATGGTTTTTAAATGCGAGACGACAGTAATGGCAATTACCTTGCCCCGAGTCAAGCTGACATTTGGTAGAAGTTTAAATATATTAGCCTCGGCGTAGCTATAGTCGTCTAGCTGGATGACTCCTTTCTATTTCTTTGGGCGTAAATAAATAATAATTACCATCTAAAGGTTACTTAAACCCGGGACATAAAGTACTTACAATTGTAAGTCGCCCTTGGGGTATTTTTCTCTGATTTGAGATTCCCTTATGGTCTAACCGGGAAAAAGCACAAATCTGCTGGGGAATTTAATGTTGTACTGGCAATTTGGCCATGGTAGCTTAGTGGTTTAAGCAGCCGCTCGATGCGGAAGATCCGTGGTTCAAATTCCGCCTATGATATTGAATTTTTCAGTTGTGATTCCACCTCTTAAACATCGCCCACACACGGCTTGTGTGTTTAAAAACACCAGCAGTAAGGTTCTTGTCATAAATAAATAATAATATATTCTTCTTTTTACTATCAATAAACGTTATAATGTTTTCGCATCGTTTTTTAACTTAATGTTGAAGGAGTCTCTTCCGGCTGGTATCTCCCGTCACCAGTATGAAGGGAATCTTCTGCTCGTCGTCACTTTGAGGGGTCGGTATGATGAATTCTTTTCTCGTATAAAAGATCCGGCTAACTCTTTCGATGAACTGCGATGACTCTTTCTCTCCTATCTCGGTCGTGGTACGGGTATGAAGTATGTTCACAATTTACAGCTGATAATTTCCTTGAGACGCGACCCCCGTGAAAATTATATGTTACGTCGATGTATTAACTTTTAGTCTTTCTAATGAAATAGTCTTCTTTGCTCTGGAGGCCACAATTGAAATAATATTAGTGTATTTATTATCACAATTTTATTCGTTAATATATATAACATTTATAATGAAGACAAAAGATAATCGCACTAGGCCAACTGCAAACGATATAATGCAAACAATCAAACAATGGGAAACAAAACACTCCAACACAACACCTACCATAACTAATAATACTGCATCAAATGCCCCTCATCACAGTATATGCAACTAATTCTATTTTGGGAAAATTGTTTTCAGCCATACAATGTTGCATGTACTGTGATGATCTCCCCACAACAATGTAATTGTACAACAATATAACAACTGTGTTGAAAAACATGTCATCGTTGAATACAAAAATATTTTCTCTTGACAATGTTTCGATTTTTTTTTTTTTTTCTTTGGCAACCTTCAGGGGTTCTATGCCCCTCCCCACTAAAATTTGTTTTATGATTTCTCGGATCGTAGCTTCCATTCCACCTACGATTGTAATTTCTGTAAAACCGGATGTGATTAATTTGACTGGTTCTTCCACGCCCTCTGGTATCGCCACCATAATCATGATTACGTCTCTCGTATCGCGGATTTTGTCTGTCTCGCGGTATAGGACCTCTGTAATTCGATCTTACATCAGGACGTCTATTTGTTCTGTAGTTTTCACCATTATTTTGGTGTGTTTCATCTCTCACACCATTTCCTTGGTTCTCATTCGTTGTTGGAAAATTATTTCTAAGACGTTCTAATTGCGTTCCTTGATTCCTACCTTGGCCACCTACAGCGCGCTGTCCATTTTCATATCGCTGACTGGAGTTAGTCTCTTGGTAATTATTCTGTGCCTCGAACTCTGCCAATAATTCAATTACGTCCGAAAAATCAACCGGTTTCGCCACGATCAGATTATTTCTTATGTGCGGTGGATAATGGCGAATAAGTGCTTCAATAACCTCCTGTTCACTCAACTGAGGTTGGAGTAGTTTCGATTTGTTCGCCAGTTTCAAAAAATACTCCATCATTGAAATACCACGTTTACTGTCATAACGTCCGGTAGCCAGTTCGACTTTAATCTGGTTTTGACGTCCCGGTCCCCAAAATCTATTTATAAAAAGATTTCGAAACATACTATATGTTTCGTGAGACGCCAAAGTTAGTCGTAACCATTCCAATGCGTTTTTCTTAAGACAGCGTTTAACCACCATCATTCGTATCTCGTTCGGAATTCGTTTGATCCTAAAATAATCCTCCAGTTCTTTTATGAAAATTTTTGGATTGTCACCGGCTTCTTCGTCAAATGACGGAGGGGTTAGATCATGGAACAAGTGACTAGCGTGACAATTATGGTTTTGACTAGGGGAGTGCATTGGCATAGCTAAATCATTCTCCTGAAAGTCCGCCATATTACTGTTATTGTCAAGTGCATCAGTATTGGTCATATTTTTGCATTCACTCACAAATTGATCATGATTGTCATTAACTCTATCAGCCTGTAGAGCAATCACAACTTGGGAAAGCCTTCCTGTAAATTCTTTTTCCTTTGTAACCGTTTCATTTATTCTATTTACATTTACATTGGCTTCCTCCTTTACTTTATTCAATTCTTCTCGCTGTGACTGCATCTCAGCGCTTATACCCTTTACAACATTTTCTAAACTATCAATTTTTACATCAATGTCATTTTGTTTTGACCTAATTCCATCTTGATACATTTTACAACTCTGTTCTACCACGACTATCTCTGTTCTCAATTCATCTCCTACCTTTGCAATTTTTGCATTCTGTTCTGCTAGTTTTTCATCAAATTCTTTACTTAATTCAGCTTTCATTTCTACCACTGTCTTCTCCTGTCCTAACTTAACTTCATTTATCAATTCTCCTAGCCTAGCTATTTCTACTGTGTTTGATTCCTGTCCTAATTTTATCACGCTTACTAACTCACCTAATTTAGCTATATCATTGTTACTTGATTCAATTCTTTCTGTACATTCCTTCTTACATAATTCAATTTCTTGTGACAATTTATTTATATTTCTGGCATTATCCTCCTTCAAATCTGCTACATTTCTAACACTATCCTCTCTTAGTTTTGCTACATCTGCTTTTAGTTCTGTTACATTTCTAACACTATCGTCTCTTAGTTTTGCTACATCTGCTTTTAGTTCTGTTACATTTCTAACACTATCCTCTCTTAGTTTTGCTACATCTGCTTTTATATCTGCTGTATTTTTGTTCATCGCTTCCAATATTTCTTTCAATCCTATTTCAGATTCCTTACATACTACATTCTTTCTACCTTCTACTGATAACTTATCACTCACTTCCCTATCTACACTATCATTATCTTTCTCAACTTTTTCCATCTTCTGTACAATTTTCTTATTGCGTAGTATCATAAATTAGTACTAGTCTTACTTGAATTCTGGAGCACAAGAAAAAGGATACTCCGTCAAAATGTCTTCTTTTCACTCTTTGTCCAGGTACATATTTTTACTCTATACGCCTGTATTCGAGCCGTCTCGCGTCTGGGCGCCAGTATGAAGGAGTCTCTTCCGGCTGGTATCTCCCGTCACCAGTATGAAGGGAATCTTCTGCTCGTCGTCACTTTGAGGGGTCGGTATGATGAATTCTTTTCTCGTATAAAAGATCCGGCTAACTCTTTCGATGAACTGCGATGACTCTTTCTCTCCTATCTCGGTCGTGGTACGGGTATGAAGTATGTTCACAATTTACAGCTGATAATTTCCTTGAGACGCGACCCCCGTGAAAATTATATGTTACGTCGATGTATTAACTTTTAGTCTTTCTAATGAAATAGTCTTCTTTGCTCTGGAGGCCACAATTGAAATAATATTAGTGTATTTATTATCACAATTTTATTCGTTAATATATATAACATTTACAATGAAGACAAAAGATAATCGCACTAGGCCAACTGCAAACGATATAATGCAAACAATCAAACAATGGGAAACAAAACACTCCAACACAACACCTACCATAACTAATAGTACTGCATCAATGTTCACATAAAGTATCTCTATTTTCTATTAATCTTGATTTGCTCATCTTGGTTGATGATTTGTTTGTTTAATTTATCGCGTAGGCTGTTGAACAATTGTCATTAGCCTCCTGGCTTCCCATTACAGTAGTCCATTTGACATCTGACAGTTGTCCCAAAATTGTTGAAGAGCAGAGCATGGGGGAGAGCAATATATATTGCTTCTATCTCACCACCAAAGTTGGTTTTGAGTTTACCAACATCTTCATTATACAGAGAAGCCATTCTTCTTGCACATTGTATTAATTGTCTCTAAGGAAATTTGTTTTTAAACTTCCTTATCTGCTTTCTTTATGTCTCCTGTTTAGGTTATGATTAATATGTTGTTTTTGTTGATCCAATGTCCAGGATTTTGATCCAGCAACTTTTCCCAGTTAAGATTAATGTTTATACGTATATACTCCAGTGGGTTTACTGGGGCCACAAAGTTTTCTGCATACATTTTAGGAGTATACCAGGTTCGAACCTTATTTTGTGAATCCTTTTATAGTTTTAAGATGTCTGCGTTTTATTTTATATTCTCTCCAATCTGATAAGTTTTTAATACTGAATGAAAGTGAAATCATGGTTGTTGATGAAACAAGTGAAGCTCCTTCTCAATACCTCTATTCATTACACTTGATTTTGAGGGCTTAGAAATGGAGAATGCCTCAAGGTTCTCTTGATTATCTTTCTCTCGTACCTTTGAATGATATTGAACCAAGCTTAGCACTTCCTTTTTGAGTTATGCAGCTCACACAAGCATAGAGAGAGACATAGTAGCACTTATAGTAAAACTCTGATGTGCTGTAAATCAATACCAGCTCAACCTTGAGGGCATATGGTAGAAATGCCGTTTAGTGCATTCTCAGGAAATATGTATGTATGTAGGTATTAGTCAGTATATAAATTGCCAGATAGTTTATATAGCACTGGACCCCAAGGCAATCATTCCGTGTACACCCCTGCACGGCGGGAGAGGCTACAACAAGATGAAAGGGAACAAGAAGTAAAGAATAATACAGTAATTTTTACTATTGCGTTTAGGTTTTTAATATCTTCATTTTCTCGCACTCGGCGATTAGGTACGGTGTCTGCAGTACAACATTCCAGGACACCTTGGAGGAAGAGGGGCCTATGGCAGTCTGATATATGGGCGCTGTTTTTTTATTTCTTTACGTGCCGACCGACCAGGCAGGAGAAAGCTTTTAAAGGAA
This sequence comes from Tenodera sinensis, assembly GCA_030765045.1. Taxonomy (NCBI): domain Eukaryota; kingdom Metazoa; phylum Arthropoda; class Insecta; order Mantodea; family Mantidae; genus Tenodera; species Tenodera sinensis. The sequence goes on along the minus strand of CM060969.1, from coordinate 30,734,746 downwards.
CGCCTCAAGGTCCTGAAGCAGATCCTGGCACCCACGTGCACCTGTCACTTTCAATTTGCCATTTCATTTGACGTTCTAAAAAGCAACTCGACTACAATTTGACTCAAAAGAGCGTGAAGTTGAAATTCTTTGTTAACGATTTTTAAATTGCTTTACTGTATACGTAATGCACTCAGAAGAATGTCGCAATGGACATGTTATTCTGTCACTAGCCAAAGCTGAAACCTGCACTGGTTACTAAGTTTAGTGCAAAATCCGGAAGAAATAAAAAAAAAAAAACTTTTATTAACCCTTCATTAGTCGCTAGAGGCCTGACAGACCCTTAGTTTTATTTAAACGTCATAGTTTGTAAACGAACGCACGACCAGGGCGCGCGACTAACGCAGGGTTAATTAGAGCTTCCCGGGTTACCAGCCGCGTAAAAAGTATGAAATTGTTCGAGGTTTCGGCCATATTAAACTCCATGACATCATCAGGAACTGAATAACAAATGACCATCTCAAACGCGTGGCCTTCATCGGGAACTGCATCTCAAAAACATGACATTTTTTAAGTATTCCTGTTGAAACTGTGCTCATCGTAGGCTGTTGTTCCTATTAATTATATTATTATTTAGTGATTACTGAGTTCCAGAGACCATATGGATGAAAGTTGGAACAGTTTCATTGATAGGGCTGATAACCCGAGAATTTCTAATTTATAATCATCGCCGTGAAAACTTCAGATCCTATATGAATAACTTTTACTTCGCCTATCATTCCAGGAGATCTGGCATCCACAGAGATATTAAAAGTGGAACAAACAAAAACGTTAACAAAAATCACAATTGAAAATGGGTTAAACCAACAATGAAAAGGCTGCTAAATTAAAAACCTGACAAGTTTCACTAACTTGAATTTCTCTACATATTCGCTATTACACATACTATTCCTAAAAAGCTTTTATTCATTCATCTACTTCGCGGTAATTGATACAGAGGTTTGTAGAAATGCTTTCATTACCTACGTATTTCCTTCCTACAATGTAAAAAGATTTAAGCGATAGTCAAGTCTTTTAAGATCTCGTAGGTGTGTGATGGCTTTGAAATTTCGTTCTTTTTATAACCAGGAGCAAGAAAAAAGGAATAACGCTTTCCATTTAAAAAAACAGTTATATCTAAAAAATCAAATAAGTGTGAAAGTGATTCAAAATGAAGAGGAATTCAGAGAGTATTCACACAAAATACAAGATATTAATTTCATTTGTCATAAATATGCCTTCAACATATCGTAATTTTATCAAAATCCTTAAAGCTATTTTTCAGAAAATCAAAATTTTATACAAAATTCCAAATAAAGGGCAGGCTGGGATGGAGGGATTTTTTCGGAAATCTTCGTGAAGCATCCTTGGAAGATCATCATCATCATCATCATCATCATCATCATCATCATCATCATCGTGAAGAACTTCATGGTTTGGGCCTGTTGACCCGCTTCATTCACCAGTGGAAATTTCTGGCAGACCAGCGCCGTCTAGGTGTTCTATGCTTCTATGGTCTAAGGGTATATAATTTAACAATTTTTTTGGAAATCTATCTTCGCTCATTCTTGTTATTGCTATCTTCTTGGAAGATGTTGAACTTAAATATAAAGTTTGGTATCTCACCACTTTTTAGTAATTGAGACAGACAAGTCCGTGCAGACACACACACACACACACACACACACACACACACACACACACACACACACACACACACACACACACACACACACGCATAGAAGCATATATGCACATACTTCTGAAACATTGGTTTTTCTGGACTCAGAAGTGTTGCAAAATCTCTATATGTAACTTGGGTAGAACACTTACTTAAGTATAAACACTGTATATCGGGCTAAATGGAAAATATTTCTTTAGGAAACGTAAACACATTAGCATGACAGTGACACCTGGCGGGAATAATACCAACCTGCGTATCTCGCAATTCTTCCGCTAAATGTAACATGGCCAACTGTTGTAGGTGTAGATGTGTAGCTGGGTTGAAATGGCAAAGCGAATTCCCTGTGTTGCACGTGTTCACAGAAATCTTGCATTCTCTTTACTTAACGCATACTTTTAATAAGCAGCTTACGAAATAAGCCTTCAAGTAAGCAACTGGCTGTAACACCATTGGTTGTTGTTTCATGATTTATACTGTCAAATTTTTAAAATATATGTTGTAACTAATTCACTCAATCCGTTCATTTTTATTACTCTTTATTTATTTCGTCTACTTACTACTTTGTCTGCTCAAGTCACGCAAATTAACAAAAACAATTCATTTTGCTCTTCTTCACTAAAAACTAACAAGTTACTAGATTCCTAGACAGCGTGATGTGTTCCATAGAACAACAAATTAAACACAACTCTATAGTTCCAAAAAATACTGTCACACGGCGCTTAGCGTTGCATAGCTGTTCTATGCTTATATACATTAGCTAGCTTATCCGATACTCCTAGGTTTGCTTTTTAAACTCTAATCTTGAGTAACGAATAATTAACTCCCTTTACCTCCCTCATTTTTATGAAACTATAGCACAATGATCTAGAGAATGTTTGTTAACCTCCATTTTAGCCCTTACTATTCATAACACCGGATGAATCCGTCAATGTTCAGCAAAAGGATGTAAAAAATCGTCGGAACGTCTGACTACCTAAAACACCCACCTCACATCTTCAAAGCTCCGAAAAGGTCATAGCTTTTCGTAGTGGAATAAGCATCGATCAGACTGCTTGAATAATTCTTAAGTCACTTACAGCAAGCGAAATCTTAGATTTTGGTTACATTTTGTCTAGTAATATAGCTATTTAATAACATAATATCAAGCTGGATTTCAAATAATTTTGGAATCCTTAACATATACAAAGAAATAGAGAAAAAGCTGCCTATTGAGCATTTCCAAGACAAGTTGAAAAACACACAGTCTGTAAACACTGAGAAAAAGGTAATGTTTTTATTTAACTATAAATATCGCTTCATTAATTTATGTTAATATTTTGTCTTTCTCTGTATAGAAATATTTAGCATACTCGGTCAATAAACTTAATTACATCAGTAAATAAATAAAGGCTTTGATACATGAGAATTATTAAATATTTTGGCATTCGTATTCCACAATTGTTATAAGCAGATTTGATTGTCTTGTATTTTGCTGTGTCCTCTGTTTTGTATTCCTATATCGACAGCATTTATTATACTTTACATGCATTTTTGATGCAGTAACAGCAATTTTCTGTTCAAAGAAAACCTTAAATGAGTTCTGTTTTTTTAAATAACTGCAATGTATTTGTATTTCATTACATAATTTGCAAATCCTCTTTATTATAATATAATTTATTAATTGAAATTACAAAGGGCTTTTTGCCTATTTCCTTCATAAAGAATAGTGTTTGCAAAGGTTAAGGAATTACTAAACTAGGTGGACCCAACATACACAGGTACAAATTTGTTTTTCTCTCTTTACAATATTTGTGTAATTTAATATTTCAATTATTTATACTTAAAATTTCATTTGTAAAACGTGAAAGGTCTTATATTTTCTCTCAACACATGGGGAAGTAGTAATTGTTTATGAAATCCCCCCCCCAAAAAAAAACAGGTTTATCTATGCGAGTTATGGGTTGAAAGAAATTTTATCTCTGTGTATAAAAATCAATTTCCATACGTTAGACTACCGAACTGAATAATTGCTTTTTTGCTTTCTTCGTCTCAGTATTAGGATGGTTTAGAAAATAAGAACATTAGGAAAACCCCAAAGGAAGAGCCTAAAAATTGAAAAAATCGAAACTGTTAGTTTTGTATGGGAATTGCCACTTTGGATTGCTTTCAATATGTGGCGTTTGTGGTGAACGTATTGTTTGATAGCTGCATCTATTATATTTTAAAATTTTTTCGTTAAAAAAGTGGTGTATTTTGAGAATAGATTAGGTTAAATAGAATTTAATTTTATTTTGCGGACATTAATTTTGATCAGCCATTGTATTAAGGCAAATTGACTTTGCAGGCTTAGAAATAAACAAAAAATGCATAGCGAGACTCGAAGAATTAGGGCAGGCTTAGACATAACCACAATATGTGTTTTGGCGAAAGTCGAGGAATTTATCTTTCAATTCAATTCATTTGAGTTTCATTAAATAATCAAACAACAGCCAAGCTATACACGATGCATCTAATACTATCTATCTCAGTCAATTGGAGTGGAAGGTTGATTAGGATTGATAATGGCTTATGAAGAGTTACAATCAAATCAATTTTAGGTGGTGCGAAGTTCACCGGGTCATTTAGTCTGTGATAAAAATGTCAGTTCCATTGGATTGAGTGGTAACAACATGGTTAGTTTCAATGACGTTCATTCCCATAAAGCAAGTGATGCTATTGTAGAGTAGTAAGTAGTTCGTATATTTTATCAATTTTTGGTGGAGTTTAACATCCTTTAGCAAATTGAAGGTAGGTCATGTTGAATAGTGCTCTAATGAGTTCCAGATTCATACAGCTAGAGCTATAGGTTATGTAAGTTATAGGTAATACAGCGGAGGGGAACACCTCACACAGACCTATTGTGGCCACCACCCCCTATTAAAAAGAGATGAAGAGAAGGAATCACCGGAGGCTATAGGCCGTAGGCAGACATGCGCGGAAGTCTCTAACAGTTCCAGGGTCAAAGACGCGTCCCTCTGCTTGAGCTACTTAGAGAGGTCGATAAACGACCCGTCGACCAAGCAGCCCTCCATAGTACTTTCCTTTGAGCAAACATCCGTACCATCCGTCTGGCACCACCATGCACCATGAAACTTAGAAACACGCCTGAAAAATGAGAAGGAAATGGTGCATCATTTGCCTACGAACCAGGGAAAACTACTAAAAACCCAAGGTCAGAGCAGAAGGTCAACGGGAATCAAACCTGGACCTCCCGAATACGATCCTCACTCATTGTCCCAAGCTATCAAGCTTGTTGGGCTTAGTTACTAGTGCCCAACAACTGTTTCTGATCAGTTTTCAACATTATTATTGTTATAATTATACAGATTTATCGAGAAGTCGCTCCGCAGTCTTGTAACTGAAATTCCCCTAGAGACGGGAATTCCGGTGGCAGCACTGGCATTCCTGATGCGAAGAACTACAACAGTTCTACTTAAAGAAGAAATGAGGATAAGTGAAAGCCTAACAGGAGATTGGAACTCGGCGCTTTAAAGTGAGCAAAAGTGCTACCCCAAGTGCTATAATATCTATACGGAAGATCCTTATGTGGATATGCTTGAAATGCTCAGACTATACCAGAAGTGCTAAAAAACTGAAAGTTTACGCATATATAGGGGTTTTTGTTTTTTTTTTTTCATTTTATTTTATTAACGTCCTCCAACGTAATGTCATATAGGATGGTGAATGAATAAAATGGGTGAAATGACGTACAAATGAGCGCGAGATCTATAGAGCTTTAAGTTACCCGACATTCCTTTTCCCAGGATAAAGGAAAATCTCAGTAAAAATCTTATAAGGACAGCTCACCCTAAGCGAGATTCGAAATCACGACCTCTTGGACATGAGACAGACACGCTACCACCACGCTACATGTTCAGTAAATATCCTGCTTAACATTTTTTTTTCATTTACTGGAATCAATCTAGGGGTTTGAAATTTTGAATAATCGCAATGGAAATATTTAAAAAGCCTTTATATTACTTATGAGGTCTATAATGGTCATAATGTACTTTTTACAATTCGAATGACCTTGCAGGGACCTGCGCGAGTGACGTCATGCACAGTGATGGTGGGTAACATCTCTGCTTCCCTCTTGAAATAAACAAGAGACTGCTGATCATGCACTGTACTTAATCGCGCACTGTTCCGCGATATTTACTACATGATTTTTACCACTAACCTGACACTCACATGGTCTTACAAATACAAAAGGTACTCTATAATAGACCACTGCGCAACTTCAAGCCATTCGCCACGTCTAAAAATGCATCGGGTCACAGCTTTGTAGAGTTGAATTGTGGAAGTGGTTAAAAAGCATTAGATAATGTTACAACTTTCAAAAGCACTCACATATGCAACCCCTTACTAGAATCCTGGGCCATCTGAGCAAGTTAGGCACTTAGCTTCAAATAGCAAATATATCCTTGTTTCAAACCCCTAATTCACAGATTTTTACTATGTGATGAGCCGGCATAGAAATTCTCCAGTATTCAAGCGTCATAGATAGCAGACGTCGTAGATTACAAACCATATCTAATTGATCGTTCAGACTGCTGGCCTGTGCAGACCGTCACTGACTCATTGTCGCTGTTGCACACGTTCTGGTAACTAACTTGAAGCTTACTGCTTGAGAATTCCTATGCATACCGTTAAGTATTAATTTAACTTTATACGCTGTACGAAATCAAACGGGTTGACTTAGGCTGTAACGTCTGTGGCCCGCATTCGGGAGGTCGCGACTTTGATCCCCGTGGGCGCACACTCTGACACGGATTTTTCCGTGGTTTCCCCATGTCACTCAGGCGAGTGCTGGGTGCATTACTTCATACCACGGGTTCCTTTCCATAATTTCCCTTCATTCCATTTCCTTATCATCTTCCAGGTGTACTTCCAGGTGTGTAGTGTTGGCAGTGCCAGGCAGATGGCGTGGTTGATTGGGCATGGTAACTGCTGTTCTCGGGGCTAGGTGGCGCTGTCCTCCAGTGGGAGGGGGGACGCTCTGTGTGATACCGGACCCGCAGCGTGCTGGCTGCTTGGCGTGGCAGCAAGTGAAATCCTTTTCATTTTGAATATTTTGTGTAACTGGTAAACGTAGAAGATAGACAAAAACGTACTGTACAAAACAAATCTAGTTAAACCACACAACTTATATCAACATTTTTGTAGCATTAACCATTTCCGGGATATTTGTTATTAGTATGAATTTTGGAATACTTACACTGTTTTCAATTGTAAATCATAATAATAGCTTTCTTTTTCTTTTTTCTTGTGCTCATGCAAAGAGTAGAAATTTAAACCAGAATATACTGACGCGTTTTTTTTAAACATTTTGACTATCTCTTTAGCCTCATGTATCTCCTTAATAACTACATAAGTATAACATAAGATTTAGATTAATACATTCTTCAATGAACAAGGTTTTAAAAAGTATTACATAACAAAGAGAAAGGGAGAGAGCGAGTGAAATTATTGGAAGCAAGTACAACAACGAGAATGGAGTTGCAGTGCCGAAAGTCTACTCTGTTCGAGATTTTTCGTGGGTTTTCTGCTCGTTAGGGAATACTTGGGTAGTTTTTTTATCTACTATGATTTACTTTTCATCATTTTTCTTTCATTCCATTTTTCCTCTCACCTTTCTGGAACCCTTCTAGATTTCGTGACGTATGGTGGAGCCGGAGGTGGTTCTTTCACTTCATCCCTCCCTCCTGGGGGTGATAGCCATAATAGATCTATGAACTGCGCGAGGTGTCCCCTTTCGTGGTAAAATCTATACGTATATGGAGTAGCAATTTTTACTGGTCTATCTTTAGAATCGAAACTTGTATTCATATATTATGGGTGGGTTTGTTTCAATAAATTATTACTACAAGGGAGTGTTAAGAGCTTTAGTTAAATATTAAAAAGTAATTTTAAAAAGTAGACCTAAATAACACTACTAGCCTAATTTATTTTCAGGTGTAGATTACCTCGGTGTTGTTTTCATATTTGAAACTCTTTGAAACAGCCGGTCGTTAAATCAATTCAACTGCAGCCAGGCAGCAGTTGTATCCTTGTTGCACACAATTAGCCCTTGCAGTAAACTGTGAATTTAACACGCTTTTAAACAACAACAGTCCGCTTGTATTTTATGATAGAACCTCTCTCGCTCCCCAACCCTTCTCTCATAACCATAACTGCCAGCCACTTTTAATAGAGTTATAATATTACCACTTGAGTGTTGTTGTCTGCCGCAGAGCACTCTGCTGGTTAGTTGATGGCACTACTGACGCGTCGCAAATTTTACGGAACACCATAAATATACATGACCGCCCACTTCTCTTCCCTCGGCTACGGCAGCATACAAAAAACAAAGAAAAAAACAAAAGCAACGCATTAAAGGGTTATTGTTTTTCTAAGAAAAACATCCGAAATTAATGATCATTGAAAATTTCCGCCGCTAATTGCGAAGCTAAGCTATTAACAACTTTACTAGCCCGTCCTAAAATGGAAGTTTATAGAGTTCACAATAAATATGCGACCCCTCTCGCTGTTCTGTCCAAAAGTTGTGGCTTCGATTCCAACCGACTCTTTACAGCACCATATATCGTGGACAAAACGTAATTAACACATTTACAAGCCTGCTACACACATTACATAAGTGTAGGCAGAAAGACAATTGTCATACACTTTGCTTAGAACTTATCTTTGGTTCCCAAATCAGGAAAACAATAGTTTTACTTTCAGTAACACGTTGGCAAGCCTGCTACAAACATTTGATAGAGTGGACAGAAATACGATTGTCATATAGTTTGGGTCTGGGTTAACCTTACCTTTGATTCACAAATCAGGAAAAAAATGTTGTACAATAATTTTATTTGCTCTAGCACCTTTGTATAATAGGTAGAGGATATACGGCATTCTATTCAAGAATTGAAATTCGCTGTTTCACCACAAATACCTAGTTTAAAGGCCCTGAATAAGAAAATAACATTTAAAAAATGTCCGGGTATGTGTATATTCTGAATAGCATAATGAAAAACGAGCTATGTGACAAAACTAAACTAGTGAATAAATATAGCTTGCTCCAGGGATATAACACGAGGATTTTCAAGTAAATCTCCCGCCCCAAATAATCCTTTATATGAAAAAGTTTTTCTTATTTAAATTTTAAAAATACCAATTGAACTTAAAAAAGTTTCTCTCAATTGAAGTGAATGATATAAGAACACTTACCTTCATTTCTGTGCAGTCATCTTAGTGGAATGTTTATGCCAGAGTGATAAAGCAGGAACAAAAGGCAACATTTCTTCCCGTACCATTGTTGCAAATGTTGATACTTCTTGGACTGGAATATCAATGTTAGAAAAGCGTTTCAATTCACTTGAAGTGAAGATGGAATAAATCTGCTCCGGAAAGGCTAATATTGGATTTAAATTCTGAATTTTCTTCCAAAAGTTTTCTTACGTCTCATTTGTTTACGTGCTACATCAGCCTTAAGGTATATGAAGAACTGAGGGTAGTGTAAGTCGGATCTGTATTGCAATAGTATTTTCTAATTCTAAAATCTGTCTTTGGTTTTAAAGATTACAAATATAGTTCTGATTTAAAGAACTGAAGGGTTTCATTTTCAACCATTCCAACAGCATCCCTTACCATTTTCCAGATCAACACAACGTTTAATTGCATCGAAACAGGTGCTGTATGTTCTCCTGCCTTCAGTCGTATACCCCAAGCAGTAATTGGAATTGAAGGTAAATCAAGTGCTTCTGATTCTTTTAAACATTTAGTAATCTCTTCCTTCTGATTGGAGTTTTCACTAGCAATAAATTCATCAGCAATTTTGAGCCAAAATCGAATCTCTTCAGCACAAAGATGCAACAAATGAGTCCAACATGCACATAGAATGTAATAGGTTGCCAGAAGCTCCTCAACTTGAACTATGTCCACCGAGGTTTATATTAGAAGCTTTTCGCACTTTTTTTTTTCATAATGGATTTCTTTTCAAAATCATTGCCCTCTGGGAAACACGCCCACACTTTGAATTGATTCACAGTAATTTTAGGGTGCTAAAATGTGAACTGCTATGATTCAAAATCGTTAAACTGCACGCACAAAAAAGAAAAAACGAAAGAGAAAACTCATTGTTAAAATAGCTAGCTTTTCGTTGTTTCAGGAAATATTGTTAATATCTGTATTGAAGCCATTGCTAGAGTCTAGATTAATCTCCAAAAATTATTTTACACTACATATTGTGGTTTTGGCTTCAATTTTTTACAATTTTATTGTTCTTGTTATACTTTTAAAACTTATCTTTTCCTCACCTCTAGATGTCAAAATACATGTTCTGAGTAGAAACCAATGTGCAATGCCCTGTTATGCTATATATCTTATCATGTTTTCTAGTGCTATATTTATGGCCAATAAAATGTATATCTTTAATTTTCTGTAAATAACCTTTGAAGTATCCTTCATTCGGGAAGCTCTTTATATACTTTTCTATAAGTAGCAAAATTTCTACACAAAAAAAAAGTAGAAGGAGGTATTGTATTCCGCCCAAAAATTCGATGTTAAGATTTCACCGTAAATATGTTTTGAGGGCCCCGGAATACAAAAAAAGAAAAAAGCTCCGCGCGCGCGTGTATGTGTGCCCGGCTCTGTAGCGTGGTAGTACCGTGTCTATCTCATATCCAAGAGGTCGTGAGTTCGAATCTCGTTTAGGGTGAGTTATCTGGATAAGGTTTTATTGAGGTTTTCCCTTATCCTGAGAAGACGAATGTCGGGTAACTTAAAGCGCAATCGACATTTGAGCATCATTTCACCCATTTCATTCATTCACCGTCCGATATGACACTACGTTGGAGGACGTTAATATACCAGTCTCTCTCTCTCTGTGTGTGTGTATTTACTCTTAAGTACTTTTGCATAACTGGTAAGAGATATACCAAATGTTACTGCAGAAAATATTTAGATCTCGTTAAAACACAATTTAAATCCAAAGGATCTTTTTTTTTTGAGTGAACCATTTTGGAGATATTCCTTGTTATTTTTGTGAGTTTCATAATACCTATCTCTTCCCAAATGGAAGGTCAAAATTCAATTTTTATATCTTAGCTATGCAAAGAGAAGAGAATTTTAAAGCCTTCATATAGCGACCGCCTTTAAAATATTTGATTATCGTTCAAAGCCTACTGTAGGTCATGACAGACATTTGATTTTCACGATACCGCTATAACGAATTAGTAATTATACTGAACACTTGGTGACATATATACACATTTCTTGTTCGCTTAAGTTTAGAAGATTACATACTAGTCTGTAAAAATGTTTGTATGAAAAATATCCAGGAATAATTAATTTTGATTTATTGAAACGTGTAGATAGTAATGGTTTCGAAATTCTGATATTTACGTTGACAACACATTTTCTAACCAAATTTTTATGAAAGAATAGACGTAATTGTTATTGGTAGGCAACAAAATAGGGGATTAATTCTTGACCCTATAACGCGATTTGAAAAAAAAATGTAGACCAAATTAATGAGTTTGCATCATGAGTATTGCATTTATTATTTAAGAGAAAAATACAAAATTTGAAATTGGGAAGTATTTAGTCTACGTTTGGTGCTCGTGGAGTATTACTAAATTTAATGTTAATTTTTTTCGATGTTTTTAATTGGAATTAAGAGTTTTAGAAGATATTGGTTTACAAATTATTCCTGATTTGTTGTGTACTTTAAACAATCATCTGCATACTACACTAAATTAAATAATATAACTAAAATAGCTGTCCTATTTCGAAATTTTATTATAATTTTGTACATTATTAGACTTTATCTGTCAAATATTTTGGCATTGTGCGATTTTTTATGCTTCGTCACTCATATTTAAAATTGTCTTTTCTAGAGATCTATTAGTAGGTGTGTCTACATTACAGCCCTAAAATAGGACAGCGATTCAACTACTGAGTAGAAAAAGTCATGTGAGTGAATGCTGTCACCATCCCGTTGTTTCTCGCGAGTTATGGAAGAAGTGTGGAATTTTAAAAGCAGTATTTGTCGATACGATTTTTAAATACTTAACATCAGCTTCATGTATCTTTCTTGTTCATACATATAGCGAAATGTGTAATGGACAGTTATTTTCTTTGCGTTTAGGTGTTTAGGTTGATTAAAGTTAATTACATAGAGAAGTAAATGTTTGAAGGAATGGGTTGTAATATATTCTAATTCCAAAACTGTTTTGAACAAAAAGAGGACTCTACTAACACGAGAACTCGATTTGCAACTGAGAAAAAAGCTTCCAAAGTACTACGTCTGAAGTGAAGCTTTATATGGACCTAAATTCATGGGCACGGAAAAAAATGGAAACAAACACTACCTTGAGACGAGGTAGTGATTCGGTGGACCGAAAGGATAATGAATGAAAGAGCATACTAAACTTATGTTTTCTAAGTATTAATGTATATAGATATCACATAACTTGGAGCTAGAAACTTAAGTTTCATATAACTATGTCCGACTTCAAGTATTGTGCAACACGTGACTCAAAAATTATGATTGTAGCTGTAATGGTTTAGGTTATGTTCACATTACAATACTGATATAGGTTTCGTGATTTGTCCTTAGATAGTTTGTGCAATAGTGAGTAGAGAAAGTCATGTGAGTGCCCACATCAGATTGTTTCTGTAGTTAGTGTCCATTTTATATTAGTTAAATTTTTTTTCAGTTTGCTGTTCACTGGTTTTCCACAGCTCTTCCTTTTATATAGATCTAGGTGTGCCTTTCATTTATAAACAGTCAACGTAGTAAGAAGTTCACAGATTTCTTGTTAAATCATGAAACGATTGAAAGTTTACAGATGTGAAATCCTTAGATGATTCATTGTGGATGAATTGTGGAGCAACGAACCAACGATAGATAGGTATCTAAGGACTAGAAGGCAAGAGTTCTACCGCTCGCTCGTTCAGGTGAAGGCGATGGTTGGTTCCACAACATAATTTACTTCTTTGTGACTCGCATCCTTTGATCCGCGACGCTACCGTGTTCCACTCGACGGGGGAAAACACGTGTCTAATTGTACTTAGACAAAGAAAGATAACTTAGCGATGTAACAAAACTTTATTCATTAGCATATTACTGCAACGTGCCTGGGACTGGCTAGAGCCAGTCTCTCCTTCACCCTCCCTCCCTCCCTAGAGTTATTTAACCCTCTGTTGCATGAATTATTTTGTTACATGAGCCACTCTTCTTCTAATTCCTAAACCGGTTCATATGTACCTGTCACAGACTCCCTAGAGAAAGTAATTCGAATACAGATGATTGTTAAAGGTCAGTCGAAATGGACTGGTCATCCATTCAAAGCAGAACGTCCTGAGTTTAATCCCAGCTACTGCAATAAGGATGGGGAGGGCCCACGTAAAATAACCGGTGGAATCATATGACGGAGTTACATTACAGTAATCCAGCGAGGTGGCGCCGTGATTAGAGCAGTCGTGGTTCAAATCCTGCCTATGGCATTGCATTTTTCAGTCTCACTCTACCATTTCCAATCCTCTCCTACACACGCTTGTATGGAAGAAAGATTAATTGCATTAATATAATCTTGGTTAATTTGACTAGTATAGTAATGCTTTCAAATTACTGTGAGAAACTAACATAGCAAAAGAAAAAGAAAAACAAAGTTTGTAGGCTTCGTTAAAAAACAGCAATTTTATAATTGAATGGTCCACCAGTGTTTTACCTAACATAAGTCAAATATTTGACCCACACTGAGGTTTGTGCCTACCTAAGGAAGTTCTCCATACTTTCTTCGTGTGTGCGTGAATGAACTTACCTTGCTGAGTTATTTCTAAAGACATGTAACTGTTTTTAGGGCAAGTATGTACTCGTTTTGGTCATTAATTTTAGTGTTCTCTCTAAATTATTTCATTATTGCATGGGACACAAGTGAAAATGTATTTTTTATCGATCACGTTATTGTTACAGGGAGGTTAAGGGACCATGCCAATTTTATTCTTTATTGTGTAAGGTTGTTAAGTCATTATCAAGTGAAGTGGATTCTTAATGTGTTTTTCTAAATTTGTATCCTTTAATTTATAGCTGTCTATGCCGTTGCTTGTTGATGCGTATTCTGAGTTATACTTTAGTACAATAAGTTATTGAGGCCAAATGTGTACGTAAATACAGGATGTTTAAAAAAAGTGACTTTCACGCGTCTCTGTGGCCTGTCCCGCTGCGACCCTGATGGCACCTTCGGTTCCCTTATTTCATCGCTGCCTCCTGGGGGCTGGTAGCTACAATAGATCTGCTTAGGTCGAAGTAAGGGAGGTATCTCCTCTGTGTCTGTACCCTTTACCCTTTTTACCTTTTAAATGAGGACAGTTACTTGTTAGGAAGCTAAGTCTTCCATAAGATGGTGCTTTCCTTTCTTCAGTTGCAATAGAATAGCCTAATAAGAACAGCAGTGTTATAATATTAGCTGGAGAGTCTGCAGCAACTACTTGCAGGGCTATTGTTGACTGTTTTCCAAAGCTACATCACCTATTAAACTAACCCACCTTTTAAGTTGTTTACTACAGACTCAAGGGGTAAGAAAGTGGATACGGGAGCCCAAAAATCGTGGTTTAAATACCAGCCGCATCATTGACCTTTTCAAGCGTTCTTGCTGTGAAAGAACAATGTTCGAAAGAAACAGCTGAAAGACTTTGTCGCTCATTCTATTGCGTGCTTTAACTGCATGATTATATCGCGACTGTTAGGAGGTGCCTCGTGGATGGATGTGTTATATACAGCTAGTCTTATAGGTCTCACCACTGTGCCACAACATATTGCTTCATCTTCTGTCCATCGAGGCTTTAGTGCTATGTAACTGTGCCTCGTTTCTGTAACTTCCGCATGTGTCATAGGCGCCACAGAAGAATGCCGGGCTGAACATTCGAGCCCTTCAGATTCTGTTGGCTTCGGTGGGACATTGGTTCCACGATATCCATGGAAGATTGGATACGACTGGACAACGGTACTCGGGCGAGGTTATCACACACCTCCGGCACTATCCTGGTGAGCTAGTGGCTCTTTTACTAGAATGCTGGCGGACTGGCCGAGGTAGTTTGGTAGTCTTCCCGGATAGGTTGGTGAGTGTAAGTGGCGTATCCTCTTCTACCACGTGTAACAGCATGGAGGGGCTCTATCCAGGTATTGTCCTAATGTAAAGTCCATGGAAAGGAGAGACTCTCAGGGAGTTTCGACCCCAAGTGGATCCTCACCAGTAAGATACATAGAGACCTTACCGTTAGGCTAAACTCCTGCTTCGGAAACGGTCAGATTGCAGCTTCCACATGTGTACACAGACATGGTTCCAATCAGGATTTGGACTTTGCTAATTTCATAACAGAACCGAAACACTGGCTGCTCCTTTTTACTTGTACTGGTCATGTTATTCTCATAGAGAGCGTTACATAGGACTGAACCCTCCAAATATTACACGGATCTCGCCTGACGCCACATGAACTGATAGGCTTGCTTCGTTCAAATACATCGCTTGAAGCTGTCTTCCTCTGTTCTTCACAGATGACAGCTCATTCGCTATTACCATCTTTTTTCCATTTTTACCATAATCCTAGACTTAAGGTGGAATTTAATGGACCTATGGGTCTTGAACCGCAGGTGTCTGAATGTGGGCCATAGACGATTTACCCTTGAAGTGTAAGACATTGAAACCTATGTTTGCAGGGCACAAGTTGTAAACGACGGGTATAAAAAGTGATGGCATTTTACTGTATGAAGTTACTTAGTAAAAACGTCTTATCTGATAGTCTAATATGAGTTTATTTACCAAGTATCATTTTATCAGGCGCGGCTCCTCAGGGTAGGCAGGGTAGGCATTGCCTACCCTATCGTAATATATCAACAAATAATGTTTAACTATGATTCTGCATTTTATCATTTGAACCGTCATTTTCCCCTAATTGCAGTTCAAGAAAAGTTTTCTCGGTTATAATGACCAGCGCATGGTCAAATCCTTTAATCTCAATTCCGATTCATCAAAACTGCGCTAATTGTTTGAAATGCGTGGCAGAAATGATACGCATGGAACCTGGGTAGTGGAGAGCAGGCTAGCTTAACTTCTGCCTGCCCGGCCCCATTTGCTCAGTACGAGGCCCTTGAGCAGGGATAAGGAAACATTCCGTCTGTGTATGTACTCCGAGCATGCGTAGACGCGTACCTGACATAACAGCACCCGACTTTCCCTTCCATCCTCGTAGAGTAGACGTAGTGCATGGTAGGGGAGGCGATGTATATCCCTTTCGGATGATCGTCACCTGGGCTGGCGGAGGCGGGGCCAGTCCAAAAATTATTTAAAAAAAAAAAAAAGAAAAAAAGAAAAAAAAGACGCGTCTGCCAGCAGTCCGAACACTTGCCTGCCCAAATCCAAATTTATGCGACATTTTCCGAACAGCCATACTCCACGAACGAAGATCTCAGAGATCTGAATCGTGTCGTTATCACCCTGTGTAATACCAGTATGACCGACTTAATTAGTGAACTATCACAAATTCCGCTTTCGCGGCGCACTGACAATGAAAAGAGGAGTGTTTTTTGCCATTTAACACAAAGCTGCAGTCAGACAATTTTTCAATTTCTTAATCCATTTTAGCCATGGACGTCGCGAAACGGGGGCAAGGGGGGCCACGCCCGCCCCCCTTGAAAGTTGGTGAACTTAATGTGCAGTCAGTTACTGACTATTAAACTATTATTTTAATTTTGACGTAAAGAACAATTTTTGTTTAGCACAAATTAATAGGATTATCTGCAACAAATACTATAAATTTTGACAGTAAAATAATGATTTAATATTATATGATTGCAAATTTACAACATGTGCCCCCCCCCTGGAAAAAAGTCTGCCGACACTCGTGATTTTAGTTTTGGCGGTAATTCGTCCGTAAGTCACACTCATTCACTCTGCTCTTATTAAACAACCAAACAACATATTGTTTGCGTTATCCGCAATGACTTCGCCCCCTATATTTCGGATAAACGGGGTTTATTATTATTATTATTATTATTATTATTATTATTATTATTATTATTATTATTATTATTATTATTATTATTATTATTATTATTATTATTATTATTATTATTATTATTATTATTATTATTATTATTATTATTAATTATTATTATTATTATTATTATTATTATTATTATTATTATTATTATTATTATTATTATTATTATTATTATTATTATTATTATTATTATTATTATTATTATTATTATTATTATTATTATTATTAATTATTATTATTATTATTATTATTATTATTGTTGTTGTTTTTGTTGTCGTTGTTGTTGTTGTAGTTACACTTTGCCTACCCTAAAATTTTGACTGCGAGCCGCCACTGCATTTTATGCAGCTTTTAAAAACCATTCTTACGCTAGTTTACTTTTCTTTCTCTTCACATTAATCGAGATAAGCATATTTTGTAAATGTGGTTCCAAAGCTTATAAATATTGAACTGAAACCAATATTAGTAATATCTCGGAAATCGTTATACCACAAAAAGGATATTTAAAATAAATTGTAGGTGCTTTAAATATATCTATATTTCTTGTTTAGAATGATTTATTCTAGCGTGAATCTTTATTATCATACAAAACTTCTATAGAGAAAGTAAATTACTATTATTCACTTGTTTTAGTATTGTAGTCTCCAAGCATGCCATAACAACTGAGGAGGAACTTCTACACTCCCTTAGTAAAAGTTAGATATAACAAGATTCTTTTAAAAAGAACTATAGTTTACTTTGTTGTTTCCTCACATTCATGTTAAAATTTGATTTATTATACTCACATGAATCTCTTTCGCCACTATCGTTTGCCTTATATCGCTTGTACGAACTACAGAAAGCGTATGTGTTTCTATCTAGTTTATGTTAATTGAAATAAATCCTTAAAGAAACAAGTTCATTAGATATTTCCGTTAAGTACACAAGGAATAGAGATTCCGCCACTTGATTTGTGGGTAGCGTATGTGCCTCACCTTCAATAGGCCCCGAGTTCCAGTTTGGATTAATTTACTTATTTTTGTCTGGGGTTTTACCTTATCCATATGAAAGTGGAGTTAATTTAAGCTGTGTGGAACCCGAGCTCATTTGAGCATCATTTTATCCATTTCATTCATTTAATCTCCCATATAACCTAACCGGCTATAACGTCTTGAAAAGCAGAGAGTTGTAGTTGTTGTTGGTAGAATCTCATTTGTTTTTCACAAATGTGATTGGGTGAACCAATCTCTTATGGGTTTGTATTTAATTTCGACACATACACATTAGCTTTCGAACAAAGGCGATGCCTAGGTGAGCGGCAAAAGGGGAGGAGCTAAGTTGGGAAACATTTCATCTGAGTGACTGAAAGGCATGTTCAGCCACTTGCACAACAGTCTCGTTTAGTTTGATGTAAAAAGTCTAGTTGTCAAGCGTTAGCCCAGGTTACTTTCGGGCTCAGCGGTAAAGGAAAAGGGTAACACAAACATTAAATCGAGTTCTATAACCAGGTAATAGTTGGAAATAAAGGCAGTTTAATATTTCCTTGTCAACATAAACCACTGAGAATTATATTCATGATTTCTAATATCAGTTTTACCTTTGATCGTGGAGATTTCTCTGAAAGATCTAGATGATCTGGAGTTTACCTACAATTTCATAAAAAGCACACATTTCCTTCTGTAGCTTGCCTTCTGAATCTGATAACATTATAAAGTCTTTTGCTGAGTTATAAATGAAAACTATCGCTTTTATTCTAATACACAATGATTATAAGGAAGCGTTTTCCGTACCCGACTTTTTATAATATTTTCAATACTCTTCAGCGGAAATAGTGTATGTATACTTTGGAAGTGCATTATACAATCTAGCAAAAATTAAATATTTCCCTCCAATCTGTGAACCTTACTTTCCGGCCTGTAGTATGTATAACAAAAAATTGCAAAAAAATTATAAAATTATCTTAATTGTTAGACTAAAACCTAATTATCTAAGGATTTTAAGTCAAGGGCTTTCTTTAGTGATATTACTTCTTTTCACTTACATTTATAATTAAAAGAAAAATGGAAAAGCGAATTTAGAAAAGTCTTGAAAGCTTGAATTTATTCTTCACTAAAAATACAACAGAGTGACTATTATGATTTCTCCCATGGACTCTTAATTGTAAGGTAAGACTTTTTAGTAGTAGCATTTAACGTGGCACCACAGGCGATAGATGCCTAAGTTTAGGGTCCGGCATTTGCCAATATAGGGACTGATGAAACCCAAGATAAACAATGACGTGGTATGAATCGCTTACTTATTTTGAAGGAAAGAAGTTTTTGTTTCTGCAATTGATACATCTTGAACATTTTAAACTGGAAACCCCAAATAAGGATAGTTTTATATAATGATAATGAAATGAAGAACATTTGAACGTGTGAAGGCATTCTACATATTAGAAGTACTAATACAGATTACAAGTTTTTGTGACAAACTACTTGACTAGTCCGACAGTAGTTACATCTTCTTCCTGCAAGTTAAAGAGGATTGTATGAAGGTTCACAATGAATTCATTAAGGTATATGGGTGAATAATTCCATTATTATTAAGCATATTATTAATACATGAACGATTCAACCTTATTAATTACACAATAACAATAGAATGCAATATCCTACAATATCAATGACTATTACATATTTAGTTTCTTTTTCGAAAAAGAAAGTTTTCTTTTGGATGGTTTTATTCCCTGGTGGTCGGTGCTCAAATTTAACCTGTAGATATGCTTCTTATATATAAAACTGACCTTCATTATAACGACACAAATATATTTACAATAATGTATGGGTGAGTTTGATCTTACTACAGACAAGAAGCTATATATTTCACCATGGGTATAAAACCATTCAATAATGAATAATTCTGTAGATATACAGTTTATATTCACTTTGGCAGGATATGAGGACATAAAAGCTTTATCTATATTTACATTTATTATGTAATAAATTATTTACACAACACTACGCTTCATCCAGTCTATAAGTTCTGAAATATCGAATTCCAGAAATGCATATTTGCTTAGGTACTTATTTATATTTCTTAGTGGCTTAGAATATGTTGGAGATATGTACCATAGCAAAGATCTCTGAGGAATGTCCGTCATATTTACGGTTGGGAAGAAGATTTTCATTGGTTTGAAAACGTCCTTTGTATTTAATGTTCTGCGTGCATAATAAGTATAGGAAATTTTTCGTAAACATTAGAAGGCATAAAATTCGTATAAAATGGCAAAAGTATAAAAAATGAACATTTTGTTATATTGAAGGTGATTATTGCGTTTTTATACCCGACATTTAATATGAACCAATCCAAGGTCCAAGTACGATGAACAAAAGTAGAAACAATGAATGTGTGTTGTGGTAAATTTGTAGAAATTAGATTGAGTTAGTTACAACAGACAGTTTCTGATAGTCTCTAATCCCTTTATCTAAAGATGTCCATTATCTAATGCGCATGCGTTTGGCTTGATATCACTAGCCAGTCGGAAACCTTTTCAAAGGCCTAATTACAGTTCGCGGACGCAGCCAGTGTCCTTGTGCGCATGCTCAAATTATCAGGGACTGTGGTTGGAACAAACTCATCTATTTTCATTGACCATACCAGCAACAAAGAATTAAACTGAAGGAAAAGGCATTCCGGCATATACATATAATTATACATAATACATTAAAGTGAACAATATACAACAGAAGCGTATATAAATTTGTTTGTCATTGTTCATACGAATTATGAAGTGGGTTCCTTTTTCCACATCGATTATTGCTTAGACAGGAAGTGTATAAGATTCGACAAATGTATATAATTTTGTTGAATTTTATTTCCTTACTTTTGAACTTAGTTAAATTCAGTGTGGTTAATTTTTTTCGATGAATCAGTAAATGCAACTTGTTATTCGAAAGTTCCTTAGGTAGCCAGGTTTAAGTATTGGTGGAATGGGATCTATGGACCGTAATGTAGTACATAATTTTCTACTTGTATTTATTTAACTTGCTCAATTATAAGCATGTCCAAAATATCAAAGCATAACAAAACAAGGAAAAACATAACAGAGGAAAGGTGAAATAAATGTGACAGAAATTACAATTGAATAAAGCAATAGACTGTGGTATTCTTCACAAACAATATATAGAAGAATCTCAGTTTTAAACGTTAAAACTATAGCTGGTACCTCAATAAGCCTAGCGAGGCTTGTGTGCAAACATTTTCAGGTGGGCAGCACCTCTAACCATGTCACGGCAGAGTGGGTCGGTTTCGTGATAATGAATGGTGTACTGGAATCGGTTTCCAAGTTACCTAGACCAGTAGCTCACACATTGAGGTATGTACTAAAATAGATAGCATATATAATTTCGCGGCAGAGTTACGACCATTTAAAAAAGACTGTGGGAAAACTGTTAGTAGAAAAAAAAAGGAAACTAACACACCGAAGAGATATCAATTAATCAACATACTCAATATGTGTTTGTATACTAACCCCACCATTGGTCTATAAACTAGAAAAACCCGTTTAATGCCTAAGATCAGGGACTCAAACACGGGCCCTCCTCAATGTAAGTCTTTGAGGTTACCGCTTGAACCCTTTCGCTTGCTTAGTTTGTACATATATTATCTATTTAACTCTGTTTCTCCTTCAGCTAATCACGAAGTGGCAAAACTCAACCATACTGCAGCATAAATTGGTGGTGAAAAATAATTATTTTCTTTGATGACACAGTACTAGTAAAATGTTACGAAAACACATACATTTTAATATTGCTATCGCTGTTATCATAAGGGACAGTAACTTCTCCTGGTATAATGAGCACAAAACATAGTGCATGTGGCATGCACTGATAAGGAAAGCTATCTCAGGGTTATTTAAATTACTAATAAACTGTTATCTTTTTTGGGAAATTGTAGCAGTCCATCCGTGTCGATTGCTGATGTGCAATTCAAATTTGCTTGAAAGGCAACAAACATGCTCAAAACATACTATTAGCCCTGCTTTGGTACTCTATAATTATATTAATGCTTTCTGAAGAATTTAAACCTGTAAAATAAATTATATTTAATTGTCGGGAGTTAAAGACGCCAAAGGTAAATGGTGAGAAGCCCAAAATTACGTACTACATCACGAAGCACGAGTCAGGATATTCATTCCTAAGTTGCAGTTTTTCAAAGCGTATTCAACTCATTTTAACATATTGAGGACAATAAATTGGACTATCCTAGTAAAACGTGACACAAATGGTTTTGCAATGTTGTCTACTTATGGCAACACAAAATTTAATGGCGGCTGATAATTGAGTACTACTATTCTCTTTTCTATTGTGCAAATACTTTTTTGGCCTCAAATACTGTTTTATTGCCAGTTACATAGCGTGATTTCATGGCTTGTTTAACTATACAACACTGCAAGGTGTGGCAAGACTCTGAATGTTGTGCCGAGTCGCCCGCCATTAAACTTTGTGTTATTCATTAGCAGCTCGTTAAATAATTAAAATGGCTGGCTGGTGCCAACCTTAAAAATACTGAATGCCGGTTCCATCAACAAACTAAATTTAGAAAAGTTCATTGCTATCAATCAATTTCTCCTGGCAATAGTAAAGCTACCAACTTTGAGTTGGAAATTGAAGATTTGCAATTACGATGTGCTTCTTTGGTTCCTAAGTCAGGGTATAATAATGCAAATGTATTTAAAAGTAGTAAGGAGATGTGAAAATCAACATGATGTGCAAATTAAATACCCCCTAAGAAACAAAAGCATGAGTAAAGACACTGGAAGGAATGAAATGACAGACATTTATTTATAAATATGAAACATTAAGAGCTAATGACTATGATATGAGTAGCATTCATGGCTACAAAAATAGCAACAAAGGTTAGGTTGGTTGCAATAGTTGCAAAACAGACTTCTTGGGCATTTCACGGCTCCTCATAAATATTTTGTATATAATCTACTCTGCTTTGTTAATATTCAAATTTAGGAAATCAGATGCTAAAGATGTTTAAAAAATTTCCTACCCATTATTATGCATGTTGATATTAAAGTTATCAAATGGACTTGGTTCAATCTCTAGAACTTCATGACGTACTTAAGTTTGAGATCGTCTATAAATGATGTAGGTACTGGTCAGCAAAGTTTACTTGCGTATCACAACAGCGGTAAATATTCATGTTGCTTGTTTAGGAGGAGTTTCGCAAATAAGAGGATCTGTCACAGTTTTAATAAGCAAATTGCATTCATAATGCTAAACATTGTAGATCCTTAAAGAAAGGCCATGCAATTTCTCAAGGAGACAGAAGGGCAAATTATACTTCCTTGAGGATTGATTTGGCAGTGTTTAACGCCCGCTTTTACTACTGCGCCACAGAAGGCGTTTATTCAGTAATCCATAGTAGTGTCGTGTGAAAGTTTGGGCTGAAAAATAACTGAGGTTATGTCAAATTTTTATTTCAACAGGAAACATCGGTCATTAAGAAAGAAGCAATTTACTTTCAGTATATAATTCAGCACATAGAATAATATTAAACGAAGTTACGTTTAAAAATTATTTAGCCATTTCAATTCAAAACTTTTTTCACTGAATGAGAAAACAAAAGCTAAGTCTGGTATTGGATGTGTATTTTACCTCGCAATTTCTGGACATTTGAGAGCAGAAAAAGTGGCTCAATCCTTAGATCGGAGTAGAGATGAACCACCATTATTTTCTTCCTAGCCCTTGTCTGTCTATGACTCAAAGTTCCAGCGAACACGAATCACTGAGTGGTTATACTCTGTGTGAAATGGAGGAGGGATTCGAAATAGCTTTTTTCATGAATTCTATTCTGATTCGGGTAAACAACTAGATCTGTCTGGCCCAATGTGATTTAAAATTCGACGTTGTTAAGAGACCGTGGACTGCGAGCTTACATATTTACAACCTGAATGTGTAACACATTTGTATCATTTTCTCCTCAAGTAGACAAGGAAACAAAACTAAAATCGTTGCCGTTATCGAACTATTACCACCAAGAAAATATTATCTTAACGTTTGTTGTAGGTTTAGTAATCACTTTTATGTATAAGCATTTAGCTGGCTGTATAATAATAATAATGATAATATAATGCTTATTATATATTACTATTTCTTATTATTTTAACAAGGATTAGGCTATCGGCCTGTTCTGACTTCAACATGTTTGTTGTTTTATGAGACATCACACCTGTTGGCTTTGGTAGCCCAGAATATAATCTTCTACTTCTTCTCCTTCTTCTTCTTCTTCTTCTTCTTCTTCTTCTTCTTCTTCTTCTTCTTCTTCTTCTTCTTCTTCTTCTGCTACTGGTGCAGCTGTTGCTGCTTCACGATTTTGGACTTTTCAATCCTTTCCGGCTCCAATTTCGTTTGCCGATGTTTTCTTTGGTCTTCCTTGGTTTCTTGAGCCTCTGGGTTAATAATTTATGGCGCTTTTAGGAACTCTGTTGTTATTCATCCCTTGAACATGCTCTTCCCATTGATTTTTATTGTTGGCAATAGAACTTTTAATTCGTTCCTGATATCTTTTTTGTCATATTTAGTATGCCCATTTTCATCTCTGGTATTTGCATTCTCATACTATATCCTTTAGTTAATGTCCATATTTCTGAACCATAGATCAGAGTTGGTACTGCCATAGATTTATAGAGTTTGACTTTGGAATCTTCATGGGCTTTATTTTTTGATGTGCCTGTTATAGGTATAATCGGATTTATTTATTCTCTCTATAATATCAGCTTGTCCCTGATACGAGACATTACAACCTGAGTGCTTAAAGTGTTATATCTGGCAAATTATTATATTCTCTGGTAATATTTTTTATCTGACAGCATTTACTCCTCTAAAAGCCATAATTTTCTATATATTTGCAGATATTTTCATTTCATACTCGATAGCAATTTTGTTTAAACAGTGTAGGATTTTCTGCAGGTCATCTGTATTTATGACCATCGGTATCTGATCATATGCGCATAGCACAGTTTGCAGTTTTACTCCTACTACATTCATGCCACCATTATTCTTACTATCTCGTCAATACACAAATTAAATAGTGCACTTGATAAGCAACAACCTTGCCTGTCCCTTAACTCTCACTGATTCTCTTTTATTTTTATTTTTATATGAGTGTAAATATTATTGTTGTTGCACAATAATAATTATGTGGCCCCAGCAGTCAAATATCGTTTAAATAATTGGATACTAGTGTCAGTCTTATAAATATTATGAGCATTAAACAAATTATAATCAACTATTAGGAACTAAGGTTATTGGCAGTGTTACGCTCCACGCAACTTGCCAATCAAATGGCTGGAATTACGTAAAGGGAAGATAAAACCATGGGCCACTTTTTCTGTTCCTAAGGTACTTTATACGCATTTCATGTTATGATAGAAGCAGTGTTCCATTCTAAGGTATGAGTATAAACTTGCGATAGTTAAACTCTGTTCGATATAACTTTAACATCTCTTAAATTCGCGTGTACTGTCGCCTCTCATTGGTTCTTGTGGAATAGGCAGTTATGTGATACAAACTGGTTCCTTATTTATCTTAATGTATTCGGAGAAAATTGTCAAATTTAGTTTGCATAGCAGTATGATTCAAATGCATTACGTAACAGAGCTTATGCATCTGGAATGTATGTAAATTCTTATTTTCAAACAGATAAGAGAATCCTTTGGTTTAAACATGCTACTCAGGATGACGAAACTCCTGCATCTACCACGACAGTGTTCTTACCTTTGTGGCTTGAACTTAAATTGCGCATCGGTTGCAATAAATCGCCATTCAAGGCGTACATTGAGAACTGGAGAAAAAGAATAAACCCAAAAAATAAAAAATTACCAAATTCACTTACAAAAGGAACATTATCAATGATCCCTTACCCGTTTAGCTTAAAACGCACATATTACGAATTTAGTCCAGAAACTAAGAAATAGAATACATCAGATAAAATTGCAAATACAAGGAATAGGTCAGCTCCCTCTACAGAAGTAAATTTACTATTGTGTAATTAGACCAATTTGCACATACACCTGGGGTTCTCAGCAAATTCCAACATCAAGAAAATGCGAACATTCCAGATCTTAGGAGTGATAGCTGATGCACGTTGACTCATTAGCAATACGAGGGCCACTATTTATATTTTTATCCTAATAATAAACATTAATTTGTCATTGAAAGCGCCTTTAATGTTTTTCAAAGTATTCTCCTTTATGATGAAAATACTTTTGCACGTGTATGGACTATTTGTCATAGCATTTACTTGAGACACCTCTAAAACAGTTTTTGAGTACCTCAACGGCTACATCGTTGTCCACGCATTTTATTCTTGAGGTTCGGGAACAAACATATGTCCTTGAGTGCAATATGTTATATATGATGGTTACAACTATATGGTTAGGGTTGCCTCTATCTCACAGTATCTGCATGATCTTGCATTATCAGTTTTTGTGCAGTCTCAGTGATTCGTGGAACAAGAAATGACGTTGACATTGAACGACCATCACGAATTTACTACCAAGGGAACGCCGGCCATGATTAAACTCGTCATACCAGCGTTTCACAGTGGCAAAGGATGGATCTTCATCGTGAAATGTCGAAGTAAGTGAATTGACGCATTCTTGTCTTAATAATACACGTCAAAAGTCGTGATATATCATCGAATGAGCATAATTCCATTTGTTTTTCGTTGAGACATGATTTACAAGCCACTGTGAACAACATAACGCTCTGTTGGCAAAATATATAAAGTAGATTATGGTTTCCAATGGAAACGCCAGATGGCAACTACAACAATTAGTGTTTTCAAGGTTCAAATATAAATGGTGGCCCCCGTAGAACAGAGATCTTCGTGTTCCTGAGGTCATAAAATGTATGAGTGAGTGAGTAGGGTTTAAGGGCCCGTCGACAGCTAGGTCATTAGGGCCCCTAAAATGTATGATGATCAAGAATATTTCATATTCTTAAGAAACACCAGCTACCCTAAACCTTATCAGACATAAATTGATCATGTTAACTCACTACTCAATCACAATCCAGAGCAGCCGCCATCTCTTAAGGAAGACAGAAGATTAATGCGGAAGATACACGCTGATCTTCAAAGCGTATAACAAGGGTAAGAGATCTTCATTGGCAGACACCCTCTACAGTGTTTCATATCATTGTGTATGTACTTATCAAAACTGTAATGCACTTTACTCCAAATGAGTTATCTAGTAAATTAAATGTGGTATATTGTATGTAACCAATCATATGATGTGGTATTGTGAGGGAGTGCGGAAGTATCTACGTCAGTGGGACAAAGCCATTAAAAACAGGGGTTTGAGAATATGTAGCAGCTCTAGATACGCAGTAATACGCATGTAAGCTTTGCTGACTAGTAACTTTCACTTTAAGTTGGTTATTTTCAGGTTGGAGATCCTAGAACAGAGTATGTAACCTAGGCTAGTAATCACAAAGGGTTGTTGTCCATGGGTGCAGTCGCTAGTGTGGTGGAGGGTAGGTCTCTTAACATATTACGCATCGAATGCTGAAGTTCCTCATGAGGTGTACTATTGTTACTAGTATCCGTTCTGGATAGCAAAGACTCGATACTGAAAGGATTCAGCCGCCTCTGTTTCTCTGCACTGTCTCCGTGTTGGTGGATCGTCGAGCACTTTCCGTTGTTATTATTGTTGTTAAGAGTGATATCGGCTACCGGCTTGGGTGAACCTCTGTTGCAATGGTCTATATAGGGTGGGTTATGCAGGCGATGGTGCCTGAATGACGACAGCTCATCTTCGTCGTCATCTTGCGGTGGTCGTGGCTCGGGAACGGCTGAAGTATGTGACGCCCTCTCCTCGTCGTCATCCTCGCTGTCGCTCCCTGGGCCTACGACATCTATTTCGATGTCACGCGTTTCAGTGCTGCTCCTGGAGTTGCTGCAACAGCTGGAGGAGTCGTTGTGGTTGCTGGGCGTGGTGGAGGACGCCGAGGATGGTATTGATCCGTGGTGTTGACCCCTGGAACCGATGGACGAAGACTTCTTGCCGTGCTGCTGCTGTTCCCATTCTCGCCGAAGGGTTGCAAGATCCACGTGGATCCCTTTAGCAGCCAGTTTACGTTGCTGACGTTCCAGGGACTTCAAGAGTTTCTTTTCTCGCCTTTCCTGTTCCTTACGTCTCAACTCTTCCTCAGGGATGGGTTCTCCGCTGCAGGTTTGGGGATGCGCGTTATGTGCTGGTCGTCCAGGACCCTTCTTTGTGTGCTCCTTCTTCCTCCACTTAGCCCGACGGTTCTGGAACCATACCTGAAACAACAGTAAGATGCTAATGAGGTTTCTGCGTCCATTACATCAATCAATTATCATATTCATAATGACTTATCAGCTTGATCTTTTTAGAAACTTAGTCCTTAGATACGTAAAGTATTTACAGGATCACTCCTCTGTGCGAGAGAATCCAGAGTTACTGGGGAAATGGTGCCCGCAGATTCGCACCAAAATAATTATCTTCCCAAAGAGGCAGCTTATCTCTTTCATTAAATAAAATGGTTCTTATTATTCTTCAATGTTGCAGTGAAGTAGTATATTTGTGGCTTAAAATAAATAATGGAAAATATGATGAAATGAAACACAAAAATAATAAAGGGAAATGTGCAAATTCAACACTAAATGGAATTCTATGGGACAAAATTATTTGCAACAAAACAAAGAGACACATTTATAATAGTATTGTTAAAAGTATAACTTATGGTGCTGCTATATGGCCACTTTATACACTTCTTTCCCTGATTAACCCCCCTTATGTAGGACTTGCACCCTCTAGGACTAGGGTCAGACGCAGTCGGGGAGTAACCCACGAATGGGTTACCATACTGTTTAATGAGCCTACATAAGATTATTTCTGTACCAGCTAACCTAGGTATCGAATGTAAGATAGGAAAGCAGACCACTACTGTTTCTGTAACAAGTCACTTTGTTTTTCTAATGGGTCATAGTGAGAAGTGATGAATTGAATATGAAAACATGTTCCATACAAGCTATAATATAGTTCTACTTGGGAAAACTTAAAATGTTTCATAACAAATATTTTGGAAAAGATTAATGCTAAGTGAGTAACTTAGAACACATAAATAATACTACCCTTTACATGCAACTTTTTTCGAAAATTTTGATTATGATTTTCTTGAAAATGGCTCTAACGATTTTGATTAAAATGTCATACGTGTGATATATTTATATGACAAATGAAATGTATATCCTGAATTTTCTGGCTATAGTCCCTGTAGTCGTATTTACTCTGGACGACTTTTGCATAACTGGTAAACCGTTAGAGATAGACTAAGTCATACTATACAAAAATGTACATCTTGCTAAAATACACAATTTATGTTGGAACAAATTTTCTTGTAGGGTAAACCATTTCGGAGATATTCCTGGTTATGTGTGTGAGTTTCGGAAAACTTGAAACTTTCGTGAAACGGAACATCGTTGTTCATTTCTTTTCTTTTTCTTTTTTTTTTTTTTTTTTCTTTTTTTATTTGTTAAGTCTGCAAAGAGAACGGAATCTCAAAGCTTTAAAAGATCTGACTATTGCTCAAAGCATACTGTATTCTAATATTCACCTTGCACCTACAAAGAAATAAGCAGTAAGATAATTTGTACAAATGTTTATCCTAACAAAAAGATATAGGAATAAGAGTTTATAAGAATGGTTAGTGTAAGAGTAGAGAAAGTCATGTTAGTTCAACACATCAGGTTTTTTTGTATGTTATTTCACTTTCGAGGAAATACAATATGATGATGATGATGATGATGATGATAACAACAAAAATAACAATAACAATGATAACACAGTTTGCACCTATATTTCCATCCACTGTTCGCTATAACTTCAGTCATATGTCAGCCCACATTTTCAGACGACACTACTGTGCATTACTGAATAAACAGTATTCATGCTATGTGCCTGAAGAAAGACTTGACCGTTAGAAGAAACATATTCTGGAGACTTTTAAATGAATTCGAATAAAATAGTCATTATGGATCACATAACAGCAAACGTTATTTCATAACCCACCCTACACATACATTCCAACAAAGTTTGTGTTTTTGCGCGATTGGCAACAAGGGTGACCGTGACAACAACGCGATTAAATGTTCATTGGACAGCTTAATTGTTGGAGTGATTATATTAGCGATTTCCTGTCAAATCACTGATCAATATTGATGGACATTAATTTATTCACGAGCTTAATAATTAGCTAACGGGCGTAAACAATCTCCCAGTACAAGTTTACATATTCAGTACGCTATATCAGCTGTTAATTACTTGCATTAACGTCAGGTTAAAAAGCGTTTGGAGCGTGTGATACACTTTTTATGCCTAAACTGTGTTTATTATGATTGAAATTAGTATGGCCACCCTGTGGAATATTGCTAAACGATAATTATTTAATTCCATTTTGCTTACACTTATAATGTGTCATTAAAATTCATTTTCCATTCACTTATCCCTGCTATATTTACAACAGCATTAAACTAGTTCTACGTGATTTCCTATTTTATCAAACAAAAACTCTACAAGCTATAAATAAATTTTAAAACATTTAAGAAAGACTAATTTTGCTTACAGAATTATTTGTTTATTTCATGTGTGGAATAGTTGTTTGTGTGAAAAGTGAATGATTATTTAAAGCGTGAAGAATAGTATTTAACAATCAAATGGTCATAGCAAATACACATAAATGACATATTGAATCACTGTTTTAAAAGCAGTTATTATGTAGTAAACAATATTATGGAGGGCGAAATAAAAGTACTTTTAAATTAATCTGCAATCGTTATTTATACTTTAGATTTTTAGTATTGTAACAAAACGACAAAATTCAGTCTTATTGCTTTTCTATCGCTTTGTTATCTTCTAAAATTTTATTACAAAGACACAGTTTTCTTGGCGCTAAGGCAGTCTGCAGTCAGAACAGTTCACAACTTTTCCTTCTCAAAACTCGCTCAGTCCTTTCAATGTCTTTCTTCACTTTCTCTGTCTCTCATACACTAAGTACGACGTTACAAGCACTCGACGCTCGTTAACTGTTCTTACAACGCACACACGACGACACACAGCTGGCTCTCACTCACCGACTTATGACCATAGCTCTAACTCTAAAACTAAACTAGCTACTGACTGACTCTGCTGCTGTCTAATATCCTTTCATACTGGGGATGACTCAGCTGGAAGTCTCGAGAACGTTCTCGACCTCTTTTGTTTCTGCCACCTCATTGTTAGGGTCACGTAAACATAGCAGGCACGCGAGGAAGCCTAACTATGAATGTCTTGCCCGCTCGCCGGTACTCACGTGATGCGAAGTAGCCCGGCGTGCACTGTTAGCTTCGCGCGGGGCCCAACGTCACAGTATTTTCTGTTAGTTTTCACTGATTCAGAAAAGAAGGAAGAGATTTAAGAGAGAAGTGTAGGTTAACTAATCGTATGTTGATAACCAGAATTAATATTAAATTCACAGTAAACGTTATGCTGTCATATGAGGGTGTGAACACTTGAATTGTTGCCTGATATCGGATGATGACTTATTTTTGATGTTTGCTTGTAACACTTTTGAATCTAACGTCACATTAGCCGGTTGGCGAGCATTCCTGGATATTAGACACATAAGTAAGAGGGATGAGGCAGGGGGAGGAGACACGAACTAACATTTCTACCTCCCACAATCTTGTGGTGACATATTGCAACTATGACGTCCACGAATATGGTCTTGCAATATAGTTAATCATTTTACTGATGGTGACTGTAAGAACCTCTGCTAACCTTGACGCCATTTGTTCAAACTCTTATCCTAGTGTAAGGCAAAACTTGATTGCTGAGACAGGTCATTTTACTGCCAGCTTAAATGAAAAGAGCATTATTAGAGAAGGATTTATATGTCGTAGGGAATGGAAAAATAGGTATGAAATAGAGTATAAATACTTTTGTTTCAATATATTTATTACGTCATTGTTTCTGGGTCAATTTATAGCATGCACAATACAAATAGTTAATGATGAACATCTCACAACCTGTATGTTATCATAGGCTTCTATAACTTCTTTTTCTCCTGTCAACTACATTTAAAAAGCACAATTAATAAACCTCAAATCCCAGATTATCGCTGTAATGGCTTATACAAAAGGGCATCTAAGTAAATATGCTTCTCTTCCTGCTGAAAAGAAGTATCGGTGTAGAAATTAGGTCACCATACTTCAAATATCCGTGTAATTTTTATTTCAAAGATTTAAGAATTCGTGTCTGCAGTTATTTGCTGGACTTCAGTCCTAATGACAAATGATTCAGAAATGCAACGCTATGCATTTAACTGTTTAACTATAACCATTGTCATATTACGGTTATGGCTTTTCAACCCTCGACTCCCATCTGGGCAGGTGAATTACTTCAATTAGAATCATTCTGAGTCTACAAATGCAGTACTAACTGTTCTTACAAACGTTTATTGCGCTATTTCATATTAATCTAGATAAAAATTTGCAGAAATATCTTATTACTACGAGTTCTTGTAAGTGCAACTGGAATATGGGAACAAAGTAGTCTTTAAGCCACAGTCTAATTTTTAAAGCTGCTCACTATGTGATGGTTTTGAATTCCCTTCTCTTTGCATGACCAAGATACAAAATGGCTGTTTACCACTTGAGAAAAGCGTAACTCTAAGAAAATTTAAACAAATAACAAGGGATATCTCCGTAATGGTTCACTCCACAAAGAAAAACAAAAGTATTCGATATACTATTTGAGTTTTTTGTTTAGTAGGATTTTACCTATCTCTTACGGTTTACCATTGAAGTAAAATTCTTTCAGAATGGAGGACTTCTGAGAGCATTCCTAGAAAATTCAAATATACCTGTACAGAATATCTTAAACATGTGCTATTTTAATTTTGGAAAAATATTCCATGTAATGGGAATTTGGAGTCGGGGGGTGTATTTTATTGAAGGTCTTTGTGTGGCAACATTGGGATATGCTGAACTTAAATACCAAGTTAAGTATTAATTGGTGTTTTATTTTGGGCTTTTTCTGTTCACACACACACACACACACACACACACACACACACACACACACTCACACACAGATACACACACACACACACACACGCACACATGGACTTTTTTTTTCTAAAAATGTGTTTTTTATTCAGGGAAACTCAAGACATTTATTTCCGTGAAATGTGGATCTTTATATCTAATGTAAGGAATTCTAGGTGCTACACCTTAATTTTTTTTCTATTATAATGCCCAAATATGCGTATGTTGAAAAGTATGTTGCACCTTTCTCCAGTCCCAGCACCGTTTTACACCTTTTCTTAATATCATCACCTTCTTGCATATTTTACAAACATTTTTTGTCTCCTATTCCGCATTTTATCCCCAAAATTATATATTTTTATCTTTGAGGGGTTGGTAACGATGCCCGGTATCGGTCCTGCGACAACAACTACACTTCAGTGCAGTGCTCTTAGTTTGCGCCTCAATGAATCACAGTAATGCGAAGCTATTGTTCAAAGAAGGGCGATTGTTGAGTGCAGGAAGAAAGACCAATGTAATCGTGTTAAGCAGCACATAGGCAGTGCAAAACTCACGCAAAATAAGGAACTAAAGTGCAGTAAAGATGGAGAGCGTCAACAGTTTATTGGCGAGGCGCTGGCTTCTTTAAGTTCATTAAATAAAAATTAATTTTTCAGTGATACAGCAAAGACATTTGTGGCGTATGGTATTCCTCTTTCCTAGCTCAAAAACCCTATTATGAAAGCACATCTGTGAAAATATACTGGGAAGTCTGTCCTAGATGAGGGTACCTTAAGAAAATCATATCTTCAACCGCTGCATGAAGAAAAATTAAAACAGATCAGGCAAGTAGTAGGTGAAAATCCAGTATATTAGATGAAACCACTGATAGACAGATGAGAGATGTTCTTAACATTTTAGTAGAACCTCTAAAGGGAAATCAAGAGAAACCTATGTTGTTGAAAAAGTACTTTCTGAACAAAACAGACAATGGCAATGTAATGCGTAGTTTCAACGATGCATGTTGTGTGCTGTGTGTGGCCTGATGGCATTCAATATGGTCGAGTGTGGCTAGCACTTACAGATCAAGCATCTTACATGTCACTGGTCATTTCTAACCTCAATCCTATGTACTCTAATCTAAAGCATGTTACCTGCATTGCACCGAATTTGTGAGGAAATAAAAGAATATTCACATGTAAATGAATTTCTGTCTTGCATCAAGAAATTGTTGAAAAACGTTCCAGCTAGGATACAGAAGTACGTAGAAGTTACAAGACTTCCTCTTCCAATTTCTCCGATTCCCACTAGGAGGGGTACTTGGCTGAAGGCTGCCATGTTTGTTTCTAACCATGTTAAGGTTATATGCAATTTCTTAAGTGAAATACCAGGTGATTCTTCTGCTGTAAAAAGCCAGAGAACTAGCAAGATGAACTTCTTTTCGTGCATGGCTACTCTTTTTTGATGAAGGCCATCACAAAATTAGATGAGTAGTGTCCTGAGAAAGATTCACAATAGGCAACTTTGATAGACGTAAAGACAGCACTGGAGGGAGTTGGAAAGCAGAAGCTAAAACACTTCAGTCTCACTCTACCCTTTCCAAAGTGCATTTAGCAGTAACTTATGTTCTCTTTTGCTAAAATACGTGTTTATGCACGAGGAGTGAGCCGAGGCAGCAGAAGTAAGCACGATGTTTTCATGTTAGACTGTAATCTACGGATTGTGAAGACACGGAAGGCTAGGGGCTGATTCACCTGATACTATAACTCACACTTGTTGGAGACTACGATTATTCTACACGACATTACTCTCGCATCATGTAATTTCAAGGTTTTGTGAGCACGTGGGACTATGATCTAACACGTGGTGCTGGGCTGTGAAAACCATGGTTGTGATAGTGAACCCTAACCTACTTTTGTTTTCCATTTTAGGCTAAACTTCATTCGACCGTCCAATTTCCGTGATTTCCAACACTTATTCTTACAGGTAGACTTCGAAGTGTTGTGTTGAAATATGATGATCTAACAATGTGTGATATTTAGATTTCGAATTAGAGGCTAAATGCTTATTTCCTTATGCGTAAACTATAACTAGTTAAATAAGTTCACATTTTATGTCAAATATAAGCTACTGAAGACGTATTTGAATGTTTTAGAGCCTAAAAGTGCCTACCTTATCGTCTATATTTTTCACTTTCATACTTCGCACTGATAACTCTATGCTTAGCACAAAAGAAATAAAGATTGCTCAGAGTATCCCGCAAGTCGCCCAGGCCTGGTTTAGATATTGTGATACCGACCGACAGCGGCGACACACATCAAAGGACGGTCAGGTTGAAACTACTTCACAGCATATACCAGGCCAGCGTGTGTCAAAGGCGCTTAAGTTCAGGCTGCTTCGCGCCACTGCTTCTGAATACGTGACAACAATCGGAACGTGGTAGAACAAAGCGTATCTAGAAGCTTCGGGAGTCGTCTGGCTGCTGACAAGTTCGAGAAAAAGGTGAATTTCGAGAAAGGTCCGTGCTACGTCATAGTCGCTAAATAAGGAGGTGAGACGACGAGAAAAGAGACTAATTACAAACATGAGTCGTCGGATTAGACTGTTTTTGAGACAATATGAAGTGATTGTTGAACGAGACAGATGTTAGGTGTGCGCGCGTGTGCCTTGGGAGAATTGTAGCGTCGAACTGAAGACAGCGCAGCAGTGTAGTGCAATATTTGACCACCGACCGTTAGGATCATTACCAAAGTGTGATGGGACTTTGAAAAATGGATGACCTGGGTTAATTTTGATTTTTCTGTCATAGCTCCATGAGAAAAAGCGGCCTCTATGGTCTTATAAATACAAAGGTGAACTGGTCTATAAGCCAGTGCGCAACTGCCAGCCACTCGCCGCGTCTATAAAAATCTCTCTACTCCTAGTGGACACGGAGAACTGCTTGGTCGACAATTGTTCATCAACATCTCTAGCAACAGGACGGGACTCCGAGGCTAGAATATTAGGAACCTACGCGCGTCTCTGAGGTCTACCTGTCTGCGGCTTGTAGCTTCATGTGCTCATCCCTTCCTCTGAGGGTGGTAAGAGCAATGAGTTTATGAAGATCTAAGTGCGCATAACCCTAACTCTAACCTTAACCTTCATTCATTCACCTATTTTATTCGAACCTACCACAGGAGAAGCACTCTTGTTTTTGTAATTTTATTTTCAATGCCTTCAGCAAACTGGTTAAACAATAAATCGTAGACGTAGAAGTTGCCAAGGCGAAGCCATGGAGAATCGCATTTCACACGTCATTTGTTAATATCTTTCTCTGATCTTATCTGAAATACATTTGCGAAAGGAAGCCAGTTTCGTGGTTATTGAGACCTGACAGGTTTCTTGTGCGTTTTAATTAGTTTTGGCCAGCGGAAGGCGAGGAATAGCTCCATGTTGTGGGTATTCACAAGTATGACATGGACAAAATAATTTGTTTCTGTCATGAGGATCTGTTAAAACGTCCAATACTTCATTACTACGCATGAAAGAGGAAGCCTTGTCAGCAGATTTCTCGGTGTAATGAGAAGGCGAAATATATATTTGTTGAGCACAACCATTTCTGTTGCAGCCTACGAGAGTGACTGAATGTGACCAACCGCGGGAAGCTCCTGAGAATTTTCAGTGTAACTTGCAACATCACAAGCTGACGATCATGTCTTTGCCACCTTTCTTTTCTCTCTCTGACTTTAGACCAACAGTTCCTAAATTGAGATATTCATACCTAGGTAATTCAAATATATACTTAAAACATTAATAACATTTACTTAGTACACCTACACCTATAGTTAAGATCACAGAATTTTCAACAAGTTTCGAAAACAAATGTCCTTTAAAAATATTAATTGAAGACCTATTTTAAATATCGTAGAATGGAGATTTAACTTCAGGTTTGCCCTATTGCGCGTTTAAAACTTCAAATGCATCGTTTAAGTAGACATGTGTAAGAATGTGCAGACTACGTATGAAAGTATACATAAAAGCCACCATTCTTGTGATCATGTATTTTTACATTTTTGTTACTTTCAAATTTTCCTGGTGTTGCTATTACTTTCTCTGCTACATATAGAGGAAGTATTGTATTCGACCCAAAATTTCGATGTCGAGTTTTCACCAGTAATATATATTTTGAGGCCCCCTGAAAAAAAAAAAAAAAAAAAAAAAAAAAAAAAAAAAACAGTTTTAGAAAAAGGTCCGTGTAATATCTCTGTATATGATTAATTTTTTTTTTAATGACGCTGTAAATTACCAGGATCACATCAGCTAGTCATTTTGCTACCCAATGTATTACACTCACATGGTTTTCTATGCTCCCATTTCTCTCACGAAACACAATTACCTACACGTGTTTCTTTACTCGCCCTTCAAAACAGAATTCATACAATTTTCTATATGATTGACATAGAAAGGCGACGTTTAAAATTAACATAGGTTTCTATAGTTTTGGGGTTATTCAACAGTGTTTCTGTATAGTCTTTTCCCGGTATCTTTATTTTGTGGCCTTTGTAGTATTCAACGGAAGTTATAGGGATAAAATCGTCAAACCACGGGCAACGGCGGGTATTTTAGCTAGTACTTTATATTTCCGCCATGATAAAGTGGCGAAACATCTCACATGATACCAAGGAGGATGGTGTTTCATGCAAGGGACTCGCGACTCGTGGTGCGATTCATTAAACATTCGTATCTCTAAGTAACAAACTGGCAAAAATTACACTTATCAGTTACTTATTTAAGATGCCAAAGATTATTATAATTGAAAAATGTTTGAGGAGGTGATACCTATGTGATATTTGAGGAGCGTTGTTTTTAATCAGAGTAGCCTGACTGTCGAAGACTGGCCAGTTCCCTGTGCCTGTGCCTGTGCCTGGGGGCTTGGAGCAAATTACCGGCTCTCCTTACCTCGACTACAGTAATTTTCCTTTAACAATTCAATCTTCTCTCTGTCTCTCGGCCCTCGAGAAATTTGTTTGAGGTTTTTTCGACAGCCTTCCTCCTCCCCCATTTTCTTAAATTTTTACCCATACTTACCGGAATCAGGGGTGCACAAAGCAAGAGAACACAAGGAAAAGTTTGATCTGTTGCACTCACATGACTTTCTCTACTCTTGTACTAACCATTCCTATAAAAGCGTGGCTGGAAATGTGGTGAAGAATTAACCCTAGAAGTCGACATTGAATTCTGGTTTAAAGAAGGTTTAGTTTACATAAGTAAAGTTATTGATTTGCATAATATTGAGTGAAAGAGGAAATAGTGGTCAGTTTGACAGTTGTGTTCGTTATCTTAGCGGAGATACCTAAACGTAAGGTGACGCATGTTCGTTTTAGCACGTGGAATTGGTCAAAATTCGGTGCTTAAATACACAATACTTGCTGACGACGTAGCTAACCCAATCATTTGAAAGCATGCGTCACGTAAGCTGAATGCACGTGTACGTCTTAAACATCTGTTCCTACAGCACGAGCTTGCGGAAATGACTCGCAGGTATGCGAACAGGAAAGAGCATTTTTAGGCTATTCGGATAAAGTTGAAGATATAAGAGGTTTTATTCGTGAATTCTAAACAAATCGTGTTTAAATAAAAATAGTTAAAGTAGTTTTTAGAACATAAAGCATATCGAAACATGTTCCGTGTAAACAGTAGTTTGAAATGTGATGAACGTGCGTAAATGCCAATGTCATGCTGTTCGTAGACAGAGATAGAAACATTACTTGGAACGCTTTTAAAATTTATATTTATATTCAGAAAACTCAAAGAGATGTTAATAAGTACGACATTAAAACTGCACAACATTACATCAAAAGCTGCACTTCGTTTGGAAGTAGAATTTGGAACAAAACCAGCTGTATGCAGTTCAAATGCCCCTTTTTACGTCCACTTTTTGGTTTCACAAAACTTGATAACAAGTGAGATTCTTATAATTATTAGGGAGTATTTAATGTTGAAAACATAGTACATGAAGATAAATATTATCAGCAAAACTGAACCGGCATGTTGAGAGAATGGATTCTCATAGATCACCAACCCTTGTGGAAAAACAGATAGGAGTTCAGGAGAAGAGGATAAATCAAATCCTAAATCTTAAGATCTTCCTGATGATGATGATGATGATGATGATGATGATGATTCAGAGAATCTTAAAACGTGTATTTACAGTGAAATCTTGGTATCGAATCATCGGCTGGAATATAATACTTCTTCTACCTGCTTTCTATTGGAAGGCAGTAGAGAACTAAACCAAAACTAAACCCCTAGCACTGCAGCCCAGGAAGAGCCTTGGCTTGCCACCCAGCCGCTGTGACCCCACATCTACCCACTAAAGACGTCATTGATGGGGTGCAGTACTGGAGGATGGGATGTGGTCAGTGTCCCGAGTCCTCCCGCCCAGTTATGCGGCCTTCGTGAGCTGGGAAATAGAAAGTAGGTACGCAAAATACATGTAAAATAAACAAATGTATAAATATAAATAAGTTTTTATAAATATAAAGTGCCAGTTCACAGAAATACTACTTTGTATTCAAGATGTATTTTAAGTATGTAAACTATAAATTGAAGTTATATCTCTATATGTTCAATCTGGTTTGCTTACACTTGCCGAGTTAATTACTGCAAATGCTAACCTTGTTCCAGTTCTCAATCAACCACATTAGCCTCCATTAGAAAGGTCTAATGAGACCTTTAGAAGGTCCTTCTCCGTAGAAAAAATACAAAAGTATCTTATAATTATCAAAGTTATTATGTTAAACTGTCTTGCTCCTGGTCCCTGAAGGTTAGTAGTAAACAGAGATATTTTTCAAAACATCCTATTTTTGTATCCAGTTAGTTACATAAACTCGAGAATCTTACCAGGGAAAAACGTAGTAAAGCTTGCTTAAATAATGGATGATAATAGTAAGAATAATAAGAATAACAGAAACAATCCTTCCAACATTTGGTTGCTGTAAAATCTCCTAACCTATATGTACTTGCATAATAAAGTATGACTGTATAACCATATTGGTCCTTAACATTTGTTTATGTTGTCAGAATCGAGTATTATCGATTGCGAGTTTAATATGTTTGAACACGAAACAAAAGCTATAGAAAATGTTGCTATTCGTTTATATCAGGTACATTTATTATGTTTTTACTTAAAACGGTGCTTTGTGTATGATAGAACTAATATTTATAACATTCTTTTTGTTTGTTTATTCCATTTGTATACAGTCTTTAACATCTCTGGTCATATCGGAAGCAATTTACCTTTAGAACAATTGATCCTTGGCACTCACTTGCAGTGCTATTATTCTTTGGGCGGTTATTACATTAAATTCACACATACACACACGCATACACATACACGCATTTACGCTCTGTCTTATTTCCAGACTGAAATGAGAATAAGTATCAATCCTTGTTAAAGAAAACTTACCAACCTCCAGCCGGGAACCGAACCCGCGATCTTTGTATCTGGAGACAAGATTGCTAACCCCTAGACCCAGAAATGCTTTCTTCGTTGTTCTTTACTCTTTAATAGAATCCAAAGTTAAGTTTAAACACAGATTCTAGAATTATTCTGCGAATTACCGGAACTATTTTTGAGATGTCAGTGAAAGTACCTTGCGAGTAGGATATCAGAAGTAGCAGCAGTTATATTTTATTATTCAGAAAAAAAATCGGGTAGCTTTACCGCTGCGTTATACACTGATTTTAAAATACTCTATAATTACGTACAAACAATTTTGTCCATCTTCCAATCAGAAAACTGATTTTTGTTCCCTAAGCTGCCACGTTCGTACAACAATCAATTCCTTCCAATCCTCATATCTGTTTTATCCGATAAATCTGAATAAAAAGCAAATTCTCCTACGTACAAATATTGACAGTAACGCACGCTTACAATCGATCCTGTTTAATACTATTTGAAAATCTAGTTGTAGGAATTTGTAAGAGTAGAAATAAAAAAGCTGTTATTTTATGCGACTAAAATATGTAACGGTTACTTCAATCATATGGAAATAGAAAGGGAGAGAAGTTAATAAACTTAGTTTTTCACTACTAATGTGGTTGTGCTGTCCACAAGTGACTTTGTTACACTTTGCACCTTTTATCTAAATGTTTTTAAAATTTTGTAACATGCACAAATTATTATAAACGTGTTTTAAATTCTA
This sequence comes from Tenodera sinensis, assembly GCA_030765045.1. Classification (NCBI taxonomy): domain Eukaryota; kingdom Metazoa; phylum Arthropoda; class Insecta; order Mantodea; family Mantidae; genus Tenodera; species Tenodera sinensis. Next base: position 30,693,727 of record CM060969.1, on the reverse strand, counting down.
TGCAAATATCTTTACATATCTTTTAAAAAGTATTTATTTTATTTATACTAATTAATCACGTTTTCCACACGATGCCGGAATCATAATTAAAAATAAATGAAAATACCAAAATATTATCTAAACAAAACTGACATACAGCATTTTATTCTCTTCTGGACCTTTTACGAACATTTTGTAAAGCTATATCAAATAATTTATGCTGAGTGATCGAATTAGCTGTCATATGTTGAGGAATTTAGAAGTGTACCAAAACAATCTGCCAGTTTTTAAATTCAATTCTCTGAGTTTCCGTTGATATTTTCAGAAATATTAAGTTACGAACTACACCCTAAGGATAATTTTTAATCCACAAAAGTGTAAGAGAAATCAAAGTTAAGTAAATACAGTCATTAGACCGTATTATGTTAGTCGTTTGTAGACTTTTAGAACAACAGTCATTGTGTTATTGAAGCTAAGCTTTTAGAATATTTTTTGGACATGTAAATTATTTTTAACTTTTTTGAAAATGTTTGCTAAGTTTCAGTATAGATGCCTATAAACATTAAAAGCAATGTTTACTTCCACAAAATGTTCATAAGCTGAGCCCATACAGGTATATGTTGCTTTTATAAAGGCACCTTCATTAGTTTTTAATATCTCCCAGATTTTGTTATGAATTTTGTGTATTGCACATTATTTTTTACACGATCGTATGTTTTAATATTTTGAATGCGTTAATTCAAACAATAAAATTTCTGATTAAGTTATTTTACCTCCGATTTCCGCAAGCAGATGTAAACATTTTCAGGAGAACTGACAAACGTTTAAGTCTCTTGCAGATGTTTCAGAACTGAAACATGCTGTTATGGGATAAACACATTTTCCTCCGTTTATTCTATGAAATAGCATTTAACACCAGCAGCAGTGTCCTTAAAATTGCTAAGAGTTAAAATACTTATAGACTTACACTTTAGTGATATGTGCATGGAAATATGTAAGCGTCACATGTTCAGGATTTCGGTCAAGATTTCAGTCTCGGAAGGTTGTATACGGTCTGACAAGAACTAGGGTAAATTATTTATCTGTTGTACTTTCTTTCTGAAGACCTAAAGCAACAATTATTTTCATCAAGCTGCATATAAAGATTTCTAACACTGTTGCCATCTCTTTGACTGATACTTCGTATATTTTTATAGGTTTGAAATCAATACTTTGCATACTTGAGGGTGTTTGTTATAAACTACCACACAAAGTTCCAGCACAATCTATTTTATAGTTTCGAGGGAATTAATTATTCAATTTCTTCACAATGCGAAAATGCCTTAATATTTAAAATACTCCTTGCGCACCAAAAACTAAAATATCGCAACAGTTTTATTACCTTATAAACTCTAATTGCCCAACAAACACCATCGATCTCTGGGAGGAAGAAAAATAATTACTTTTAAAGTAATCAATTTCTTTGCTTTGATGGGCATTGAAAATAAAGTAATCAATTTCTTGCTTTGATGGGCATTGAAAATATTTTTAAACCTTTTTATGTGTTTAATTTTTTTTAAACTTAGCAAACTTTCAAATTTTGAAACGAAAGATTGAAGTTGAAGTGACATACTTGGTGTATATAATACAAAATTTAATACGCATGGAGATATTGTGTATTAAAAATGTGAAACCTAGAAAAACCTATTTTTCTGCACACATGCATTATGACCAGTTTGGCTGTTTGGTCCAAAAATACCCTGTTGCATATGTCACACCTTCTCTCTTTTGTCTAGTAGGCACTCTCCTCAGATTCATAGCTACTGAATTTGGTTGCTTTTTAGCCCTTTTTGGGCCATATTCTGTAAAAATACTGCAGAAAATGGACCTCATATGGTATTTAAAGCCTGCGCTAGACCTTTAAAAATGACGAAATCTAAAGAAATGTCACTGCCAACCGATGACTGAAGGCTTGAGGAACATTTGTATGCATAAACCTAAAAATCGTGAATTTGATAATTTTTTCGGTTATTTTTCAGTCTCAGAGTCCTTTAAATTCCCGCTTTTAACATCAGCCGTCTTAAGACGCGACCTACTTTACGTAATATTTGCTTCGCTGTCGACATGTAACAGTTTTGCAGACGAGGTTCGAAGCTGCGACCCACGGTTTAGGAACTCTCGGTGCTGTATTACGTGTTAATGGTGTCAGAACTGTCATAACACGTTTCATTTATTGAGCACTAATTCAAGGGAAGCCTTTGTCGGCTCTTTAATGGTTGTACCACCGCAAGAAGGAGAAGAAGAAGAAGAATCCGAGTGGTTTTTGTTCGTTTCCAACGAGACTGTTTCACACTTTAGCGATATTACACTTGCGCCGAGAGGATTATAACAGTAATCTGCTAGCAGTGAACTACTGACAACTACCTCCACAGCATTTTACTGCCACAGGTCAATTTGATCGCCGGAGCGTTTCCAAAGACAAAAGCGCCGTGAAATTGCGTAGCCTCCAGCAACTGCTTGTATTCCTTTTATGTCTTTCTTTCTTTCTGCTCAACGAAAAATGTATGTACTTGTTACATTTCGTTCCAAAATAACATTCCTCTAGAATTTTCAATTTGTCTTGCTCAGTTTAAGAGTGCAAGTGAAAAGAACTGTGAATGGAATTTCAGACAGCTCGACAGGTACCTGATCTGATTCAATCCATAATCACCTCTATGCAATCAAATAATCATTCATGCTTTCTTTACCTTTAGTGCCATTGCTAAGTACCTCACTCTAATCAAAACATCAATACCGAAATTTCACCAGAAAAGACCGCTTTTATGTCCCCTGAATAAAAAATAAATAAATTAAAAAAAAAAAAGAAAGAAACAAACAAAAAGAGTATTTTTAGGAAAAGTCCTGTTTTTGTGTTTGCATAGGACAACTTAAAATAGATAAGATGGTTAAATACCAAAATTGGTCTTCGAGTTCTTGTAACCACATGACATTTCACAAAGAAACTTTAACATCACTTGAAATACACCTTCCTAGACACTTTAACATGGTTGTTATTTTAAATATGAGTATATTATAGTTCATGAGCTACATTTCTGTCTAATTGTGGATTATGTTTGGTTTAAAGCGAACCCCGTACTACTCTTCCCTTAGAATGCTGTTATTATATTTTATTTTCTCAAAAATGGCTGTGTTCCATTTCTATACAAAATATACGCCTCCGGTTTTCCAAAGAGTGATAATCCAATTATATCACAGTATGCAGATAATATATATGCCTGTTCTTGTAAAGGTGACAGTAACACAACAATTAAGTCTCCAAGAATACGTATTCAAAGTATATAAATGGTGCAAAAGGTGGAGATTGAAGATGAATAAAAAAAAGTCCAATTTAGTTATTTTTGCCTACAAAACAAAAATTAGTAAACACACAATCAAGTAAGTAATGAAAACGTTCCTCAAGTTGTGTGTTCAAATATTTAATACTAACAAAAATTAGATACAATATTGAAACTTCATCAATTCAAATACCTCATCAAAGACAAGTTCATTTCTACCACTGACCCTCAATCTAATCAAACCTATCTACATGTATGTGGAGTTCAGATTCAAGTTCACAACTCAAAAGAATACGATCTTTTCAAAATCGGGTACTTGGGATCATACCGGATGATCTTTGGTACACCCGTAATTCTGCACTTTATATCTACAGATCTTCGCACTCTTACAGTTGAATCTACATTCCACTCCCCTCATACCCAAAATCATACTATAAAAACTATGATAGGGTCATAGACCTTGTTAAACCACACAATTTATTTATGTCAATTTTTAAGGCGATATTATTTTTTATTAGTTAGAATTTTCAAATATACTTTCCTTATCAGAAAGTTTTTCTCGTGGCAGTGTAAGCAAAATGGAATGCCCAAGTCATAAATAACCATCCACTGATTAAAACCGGACTATCGCTTTAGTAACCTTCTTATGCATACAACAAATGTGGAAATATTTGAACAGTTTATCTCGATTTTAACTGCAGAGAATAATAAAATTACAACTAAGCTTTAACCATAGTTAGCGGAAGAGCAGAGAGATTCATGTAATGTAATGTGAATGTAATACATTATTTGAAATATTTTTCCCACCACCTATTTATCTACGCATAGTAGGAATTGATTTTTTTGGAGAATGTCTACTTTTTGGTAAAATCTCTTTATCGAACTTACTTTTTCACTTAGAAATTTGACATCGAGATTTCCTAAAGACTCGTTCTAGACCCAATAATACATTTTATAAATTTGGTATGCACATGTTTCTTCTGCTAATAATAAATTCATCTACAGATGTTAGGAGTATGAATGTGCAAATTTCGCGTGATGCTGGATTGAAGTATGACGATTAAAAATGTCCAGTAACACGTTGATCTATTGTGAAAGATAAAGGAGATAAATATTATTGAATACATTATTTGCACAGTGTGGTAAGAGAGTAGGACTGAATACAGCAACTGGCGTTAGACCGTTTGTCTACCACCTAGGCGGTTCGAATTTTATCCCAGGGACCAGCATATGCCATTCGTGGTGGATTAAGTGGCGTTTGGGCGGGTTTTCTCCAGGTTCTCCGGTTTCCCCTGCACTCATTGCACCAATTGCTCCATTATCACCTTTCCAATCATCCACTTCGCCTGCATTTCATATCATCCACTTCCTCACTATCATACCTGGTGCTCGGCTGACCACCTGCTTCCAGGTCTTCACTTGTCCGGTCCATAGGTTCATCTACTCCCCGACAGGCGTCTCACCCTAGGCTCTGGCTTGTAAGTCTTACATAAGGAGAGGGTACTCAGGTAAAGAAGAAACTATCTTACCTTATATCAAGTCTCACTTTCATAACTTTGTAAAACTATAACTTTGTTTCTAAATATCCTATTAATTGTTTCACATACTCTTTGAAATTTGTATATTTAATATCATCTTGTAGCTAAATTACCATTTTAGCAATAAATGGGAAATACTGCAATAACGCAGCTTTGATCAATTTTATATTTACTTTCTCTACTATGCATACTAAGTATGGGAAGTATTCTATTCGGCCCAAAATTCCGATGTCGAGATTTCACCTGAGATAAACGTTTTGAGACCCCCTGAATCCGAAAAAAGCAGTTATAGAAAAAGATCCGCGCGCACGTTTGTCTGTCTGTCTTTGAACACCCTAACTCAAAAATCAAAAGTTGGTTAAAAACCAAAGTTCGTATTTAAGTCTAATACCATTTAAGGATGTAGCCCGAAGATTTTGAAGAAAATTCCTCAAATCTTCCCTTATATGGAACATTTTTCGAAAGCTTTGATTTGCTCGAAGACGACCTGAACGATTTTGATTAAAATGCCACAAGTTTAAGATGCTTTTATGGCAAATGAAATGTGTATTTTGAATATTCTGGCTATGGCCCATGTAGTTCTGTTTACTCCTGACGACTTGCATAACTATACCTTGCTCCACTCTTAGATGACAGTATGGAGTTAAATGGGATATATCTGTCTCTATCTAGCGCATACAAGTTGCCATTAGCCTCGTCCTTTTCTACCCTCACGCTGTTGCCAGATTCCTAATAGCATGGTATAAATATTCAGTTGTTATAAATTTCAGGTTTGAACACATTATCCTACGCAGAATTTTTTTCTCTATTAGTTTATATCCTTTTTAGAGTCATTATACATTTCTATAGGCCCATATTTCTTCAAAAAACATTTTTTTCAATAGAAGTCCGATATGTGCTGTTTCTATACTCATCACGCACCAACAAATTAACTGCTAGAATGCGTCTATATTTTGTTCTTAGGTAGAGTAAACTATAGTGCTACTACCTGCCCACTTTGAATTCTCTATGTTTACTTAGTTAAGTGTTACAATTTTTTAAATTAAATGTTTTCGGAAAATTTTATACCTGTGCACTGCAAAAGTTACGCAGTGTGAAACTTTTTTGTTATTGAGTTTACATCAGGGAACCAGCGAGAACAAATGTTGACGAGGGTTGGAGAAAGTTTTCAAAATAAACCAAAAGGCTGTAACTTCTTTCTTTCATCGAGAAGGACAAACAAAAGGTATTCATCTATTCAGCGTATTCTCGCGCCAGGCCTCACACAGAAGATAGTATAAGGAGCAGCACTATAAAGCATTAGTTCGAAAGAAGTCGGTGTGTAACTGTGTGGAATCTATGAGGTGTTATTGCGTTATTTGTTTAATATTTTCGTAAATATTTGTAGTTATGGAAGGGGAAGCTAGGAAGAGACGATATATTGGTAAATTAAGAAGTAAGGAACGCCAAATAATTATGAATGTGTTAGATTATTTTTGAAGTAAAATGCGTGTAAGTAAGGCAGTAAAAGAAACAGCTAAGGCTATTGAGTGTTCAGAAGCAGTAGTGTATAGGATTAAAAAGGAAGTAATGAAAGGACCTCTAAGAACGCCATCGAAAAAGAAAGCAAAAAGGGCGGGAAAAAATAAGTATATAGTGGATAGTGCAATGTGGAGTGCTACGAATTGTTCATTCAAATATTCAACACACGCTGAATATAATTTTGTCACGGTTCAACAGTGATGAGACCCTACCAAATTTCTCAAGGTCCACTCTTAGTCGGTTCTTACATGATTTGGGGTCCGAATATGAAAGAAGAGGTAACAAGTGCATATTAATAGAAAGAGACGATATCGATATCATCAGATGGCGACATAAATATCTAAAAGACATAAAAAGGTTTAGGGACCTGGTGAAATCAATTGTTTATACAGACGAGTAATTTGTAAAGTTAGGTCATACAGTAACAAAGGCATGGAGGGATACCAAAGTTAAGAGTGTCCGTCAAGCAGCAATTGAAGGACTAAGTACAGGACTCGGCCACCTCGGGGTCGCGCGCGAAGAAAGATTCGCAACTAGTACATGTTGCAACACTGCGCTCCATTTAACGTGTACTGTCTTCTAAGGGTGAAACGCGCTTTAGTAAACCGTAAGAGAGAGCAAATCAGATTTTTTTATACAACCATGCGCTATAGAGGAAAATAGTACAGATAGTGTTTCAGCTTAACGTCAGAAGTCGCCCTTTAAGTCTATGCACTCCAACATCCTGTATATTTATTTGAATTGATATATGGCAAACATTGCATGTGGATGGAAGAATTACTTCTTATATTACTATAATATATATTATAATGGATATGTATGAGATTGTCATTGCTAGATCACATCCGATTTTTATAGTGCGAATAGCGTTGCCTTTGAGTGAAATGTAAAAGAATTACAAAACTTTTGATGGATAACGTACAAATTACATTAACAAGAAATATCTCGAGATATTTCAAATATTGCCATCTTTTGAGGAATTCGCAATTGGAATTGGAATTCTCCGATTTTCGCATGGTTTTAATAAAAAACTGTTAATATTTTCCAGCATCCGTAGATACGTGTAAGGTTATTCAAAAGAATATTTGAGGGTAAAGCCTTAAGTTGCAGTGCAATAAAACAGTTGAATACAGGAGCAAGCTAATAACATTGGTATGGTATAGCGTGTGTGTGTGTGTGTGCAGAAACTCATCTCGGCTGATACTACCTAGCTATCAAGTTACAGATCGGATTGCTCGATGCCATTGGTAGCCCTGCTCTACCAGACCATGCCACGATTCAATTTGAGAGTTAATTAAGGTAGTACGTACGGTTTTAGCAACAGAGGAGCATCGCTGATTGCATGTTGTTAAAGGATTGACGAGGTCATGTTGGACTGTCGACCAAGAGCGATACAAGCAACACAGCACTGTGCTACCAACTAATGAAAGTGTAAATTCCCTACTTTACTCTCCTCCCCTCTCCTCTCCTCTCTTCTCTCCCTACTGATTCCGCTCTTCCTTTCTCTTCTCTTTCTACTGCATTCCTTCCACTTATGTTCCTGTTTCTTTCTTTAGTATTTCTTCCTTTTTCCCTTGCCTTCTCTCTTTTCTTTCTACTGCATTCTTCGTTTCTCACTTCCCTTCTCTCCTTTTTCCTTCTATGCACTTTCTTTTTCTCTTCTCTTTCTGCTGCATTTCTTGCTTTCTCTTATGTTCTCTTCGGTATTTTCCTCCTGCCTTCTCTTCTCCTTCTATTACAGCACTTCCTTTCACTCTTCCTTTCACTCTTCCATTCTCTTTTTTCTTTCTGTTGCATTCCTTCCGTATTATCTTGCTTTCTCTCTTCTCGTTCTAGTCATTCCTTCCTTTTTATCTTCGCTTCTCTCTCTTTCTTCTTGTTCTCCTGTATTCCTTTCTCTTCTCTTCTCCTCTTTCCTCCTCTTTTCTCTTCTCTATCCACTGTATTCCTGCATTTTTATCTTTGCTTCTCTCTTCTTGTTGTACTATATTCCTTCGCTTTTCTCTTTTCCTCTCTCCTATTTCCTTTCCTCTTCTCTTCCCTCTCTACTGTATTTCTTCTTTTTCATCTTTCCTTCTCTCTTCTTGTTCTACTGCATTCCTTCCCTTTTCTCTTTCTCTTCTCTTCTCTTTCCACTACAATCCTTCTTTTTTATATTTCCTTCACTCTATTTTTGTTCTGTGTTACTTCCTTTTTCTCTTTCCTTCTCACCATTCTCATCCTACTGCTTCTTACTTTTTATCTTCCCTCCTCTCTCTTCTCGTTCTTCTCTATTCCTTCCTTTTCTCATCCCTTTTCTCTTCCCTTTTCTCTTCTCCTCCTACTGTATTGCTTCTTCTTTCCTTCCCATATATTCTCTTCTTTTCTCTTACCTTGTCATCTATTTTCCTTCTACTGCATTCCTTCTTTTTTCTCTTGCTTTCTTTTCTCCTCTCATCTCTTCTCTTTTATTCTCTCCTCTTCTTTCATTCTTCCTTATTAACAAAGAGTTAAGAAGAAGGCTAACCTTTCCCAAATTTCGCTCAAATCCCCAGCTTATACAATGCTCATTAAAAATTGCAACTACTTTTACATGAATTGCTGCAAGTATGGAGTTAAAATTTTCACATATGGTTTCGTTGAAAGTCTGTTGAAACTTTTAAAATTGAATGGAATGGAGTGGTTTATACGGGAATCAACCGTGAACTCAAATATTACATATTTATAAAAGCTTACAGTTTGTAGAAATCGAGTTTGATTAAAATCGGTGCTAAATAAAGCTAATTAATACGAAAACTGTGGAAATGTACAGTTTTAGAATGGGATTTACGAAAATACCTATGCTATAGGCACATGGAGTTTCACTACTGTCGTTCCACAATTCCATCCATAAAACATTACTGATAAGTTAGGCGTGTATTTATCTTATAGTGTGGATTTTCCAACCTTCGACTTTTGCACCCACACAGTGTGTTCTAACGAATATCTGGTATGTTCTTAGTAAAGAAACAAGTAACAGTTGCAGACACAGTTTGTCAGTTTGCAATTGTCTGACTAAAAGTCTCTTAAAAGCCTACAACCAGCAATGATTATGCCCGAAACCATGGAAAGCTGGGACGGACAGGAGCTTCTGAAGATTATATTTACGTAATTTATTGCACATTCTACCAGTTACTTAAATGTCTTTTTTCTTGCATCCAGAAGGCTGTTTACTAAGAAACCATAAAAGTATTTAATGCTCTTCCTAATGATCTTAGGGGAAGAGTTGACAATGTTAAAATTCCTGCTAATAGTAATTGTGCTCAGAATCATTTTATTCTGAATTACGAATTATCTTGTTAATATTTATCTAGCTTTATAATTATCTTATAGCCGCTTTAGTCACAAATCACTGTCAATTACATGTGATACCTGCTTGAAAGCTACTTAAATTCAGTTGAGGAAGTGGGTGAAGAAAATTTATAAAATGTAACTTTTTGAGTAAAACCTTACGTAATCTGAATTGTCAAAGACCTGAACAGGTCAGGTTCAGCAGTGTTGTATCAGTTAGTCGTCCAGGTTCATAGTTTAACAATCAACTATGCATTTTAAAGCGAATGGCACTTTTAACAAAGCCATCCATTTGCCCTAAAACACTAAATGGCTGTTCTCTATTTGTTTTTTACTTTCTCTGCTGGTAAGTAGGGGAAGTATTGTATTCCAGCCAACAATTCGATGTCGAGATTTCACCGGAAATACATGTTTTGAGACCCCCTGAATCCAAAAAAGGCATTTTTGGAAAAAGGTCCGTGTGTGTGTCTGTGTGTCTGTGTGTCTGTCAGTCTGTGAGTCTGTGGACAGTATAACTCAAAAACGCAAAGTCGGTTAAACACCAAAGTTGCTATTTAAGTTTAATGTCGTTCAAGGATGTGACACGAAGATTTTGAAGAAAATAGCCCTATCCTAAACTATCCTTTACTAGGAAAATTTTTCGAAAATTTTGATTTTCTTGAAAATGGCTCTAACGATTTTTATTAAAATGTCATATGTTTGAGATATTTTGATGAAAAATGAAATGTATATCTTGAATTTTCTGGCTATAGCTCCTGTAGTCGTATTTACTCTGGACGACTTTTGCATAACTGGTAAACCTTTAGAGATAGACCAAATTATACTATACAAAAAATGTAGATCTTGCTAAAATACACAATTTATTTCTCAATAAATTTTCTTATAGGGTGAACCATTTTGGAGATATTCCTTGTTATGTGTGTGAGTTTCGGAAAACTTACAACTTTCGTGAAATGGGTCATCGTTATTTATTTTTTATGTTACGTGTGCAAAGAGAACGGAATCTCAAAGCTTTAAAAGATTTGACTATCGCACAAAGTCTACTGTATTCTAACATTCCCCTTGCACCTACAAGGAAATAAGCAATAAGATAATTTGTACAAATGTGTATTTTAACTAACACGAAGAAGATAGAGGAATAAGAGTTTGTAAGAATAGTTAGTACAAGAGTAGAGAAAGTCATGTGAGTGCAACACATCAGATTTTTTGGTTTTGTTACAGCTCTCGTTTGTCTCACTTCCTTTCTCGCATTTGAAACACAGTTTACCCCTGTTATTTCTGACGTCAATTTGGTTACATCTTTCACAGCCAGAATGTCAACGTAAAATTGCATTTTGTTAACTTTTTAGAGCGTTATATTTGTCACAGTGAGGATCTTAACACTCCGCCATAATGATAGCACATGCGCACACGAATAATTGAGAGTATGGGCTGCAACAAACAACGCAAAGGCAGTAATACGGATTACCACGTGACAATAAATAGAAGTAAAATATTTAAGTTCACTCTGAAGGTTGAATTATTCTTTTTTTTTTTTTTTTTTTTATCTGAATGCATCAAGTAAGCGATAATGCACGCAAGATATTGACGAACTATTTTCATTAGCAGCAAGAGCTGTGGTGCGGTGTAGTGTTGACGTTCGGACCCATTCTAAGGTCGGATTGGGTGTAGGTATGTGTGATTGGGAAGCAGTTTACAGGAAGATGGACAGCCCTGATGTAATATACACATTCCTCAGGACAGTCTTCTACACCGGCGGCTACAGTCAGGTAACAGCTTCATAGCGAGGTAAACCCGCCGCATGGCAACCCTTCATTACGATGAAAAATGTTTGTGAAAACCAACCTCCATCATTTTTCTGCTCATCTAGAACCAAGGCAGGTGACGCATCGTGAATCCGGTCCACTGGCATTCCCCACGACTCACGCTTTTATTGAAAACTTTCACATCAACAACAAGCTTGAATCAACCTGATGTGTAGCATTTCTACTCACTCTTCTATTACACTTGTTCTTCTTCCTTTATGCATTAGACATTTCAGTCTGTAGCAATTTGTCCACTTTCCATTGGTCGTCCAAGATTTATTTTTTCTATTGGTCTATTATTTTACAATGGAGTAATATTCTCTTTGTAGTTCTTCTTTGAATACCTATGACGTCTCCATTTAGTTTTATATTCCTTAATTTTTTCACTCAGATTATGTATGCAAAATTCATTTTTTTAATCTTCAGCTCTTTTATGGTCTGTCCTCTAATATCCAACCACTTGAAAATTTCCTTCAAGTCACCTTTTGTTTTTCTCTCTCGTAATCCATGCATTGACATTGATATTTCTTTATAAAATGTCAATATTATGTGCTTTTTCTTGCTTTGTTTTATAGTATGAAGCGTTACTTTTAAATTCACCAAAATATACTTGATGTATTCCAAATTTAAAACATTTCTTGAAACAATTGAAGGGTGAGACATGGTTAGGTTCCCGACTCCCCTCCTGGCTGGTGAATGCAGTCTTGCCAACCTTTCGCTACTTTTCCCTCAAATCACGAGGCTAAGGGCACTCCGGAGCTGGAGAAACTCCCCATGCCGATCCCGGGGATCAAACCAAGGCCTCCCTCTTGGTAAAGCAGCTGCTTCTACCACGTTAAGAGGAAGAGCAATAAATGGGTTTAAAGTACTATAAATTTTAACATTATAACTTTACAGAAAGTTTCCACATTTATATTATTTAAATTTTTCCAAAACATGCACTTTTGTGTCTTGATATTTCCCCCCATTATGATGCAGTCTGGTTATATTTGGTAATATTCCATCCGTTAGATTGCATTAGTACTGCCAACTGTTCGTAACATATAACCATAGTAAAGCTACGGCCATAGCTGGTGTTATTACGTCTGTTATGTTGCCACAGAAGCACTTGTTTATGTACGCTTTGCAGACGATAGACTTTAAAACAAGATTCCGTTTACACGCCGTATTAATTAATTAATCTGTGGACGTACGACTTATGTTTGCGTGAATTTGTTTTGAATTCTTTTAGAGCAGTATATGCAGTTACAGTTACTGTTATTATTTCTGTGCTACACGGTAGAGCATTAAATATGTGTATATTATGATATTTACCACTCGGGAAGTGATTTTATCATCGTGTAATATTTGAGGTTAGAAATACCTTTATTATGCACGTTGGCAGGACTCTTTTGCCAACCTTCGTCTGCTGTTTAGTGTAATGTTAACCACGTTGAACTCTTGGGAACTGCCGGTAAACTGTGTCCACTATATCAATAGCAAAGCGGAACGATATCGTGGTTCTGAAACATTAACAAACTATTCTTTTTCTTCCTTCAAGCGATATGATAACATACTTACAAGCTATTAAGTTTACACGCCTGTACTAGCATTTGTAACAAAGCAGTTGTTATCACCTTTCTTCTTGTCAATGAAGCAGTTAGGGCTTTCATTTCTGTCTAGACAAATTTACAACTCAAGGCAAGGTAAGAAAGTGAAATCAGTCATCGGTTGACGAACTGGTTTTGTTAATAAATCCTGGGCAACAAGGAAGCCGAAAGCAAATTATCTAATTGCAAGACAATAATCATATTCTTTAGTTTTTAAATTAATTTTGAATTTTCGCCTCTTAGTGCGGAAAAAAAAAAGACAAAGAAAAGTAGTTGTCGATTCTAAGTAGAAAGAAAATTCTCCTAAAGGTGGATGTGTATATGTGCAATGTGTGTGAGATAGAAACACACACACACACACACACACACACACACACACACACACACACACACACACACACAGAGAGAGAGAGAGAGAGAGAAAGAGAGGCAGAAACAAAACTCTTATGGACGCTATGGTTCTCAGCATCCCTTCTATATTGGGCGTGAAGACCAACTAATTTTGCTCAAAAGTCTCTTTATCAGGCTTGAGGTTCTACGATGCGGGACCACCGACTTTACTTCCTTTCCAAAGGGAGCCTTGCTAAGGACTAAGGTTGCACAACGGTTGCCAACCTATTAGTACCCTTAACTCAAATTCGAGTTGCATGTTATGACATCTGACCCCTTCTAGGGTGACCTCTGAGCCCTCTGGGAGGGAGGGATGAGGGGAAAGAACCGAAGGGCGACCAGATTCGGATGACGAGAAAAGTTTGTTCTCCAAAACTCGCACAAATAACAAGGAATATCTCCGAAATGGTTCACTCTACAAAACATTTATTTGGACATAAATTGTATGTTTTAGGAAGATCTACATTTTTTGTATATTAAGATTTGCTATATCTCTTACAGTTTACCAGTTATGCAAGTCATCCAGAGTAAACAGGACTATGGCCAGAAAGTAAATATATGGCATTTTAATCAAAATCGTTAGAGCTATTTTCGAGAAAATCAAAATTTTCGAAAAGTTTTCCATGGAAAGGGTAGTTTAGGGGGAGGAATTTTCTTCAAACTCTTTGTGTAGCATCCTTATGAGACATTAAACTTAAATACCAAGTTTGGTTTTTAACCGACTTTTCGTTTCTGATTTATGCTGTCCACAAACTGACTGACAGGTCTTTTTCTAAAAATACTATTTTTTTATATTAGGACGCCTCAAAACATGCATTTCCGGTGAAATCTTGACACCGAATTTTTGCGTGGAATGCAATGCTTTCTCTACTTACTATAGGTAGCAGAGAAAGTAAAAACCTGATCCAAAGTGTAGAAGTGCATTGAACCCTAGGAAACCCAGAAAGTGACGTGGGTAAAAACTTAAAAACAAAGATATGACTGATATGACTAAAATAGCATACAAGCGAAACAACAGCCAAGTAACATTCGTTATTCAAGTTTTTACTGAAGAGAAAATGCGGCCTTTGACATCAAAGCACCCAAGGCCCCCCCCCCCCAACTTTTAGTGCTGTTATCTGTGGATTTGGGTCTCTATTAACAAGTGTGGCAACACGCCCTATTGTTTCTTCACATGCGAAAATGACGTCAAACTAACGAGTTTGCATTAGAAATTGCATATAAAAGTGGAAGCCACCTAGTAATTAAGATAAAGAAATTGGCTAAATTAGCGAAGCAATATGATTATCTGCAATGGCGATGGGAAACTTAAAAACTAGAGCGTAAAAATTTTAACAATTGTATTATCATTTAGTTGACAAAACCAAGGGCGCGATAGCCATGCGTTCGGTCACCTTGTGGAAATAGAAAAAACAGGTTAATTGTCTGGCGCTGCATATAATTGCGTATCTTCTTCCATGTTGCAAAGTTGAAAATCTGACCATAAAAGTCACATACTGCATACACCAATAGCAAATCTTCCATATACCTACATACCCATAATTATATCTACAAGACGTTAAGTACGATGCGTATCTGTAGTTGGGTGTCACTTTCACTTGACTTTCTCTTCTCACTTTTCTACAAATTTAATATCACTTGCCAATCGAGATCTTTCATCAAACGTTTAAAACGTTTGCTGTAGTCAAAACAAGAATTTTAAATATGGATGTCCGATGTGTATTATGTATTCTCTTTGCACATTCATTGCACTCATATGACATTCTCTGCTCTTGAGTAAACTATTCTCACAAAAGCATACTACTTTATTTACTTCATATTAGTCAAGATAAACATTTACAAGAAATGATCTTAGTGCTAAACGTCTTGTAAGTACAAGGGGAATATGACAATAAAGATAAACTTTAAAGATCTGGTCGCTATGGAATGGTTTTGAAATTCCGTTCTGTTTGTACGGCCTTGGCATTAAAAACGAATAACGCATTCCTATTTGAGAAAAATATAAGTACTGGAAAATTCAAACAAATAAAAAGGAATATCTCTGAAATGGTTCACTCCATCGAAAAAAAAAATGTATTTTCACGGTAATGTACGAGGCTCGCATTTGGGTTCGATTCCTGAATGACCCAGATTTTTTCGGTGGTTTTTCTGGGTCACCAGGAAGGACTCTACCAGTTATGGAACTGAAGACATTCTCAGAAAAGTAAAGAATTACAATTCATTTGGTGTAAAAATATTTTAAACATATAGTATTTAAAACAAAATCGTTAGAGCCATTTATGGGAAGAGAAACTTTTCGATACTTTTCACAGTATGTACCTATACGTAAATAATTCAGTTTTACGTTTTTCCTGCAGTAAAAACTGCATGAATTTCCCTTATGAATAAATCTTATAAAAGCCAATTTTGAAATACAATTTTCATGTAAAGAATAGTTTGGACTGGAGAAGTTTTCTTTGAAATCGTCAATCATAATTCTTAAAATGAACTAAAATACGATTTCGTTTCAATTAGACTTAAGACTTTTGTGGTCTTCAAAATGTGTGTTTTAGCTGCAATCCAGGTATAGAACTTTTAGATGAGTGGTAAAAGATAAGTAATAATTTAAGTGTTGGAGCATATGAAACATATATAGAACTAATAGTTCTAAGAGCCGCTAGCTACTAATGTTAATTTTTAACGTGTTGTCTACAATATTTAATCTACATTAAGAATCTCTTAGCATATGTTGTATATTTAGTACATTTATTGTTGAAAAATGATAGGTTTAGAGAAAGAGTATAGAGGAAAGAGTTTTTGAAATAACCCTAGAACCAACTGTGACATTTCTCCTATTATGGCATTGTCTGGTTATGCTTTGTGATATTCCATCTATTATGTTGCATTAGCACCGTCAACTGTTCATAAAATATAACCATGGTAAAGCTATGACCATAGTTGGTGTTATGTTGCCACAAAAGCGAATAGTTTATGCAGGAAGGGAACCGATAGATTTCAAAAGAATATTCTGCTTATAAGCCGTATTAATCCGTGGATGCCGTTGTATTGCTCGTGTGCGTGTGTGTTATTTTGTCTTGAATTGTTTTACAGCTATGATTACTGTTGTGTTTGCATTCGCAACACAGTAGTACATTAAATATATATTACAATATTTAGCGTTCAGAAGTGATTTCATCTAAAAGTGTTATTGCAGAACGAGATTTTCCATCATGTATTATGTGGTAACGACGTTAAACCATTATTATCGTTTGAAAGCATGTTATTTAGGCCTGTGATATTCTAGTTTAGAAATAATGCTTTTGATTGATAAAATTGGTTAGTGATTTCAGTATACATGTTTGTGCATTACGCCATCTTACAGTTTAATTTACAACTTTATTAACATACGCCTTGAAATTTTGTTTTGTTTTCCTGGGGTTTTCTCATAGGCTTATTAGTGGTTTCCATTGTAGGTTGGCAGTGCTACTTCTTGGTGTTATTCTGCAAATTTGGATGCTAGTTTCATATGTGAATTTAAAGTAAAAATAAGTGAGAGAGAATGTGTCCTCAAGAAGTATTACAAATTGTAATGGTTGTAATATTACAATAACTATCAATAAGGGGAGAAATATTTGGTTTTAATACATATTATCAAAACGAATAAGATATATATGATCACCATTAAAGTGTATTTTACATTTTGTTGAAGCTGCATTTTGTTTTGTTGCCTTATAACTGAGAGCTAAATTATTATAGTAGTAGATAAAATAAAATGATCACAATTATGAGCGATTTCAAAATGGATCGATATTCCACTTTCGAAGTAAAGGATAATAATTATGGTATTTAGATTCAAGTATAGGTGTTCTTTCATTGTTATTTTCTGCTCGTTTCTAAGGTCGTATTTAACATGGAGTTCTGTTACGTGTTGCATGATTGTGCATGTGCTTCACAAAGTCTCGAAGTGTTTTCAGGTTATTGAATGTTAAATCCCCTACCCAGTAGCAGAGTAACTCACTGTTTAGAATAGGTATATCCAGGTTTTACTGTTTGTGGCCGGTCGGTCGGTCGGTGCGCCAGAAGCTGATGATCGTCTTTTGTTCTGGGTGGAGCGGACGAAGGAAAATAACAGATAATGACGGGGCAGGGGGAGACCTTACTGGGCCCCGAGGGGAGCACGCATGCCTCCCCATACAAAAACAAAACATGTAACTGTTTACCCTAGGAAGATAGCGCATCTTTCACTTTTGTGTTACCGCAGAAAGTGCAATGTTTGCTTTATCTCTGGAAATTATTTTATAACACTTGCCTCTTTTTACCCTATGTAGGAAAATCTCTACCCGGATTCTCTCTTTCGTAATATGAAAAAGATTTACAGTCCTTTGCGTGAGACATGTTTAAGGAGAGATTGGATTCAATAAGATCAAAACATCGATTACATACTTTGCTCTATATGTGCATAAATAAAATTATATCATTTTCTTTAAATTTTGCACTCTATGCTGAAGAAGTATGTGATACCCTAAGGCAATTTAAACATCTGTAGGGGAGAATGGGGGAATGGCGGTAGGTTAAGCAGTAATGCTCATATCGCTGTTTAAAATTACCCCATACAAAGCTTCACACTCTCAAACCCAAACCATGTGTGTGTACTTCAATATGTTAACTTGTAAAACAATTCTGAAAACAACTTAACGTAAAAATATATAACAATCAGACTAGCTACATTACCGGCGCTCCCCGATCCATGGGGTAATGCCGGTATCCTTGGTTCCATGTATTTTAAATGGGTAAAACACATTTTAATTGTTTTTTTGAGAAACGTAAAATTACTGACATTTTTGAAGGAGGTTAGAGTCTATAATTCTTTTTCGTACACAAATGTTGCAAAACAAGTTTTATTTTTAAAAATTAGTTAAAACAATAGACAATTGAAAATTATTTTAATCTTGAGAAATTATGAATATTTCTAAGTCTTATCAGTCCTACTGGTTGATTGACATTAATACAACTTATTCATTTAATAAACATATAATAAAGCATAGACACATCCTTAAAAAGTATCAAAAAGCAATAAAAGCCATTTAATAAGGCACCTACACTGAAAACCTTCAGCAGATTCAGCAGCACTACACAGAGAATGAATCCATGTTCCGCAGCTGGTACATCGAAACCATTCCTCCCCATGCTGACCAAATTCTCCGCAGATGAAACAAATGTTTTCATTTTCCATACCTGGCAAATCGGCCATCTCATCATCACAAAAGCGATTTTCATCAATAGAATCTTCATCAGAGTCAGAAGACATTTCTTTTTTGAGTCCACGTGCGGACATTGCTTTCTTCTTTTTAACACCCCCTTTCTTCATCCTTTTTAGGCCACATTTAGGTGTGTCTTTGAATAGCTGCTTTACACTTGTTTTCAGTAATGAATTTTCTTTTCTGAGGTCCCTTACTAACTTCTTTTCGGCAGCCAGCTGAAGTTCAGCTTTTCTAGGTGTGGAGGTTAGAATTTCTGACTTTTGCTACTCTCTTTGTTTTCTAGGCTTTGTCTTTGTGCCGCTGATATAAAGAAGCGGTATCAGGTCTTCAAAAGTCACTGAGTTATTGGGATCTTGAGGTTCTTTTGATCCTCCACCTTCTTGGTTTGGTTCTTATTGGACTTCGTAGTTGGCGAATCCGAGGGTTCAACCCCCATGTCATCATTCTCAATGACTGGAATAGAAAATTAAAATAAGCCGTGTTTTTAATTCCACTAAAAGTAAGCATTTAAGTACATGTGGGGGAGCACCGGTAGCCTACTGCCATTACCCCATTGTTACCTACCGGGGCTACCCGTTTTGCGTGGTTCGAAAAAATCGTCCTTAAAGGTTAGGAATCATTATACAAAATACTTGTGTCATACAGTAAATTAAACCTTATAAAACACACTATTCAGGGAATATGATGTAATGAAAAACATGCGAAAGTAAAGAGTACTTACAGTGGCTAGAAAACCGATGAAAATTATAGCAGAAGCACATTAAAACATTCCCCAAGCACAACTGCAAATCAGAATATTCGGTAATGGCGTCGCTTGAGAACTTAGTTTACCATACCAATGCAAAGAGTGCAGCACCACCTAGACCTCCTCCAGATGGAAATAAAAGCTGAAAATCAACCTACCGGGGCTACCTTCCTACCGGTGCTACCCCGCGCTCCCCTAAGCTGTTTTTAAGACTATGTTAAACGACAATTTTTCCATACATATCCCTAACACGTATGTATTAGAAAATTTGATACCAAGATTTCACCGCAAATAAGTTTTGAGGTCCCTTAATCAAAGAAAACAATTATAAATTAATAATTACGCATGCGCGCGCGGGTGTGTATCTGTGAGCAGTATAACTCGTAAACAAAGATAGGATAAGCACTAAACTTGGTATTTAAGTTCAATAAATTCCAACGATGCGACACAAACATTTTTAAGAAACTCCCTCTCTCCCAACTACTATTTACAAGCAACGTCTTTTAGGAATTTTTGTTTTTTTTCAAAAATGACTCAAATGATTTTGATTAAAATACTATATATTAAAGAAATTTATATAATATATTGAATTTTCTAGGCTGGCTTGTGAGGTACTGTTCATTCGGAAGGAATGTTATATAATTGTGAGCTACACGTGGTCATCTCCTTAGTGCGGAGGATCCAGGTTCAATTCCCGCTAATGCCGTGGGGAGTTTCTCCCGCTGGGAGACCTGGTCCTGTGTGCACTCTGCCTCTTTAGGTCCCTGAGGGGCCAGTTGAGGAGCTACTTGATTGAAAAATAGCGACTTCTGGTTGCGAAGACTGCATATCTGGCCAAGAGGGATCGGACCGCTGACCACGTCCCCTCTCCAGTACTACAGCCCACTCATGACGCCCGTTGTGAGCAGAGGTGGTAGACGCAGCGGCCGGGCGGTAGGCCTTGACCCAGAAAGGGCTATTACGCAGGGAAGAGGGGGTTGGAATTACACGTTAAGATGACATAGACCAAAACTCACTCATAACAACTATAGTTTCTTTTCAAATTACGTTTTTGTAGCCTAAAATATTTGTAGATATATTCCTCTCCGTTTTAAACAATTCAAGGGCGAAAATAAACGACGACATAATTCGTAAGAGATATTATGGCGATATTAGAGCATGTGTGTTCTGGCACTTTTCATACTTCTCATTTTATTACTCTTAAAATTATTTGCAATTGGACAATTTTCACTTCTTAACTATTACACAGTTGCTCTGTATGCATTTAGTAAAACCGCTAATGTCAATATTCTCCTGATATAATTGGCGAAGAAATAAATTTATCAATTAGTAAAAACTGTACGCCAAAGAAGTAGTTCAGCAAACACGATGATAATTCCCTTTCTTTGTATCAAAAGCAATTTCGCAACAATTACAGGTTTCTTTGCCGAAATTGTTACTCTACTAAATGTATGAGAATTTTGTAACTACCAGGTATGAAACTATTGACATTTTTTACCATTTCACACTTCCCACTTCCTTTAAATGTGACTACCTGCATTAATATATGGTCTACATGAGCGACAAAACGAAAGGAATACAGAAACATTTTCACTGAGTGGCCAGAAGACATTCTTCGTAACAAAATCAACATGGTCATATTAGTTTGGTGTCAAATGTCAGGCAGTTAAATATTAATCTTTGAACACAGGCCGATTTCAGGCTCAGAAGCGAAGCAAAAGGGCAGAGGAAAGCAAACTGCAGTTCTATAAGCAGGTAAGGATCGTGCCAGTATTTTCCTCTTTATCGGCACGATTCCATGCATTCGACTGCACCTCACAATCTAGAAGAATAACGCAAGTGGAGTTGAGGTTGTGAGGCTACGAACTAATATCTCAGGAGCATGCAATATCAAGAGAGATATTTTTAATTTGGGGTCCATCACAGTTATTATTATTCAGCAGCTAGTGCCGTGTTAATTGAAGCGGGGCAGAGCTGTTACCAGTCGCACTCGCTTGTTGTAATTGTCACGCTACTACACAGGGTGAATAATACCTTATTTAATTTAATGCACCGTGTTCGCGTGCTGAAAGCGTTTATAACTACCCCGTTACTGTGCTTTTATCTGCGAGCGATTCTCACCAGCCACAAAATATACGTACAAATGAAGAGATTTTTAAGAACCTTAAACTGTTTAAAACTATTAAAGAATTAATAACGCCGGGTTGTGCCACCTCTGCATAAAAACATTCTTTTATTCAGTTAACTCACCAGAAAGAGTGGGAACTTCACATTCAGATATTCAGCTGGTACTCTGTATGAGGAAAACAGTATTATCGTGTCTGTGTGTTCCTGCCTCGCAGGGTAAACATGCACACACTAGCTGGAGTTATTTTTAAATTCCAACCGAGCTAGATGGCTCAGTTGGTAACGGTTGCGGCCCGCATTCGACAGATCGAGGGTTCGATTCCCGTGCCCAACCTTCCTGACCCTTGGGTTTGTTCGCCAGACGAATGCTTGGAAGAATTCCCATATACTGCGTATTTCCCATCGCTCTATTTCGTTACATTAGTCATTTCATTTTATCCATTATCCCATTAGGTTTCTTCCAGGGTTGGAAACGTCGGCGAGTGTCGTGGCAGCAGCACGGCAGAGGGAACAACCCCCGGGATATGGGCACAAAACATCGCCTTTTGGTCCAAGTGCTAAGTCCCCCTCCGCAAGTTGTCATTGAGCCATTGTAATTCATAAATACTAACATTCTCTTCCTCTCTAGCGTTAGTCACCCTCTCTCCTATCTCTTGTTCCTCTTTCACTTATTTTCCCTGTCCTCTCCCCTTTCTCCTTTGTGCAACCATTATCACCATGTGCTCCAATTATATGTTGAAACACAGTAATCCTTTTCTTACTAGATGCTCCAAACAGTTGCTTGTTAGACTATTAACGAGCGTCATAGACCACTGAAGTCGTCTTGATGCAAAATTTTAAACAAAATTAATACAACTTTGTTCCAATTTAAAGCTTCAGGTTCGAAGCTTCCTTGGGACTGTAAGGTTACCATATTACTTACCAACTTTACAGAATAGTTCATTCCTTGTTGATAGAACAATAAATATATTTTTCGAACGTCGACGTACCCTCAATTGACCTCTGGTACCGCGACTCGCATTCTATCACCAACATTTGCCGAAGGATATAAGTTTTTTTAGTACAACACCATCTCCTTTGCTTCAATCTTTGGATTTTCTTTGGCAGAAGATTTCTATTTTAATGCGTGGTTATTCTCTTTGGACATTTGTCATTAGTATTTTCTTTTTTATTATATTTAATCTTTGGAAACTTCGGTTTACATAACCAGCAAGTTAAGCGAATGTTTTCGTATTTTTTTAAGTTTAATTCATTCACCAATTTCGTTTTAGAACCGCTAGAAAATAATCTAGCTTTAGAAATATCTGTCGGCATGAATTCTGCTACGTACGACTGTGTTTACAATTTCCCAAATAACTTCAGCTTTTGTGGCATCATTAGGAAGCGTGAAAAATATAAGTTCCTCTTTTATTTCACAACCAAGCATGGTACGGTCGTTGAATACCTTCACGATACACTCCATTCTGCATCATTTGAACCAATTGTTTTATTTATTTATTTATTTTTTTGTTTATTTTTTGAGATGCAACTTTTTTTTCCAGGATACAGAATATGTTACACACAACATAATACACTTCAACATAGTAGATCCTTCTTCTTCTTCTTCTTCTTCTTCTTCTTCTTCTTCTTCTTCTTCTTCTTCTCTTCTCTTCTCTTCTCTTCTCTTCTCTTCTAATCACAGCCCAAATAATTCATGTTTCCGATTTGCTTCGGGCTGCTATTTCCAATACAATAAGTAGATTCTTATGTAACATTTGTGTATTTATTTTGTGTCAGAGGCCACTCTATGTTTTTCCCTGTGGCCACTTTTTAAACGAACATGATGTAGTGCGAGGTGTGAAAATTACTAAAGTACATTCTTATAGTAAAAATGGTTTGAAGTTCTGAATTTAAAAATAATTTATAAATCTCTAAGATAAAATGTAAAACTTAAGTAATTTCATTATGAGTGGGTATTTATTTTCGTCGAATAATAATATTGCATTAAGAATTTCTCTTGGTAAAACATCTATATTCCAACCCATGGGCTGAAAATTCTATCCAGACCAAACAATTCATAGTATTTAGCTTAGAGATATGCTCTTAAATTTTTACAGATAATTTTGAGAGGAAGAACTACTGTAAACTGTCATCTAAGATCCATTTTTACCAAACTAGAAATTACTTTGCTACATTTCATTGAAGGAAAAGATATCTTCATCTATTCAGTAGTACAAAATAAAAAGTTAATTCTGTAGTTTTATTTTATATTCTTTTTTCATATAGACAATTATTTAATTGTTGTCAATGAAAAATTCCACGAATATTTATTATACTAAACGATACAACTGAAAATCACATGGAAATAATTCCCATATTTAATTGTTTTTTAAACTGCTTGTAAGGTAAGCTAAATCCAGCTCTGTTTTAGTTGAAAGCTTATTGTATTTCGCACATAACCTAAGAACGGGAGAATTTTTATGGGTTAATGTTTCCGGAGTCCACAATTGAAACAGCTGACAGTTGTACTGACATTACAATATATTGTGTCAAGCAGTTCTTCAGTGGATACCAGGTCATTCATGAGTTTATACAGAAATAATTGTTCAGCAATTACTCTAGGATCAGAAAGTGCGACTATTTTAAATTCATTAAGCAGTTGACTATACGGCAAATTCTGATTATAAATAAAACCACCTTGAGTCTTGTAATATATGTAAGTATCTGAGGAAATTTTTTTGGATATTCTCTAGTTGACTGTTGTGACATCTATAAATTGGTGAGGTAGGTATATTCCAAGACTTTTGTATAGAATTAGCATAATCTGGGCAAGTCCCTACAGATCCTGAATGCAAAACCCAGTTTCTTAAAGGAATCCTTGGTTATATCATCATGCAAACCATCAGATATTTAATTTTGCATATAATTAAAAGATGTAATGGTATTATCTTGTACTATTACTGCTGATCGATTTCTCTTCTCCAAATATAAGCAGATCATATTTCCTCAAATATAGGCAAGACCTCTTTCCTAACCTTAGTTGGTCAAATTATTTGACTATATACATTTATCTTCTTCTGTTTCTTGTTGTTGTTGTTCTACAATCCAGAGATTAGCCTGATAGCCTGTTCCGTCCTCACTCTTATCATTCGATCTCTTTCTCTTCTTCCTTGAAGTTAGTTACTTACACACAATCTATCCTCCATGTGTTTCTTACAATTATTCTTATTTTCCTCAATCTTCTCATTTAAATCAAATATTTTTAATTCTTCTTGTGCAACTTTGTAAAACTTTCCGTGTAAAACGCAAACAGACCGAATAATCATCTCGTATTTTCGATAAAAAACTGCCATTACCTATCGCTATAATCAGACGATTTTGTTGCCATTTATGCAGTAGCACCATATTAACATTGAATTTTGTAATAATCACGGGATTTAATTCTGAATATTCATATAATTTTATGGAATTGTTCACACCCAAATCGATAATATGTTATAATTAGGCGGATAAAGTCGGAACGTTCTACCAATCAGCGGGTTTAATGCTGACACCAGCAAAACAGAAATTGATAATGTTTCATTGGTCGGATAAGGTCCGAATTGAGAATTTTAAATTAAATTAATCAACATTATCCAAATGCTTGCACATCCAGTTACCGATCATTAACTGTTACATATACATAATGGACCTACATATAAACAATCCATGTGTACAGTCCTGGCGGGCGATAAATAAGGGATCTAAAGTGTTTCGAAGTTTTTTAGCGAAGGTAAATATGAACCTGAGGATTTAAAACTTTAGATATCGAAACTTCATAGCTTTCCGACCGTTTTATAACATTGTTTTAATTCTGCCGTTGGCCTCTTGTTTGCTATGTTCATGCATATTTGCTTTTTACTAGTATTACTTTCCCTAATACTGAGTAGGCCATGAGTCTAGATACAACCAAGGATACAGAAGATTCTGAGTTTTTAAAAAGTATAACAAAATAAGAGTACCATCAGGCTACACAAATATCTGCAGGTATTCATAGTCTACATATTTATTTAATTCAGCAATTAATCATCTGCTATTTCATGCTAAATGCTGTAAATCGCTACAGATTTCATTAACGATATGAGTACAGGTTAGAAGGTTGCATTGTTGAACATAACCCAATGCAGGAAAGGAAAATAAAAAATTCTAGATTATACTGATTTAAATCCGAGTAGAATGCAATGTCCGCACTGTGGTGGATATTTATAAGGAGAAAGGGGTGTGAAAATTCACATTAGTCGCTCGCATTCGCAAATACACCGTACACAACTCTTAACCAAACATTCTGGTTCTGAATCAGTAGCATCTGAAACGGGCACTGTTTCTAATGAACATCATGATGGCAGTGAAGAGGTTAATTTTAAATCACAATTACGTGAATGGAGGAAAAAAGCTCCATTCACCTCCTTCCTGACCCGAAACACCCTGCTACAAAGTACTATATATCTAGAAGGAAACAACGCCTTGCAGATCATGGTAAAACGTACAGTAAGACATCAAATCCCCAACGTGCAACAGCAAGAGCTCGTAACCAGAGAAAATACAAATACGACTATAAACTTACACAATTTCACTTTTATAATTAGTAAAGAAAGGCGGTACGTAGAGTATTGGAATCGGACACCAAAAATTGTAAGCTTGAACTTGACAAAACATTTGAAAACATAATTTCCATTAAAAATACCAGCACACGGCACGCATACCCTTCTAAACTTACTGAAATTTGTCGTACAGAGCTTGATGGAACTTACAGCTCCATCATCACAAAAGTAGAAATTGCAGTCGTGGCAGGGCCTATTGCGGTAGACACTGCTCCAGGGCCCGACCACGTTTTGGTAAGAGTTGTGAGGGACGGCATGGTGTGTGAAATTTTATCTGTAATTGCAACAGAAATGTTTGCTACAGGCAGCGTACCTGAATGTCTGTTCAGTGCCAAGACGTTTTATTGAAAGGGTACTAAATCAACATTTACGTTAATTTCTATCTTTTAATGAATACCAAAGGTGATTTAGCAACCAGCCCGGCTGTCTTATTAACACATCAGTGCTTCGAGGACTCTTAAAGACAACTAAAGCAGAAAAACAAGACATGACTGTGGTTTTCTTAGACGTTTCAAAAGCTTTTGACAATATTGGTCATCGCCCTTTGGATCTAACTTTGTCTGCTGAATCTATGCCCTCTAAACTAAACAACCTTATATTAAATTTACAGAAAGACAATCCTACATAAGTCGAGACGTCTTTAGGTAAAACAAAGCTTATTCAGTTACGAAGAGAAGTTATGCAGGGATCGCCATTATCACCGACGCTTTAAAACCTAACTACAGATTTTATTTTTGATGAGCTAACTAAAGAAAGTCTGCTACAGGAATACTGTAAACCAATATGCGTAGAGGCGTCGCTCCTAAGCATCATGGGATTCGCAGACGACACGGTCATAATCAGAAAAAATAAAGAAGCGACAACTGCATTGACAGATGCCCTCTCCGACTTTTCCAGGAAATTGGTCTGGAAATAAATCCGAAAAAATGCACAGGGATATGTATTGAGAAGACACAACTAATAAATGAGACGCTAAATATTGATCAAAATATCAAAATTAACACTATAAATGGTACAGAAGAAATTAGATACCACTGCGTCTCTTTCAATGGTGCATTTAAATTTGATAATAATTCTGCTTTCAAAGTATTACACAGGAAATTTGAACTACTAGGATCTTCTCCTTTACTCAAAGCCGACTAGAAATGTATTGTGTTAAATAAAGCTATCTGTCCGAGTCTTGTGTATACTTTCCAAATCACCGAGATGAAGCAAGTACCAGTCAACTTTGTGAACACCACAGATAAAATTACAAAGAAGTGTCTCAAAGAAATTTTTCGGTTACCCACAGATACACCAGACAGTATGTTATGTACGGATTTGAAATTCAAAGGACTTGGTTTATTTAAAGCAGCATGGGAAGTTTATCTTTAAGAAATAAATGCTCTTCATCGTGTTGAAAATGTATACGTCACAAAACTGCGGATATCTCCTCTGAAACCACACATTGTTTACAGATGTTGCAAACATCTCCAGCATCTTTTCGCTTGAAAGTTGAGCTGGACGAAGGCATGTGCGTTTGTTTACCCCAGGACACTTTCTTGGGCTGGATTGAGCATCTATAGTAAAGTGGCCCCATTCATCACTTACAGGACCATGAAAAATGTGTAATCAGAAAACAAACGCACTTATTAAGCGACCACAAGGGTTGGTAACTTGTAAATAAAGCAAGAGAAATGATGCCACCCTCGATTCCTGCAGTCAGAACAAGGGATCACTGACAGCATTCCGTCTGATCGAGTTTAGGGGCGCGAAAATAAGGGGAGTGTCCCTAGGGACCCATTACGAGGTCAGCCCTAGGGTGTGTATGATGGACCAGCACATCTGGTGTCCGTTGGGAGAGCGGAATGAAGGAAGATCTCTGCATCTGTCGGGTTACAACACCCTAACCTACCTGTTGTTATTCGACCCGGATACCCCTTAGCTTTGGGGCGCATGATGGACCATTGTGATAAACGCATCACCAAACTCTCATTCTCTAAGTCCGACACATTAATAAATTGTGCTTTTCAGTGCTAATAAATGAAGCTTAAAAATGTGATTTGTGCACTCACATGACTTTCTCTATTCACCATGCACAAGCTATTCTTAAAAGCGGTTTTTCTGTGATATACTTCATGTTAATCGAGATAAACGCTTGGAAATATGGTTTTATCACATATTTTCTTATATATACAGTGGAATACAAGGGAATACAGTAGGCTTAAGCGGCAGTCATATTTATAAGAGCTGATCACTATATGATTACTTTGACATTCCGTTCTCCTTGCATGTCCAGGACATACAAAACTAATAACGGCTTCCTATTTTAAAATTCAAATCAACAGCAAGAAATAACTTGGGAATAGTTATCTCCACAAACAAAATTGCTCGTAAACGACTCAACAATTTTAATTTTTCTACTAGTAGGTAGAGAAAGTATTGTATTCCACCGAAAAAGGCGTGTGCGTGTGCGTGTGCGTGTGTGTGTGTGTGTGTGTGTGTGTGTGTGTGTGTGTGTGTGTGTGTGTGTGTGTGTGTCTGTCAGCCTGTAGTCAGAGTAGCTCAAAAACGGAAAGTGGGTTAAAAAACCAAATTTTGTATTTAAAGTTAATGTCTTTTAAGAATGCGACACGAAAATTTTGAACAAAATTGCTCCAGCCTAAACTGCCCTTTACATTGAAAATCTTCCGAAAATATTGATTTTCTTGAAAATGGCTATAACGATTTTGATTAAAATGCTATATGTTTGGGGGCTCTAATGACCTAGCTGTCGACGGGCCCTTAAACCCTAACCACTCACTCACTCGCTATATGTTTGAGATATTTTTATAACAAATGGAATGTATATTTTGAATTTTTTTGGCTATAACCTATGTAGCATTGTTTACTGTTCGTGGATTTTGTATAACTCGTAAACCGAAAGAGATAGACTCTAAAACACACAATTTATATCCGAATAAATTTTTTTGTAGAGTGAACCATGCCGGAGATATTCCTTGTTATTTGTGTAAGTTTTGGAGGACTTACACTTCCGTTAAATGGAACATCATTTTTCATTTTTTTATGTTAGCCGTGCAAAGAGAACGAAATTTGAAAGCTTTAAAAGATTTAACTACCGTTCCTATATTCCGTTATTCTACTTGCACCTACAAGGAAATAAGCAATAAGATAATTTGTACAAATGTTTATCTCAACTAACACGAAGAAGATATAGGAATAAGAGTTTGTAAGAATGGTTAGTACAAGAGTAGAGTAGTAGAAGAGTCGGTGTTCCTTTTTTTTTTATTTATTTTTTTTTATTTATTTTTTTTTTATTGTTATTTTTTTTTTTTTTTTTTTTTTTTTTTTTGACATCCTGTAGACAACCTCTTGTCAGTGTCAAGTTAGTGTGTTTTTAAGTTTCTCTAAGTCTGAAAATTCTGAAGAAGGAGTTAAAGGATCAATGTATAACATTTGTATTGTGTCTGCGTTTTGAATACGTTTGTCTGCTGGTTAGATTATCGTCCTAGATCTGCATTTGTTGCTTCTCAGACTTGGGTTTTTATGACTATACACATGAAGATATATCTACATATTTATACATTTTTCAAAATATTAGTATAAATACCGGCCACTGCCTGGTACCTACTTTAAGACTATAAGAATACACCAAAGTAATCAGTTTACTGACCGCTACTCGGGATTCCTTGAGATCCAGTCTCATGGCGAGGGCCTCTCTCATGAACACGTCAGGGTAATGGCTCGCAAGGAAGGCCCGCTCCAGTTCCTCCAACTGCCAGCTGTTGAAGTTGGTCCGAGAACGTCGCCTCTTGCCGCCCCCACCGCCTCCAGACCCGCCGTCCAGGTCACCGTCACCATCTCCATCAACTGCAACAGAACCACCAACATTCCACTGTCACAAATAATAGCATTTCAGTTATTTGGACATATATCTTAATTATTGTTCTTTGATTAAGAAAGCTGGATTTAGTCCGAAGGCCGTGTTTATTTAAAGGTATGTATATAATTGTTCTAATCGAATCGCTCCAAACACACATAATTGTTTTTTAAACGCTCTGGCACGCTACCAGGACTTATTATGTAATCACAGCAGTTACTAATTCCACTAATCAGTCCACAACTAGTTTGAATACCCATAATTAGAAATGCAAATGTAACTAAGATACTGAAGTATCATATGTAGGTATTTGTTATGTTAATACAAGTATTTCATGTATCACAATCATGTTATCAAACAAAACTCGATAAAGATAACAAAGAATAAAATTTCTAAAAAAAGAAAGAAAGAAGAAAGGTTAGGTATGCCACTATCAGCTCCTCGAGACAGAGGAGGGATAAATGCATTAAACAGCCATAGATAGAAATAAATCCAAGAGTGAAATAAGCTCTTAAATATCCGTAGTAGTGGTAGCGATCGTGATAGTAGTGGCAATATACGTAGGTATCTTTTTAGACAAGAAACTTTGTGTCTAAATTAAGAGCATAGCTATACTCTTAAAACAATGCTATATTTTCTGTTGTTATAGTTCACTGAATATCCCTTTAAATGAGTTTAGAAATAATATAGATAAGCTAATCGAAGATAACAGGATCAGGGTTCGAATTAACGAGGGGGATGGGGAGGGGATTTACCCCTGTCATTAAATACCTTCCCTGACTCCTTAAAGAAGAATTTATGTTTTTCTTTTTGCTGTATTTAGTATTGTTGCTCTTTGAAAACACGAGAAGACACGAAACAGTTTTGATGCACACTGTTCATGGCATGGGTGCAAGCTGTGAGTAAGCAAAAGTATCATATCGCAAATAAGGTAAACGATAATTCTCAGATTCATTAGTTGGATTGGCATTTAGGGGCTCATTTCCAGCAATGATGAATAAAGCTTGCAGTTTTCAGTTCAGTTTCTTACAACTCACTGTTCTTTGGTTCATTTGCGTCGATAAATTTGTGACAAGAAAGCGAAAAGTTATAGATAATATATAACAGTGGCAGGGATATAAGAGGAGAAAGTATTTCTTAGGAAATTTTAGTATTAAATCCCCACGCTCGGGATCACCAGTCACTGTCGACGAGGAGAATATTTTACTGAATGGATTTCAACATTAGATTACTGCTACTTACACCAACACTCCAAAGAGGTAATTCTGAGTCATGTATAAATGTGACGTGTTCTATTTAGAAAATAATTAAATGGCAAGTTGTGGGTGAACAAAGTCTTAGTGACCTAACCTCAATTATTTGGGCCTAAATGGTCCCAAAAATTGTAAAACGATTTATGTAAAAATACAGTTGAATATAACTGAGAAGTTTTTAAAATGATATTACATGGAAGTCAAAAAGCTCTAAATATGGTAAGGTAGATGGAACTGTCTCTGTATTACAGAAATCATACAAAAAAGTCAAAAAATTAAATGGAATAGTGAAATAGAGGAAATAGACACCTACATGCATTGAGAAAAGAGTTCTAACTAGATATAATAGAAGAAATTTAGGGTTGATTGAGATGGAGGAACTGCGAAATGATTATAGATTAAGTAAAAATAGCAATCCAAACGTGTGCATTGGGTTAAAATAATGAAGTATTAATAGATGATATCTGAAGGTGGGGATATAAAATTTCATTGACCGATGTGTTTGACAACTGATAAGAACAGGGACATTGTGGTAGAGGTAGAAGTGGTTGTGGTAGTGGTGGTAGTATAATTGTGTGCCACTTGATGGGTTTAAATTAATTTGTTCTTATTTTTCTCCTTTTTCTTTTACAATAGGCCCTTACGAGGCTAATGGGGACTGTTCTATTTACCTCCCTGGAGGTCATCCTATATTTCTCCATTCATGTAGCTGACATAATAATGGTTGCCTAGAAAATTTCGAAGAACCCATTCTTTACAGATGTTCCTTTCGCTGTCGCTGCCATTGTTTAGAAAAACTAAAATAAGATAGAAGTGTGTAGTTCAAGCGGAGAGAATTACACTTAATTTAAGAAGGTGGATATTACTTCTTTTAAGCCACCTGCACGTTTAACACCTCACGATTCGTCGTTATTTCCTCACAATGGAGTTCAGAATGTAGGCCAGCACTTAAGTTTTATTAGCAGTTTCTTTCATTTTACAGTCTTATCAATGTTTCTAATTGGCTAAAATGCTATAATTCCTGCATAAGCAAGGATATCACATGCTCAGATTGTGACATTGTAAGTTGCCGTAATCACGCGATGTGAATAATGCAACAACTGAAATCAAATTATGAGAAATAAATTTCTTACACCTATATCGGAACACAAAACCGCTTTGTTCTGTTGCAGTTTCACTGGTCAATAAACTCAGTCATGGTTAGTTCCCTTCATGAACATTTAATATAATTAGTCGGGAGTTAAAGAACATCATTCTGTGAGGTGCGTTTTAAAAGAAGAGAAGTCATAATTTGGCATTCTGTAACATAAGTCGAATACTTTATATAATGTTAAATAGCTTTGTGACTTAAATATTAAACAGGTATCAAAAAGAATGTTAAATATGCTTACAAACTTCTAGAACGTGTAGGGGGGATTGAGTAGATCATATTTTCATTTTGAACCCATGTCCAGAAACACACCGTTTCCGTGCTACAACCATTTGAAAACATGTTTTTAACGCGGCCACTTTTTAAAATAATTTATTAAGGCGTAACCCAATACAGAACAACAGCACAATTCAACTTATTAGTAACCAAAGAAACAAAAGGAAATTTAATTATTTTTCACATGCACTATTGTTTACACTTAAACTTAACTTGATCTTGTCCTTTCTCAAAAAATGGTTAGCATTCTGATCCACTACAAGCAAGGTTCGATTTGGTGACCACCAACTTCGGTGCAAATATTGCACCTACGAATGTTGTGATAAACTCGTTCTATCACACCAGGTGTCTGCAATCTGTCCTGCAGTGACCGCAACTCATATCACCAGATCTTCGTCTGTCTCTACAGGAGTCTCGTAAACAAAAAATCCAATGAAGTCAAATCTGGTGATCGTGGAGGCCATGTATTTGGAGCACCTCAGCCTATCCATCTTTGTAGGAATCGGTGGTGCACATGTTCTCGAACATGGTGTTAAAAATGAGTGGGTACTCAATCATGGTGCTCTAACACTGAAAGATAAGTGAACGAGGCTCGAACCAGATCAGAGAGTTAGGATGTAGGGGAATTTCAAGGCACTTTGTATAACGAATTGTCCATTTTTCTCCGGTCATTTTATACACCTCCGGCTCGTGAAGTTTACACAACGATAACAAACTATTTTTAATATTGTAGCGAGCACAGGTATTTAGATGTCAGGCATCCTGTCATGGTCATACACTAATTAAGCATATTCTCTAGATTTTCCACGCTTATGACCATGACAACTCCGGGAGCGTATTGTATGGCAAGCATGCATAGTGTTCAGGTGTACCGGTTTTATGAAAACAACTAAACATTTAATTAGTCTCGTGCATTAATTACCTGCATAGCCGTCGGTATAAACATCGTATAACATAAGTCTGTGTATAACATTAATACAAATAAGAACAGCAAGAACTTCAGTTCAAACATGAAACATCA
The DNA here is from genome assembly GCA_030765045.1 of Tenodera sinensis. Classification (NCBI taxonomy): domain Eukaryota; kingdom Metazoa; phylum Arthropoda; class Insecta; order Mantodea; family Mantidae; genus Tenodera; species Tenodera sinensis. Next base: position 30,659,992 of record CM060969.1, on the reverse strand, counting down.
TTTGTTATGTAACTGTATTTTAACTATCCTTCGGTAACAAGTATTTTTCCATCTTTTAAGGCCTTCAAATTGCGTTGTCTTTGCACGGTTAACATATAAAAATGAATAACGATGTCCCATTTGACAGAAGGATAAGTTCTCCAAAACTCTCACAAATAACAAGCAATATCTGTGAAATGGTTCACTCTAGAAACAAATTATTAGGACATAAATTGTGTGTTTTAGCGAGATTTACATTTTTCGTACAGTAAGATTTGCTCTATCTCTTACGGTTTACCAGTTATGCAAAAGTCATCCGGAGTAAATAGGACTTCATGGGCTATAGGCAGAAAATTCAAGATATACATTTCATTTGCCATAAAAATATCTTAAATATATGGCATTTTAACCAAAATTGTTGAAGCCATATTCAAGAAAATAAAAATTTTCGAAAAATTTTCCATGTAAAGGGTAGTTTAGGGTGAGGAATTTTCTTCCAAATCTTCTTGTCGCATCCTTGAAAAATATTAAATGTAAATACAAATTTGGTTTTTAACCGACTTTTCGTTTTTGAGTAATACTGTCCACAGACTGACACACACACACACACACACACACACACACACACACACACACACACACACACACACACATACACACACGGACCTTTCTCTAAAATGCTTCTTTTTTTTCAGGGGAACTCAAAACATATTTCCGGTAAAATCTCAACATCGAAGTTTTGGATGGAATACAATACTTCCTCTACTTTACTATAGGCAGTGTAAAAAGGGAAAAAAAGAAACAGAAAACCGAGAAAATGTCTGTCATATTGAGGTATTTCAAGTTAGCGTGTCTGCCTCACGTACAAGAGGTCGCGAGTTCGAATCTGGCTATCCGGATAAGGTTTTTACCTGAGGTTTTCCCTACCCTGAGAAGACGAATGTCGGGTAACTTAAAGCTCTATGGACCTCAGGCTCTTTTGAGCATTGTTTCCCCCATTTCTGTTATTCACCGTCCGATATGATTAAGTTGGAAGACGTTAAAAGGTGAGTTCCCAACCATTTTAATTTGACTCAGAAAGCTTAGTACATAGTAACTTGTTTTTCTCTAGTGAAATACCTTTGGGCACTAAATTTCTGATATACTGCACCGTTAACACCATCCTAACGAACACGTGCGCTTTAAAACTTTTAAACTTTTTTGTCTGTCCGCACATGCGCAATTCAAATCAATAACAAAATGGACCATAAATTGTGTCACAGAGATTTACTAATCTAAAATTAACGTACGATAAGACCGACAAAAATTAAAACAGCAACTGTCTACGAGCTTGCTGAGTTATATGCATGGCCGCTTGTTTTGTCCGCCCTTACAAGTTTCCAATCGCACCCGCCAATATTTCAAAACGTGGCCGCCGCGGTTTGTTGCCTATTTCAATGGACGTAAAAGTTACGGCCGCGATAAATTTCACCCCCATGCGCTGTAATGTGAATTTATCTCCGATGAGCACATAAGATTACATTATTATTTAACTGCAAAATAATTATAAATCGAACAGAATTATCCGACATTCTCTATAATGATATAATGCCAACATAAAGGGTATCGCTACACGCAGCGCAGACTTTTTACCGCCCCCACCCCTTCTGTTTTTATCCCTTCCTTTCCCCCAAATTGAAAGGGCACAACACAGCAACAACAACAGTGTCGGTAGCGAAAATGGCTTTCGATAAATTTCATCGCACGGCGACATCAGCCAACAAAAAGAGAGAATCATGGGAGAGGGGAAAACAACGGCGGCCAGCGTATTTCAATTGTTAATTGGTTTTGCGCAGCGTAACACCAGGAGGCGGTGGCTTCGCCGCGTAATTTTGCTGCAATACGGGACTATGGCAGCGTCTGATAACAAAAGTGCATTTCGAGCAACCAATGTAGATAGAGGAAGCTTCTGATTGGACGTAAGGCAAATGTCAGAATATCTACATGATAAACTAAATAACGATGTTAAAATTACAAGTCAGAATCTACAGCAAAGGAGAAGATAACAAACGCGATCAATAATATACACAAGAATTTGTTTCTCAGAGCCAGAAAGGATTTGGTGCGTTCTTTTGATGTTGAATTGACATTGGTATAGGGAACCAATGTGTGAATTTTCCAAAATGCACAATATTTTACTGAGGTTTTGGAAATTTTTGATTACTTTTCTGTATAAAGAAAGAGTGGCAGATTTTGATGCCTGTATTTAAGTCGAGCTTGGATTACGCGATCTAAATTAACAGTTAAGCTCTTTTACAGAAAAAGAAATGATCCTTGCCACGCAACTTTAATAATCTTTAAAACTTTTAAATAATTTGGTCTCACTTTTTCGAGTTTTTGCAAAAATTTACACAAATGAGCCTCAGATGAGCTTGTTAACGTAACAAATTTGTCTTATATTACTTATACTACTTCCAAATTTTCACAATGATAACCTCAACATTACATCGAAATTATTTTAAATGCTGAAAAATGTCAGAAATTATGCAACCGAGAAAACCGCATTGGAGAATTTACTCATAAAGCTGACCTGAAATTCTGGTTATGTACTTTTTATTTAGTAGTTTTGTTGAATGTTTTCATTTTCTGCTTTTAATAATAATAATAATAATAATAATAATAATAATAATAATAATAATAATAATAATAATAATAATAATAATAATAATAATAATAATAATAATAATAATAATAATAATAATAATAATAATAATAATATTTAATGTTCTGGGAATAGACTTGGAAGTCCTGTTTGTATGAAATGTATTTTATATAATATTGTGTAGCTTATATATTATGGCGTAGTGTGTAAAAGTTGTATATTAAAAATTTTAGTGTGAGCCATTTCCGACGTATCGGAAGCTATTAGTTTGATTTTCTAATACTTTGTCATTTTGAAGTGCTACCACTATTAGTTGTTTCTCTCAGTCGTGTAAAGAGCACAAAATTTCAAAAGCCAGGAGTAGTGAACCGGTTTTAAACTCTGACTTGGTTCAGTTTCGTGCATACACTTTATACCTGCAACGTTTATCTTGACGAGAATGAATAGACAGAAAAAAATCTGATGTTTAGCACTCACATGACTTTCTCTACTCTTGTATTAACTATTCCTACAAGGACTTATTCCTTTATATTCTTCATGTTAGTTGAGATAAACATTCGTACAAATTATCTTATTACTTATTTCCTTGTAGGTGCAAGGAGAATATGGAAATATGAGCCTTGAGCGATAGTAAAATATTCTAAAGCTTTGAAATTCTGTTCTCTTTGGACCTTAAATTGATAAAAAGTATTGCAAAACTCGCACAAATAACTAGGACCACCAAAAATGCATCTGGACTTGCGTGTTTTAACGGGATCTACGTTTTGGTACAGCAAGGGTATTCTCTTAGGGTTTACCAGTTATGCAAAAACCATCAAAAGTAAACAGGACTATATGGGATATAGCTAGAAAATTCAAAATATACATTAATTTGCCATGAAAATGTTTTAAACTTATGACATTTTAATCAAAATCGTTATAGCCATTTTGAGAAAGTCAAGATTTTCAAAACATTTTCCATATAAAGAATATTTAGGGTAGAGACATTTTCTTCAAAATCTTCGTGTCGTATCCTTGAAAGATATTAAACTTCAATAGTAACGTTGGTTTTTAATTGAGTTTTGTTTTGGTGTTCACATGCACACATACAGGTGGGCGCGCGGATCTTTTCATTTTTTTTTTTTTTTTTTTTTTTTTTTTGGTGGGGGGGAGGGCTTCAAAACATATATTTCCGGTAAAATCTGTATATTGAAATTTTGGGTCGAATAAAATGCTTCCCCTACTTAGTATGTGAGTAGAGAAAGTAATAAGTTTGTCAAGAGTTGTAGAAGCTATATCAAAATGTGGTGAAAGAAAGTAATAAGATTTATATAGACTATCGATGTCGTATTCTGTTACCAGCACACATTACGAAACACCCACATTTGAACATTAGAAAATGAAATACAGCGCATGAGCACATGAGAGCGTCCTTCTTTCCACGGTTAATCCTTCATACGAGTAGATGCTTCAACTGTTTATCTTTTTTCAACATGGCGGATACTGGTCAGGCGCAGTAAACATTAGCGCGCGCGCGGATAATGGCGGAGTGGCCATTCTGCATCTGTCTAATTCCTTAACTGTGAAGTAGCGTACAGTGAGTATTAAAATTAAAATGTTCTTCGCTTCTCTTTTGTTTTCGAAGGCACAAGCACAGTTAATGTAAATAGACGTTGCAAACATCTCTATTACCAACCACAAGGTTATGTTACAAATTGTTATAGGAAGTGAATAGAGATGGCCCCACCTTCAGTACTGCACCTCATGCATGACTGATGTGTAGAGGTGAGGGGCGCAGCGGTCGGGCGGTAGGCCTTGGCTCGTAAGAGCTATTGTGCCGCGGGGCTGATTAGTTAGTCGATGTCAATGGCCAACATAAGACTTGGGGGCACCCCCCAATGACCCGGATGATGGTTAGACGTACTCGAACTAAAAATAACAATTTTAAAAGTTGCAATAAAATAAATTAGGAAACATATAAAGATGTCGCAAGCTTTGTGAAGCTACAAAGGAACAATGGCTTTCTGCTGCGTAGCCATGCACAGAAATTCATGCGTCATGTTAATCAGGGGCGGCTTTATCGGGACACGCAAGTCGCAGTAGTTAAGAACCCCAGGTTTCTGAGGACCTCGTAAAAATTAAAGCAAGGAGGAAAGGAAAACAGGAAAATAATCCTGAATATATTCTTCACGGATACAAAGAAACAATAGCCTTAGGTATTCATTAAAGTTGGTCCTGTGTATTTAAGGGGCTATTGTGAAATTACATCCATTTTTGGCTAAAATATAAATGTAGGTATATTAAAACTAATAAACATTTCAGAGAACCTTTAAATAACCATAGTTCTATCTTATTTACGATGCCAGTACAAATTCATTATTTATATTGTACACACAAGCTCACTAGCAGAAGTAAATTTATAACTAAAATATTCTCCTCCTCTGAAAGTATTGTTACGAACAGTAAATATGAAAAATGTATAATTTAGATATTTGACATTTTAGTCTTGAGATAAATACATGACGTAGAAACAATATCTTAACGCAACGGCTATGGCCAAAGTTATCGAGAGGTTGGCGCCGGGCAGTCAGAAGCGTAAGAAACATAAGCAGCCTGCTCGTAAACAGGATAAGCACTATCGTCAGAGAACTAGAATCTTCTGGATGTTTTGACACCTCGAACGTTCTGGAAAGCGAGCTCTCGTATTGCTGTACAAGAGAGTTAGTGACCACTGTAGTGAAGCGCCGTGCGCGGGATTGGAGACGTCCTGTGTTGAACTTCCCAGCAAGGCAACTTCTAGAAGAGGCTAGGTCAAGGGTATTTCATCACTGAAGAAAGTGAAGAGACGGTGAAAAAAGGAACTAGTTCACATAGTGAGGTGTCAGTGGGCTAAGCGAACTGTTGGGACAGTTGGAATACTGACGGAAGTCAGAATATAAAATTAAAATAAAACAGCTACATATACATTTTAATTACTTATGCTCATCTATATCATTATGTAGTGCTTATACACCACTATAATGGACCTCATTTCCACCCCTTCATAATGATATTGCTATCAACCAATCAAAGGTGCACCAGTTCACAACGACACTAGTAGCCCCAAATCAAAAGAACTGCATGTAACGATCAATACTTCGGCGTCTGCGCACATTCCCACACAGTTGAATAAAGTTGCTGTATTTAATAATTGGTGTTAATATTGTAAAACATTATAATCAATTCAATTTGCCCTTCTCGTTTTTGAAACTACTCTTTTAAAGGTCATGTGTCATTGTGTCAAGGCCAATATAACATTAAAAGTTGAAGGCGCTACTATCGATTCTCGTATATACAATCGAATAACAAGTAGTTAAAAGGTCCTCACATGCAGCGTAGAATATTAACAACATTTTAAAATGTTTTAAACTTGGACACATTGTCGAGCATAAATAGTTCTATGAAACTTAGTGTAATGATAGTAATTAATATAATCGTATGAATATTATGAACTAACTTGCTACCGCTGGTTTCTAAAATACACTCGCATCTTAATTGCTGCCATTATGCTCTCGTTATATGATATACTATTTATTTAAACATATATGTATTTATTATTTGGATCGTTTCATTATCAGAAATATTCAGGGGTTGTTGAAAGAACGCACTAAAAGACCATGGTATCCTAGACATAGGAGTTTTAATCTCATGCGTGTTAATGTCCCTTGCAAATTATTTGTCTGCGTGTTTCTGTCAGTTGCACATGACCTTGACAAGTATTTATTCCACGCGATATGTTGACACGTGCATTTGTATCCACGCTATCACAACGTGCTGCTTCTATATCACTAGTGTTGAAGTATAACAATGCGTCACTTTTATAAAGAAGAGAATATTTGTGTTGTTAAGTTGCTTACAATAAAGTTGTCTTAAAGTAGCAAAACGTATCCTTAACTGATAGAGAAAGCCAAAAAGTGCTATGCAAGTAACAGATAGTTGGTATTATCTGTCTCAAATTAGAACGATTCTGTTGTAAACAAATGGTAGGAGATAAAGAGAGAAAGCACCTCTATAAGCACACTAACCAACTGCCTAAGAGCATTCTGGTATACTGTCTGTCTCTTTCTCCTCTCCGACATGTTCACAATAGGATCGTTCTAGTTTGGGACGGGTTGTAGCAGGATGTCCAACCTTGTCTCTTTGGAGAGGCTGTACCCACTCCACTCCTTAAGTCGGAGGGACAGATAGTCAGTATCCAGTAACGGACACAAACAACGATTCCATGGCAGTTTGTAAGTCATACCTTGAATTTTCTGGGAATGTTCTCAGAAGGCCTTTTCATTCTGGATGATTTTTGATAAATGGTAAACAGTAAGAGACAGATAAAAGCTTACTAAATAAAAAAATGTGGATGTTGTTAAACCACAGTTTATGTCAAATACATCGTTTTTATGTTGAGTCAACTATTTCCAAAATATTCTTTCTTATTTGTTTGAATTTGCCAAAACTTATACTTTTTCAAATAGAAATAAGTTATTCCTTTTTATCTCTTGATCTTGCAAAGAGAACAGAATTTCCAAGGCATTGCATAGCAACCAGCTCTAAAAAATTTTCTAGCTACGGCTAGTTTACAACAACTCGACAATGGAAACGGAAATTGGAATGGGAAGCAAAAAAGAGTTAAAATTTTGGTGTACAATACACCGTGAGCAGGAAACATCATACAGAAAGTAACCTGGAAAATCGATTTTCCGAACTGGGATACTATTTCACTGTAACTTGCTAAATAAACTTTTTGGGGGATAGTACGATTTCATGTCCTTTCCGACTATGTTGATATTGCAGGTAAATTAATTATCCCATATTCACATCTACCAACTTAACTTACCCTCCTATATTACGTACTTTAAGGCTTAGGCCGCTAACATTTTCACGCCCTTAAACTTATATCTTAATACAGATTTAAAACATAATCAAACCTACTTGTAGATTTTATCACCTCAGTAATTGTCCCCTTACTTATTTATACTACATACGTGACAATTTAAAAGCATAAAGCAGTGGAATCGGTCCAACTTTGGTTGTAATGGCGATCGAAGATATTATGCAGAGTCACTGAATCTTAATACACGTTCCGCGAGATAAACAGAGTAGGCCGTGCTCAAATCAATAATTACCCACAGTAATCGTGGTGGCTAAGTTGAACGAGTGTGTTGATTCTAAAATCGAAGAAAATTGGAAAACTGGCCGTACTTCTCTCATACCTGAAAAGTTTAAAGAGAGACAAAGGTGCTATAGTTAATATATACTAATTAAGTTCAACCATCAAGACACCATGGAAAGATGAATGTTATGTTTAAAGTTAATATTTCACATTTCATTCATACGCCATATTAAATTAGTAATTATCTTCCAAAAATTGCATGCAGTACACGTGTGTTTTTACTAATCCTCAGACTCGACTGTCTCTGGTCTTTTCAAACTTAAAGTATTATTATTTTTATTTTGTAACCTGTTGCAGTGTATGGCCATACTCATTTTCGGTATTGCAAAAACCAAATTTACATGTGATGTTTTCTCCATTTGTAGGGAAAAGCTTAGAACCTTTCTCCCTCATAATTTTTTACATGAATTTATAACTACAGTGCTGCACCTGAGACGTACTTCAACAATTTATTTCAATAATTACACGTTAATCCAAAGCAAGGTTGCGCACTCTCAACTACTGCACTGTATTGAACAATGTATCCTGGGGCGGCTGTGCGTAACACAGCCAGTGATTGACCTTGCCCCAGTGTACAAACCAGATTATAGTTAAATAATAGCAGTGCTCTTTTGATACCGGAAAGTTACTGAAATATTTCACCCTGTTAATCAGCACAATAGAAACAAAAACATTTTTGTCTGAAAAAGTCTAAAAATATTTACATGAAATTTAAAACACACGTATAAACCTAGCTATAACGAAATTTTTAAAAACATTTAGATAAAAACTAAGATACAGAAAGTTAATTTATAGTTACCGATAGGATATCAGTGGGTAGAAAACGTATTACAATAAACATTGAACAGCGATAGAGTGACAAGGAAAGAAGGATTTAAATCATTAGAGGTAAGAGACTACAAATGTATATTTAACCCTTAACGGGAAACATTTAATTACAGCACTAAAACTCTTCAAGCTTTGCGAGAAGAGAGTTCAAATAAAATTAGATTTTATGAAATAGTGTTTGTAAACACCGTAATGCATATTTTAATTTTGTATTCGTATATTTTCTTTGTTTTTTATTCAGGGGATGTCAAGACGTATATTTTTCCGTTGAAATCTCACTATCAAATTGGTTGTATACTTGTCTACTTGCTGTAAATAGAAAGTTACAAATTAGCAAATCCAAATAGTGTCAGAAGTAATTCTGAAGCACTCTGCCACATAGTTACTAATTTTACACTAGTGGATATAAACGTGTTGCTGGACGATATTGAATACATAACGTAAATTACCATAATTTGGATATTCATGGCCCATTGTACGACGATAGTCTGCGTTTCAGTTGACAGCCGTAATTTATTATGCGTGTTATCAATTGTTGGAAAGAAAAGTCGCTTCTGATAAGTGTGGTGTTAGGACGATAAGGTCTACTAGATTATCAGTTCAACCCACGTGGCAGAGCTGTCAGTACCCCATTCGACATTCTAAGGGTTCCAGGAAATTAATTTTCAAGACATTTACTCTTACAACAGTCTATGAAACTTGCGTGTTACGCAGAGTTACAACATAGAAATGAGCTTCCGATCTGTCTATATCACCTCAATACTTTTTTACACCGTAAATCGTTATTTTACTTCTTAAAAGCCTGAAAAAAAATCCGTTGCCCTCCGCCGGGTTTCAACCCGCGTCATCGGGAACCAGAGGCTAGCTTTTTACCATCAGAATAAAAAATAACGGAGATGGTATGTTTCTCAGGAATTGAAACACACTTTTTCATGCTCTACGCGTCAAAACATGACCAATTAACCTTTAATTAATGATTAATCAGAAGACTTAAATAACCATTTTTTAAATTTTATAGTTACGTTATTTGTTATTAAACATATTAAGAGCTTGATAGTCAAAATTATAATAAAATCACATATTTTCATGTCAGTTAACGATATTCAAAAGTCTGCTATAGCCAAAATACAACTCTGAATAGATTGTAACATTATATCGTTTGATACGTGGAGAACTTTTAATTAACACTTACAAATCATTGCTTAAAGCCAGAGCATTAATAACTCTGAAACAAATGCACATAGCTCACTGCACGGTATTTCGGTATTTGTATTACATTGTAGTGCATGATACAAATTTCAGATTAATTAAATGAAATGTGTATACTTTTAGATGTTTCACAAGTGCATTGGCTTAATAGCGCACCTGTCGGTCACTCTATGAATCATGGTCATGCAAAAGAAGCTCAAATTTTCTCCCTGTAAACACAATTCTAAATGTTATCTGCGCTGCAAAGAGAGATAAAACACAATGTTTTGCCTAAAGACGGCATTTAAATATTTTAATTTCATTGATTAAATTACAGAGAAACTAATGAAGCGATGCAAAACCGGCGAATGAAGGAGCACCACTTTTTATTGAAATGCCTGTGGCATCTAAACGCACAGAAACCGCAAATGATTACACCATTTAATATTAAAGCTCTGTGTTCTGAAGAGCCTTCCTAATTTGTTTAGTAATGAGCTGTATGTAGGTATATAGAATGATTTTTCACTAACGCCGCTTAGGTTTCACAACAGGTCTCATAAATTATTTAAATGCAGTTTACTGGATGCTACGCCAGCTGCCTAAAGAACGAAAATATTCTATTACTTTGTGCTCTGCACATCTGACTCTAAACTATTTAAAGAATATCATCTCAACATTTATTTTCACTACTGATGTGAATTCTTACCTTTACGTCGTGGAATTAAAACATTTTAACATTCCTTTTTTTCTTTCTTCATTCTTTAATATTGTTTTTATCATTCGAAATGTTACACAGATGTTGTTTTAACCAATTTTCTGATAGCTTTTTCGTAATCTCTAAAATATGAAACGATTAAATAAATATTTTTCTGATGGCAATTATTATTTATTTATGCCAACAAACTTACTGTTGGTGTTTTTAAACACACAAGCCGTGTGTGGGTAAAGTTTAAGAGGTAGTACCGGAACTTAAAAATTCAATGCCACAACTGGGATTTGAACCACAGACCTTCCGCTTGCCGGGCGGACGCTCTAACCACTGAGCTATTGTGACAAAGTGCCAGAATGGCATTAAATTCTCAAGCCAGTTCGTATTTCTCCTGGTAAACCACAAAGGCAGTCTCACATCAGAGACAATTACCCCAATGGTGACTTACTATTGTAAGTACTTTATATCCCAGGATTAAATAACCTTCAGATGGTAATAGAGCGGAAGGTCTGTGGTTCAAATCCCAGTTGTGGCATTGAATTTTTAAGTTCCGGTTCTACCTCTTAAATAGTTTTCTATTTTGGGCTGTGAATAATTTTTGAAATGTACATTTAAGTCGAATTTGTAGCTGGAATGGAACACCTTCAAATAGGTACATGGTAAAGTAAAAATTATTATTAAAAATTTGAATATTTAGAACTTTCTTTTAGTTGGGCGCAGTATTGGGGGGTGGAAGGGAGGTCGCTGTGGCCGACGTTCCTGACACATTTTTTTTTTTTTTTTTTTTTTTTGAGGTTTCTCCAAATAGTCACACGAATGCTGGGAAGGAATTCCATATCCTCCGAATTTCCTCTCCCTCCATTTACTTAAATTAATTATTTCCCTTCACCCTTCATCCCGCTAGGTTTTGGCACCTTCGCGGCAGCAGCACGGCAGGGGGAACAGATGCGCTCTGAACATCTCGTCCCTTGGATTGGAACGTGGGTTGACTAGTTTCTGGGCCCCAATGGGTTGATACAAGCCCGGGAGGGAGAGGAACCAGTTTCCGAGTCCTGCGTCCCCCTTGGGAGTACCAACCCAAAGGACTGGAAGACGAATCGAGCTGAGTTAGCCTCCACCGGGCTGCTTTTAACTGAAAAAATGTAGGGACTCTGCTCTGTCGTGGTAACGTTCCGGCCGCTCTTCGGGTCCATTCGCCTCATCCAGCCTCCCGGGACTGGCCCGTCACGGGCATAGGCACAAAAGATTGCTCTTTCGTGGAGGTGCCGCCCTCCGCACGTTGTCATTGAGTCAACTAAGTCTAGCTAAACAAGGCCTATTGTTTGATTTAAAACACTCCTGGGAGGAAAAAAAACGAGATAAAAATAGCTGGACAGTTGTACAGAAGTGTGATTTTTGTGTGAGGAATAATATGACAGTTTGTAACAGGTAAACAAGTTGTTTGAATGTTAAAACACTATATTTTCTTTGTTTCTTTTTTTCCAGGGTGCAATCATTCCTGTTCGTATCACTTTCTTCAATAGACTACGGCCGTGGTATCTCCAAGTTCCTACACATAGAGCGCAGGTAGGTGCCATGCGTCACTCTTGCTTGGGGGTGTGCCCCACATCGACATATGAAGGAGAAGGGGGAAGGCCAGATAATAATGCAATATGAATAATTCATTTTCCTCGAGCTATATAACACCAGCAGGAGCACACGGATGGTTAGGCTACCAGGGAATTTATTACTTCACAACAAATATGATGGCTCAATTTTGAGTGGTGGTCGCTGCTTCTTCTTCTTCTCCTTCTCTTGGTGGGCCCCTTTGGCTGTGAAGAGACTTGGTTAAGGTGCCGGAATTACAAACTGCCGCTATCTTACTTTCTTCCATAGATCTTCTGTGATAACTACGTGCAATTAATTCAGTGTCTTACATCGCTTCTAAAAAAATCTGATGTGTACCAACTATTCTTTCCAAGTCTTATTCTTCTATCTCCTTCATGTTAGTCAAGATAAACATTTGCAGAAATTATCTTAGTGCTCATTTCCTTGTAGGTGCAAGGGGAATATTAGAATACAGTAGACTTAGAAGGATAGTCAAATCTTTTAAAGCTTTCAAATTCCGTTCTCTTTGCACGGTTAATATATAAAAATGAATAACGACAGAGTGAAGACCTGGAAGTGAGTGTTCAGCCATGCACCAAGATGATATGAAATCCAAGCGAAATCGATGATTGGAAAGGTGATTATGAAGCAATTGGTGGAATGATTTGTGGGAGAAAACCCGTCCAGATGCCGCTTCATTCACCACGAATATCACATGCGGGTCGCTGGGATCGAACCTTGGTCATAGGCGAACGATCTAACCGCTCGGCCACGGCGTCGCTATGGAAAAATGTGAAACGAGTCAATGAGATGAATGTGGGGATTCTCCTCGGGAGGTCGTGGGTTCGATTCCCATGGCCGACGTTCCTGTTTCAGGATTGTGGAAATATGCTAAAGTAAATTTTATACAGCAAAATCATCATAAAAATTAGCATCGTTTTTGGTGGAATTTAGCAGGGAACACATAGACAGAGGTCGCGAAACCCTCAAATGTAAACATAGAGGTGAAATGAATTTAAGACATATTTATAAACATCATTGTAATTCAACGAAAAGGAAGGAACATTTAGGAAAATAGACTTTCAGCTCTACATATCAGAACTTCTTGAGAATCTGTGTCATACATATTAAGGAAAGATTGCTTTAAAAATGTGCAGTTTTCAATCTCAAAGAAAACACAATGCCAGGTAACGTACGTTGTGTGTTTCTTTCTAATACTCCTTAAGTATAGTCTATCTGCTTCCGAAGTAGGGTGCACCTGCCTTCAGCTGTACATCATATTTATACAGAACACTGTCCCCTCCCTTGGCACCAACCCTCGGTGCATGCATAATTTGATAGTTTACTTATTACAACACCTCTGCCTGGTTATTACCTGGCGAGTTGAACCGATAAACAACACAAGCCATTTGCAACCATTCCCTTCTTGGAGAGAAGTGAGCAGGTGTTACAGACTGTGCGTAGCTTTTTATCAACATATCGTGATAACTAATTATAGAATCACATCTTAATTATGCTTTATGCATTAATTACACTGTCCTGCAAAATATAATTTTTGTTCGCCGGTTTCGGATCTGAAAGGTGATATTAACAAATTTCAATATGGTAAATTGAGTGGTGCTTTCCGTTTTTCTCTATCACGTAAGGTTTTCTTACAAATCACAAAATAGTATTTTGTTTTTTATGTAAAAAATGTGAAATCTTTGGCCTTGTTAATCACTAAAGGATACCAAACTATCCGGAAAATGGTCTAGATTAGAGTACTATGTGAGAGTGCAAGAAGTGAAGCTTTAAAATACGTTACACCCAAGAGCTCGTAGGTTTTCTAGCATATTTATCACAATATCTTCGTATCGCGAATCTTTTATATTTCCACCTCTTTGAAAGCACACCATGCTTGCAGCCCTTGGTCATTTATGGTGCCCAAAAATGCACCATCCTTCATTAGCCATCTTATCTGAGATCCATCAAATATGCCCTATCTTACCTTAGCTTCAGACATCACAGAAAATTTCCTGCTCAGGTACTTGAAGCACGAACCATTCTTGTCTAATCTTTCACAATTGTTTCATAATACCTAATTCCACATGCAAAGGAGGCAATAACATTTTCTTTGGATCAATTAGACTGGAAGGTTAAAATTTTTCTCTTAGGCCATTCCAGTGTTTAACCCTGTTGCACTGTCCTACTCACGTAAAAAGCGTGGGTATTTTGCTGCCCTGATAAGATACTGGATACCTTTAGGTCATTTTCCTTCAAGAGAACACATACGTTTATTGCAAATTGTGTTCATAAAGATCAGCCATGACAATGTTTGGAGGCGATTATAAAACACTTTCAGTCTCACAGACTGCCAACAATCAACTGACAGAGCTATCTCTGTGAAATTTTCAGTGATAAGTGATTGGATAACGTAGTTCAATGGCACATGGACAGGTGTCGCAAGAAGACACTGGACGGAAGGGGGAAAAAAAAAAATCAGTGCCAGCTTTTATTGGCCATCCCGTAAAAAATACCTGATCTCATAAACACAATTGTGTAAATAATATTATTTTCAAAAACATTTGCTTCTATATAGCGTTCCACTCTTAGAAGACAGTATGGAGTTAAATGGGATATATCTGTCTCTATCTGGCGCATACAAGTTGCCATTAGCCGCGTCCTTTTCTACCCTCACGCTGTTGCCAGATCCCTAATAGCACGGTATAAATATTCATTTGTTATAAATTTCAGATTTGAACACATTATCCTATGCAGAATTTTTTTCTCTATCAGGTTATGTCCTTTTCAGAGTCGTTATACATTTCTGTAGGCCCAAATTTCTTCAGAAAACGTTTTTTTCAATAGAAATCCGATATTTGCTGTTTCTATACTCATCACACACTAACTAACAAACTAACTGCTAGAATGCATCTATATTTTTTTCTTAGGTAGAGTAAACTATAGTGCTACTACCTGCCTACTTTGAATTCTCTATGTTTACCCAGTTAAATGTTATAATTTTTTAAATTAAATGTTTTCGGAAAATTTTATATCTGTGCACTGCAAAAGTTACGCAGTGTGAAACTTTTTTGTTATTGAGTTTACATCAGGGAACAAGCGAGAACAAATGTTGAGGAAGGTTGGAGAAAGTTTTTAAAATCAACCAAAAGGCAGTAACCTCTTTCTTTTATCCAGTAAGGCAAACAAAAGGTATTCATCTATTCGGCGTATTCTCGCGCCAGGCCTGAACAGAAGATAGTATAAGGAGCAGCACTAACATTAGTTCGAAAGAAGCCGTGTGTGTAACTGTGAACTGTTATTGCGTTATTTGTTTAATATTTTTGTAAATATTTGTAGTTATGGAGGGGGGAAGCTAGGAAGAGACGATATATTGGTAAATTAAGAAGTAAGGAACGCCAAATAATTATGAATGTGTTAGATTATTTTTGAAGCAAAATACGTGCAAGGCAGTAAAAGAAACAGCTAAGGCTATCGGGTGTTCAGAAGCAGTAGTGTGTATGATTAAAAAGGAACTAATGAAAGGACCTCTAAGAACGCCATCGAAAAAGAAAGCAAAAAGGGCGGGACTACACAAAACCTAGGTTAACGCAATATGATTGAATAGTGCAAGGTGGAGTGCGGCGAATTGTCCATTCTTTACCGTTTGCAAATATTCCACCCATGCTGAATATAATTTTGTCACTATTCAACAGTGATGAGACCCTACCAAACTTCTCAAGGGTCACTCTTAGTCGGTTCTTACATGATTTGGGGTTCGAATATGAAAGAAGGGGTAACAAGTGCATATTAATAGAAAGAGACGATATCGATATCATCAGATGGCGACATAAATATCTAAAAGACGTAAAAAGGTTTAGGGATCAGGGGAAATCAGTTGTTTATACAGACGAGTCATTTGTAAATTTAGGTCATACAGTAACAAAAGGCGTGCAGGGATACCAAAGTTAAAAGTGTCCGTCAAGCAGCAATTGAAGGACTAAGTGCAGGACTCCGGCCACCTCGAGTCGCTCGCGGAGAAAGATTCGCAACTATATAGCGTTCCACTCTTAGAAGACAGTATGAAGTTAAATGGGACATCTTTGTCTCTATCTAGCGCATACAAGTTGCCATTAGCCGTGTCCTTTTCTACCCTCGCGCTGTTGCCAGATTACTAATAGCATGGTATAAATATTCATTTGTTATAAATTTCAGGTTTGAACACATTATCCTATGCAGAATTTTTTTCTCTATCAGGTTATATCCTTTTCAGAGTCATTATACATTTCTATAGGTCCAAATTTCTTCAGAAAACGTTTTTTTCAATAGAAGTCCGATATTTGCTGTTTCTATACTCATCACGCACTAACAAACAAACTGCTAGAATGCATCTATATTTTTTTCTTAGGTAGAGTAAACCATAGTGCTGCTACCTGCCTACTTTGAATTCTCTATGTTTACCCAGTTAAGTGTTATAATTTTTTAAATTAAATGTTTTCGGAAAATTTTATATCTGTGCACTGCAAAAGTTACGCAGTGTGAAACTTTTTTGTTATTGAGTTTACATCAGGGAACCAGCGAGAACAAATGTTGAAGAAGTTTGGAGAAAGTTTTTAAAATCAACCAAAAGGCAGTAACCTCTTTCTTTTATCCAGTAAGGCAAACAAAAGGTATTCATCCATTCAGCGTCAGGCCTGACACAGAAAATAGTATAAGGAGCAGCACTAACATTAGTTCGAAAGAAGCCGTGTGTGCAACTGTGAATTGTTATTGCGTTATTTGTTTAATATTTTTGTAAATATTTGTAGTTAAGGAGGGGGGAAGCTAGGAAGAGACGATATGTTGGTAAATTAAGAAGTAAGGAACGCCAAATAATTATGAATGTGTTAGATTATTTTTTAAGTAAAATGCGTGTAAGGTAGTAAAAGAAACAGCTAAGGCTATCGGGTGTTCAGAAGCAGTAGTGTGTATGATTAAAAAGGAATTAATGAAAGGACCTCTAAGAACGCCATCGAAAAAGAAAGCAAAAAGGGCGGGACTACACAAAACGCTAGGTTAACGCAATATGATTGAATAGTGCAAGGTGGAGTGCGGCGAATTGTTCATTCTTTACAGTTTGCAAATATTCCACCCACGCTGAATATAATTTTGTCACAGTTCAACAGTGATGAGACCCTGCCAAATTTCTCAAGGGCCACTCTGATTTGGGGTCGGAATATGAAAGAAGGGGTAACAAGTGCATATTAATAGAAAGAGACGATATCGATATCATCAGACGGTGACATAAATATCTAAAAAACATAAAAAGGTTTAGGGACCAGAGGAAATCAATTGTTTATACAGACGAGTCATTTGTAAATTTAGGTCATACAGTAACAAAGGCGTGGAGGGATACCAAAGTTAAAAGTGCCCGTCTCGTCAAGCAGCAATTGAAGGACTAAGTACAGAACTCAGGCCAAATCGAGTCGCTCGCGGAGAAAGATTCGCAACTAGTACATGTTGCAACACTGCGCTCCATTTAACGTGTACTGTCTTTTAAGGGTGGAACGCGCTTTAGTACATGTTGCAACACTGCGCTCCATTTAACGTGTACTGTCTTCTAAGGGTGGAACGCACTTTATATCTACTACTAGGTGTTCTGTGTGTGTCTCCACAGTGTTATTAATTCATTCAATGATCTAATGCACCGAGAGGAATGGCTTAGGTGGTAACGTCTTGGTCCGCATTCAGAAGGTCACGGATTTAAATCCCATAGATCGACCAATATGACTGGGGCTGTTGCGTAGTTTTCCTCAGACGCCTAGGTAAATACCACATTGGATATTTAATACCACGACTTAAGTTCGACCTTAAGCCTAAAAAAAAACAATATAAATGACAAATAGATGGTTATAGTGAATGCTGTGCCATCTATCCACACATAATGTAAGACTGGATGGCATTCTAATGCCATCTCCCGTCACAGAGGCGGATGTACAGTTACGCTGCACTGCTCCCTCTGTGAACTCGTAACGAAACAGAATGGGACGAATAGGGAAGTGACATTCAAGGTTCTCCGCTAGAGGTCGTTCTACAGATATCTCCTAACAGATTCGTCGCAATGTGACTACATAGTTAAACTGACGTAAAATAAATAGAGAAAAAAAGTCTAATGCATGTAGATTTATGTATCTTTCTTGACTAAAGAAAAGAATAGCATGATAGTTTCATCTTAGCTCTACATAAGTGACTTGGAATACCGGCATTACATCACTGTTGTAGGAAATACGTTATTGGTATTATTTGTAAGTTTGTCTTTCAGAGAAGCTCAAAGTTAAGCCATCTTACACGCAGTTGAGCTCGGCGGGTGAGGAAGTGCTTTGTTAGTGCGCACGAGAAACAGGCACGTGTAACGGTTTGGCGGGATCATTGTCGAGGATACAACTGCCATAATTTTGGCGGGAAAAGCGTATTCAAATAAGTGACTGTGAGTAGAGTGCTTCAGAGGACAAATAAGAAGTAACTGTGAGTAAAGTGCTCCAGATACCCTTTTTAGAGGTGTTGTGAGAAGAGGAGTTTGTTGGTGCGCGCGAGAAACGGTCACGTGAAACGGTTTGGCGGGATCATTGTCAACTGCCATAATTTTGGCGGGAAAGACGTATAAATATCAAGTGGCTGTGGCGCTCTCCACACACTTTTGATTAGGGATATTGAGTACAGAGTGTAGTTACATAAGCGTTGTTATATAGTGTTTTGTTTAGTGTGTCCGTGTACACCTGGACGTATATTTTGAGTGAAGTGCAATAACTAATATGTGAATGAGTATCAATAGTACTCCGTCCCCTGTGTAAATAATTCTACGTATAATTATAGAGTAAATATAGTGTGTAAGTGACAGTGTAAAAAGCGCGCGAAATATAGTGTACCCACGCTAAGTGGAGGCTCCCAGAAGCACTTGCGACTGGGAGCGGGAACAAGAAGGGGATGGAGAATGCCCCTGATCCGCCGGCCGCCAAGAGCGGAGTCAGGGAAGTGATGGCATCCAGCGCAGCAGCCGTGACTGCCACCGCACTCGCCCCGCCCACTACAGCCCCATTGACTACAGCTCCCAACGGCCAACGAACCACGGACCAACCAACCAAGAAGACGCAGATGACAGAGGAAGAGCGTAAGGCAATGGAAATAGAGAAACTTCAGACAGAAGTAGATGAACTAAAGGGAGAGATCATCTACTACCAGAATGTGCTGGCAAATATGGATGGGGAATCCCAACAATTTTCAAAATTCGCACAGGACCTCGGGTTCTGCTACAAAGAGCATGCCCTCAAGAAGCGGCGATTAGTCATCCTCAGCGAGGGGTGGCAACAAGTGCCTGCAAGAAATAAGAGGAATAGAAGAAGCGGCCGGGAAAGCGATTCAGACAGTGAACGTCCCGACCAGCAGCGCCCCAAGCGCGTCTCAAAACAAAAAACGCCGCCATATCCCCTCACCACGAGAAACACCTACGCGCCGCTGAGGGTACAATTTGATGCAGAATCTGACGACGAGACGTCAGAGGATCCACCACCACAACCCGCAATAGCCTCCACCTCTAGAGACCCCTTCCCCAAGCTACCTCCTACCAAAGCCCCCATTCAAACACAGACACAGAAGAAACACACCACCCAGCCCACCATTCCCACCCCCACTCCCGCCCCAAGCACATCCAACAACGCAGCAAAAGCATCAGACAACCAGAAACCACCAAGAATAATAATCCCTGACGTCCAACACACGGTAAAGGTCCTCCGCATCCTGCGTGGCTCCCTTCCTGCCGGCACATATAAATTGCAGACGACGAGGGACTGCCTTAAGCTCTTCCTTCAACGGAAGCAGGACGTGAACCCGACAATGCAGCTCCTGAAGGACGCCGGAGTAGAAAACTACAGTTTTACTCCACGTGGGGACCAACCTCTTCGCTACGTAATCAAACGTCTTCCAGCTGACTTAGAGGAAGATTACGTGAAAGAGGACCTGGTCCTAAAAGGCTACACCGGCGTCCAGGTACGACAGATGATTTCACGTGGCAGGCCTCTGCCAAATTTTCAGGTAAGTCTTGACAGGACCACCGAAAACAAAAAACTTCTACAGGAACGAGAGGTGTGCCATATGATGGTCACCGTGGAGGTCCTGAAAACAAACCAAAACATAACGCAATGTTACAACCGCCAGCAGTTGGGGCACACTTTTAGGAACTGCAATATGACCCCCCGGTGTGTCCTTTGCGGTGACTTCCACCGCCTGGCTGATTGCCCGAAAAAGGCCAAGCAGGGCGTTGTACCCCACTGTGCTAATTGTGGGGAAACGCATCCTGCCAGCTACAGGGGGTGCGAGACGTTTCACAACGAACGTCACCGCCGTCAACTGGCATCCATAGCCAGGAGCTCTCCCAGTGCTCAGCCAGGGCCAAAACACATCATACACCCGGCCCTGGTTCAAACGGGTATCTCCTATGCGGGAACTACCGTAGGGCAAAACGCACAAGTGCCACCACAGAATGGTCCCCCTCCACTACCCCAACAGGCGCCCACGGGTGACCTGAGTGGGATAAAAGATTCATATGTCTCCTCTCAGCCCTTTTAGAATAAATGGCCCACGTAAGGGGAGGCACAACTTTAACTCACGCACTACTGTGGAATGCAGATGGCATCCACAGGAAGCAACACAAACTTGAAAACTACCTACGGCGTAACAAAATTGACGTCGCATTCATCTGCGAAACAAAATTAAAGCACGAGCACACTTTTAAGCTCGTTCTTTCGGAACGACAGAATTGGCAGACAAGGGGGAGGGACTGCTATTTTGCTTAGAAATACTATTGCTCATGCTTCTGTTACGTTGCCTGTAATGACAGCGTTAGAGTGCACAGCACTTAAAACACGTGTAAATAGTAAAACGGTTATGCTGGTAGCACTTTATCGGCCCCCTAACTCCCCAGACTTTACACAAGACCTCGAGCAGATCCTCGCTTTAGAGGAGCACGTTATAATTGCAGGAGATTTCAATGCCCGGCACCCCTGGTGGTTTTCACGCCGGGCAAACGCGGCGGGAAATCTCCTGGTTGAATTTATAACTGATAATGATGACATTGAGGTACATCTTCCCCCAGAACCCACCTTTTGGCATCGATCAGGGCACTTTGACGCTGAGATTTTGGACATCGTACTAACAAAAAATGCGACACTGTTAAATAACTTTACTGTTTATCACAGCCTGGACTCCGACCATCTTCCTGTACATTTCGACATACAGGGTGGCATTTCAGCCAGTGCCTCTGGCCCTCAAAGTACAGCTGAGACCGACTGGAATAAGTTCACCATTGAAATGCACGGGATGGCGCAACCCAGACTGTCATACTATAGCGAGGCAGACATAGATGTCGCCATTGAAAACTTTACTGCCTCGCTACACACAGCCAAGAGAAATGCTACCACATACACCACAAGACCACCCGGTTTTTGCACGTACCCCGAGGTAGAGCAACTCATTGCGCGGAGACGACGCTTGACAAAACTGTGGCGATACACCCGTCAGCCTAAATATAAAATGCTAGCAAAATGGCTACGCAACATCATTCGGCAACAAATTAAAATCAATAAAACTGAACAATGGGAAAACAAAATGCTGAGTACCACCCATTCGGACTCCTCTTTGTGGAAATTACTCAAGGTTTCAAAGTTTCCACGAGCGTCAACTCCTCAACTGAGGCGCTGCACACTCAAAGCGGCTTGCACTTCTCCGCAGAGGAGAAAGCCGAGGTCTTCGCTGACTGTCTTGAAGATAGATTCACCGAAAACCCAGTGACCAACTGTGAAATAGAACGGGAGGTCCAGACATGGGTACAAACCTGGGTGGCGCAGAAGCAAGAGCAACAACTACCCACCATAACACCGCAGGAAATTTACAAGCTCATTAGAAAATTGCCTAATGGGAAAGCTGCCGGTCCAGACAAAGTGACTAATGAGGAACTTAAGCATCTCCCGAGAAAAGCTCTGGTGCAACTAACAAAGATATTTAACGCCTGTTTGCAGCAAGGCTATTTCCCCTCTACTTGGAAACGAGCTAAGGTTGTCATGCTCCCAAAGCAAGGGAAAAGCACCAGACAACCGCAAAACTACCGTCCCATTAGTCTTTTGTCTACTATTGGTAAACTGCTCGAAAAATGTATCCTTTCTCGACTTCAAAAACAAGTCTCGGCAACACATGAACTCTCAAATTCACAGTTTGGCTTTAGAAAAGGACATTCCACTGAACTACAGCTCCTCAGACTAACTGATGACGTAACAGAGCAATTTAACAATGGGGCTTCAACGTTGGCGCTATTTCTGGACGTAGAAGCTGCATTTGACCGGTGCTGGCACAATGGCCTTATTTATAAACTGCACCACAATTTCCCGGCTCTTCAAAATTATCTATACTTGCTGCACAATTTTCTAGAAAATCGGCAGTTTTACGTCCAAGTGGGCCGCTCCTCCTCACGGGAGCGAGTGATGCGGGCTGGCGTCCCACAAGGGGCAATAATGTCCCCTTTTCTGTATATATTGTTCACCAATGATTTCCCAGTGGACGCCAGATGCAAAGTCGCCATGTATGCTGACGACACTGCAATATACAACCACCATAGAAATCCACGTTTCGGCCTTGCAGAAATGCAACGTTATGTGAACAACTTCCTCTCATGGCAACATGACTGGAAAATCAAAATTCCCGACAAATGCCAGCTGATTCATTTCTCTAAGCGGCGTCACACTTTGGCAACGGACCTAACGGTCGGTGGTCAAATATTGCAGTGCCGTCAGCAAGTTAAATACTTAGGTGTCACCTTGGACCGCACAATGTGTTGGTCCACCCACATAAAAAATAGCGCCAATAAAGGCAGACAGCGGCTAAAGTTGTGCGCCCCCATCTTCCGTAGTAAACAGTTGCGACTAAAGTCAAAACTTACACTATATAGGTCATTTATTCTCTCGGTGGTCCTGTATGCATGTGTGGCCTGGGCTAATGCCTCCAAAACTGCCCTCAAACAACTCCAAACCCTCCAAAACCTCTCCCTCCGGAAAATCCTCTCTGCACCCATCCTAACCACTAACCGAACCCTTCACCAGGAAACCCAGATCCTAACCATTCCCGAGGCAATAGCGAAAAGAGCCACTGCCGCGTGGGCGCGCATCAGAAACCATCACAATTACGTGATTGCCAATATTGGCAAAGGTGAGCCGAAGCATCGGAAACACACTAGAATTAAGATGTTTTAGACGTCGTTCGGCTCACCGACTGGTGTGCGTCCGCGCAAAGAAGGGCCCTAGGCCGCACACACGTTACCTCAGAGGCCTGCATCCCAGGGAACCAGTCAGGAGCTGCAACCTGGTCCGCCCAGGAAAACTGCGGAATAAACTGTACATAGTAAAGTGTATATAGTGCAGTGTGTGTAAATATGTATATACGAGTGTGTGTGTGTGTGTGTGTGTGTGTGTGTGCGTGTGATGGGACATATGTGTGGTATGCCCAGGAGTGAGTGTGTGTATATATCCGTGTATATAAATTAAAAAAAAAAAAAACTATCAAAAACTGACAAAAAAAAACTGAGAATACGCCCAAAAACTGTTCTCGGTGGGCTAAGGCTGCCCACTGTATGGGTTTTTTAAAAGATAAAGCAAACCCGAATTCATAATTATTGTAAAATTATAATTAATGTTAATTTTGGCCTGTAAGCCGGGCCCCTCTGTACCGGCACCAGGCAAATGCTTTCTTTAATAAAATAAGTTGAAGTTATCTTACACGCTGCTTGTAAAGATGCGGCCCGATGACAATGGCGCGGCATAAAAAAGCAATTTCAGATAATTCTCGAAGCTGTTCAACTGCTGATCTTCTTTATAAGAAGTTTCTAGAAAAGGTGTACTTTCTAGAGAATTCGCCTGGCATACAAAAGCGAGAGAGCCCGGTCAGAGAGTCAGTCCTTAAAGGTGAACTGTTAGAAGTTGGTCTCAAGTGTGTCTGTATACAGTCAGTGTTGAGAGAGTTTGAGTATCGTCAGAGACAGTGTAGACACTTAATCATCGCGTCGGAGTTGTATGTTATGTGAAGCAGTTTTTAATTAGCCCTAGTAATGCCAAGCCTTACTACAGAACTTATATTGACCACCGCTGGTAACAAAATGTCTAAGCAATCTTTGAATCAAATTTATTTCAAAATTGGGAGTTATATGTCGTCATATTTATAACGGTAATATTTAACATCGTTTAAGTATTCCTTTTTTTACTTTTTACACGAATCACATTATTCCAACGGGGCACTACTTTATATCCAATTTGGTATTTCATTATTTGTGAAAAAGACCAACAATAAAAACTTTAAAACAATTACACAATTCACGAGTGCAAACAATTGCTATAACTATTAACTGCATGCTTTTAATAAATAAATTAAAAAACGATTTTTGAAAATTACAGAAGTTGGGCATAACCCTTGGTAAAGCTAGGGTTAAGCCTGTTTGAGTGTGAGTGTATCGTCGGAAGCAGTTTGTGAAACAAAGAGAATAAAGCTGAAAGACAGTGAAGTTCGTATCAAGGTTATGAGAGAACAGAACAGTTGTGAGTTGCAAGGTCACGACGAATAAATCGTGTTAACGATGAAAAAATGAGGACTGTATTTTATTGACCCAATTTTAAGCGGAATAAAGCGACAAAGTAACTGAAAATCTCATTTGTCACAGTACAATTTCTCCTTATGAGAGACAGGCCACTTTAGACAGCCCTTGTAAGTAGTTATTGTAGCAAACAAAAATTAAATTGTTTTGTAAGTAATTATGCTAATTAAAGAAGTAAGTAATTGTGAATTTAAAAAAAGCCAACAGGTAACTGTTCGAAACTCAATGATATGCTTTCTCCAAAGCTACAATCAAGTTTTTGGAGCAACGCCATATAAAGTATCACCATTGCCTTGTAACTGGTTTATAGAGTGGTACCTGGAATTAATTAAGAGAAATACTTGTTAAACTGACAGAGTCTAATGATCTGTAATAACTGAGGTTTATTGTCTAGAAATCCTCAGAGCTTCCGCGTGTTGGGTTGTAAAGGTTTGGAATTTAATGAAGTAAGACATTTATTCGGCGGTTTCACATGTTTATGGTTGTGATTACCGGTTTTATTAGCGCTTTAAAACTGGAGTATGTTAATAAATTTCATTATCCTTGACAGGAGCACTAATTGTGTTAATCCCTGGAGATTGCGGTATGCAGTTGTAAGTTCCAGATAGGTAACACGAAGAAGTGCCACAACGTTTGTACCTATCAGATACTGCGAATATGTGATTACTTCTAGTTACACGATATTGGTCTTCTTCTTCTTTTTCTGCTTCTATAGCCTCTTCTGGTGTAACTGACCACCTCATTTTCGGGATTTTCTGAGCTCTGTGTTGCAATTGATGGCCATCTTTGGAATTTTGACATAATAATGTAGTTATATGTTGGTATTATAGTATAGCTCAAAGTCTCTCAGGGTGCATGCACCAGTGCATTGCACGGCACAAGGTGCAAAATTCGGCTACGTAAAGTTGATCTCGGTGCAAACATCCACGTTGTCTTGCTTGCTTTGCCTTTTGTCTCTCTCTTGCACACTTTCAGATTTGTTTCTTCCTCACTGTCTAATGTTTACGTGCGATGGTTTTTTTAAGACCAAATCTGGTCTTTTATTTTAGTGATCTAGATTACGTGAAGGAACCGCAGGAGACTATAGGCCACAGGAACCACAGAAGTCCTTAACAGTCGCAGGCTCGAAGATCCATCTACCTAGAGAAGAAAATAAACAACCTGTCAACCGAGTATCTATCGTTTCCTTTCAGCAAGCATCCGGGTCATTTGTCCGGCACCGCCATGCACCACGAAACCTAGAAACATACTGAAAAAGCAAAGGAAATACTGGTAGACGAGAGACCATCCCAGCACTCGCCTCCCGCCCACTGAAAGACATGAAGAATTCAAAGTCTGAGTGGCTGGTCGACGGAAATCGAATCCAGAACCTCCCAAATACAAACTTCATAAGGTACCGCTTAGCCACCTCGTTCTTTTTATGTTGGTACTAACTTTAAGGTGTATTAATTAATCTTGCAACACAAATGTTTTCATATCTTCTCGTATGTTCAATTTTACTGCGTACTTTCACCCCATTTGCTGACTGAGTGAGTGAGTGAGTGAGTGAGTGAGGTTTAAGGGCCCGTCGACAAGGACATTTGGGCCCGCGCATCACTTCTGAATATTTATCTTTGATTGCTGAGAAATATTTTCAGTATACAATCATATTGCACTCAAACACATGCATGTATTGGGGAAGTACCGCCACTGAACATGGGCTTTTCTCCAACATCTCTTCCTTATTGCCATTTTGCTGCGATATTTCTCGAAAACTCCTCTCCTTGCTATCTAAGCGACACGGAAGTGGAAAAGGGTGGCTTTTGAGGGGGGGGGGATAAGTAATCGTTCGGGGTACGACTAAGAGAAGGCGGTGGCCGAAGAAAACGGGAAAATTGAACTGTCGATGTTTTTATTCAATCTTGTTATATTTTTATGGTATATGTGGGACGAGCGTATACGGCGATTTTATTGGTCGAGATTGGGGATGGGACTACTCAAAATTAAAACAAATGGCTTCTCTCCGCCCATGACGTCGTCTTCCATATCGCAGTCACGATACGCCCACCAGAATTACGGTTATATATTATAACTTTTATGGCAGACGCTCAAACTGCCACTGTATATGCGCTTTTCTTCTGTTTGTCTCTGGAAATTGAAATTGGTAGGAGAGATATGACTCAATATTCCTATCCGATAAAGTGAGTGGTTTGGGAACGAAATGGGCGGACGAGGGGATCGCTTGCACTGTTGCCAAATCCTGACTTGGCATTACGACGCTCCAATTGGACTTCGGAAGTAGAACGTGGAAAAGTTTATTCTGCGTCAGATTGCTCTTCCGTTGTTTCTTGCTATTTCTCGATGTACGGCATCGACTTAAATTTCAGTACCGAAATTACTTTAACATTCCCCATGAATCTAAAAAATATATTGTTGTACAAGACTTGAATCGTTACTTTCTAATGACGTAATCTAGCCACCGTTGTTATTTTTGTATAATCTCTGAAAATGCATCGCTGTATACGTTCCATTCGCTTTCCATGACATCACAAGAAACAAATGAAGAGTAATAGTACTTAAAGTATCGAGAAACTCAAGCCAATAACAATGAGTATTTGGAAATGGTTAATGCTACACAAAATATTTTAAATAAATTAAGGGTTCACCCCAAATAGTGTTCTGAGATATCCTAAGGCAGAGGAAGACAGCTTCAAGTGGTGTGACGTATTAGAACAAAAGTAAGCTTTATCACTTCGTACATCAGCTTGCCTGTATAAATGAGCTTGTGAGTGTTTGACTGAAGGGTTCAGTCATTATTGGTGCTCTCGATGACAATAATATGGCCAGTACAAGTGAAGCGAAGCAGCCAGTGGTTCTGCTAGGTTCTGTTATGAAACTAGTTAAATCCTCCAAAGTACCTTGTCAGATCATAACCTAACAGCCAGTTTTAGATTACATATTTCCCAGACATTTCGTCCAAACATTCATAGACTAGTTAAAGAAAAACGAAACAGAAAGTGTTAGAAAATGTCCACGCAATTTTCTTCGGCATGGCTCTCTTTTAATTTGCAGAGAAAATGACATGTTCTCTTCTGTTTACTTTATAAAATGAACTGGCATTGTTATATATTTTCCCATAGCATAGAGCCGAAATGTGATTGTGACTAATTGTGTGACTAAAACAGTATCAATATTACAACATCTAAGACGTTAGTTGTGTTACTAACGCAGATATGTTCTTTGTATTTCCTATATTGCTGTATCGCGCATGCCTGAAACAATCTAGTCTTCCCCTGCGGCAGCAGTGACGTCACACACTGATCTGGTCTTCAGTGCGAGCATGTTCAGCGGTATGAGGTGACGTCATACCGGCACTACCTATCCTCTACCTAGGGCGTGCGCAGAAAACGGTTCATATGTGTGCCTATCAATCAGTTATTCACTCAGAGCATGTTCAGCTCTCAGCCAGCCGGGTTCAGTACGGTTTGAACTCTTGCAAACGTGGCACGTGTTTGTTAGTAGACGCAATACAGTGCGTATTAAGTGAAATTGCTATATTTGGGTACCGGTATCGCATTCCTCTAAAAGTATTCATTCATGAATCAATCCTGTGTTAGTTGTTCTTTAATCGCTTTCTGTTATGATGTTCATCTTCTGATATTTTTCTGTTATTTGACTTTGGTATACAAGCGCTATAATTTAAAGCTGTAATTTTGTACAAGGTGAAACGCAACCTTCAGCGGAGGATTAATTTTTTATCTAATATTATTGTCGTCTTGTATCAAGGTTTATCTTTGAAATTTCAGATTTTTAATGTGTTTGTCACTTGTTTTTCTAGTTTTGTCAACACAGCTATTGGCCATTGTAGTCATTAAAGTATTTTCAAAGTATCACTTCCAAATTTTGAATGTGGTACTCTCTGTTATGAAGGACTTTTATTTGTGGTCCCGCCACTGCATCGTTACAGCATATCAAAAAGGGGAAGAGAAGATTTGCAATTCCGACCCTGTCCAAGAATATGGAACACACAGAGGGAAGGAAGGGGAGTGAAGAAGTTTTATGACTTCAAAACTATTCCAGAAGAAAACTGTGGTGTATTATATTTGAAGTGTAGCTTGTCCGTGGGTAGAAACTGCCGTTTAAATGGCATTACAATTCCGCCCCAGCGGGCTATTTAGCCGCGAACTATTTGACACTTCTGACCATTAAACAAGATATAGTGCGAGTCCAAGGAGACTTGGTTTCCTACAATTAAAATTAATGACTTACTGTCGGGTTTTCTCTTGCTGTAATCTAATATGGCAACGTCTTCAGGAATGTGATAGTTATTATCTGGTACGATAAATGTGCACACAAATGTGGTTTGACATAATTTCACAACTTACATCCTGACTAAAGAAAATCACTTAGCAATCTAATTGGGTAGTCATGTTTCAGAGCGCAGAAGTCACAAAACGTAAGCATTATTTCAAATGTTTATAGTTTGTTTCTATATAAAAAAAAAAACACGGAGAAAAACTTGCTGTAAGTTAAGTGTGCAGAAAGGGACATTAGATATTCTGGAGTTGGTATGTACGGTCGCATACTTTCACGGAAAAAAAAGGATGACTACAGGTAAGGGCTCAAACCGAGCTTGCCAAATAACACACAATTTCCAATCCAAAAACGAAATGCCACTTGATTAAGTTCAGCAAATCCCAAGAATGCGACACGAAGATTTTCAAGAAAATGCCTTCACGTCAAATCACCCTTTACAAGGACAAAATTTTCCATTTCTTGTCCTTTTTCTACTACTTCGTTTTCTTATTTTCGATTAAAATTTGATTTAAATTTGGAATTTAAGTAACGTTAATAATTTAATAGCTTTTGAAAAGAACTTCAAATTTTTTTAAATTTCAACTAATAAATAGCTTCTTAAAAAACTTTTAATTTTTCAATGAAACAAACAGTTTGCTAAAAGCAATCCAGAATTTGACACGGTTAATATCTGAATAGTTTTGTGAAATGAACTGGTATGTAAAATAGTGTCGACGGTGTTCAGAAGAACGCCGGGGCTCAACAATCATTAACAAACCTTACCCAGATTTTAATGGAGAATCTCCTTTGGTGAGATGGTTGGATAGTTATATTCGTGTCTGTTTACACGTGTTGGTTGTGAAAATTGTCGACTCCATATTTTGTGAATGTCACTTCATCCCATGAACGATACAGGGGCCTCAAAGTTAGGGTTTGTAACGCATTGTTGGAGAAACAATACCAGATTACATGAAGACTATGGAATCTGAAGCCACAAAAATGTTGATTCTGAGTTGACAAAAGTCAAAGATGCTTCATTACGTGCAACCAGTACCCAAAAACGTCTCGAGGTATGCATGTAGCAGATAATCAGTAGAGGGGAGCGCCAGGAATAATGTGGTGAAGGAAGTGGCATGTAGCCTTTAATCGAGCGAAGAAACCCGACTTTATTTGAGTAGTACCGAAATCTCGCGCAGCTCTCGTTGGTAGGTCTTCGTTACATTACCTCTAGCATTGTCTGAGACGTCATGTGCACAAAATGATTCTGCAATCCTAACTGGCTTGTGCCGACTCCAAGACTTTCCTGCACAATGTTTAGAACAGCTTCCTTCTCCCCCTCCCCCTCCTCCTCCATCTCCTCCCCCTCCTCCCCCTGCCCCTCCTCAGGGGTTGTACTCTTGGCCGTCTTGTGCCAGGTGACCTGCACTTCCTTATGGATTCCTTCATAAGTCTCGATATGTCACCTTCTGCTGCAAATGACGCCCTTTATCATCCGGCAAACACACGTGTTATGCATACACGCAAGTTGTTCATTTATGTGCATACATCACAGCAGACTGCAAGAGACAGACTTCAGAAAACACACCGATCAGATACGGTTAATTAACTAGGCATGACGGGAAATCATTTGCAGGTGCTAAGAGATATTCAGGTCAACATCAATTTATTCCCAACATGCTTCTTCATGTAGCAGTTGTAACCAGGGTCTCGTATTTTAGCTAAATATAATACAATGTGGCCATGCATCTACGTTTATAAAATTGGAATGATTCTGTTATACATTTTCGGCCCATGTTGTGTTACACTTTTGTGCTTTTTCTGTATGAGAAATCCAATGTGAATTTTCTCTACCACGTACACTAAGTAATAAAAGTATTGTATTCGATCCAAAATTTCGATGTCAAGGTTTTACCGGAAATATAGTTATGTTTTGAGACCCCCTGGATCCAAAAAGAACATTTTTTATTTCTCACATGTGCTCTTCTTGTATTCTGTAAACACCATTTGAAGAGAAAATGATTTCTAATTTAATATTTTGTGTAATTAGAAGCCTTAAAAGCTGGCCACAGAAAATCTTAGTTGCGAAACACGCAAGAATTTAACTTGACACTTTAAAAAACTGCTTCCGTAATAATAAGGAAAAACATAAGTTGCCGGGAGTCGCTGAAATGCTAATCGGAGAATCCTCCTGCGACTTCAGCGGTCTTCGAGCTGCCGATTTGATAACAGTAAAACACCTCAGTAAGGAACGAAAGACAATTTTAGAGATACGCGTTCTTTTGTCAACACAAGTCCGGCCTACTTCATCAAGCCCCACATAGGTTTGCAAATCTTAACTTTTGAAAAACTGTTTTACCCTAGATTCTAAGAATATTTTTCCGTTTCTGATTTTTGGGACTGGCCTTTGTGCATTTTGGTGCTTTGTAAACACTGAACGTCCTCAATTACAAGTAACGAAAACCTGAGTAATGGATATATTGTTTGCTAGAATATTAAATTCCTGACAGTTACTGATTGCCTTTTCCTCAACACATAACTTCCTACTGGCTGAGAAAATTACCACTTGCCCTTCTTACATTATGCATTGATTTTAACATATTGTAACAAGGACAACAATCTGTCACTATACTGTGCTCTAAAATTTTACTCAAATATACTTTTCTTGTCGACGTTAACACAACTGACAATTTATACTTCTGATAACCTTGCTTAGTCCTTTTAGTGTCTTTCTTCACTTCCTCTGCCTGTCATGCACTAATTGCGACAATGTAATCATTCGCGAGGCTCGTTGAATCTTCTGACGACGACATACATGCACAGCTGTCTTCACTCACTGACGATCCATGTCCTTAATTCAATTCTAAAACTCAATCACTGCCCTTCTGAGGCCTCTTTGTATACTTGGGATGACGTCACACGTACCTTTCTCGAGTTCCACTCACACACGCACCGGAAATGACTCAGCTAAAAGTCTCACGAACGTTCTCGATGCTTCTGTTGTTTCTGCCGCCTCTATTGTTGATATTCACCTACACCCAGCAGTCCCTCGAGGCAGTCCGGCCCTGATCATCGTTGTTGGCTCGTCTTTGTTGAACGCCCAGCCCGATATCACAATATGGACATTATTGCAGTTATTTAGTTACATTCTCATTTCTTTAGACAATTATAGGTATATATTATATCTTGCTATCAATAATGTCGGTATCAATTATTAATAAGGAATTTTAGAATGTACCGTTGGTATACAGTAGGGAAATTGATAAGCCTTAGCACAGACGACCTGTAGGATAGGTATGAAAATAAAATGATAATGGGCAGATGAAATCGTGCTTCTGTTACTCATCAGATTCCTTATCTCCTAATTTTTTTATTCAAACAATGATGCAGGATACTGCAGATAGCGACTTCTACTCACAAAGATTCCTTAGTTTGTCTTCGATAGCTCAAAATAATAATCTTGTATGGAAATGAGCTTCAGAGTCAAGAGGGAGTGTCTAATACCAGCTATAAAATTATTCATAATGGGTTAGCATGCAGCTAATTGTATTGCAGAGCTCTTGTACAGCAGCACACCTTCTGAACAGGTTTGAATATGGTTGGTTCCATTCAATCAGTTTCGCTGCTTGTTACCACTAACGTAAGCCCGGCTACTTATTCTGAAATTGATGTTAATTTCACCTGTGCCAAAGAGAAGCCACAAGGCTATGCAAATTGCAACAAGTACATAACCTTTTAGTTTGTGACACAACTGAATGTTTAGCATATGGAAGACAGCGAATATGCTAATTTTCACGTGTGACATAAAGTATATAGTACAACTCCAATTATTGGAACTCTTACCTATCCCGATCGTTTCGAGGAAAAAATATTGTATGAATAAAATGGTTTTATTAAACCAATGAATTGGTTCTACTCGACAGTTATTACAGTACATAATTATAAAGTTTCTTTATCATTCTAAAATCAAGTGACACTTCATGTAGTTACATGTATAAAATGTTTACAGCACGACTTTGTAATGATTAAATTAACATGTATAATATTGTGAGAAATTACACTTTTATTTACTTTTAGTGTCACTTTAGTTTTCTTAAAACGAATCACAAAACATTGTCCTCGTTTTTCGTCGATAACATAACCTACAATTCGTCATGATCTTGCAATCCAACCTATTCTATCCTCTCATAACCTAGACACATACTTCACTGTCTCTCTCTCTCGCTCACAAACTGTCCCCGTCGATGCACTCACACTCACTCCAACAGGCTTAACTAAAAACTACTCTACACAACAAACAACTCTGACGCGACGATTAAATGTGTACAATTGTCTCTGACGATAGTCAAACTTTCTGAACACTGACTGTACACAGACACACTTAGGAGCTGTCTCGCTCAGCAGTTAATGATTCGCTCTCTGTCCGGGCTCCCTCGTGTTTATGTGCCAGGCGAATTCTCTGGAAAATACACCTTTTTTACTTTCTCTACTGGTAAGTACAGGAAGTATTGTATTCCACCTAAAAATTCGATGTCGAAATTTCACCGGAAATATACGTTTTGGGACCCCATGAATAAAAAAAAGGTCCGTCTGTGGTAAACGATTTTGATTAAGGTAACCATTTTAAGATATTTGTGTGAAAAATTAGTGTATAGGGATATTGAACTTTTTGTGCATAGGTTGTGACGTCCTTCTCATGGTGAGTTTAGAATACCTTGTACACCAAGAAAAACTTATTACAAGCACACTGAATATGTTATGAAAGTATACAACTTATGCAAAAAATGTCCTTTTATCATTGTTGGCCTATTAGGGGCTTGGATTTTCAAGTAATTGTTAATTATTTTTAAATATGTTTTACCTAAAAACATTATATGGTTGATTATCCTCATCCAAGACAATTTAAATAGTATTATGGTTGTAATATCACACCAATTAGATTTCGTAACATCACTGCCGCGTCGTAGCCGAGTGGTTAGACCATTCGCTTCTCACCCGGATTCGATACCAAGCAACCGCATGTCGTATTTGTGGTGGACGAAGCGACGCTGGGGCGGGTTTCCTCCGGGTTCTCCGGTTTCCCCCGCCATCTCATTCCACCGGTGCTCCATCTTCATTCCGTGTAACATCAGTGTCACCCCCTGGTAAAAGCGGGCGTTAAACAATACAAAAAATAATATCTTTATTCGAGAGTTAACACTCATGCATATAGAACGTAACTTTTGTTTAAAATGCAATCCTTTAATAAGCTACATAGTTGAACAATAATATATTTAGCTTGAAACTTTATGAATTTCACTTATCCTTTCATCAATTATTATGTATTTGTTGATTATTTAACTTGCTGTATCATATGTATATAAACTTTTATTACCAAATGTTCCTTTTGATTTTTTATGATGTCAGTAATTTATTTTGTAGGTACCCACTACTTGTTTCATTTTAGCTTCTTTCCCTTTGTTTTATAATTAAAGTAATACTGTAGCTTGTAAAGTGAACATCGCAAAATGTATCATATAGTGAACAAATAAAGAGATGTTTGCTAAATTCAACACCGCAACATGTCTATATAACATGCTTTCATTAGATATTGTAATTAAGGCATAGACCTGTACTGGTTTGCATACTGATTTCAATATAGCTAATGTTGTTTCAATAAATCACTTTTTTGTTCCTTAACTGTTGCAACAGCGAGCAAATTGCTTGCGTTTCCTCACTGATCTCATTTAGGTTAATGAATTAAAATGAAAGTTGTATTGTATAAAAATACTACCAGATGTTTTTGACAAGCATCCAATTAGGGAATTGGTCAAGGGAATCTGGCACATTCATTAATTTGACACGTCCAATAACTTAATCAACGCCTTATATTTAAATATCACACAGTACAAGCTTGTAGCGTGTTTACCCACCGGGAACAGTGATTAAATTTATCTCGATCGATCGTTTTATAGCTCTATTCCTGAGCTGACAACTATCATTTTCAAAATTACCTTAAACTACACCTGGATTTTAAAGCTCAACGAGAGATAAGGCTCATTCACTGTAATTTTGTAGATTTCTCTCTGAAACATCTTTGTTTCGCCAGCCATTTTCGTTAAACAAATTCTGTCGAGGAGCTTGTTTGTAGTAGTTATGGAATAAAAACATATCTTGCATCAGAAGTTCAATCATGCACAAAAACGATAATTTCCAACATAACAGAGCCTGATTAGACACTCAAGTCTGCTTACGTTCGCTTTTATAACGTATAAATTGCTCTGGAGCAATAAACTGACCTTTGTTTAGCCACGACAAACGTTCTAAGACTGTTCTAGAATGGAAAATGTTGACGGATGATTTTTAAGAACTTCCTCCCCTCCCGTGAGTACTAAATCTGGTATGCAATAGCCACATGACTATCGATATCCGCTTCATTACGTACCTAGAACTTATTTAGATAAAGTATTAATATTTTTGGGTGGAATATAATACTTTGCCTATTTACTATAAGAATGGGAATAGGTAAGGCACCCTGAAGCTAGGGTTATTGTACCTATGAGCAAAGGGGGCACACCCGGGAGGAAGGACGAGGTTAGAGGAGTCACCGGGCGTCCAGAAACAGAGTGACGGCAAATACATTGACGGAGACCTCTAAGGTTTCCCAACTTTGACCCCTAGAGGTCTCTAGGTCTTCAAGGGAGACTCCGGTGGGGTCCAACGCCCCCATATGCTATCCCCTATCTGGATCCCACGGACAGCAAGGGACGGAAAGAGCTCCTGTGCGCATATCATCCCTGCCCAGCTGCACCTAACGCCTTCGTTGATACTTGCGACCTTGAAAGACCCACTGGAATGGATAAATTAAATTATTAATGAAGTGAATTGGTAGGACAGGAAATTCGGAGGATGTAATTATCCTTCCCAGCATTCGCCGAGCGTTCCGGGAAAAGTAAAAACGACCGATGGGTCAGGAAGGTCGGTCAGGGAAATCGAACCCAGGACCTCCCGAATGCGAGCCTCACACATTAAATCTTGATCCCTTCTATTTACTGTAGGTACACGCTAGAAAGAGTAAAGATAAGTAATATCGCACTAATTAGAGAACACCTGAAATCAAAACAAAGTATTATAAGTAATCAATTAGAAGAAAACAATGGAGTATTCACTTGTTCCACTAATCGCTGCCATCTGGCCCACATTAGCTGCTCAGAGAGATTCAAGTTATTTTGTGTGCTATCAGTTTGTTTTTATTGTGGTCATACGGGTCAGCACGCTTTTATACACAAATTTCTAATTAATATTCTTTTTCCTGGAGCTGGAAACGCAATGCACGGGTCTGTAGTTAATTGAGGTATCTCGCATCGTTTGATAGACGAAATTAGTGTCAAATTATTTGAACTGGTGGGCAATTAAATTGGAGTCTCTGACTCAACGCGGCGACTAATCTGTCGATACTGCCGAATTAATTACTAACGGAAATATTTTAAAATTATTTGCAGAACTTGGTAAATTCCAGTTAATGCACGAAATGTCACACACCTCATTCGCTTTTAGTGAGGTTCAAAGGGAATGAATGCATCCTGTGGCGAACTGAAATAGATACCTAACTGAATGTGTCAGCGTACAGGGTTCGTGATTAAAGTTCATATGCGATGGGAATGAAACTTTAAGAATCTGTGTTACAGTCATACCAGCTTTTTCTACCCAATACCAAATAAGAGATAAATCCTATATAATAAGGAATTAATATTTTATATTAATTGTGATAAATGTTGAATTCTTATGGCTTAAGGCAAAAGAAGGTTATAAGAATTATTTACAACACCAATAGGAGAGCTCATGTAAAGTTATTTTTAGAAGACTGGAGGAATTACCTTACCCTGCATGTATGTATTCTCCACCCTAAAGTAGTCGTCCACATTTATAATAAACAATGAAATCCATGAGATAAACATACTCTTTCTAATGATCTTAAGAAAAAAGTTGGCAATTTCATTGCTTTTAAAATTGCCGCTAACGGGTACCTATGTTTTAAATCACTTTATTCTGTATATTTTCATTTTTTTTAAGAAACTTGTGAACAATACTGTTTGAACTTCGACAGCAGTGCCATAGTATTGCTAAAGTTGTAAAATTTTGGTTAGATCTTCCTTTGTTAAGTAGATTTTCCGGGCTTGTGGGCCGTGGTCGAGTTTGATTGCCTTCCTCCGACGTTTCGCTGAAAACTGCGTCCAGCATCTTCAGGGTGATCCAATTAGTGAACTCCCGAGTCCAAATATTAGAGAGCTATGCCTCAGCACTTATATTAGATCTTCCTTTGTTTGTACAATCACTTGTTTACATTTTAGCGGTCAGGGTGACCTATATTAGAAACCCAATGCGTTACACTCCTCCTCGTCGGTCTGGGTGACTCGGGTGGTTAGACGTTGTGCTACTGACCCCAAGGTCACGGGTTCAAATCCGGTCCAGACCGATGGTTTTTAAGTGCGCTTAAAAAGGACAGATTTACTGGCATGTAAAAGAACTCCTGCGGGACAAAATTCCGGCACCCTGGTGACGCTGATGTGATCCTGGCCATTGATAACGTCGTTAAATAACATAATTTTTAAGTTATGCTAAAACTAGTCCATGAAGGGCCAAGGCTTGCCGCCCAGCCGCTGCATCCCCCACCTCTGCCTACTTCAGGCGTCATTGGTGGGGTGCAGTACTGGAGGGTTGGACGTGGTCAACGCCCCGAGCCCTCCCGGTCAGTTATACGGCCTTCTCGAGCTGGGGCCGTTACTTCTCCATCAAGTAGCCCTTCAATTCGTCCTAACGAGGCTGAGTGCACCCCGTGCCAGACCTCCCAGAGAGGATAAAATTC
This sequence comes from Tenodera sinensis, assembly GCA_030765045.1. Taxonomy (NCBI): domain Eukaryota; kingdom Metazoa; phylum Arthropoda; class Insecta; order Mantodea; family Mantidae; genus Tenodera; species Tenodera sinensis. The sequence continues at coordinate 30,622,118 of CM060969.1, read as the reverse complement.
CCATGCTGGTACCGGGGATCCACCACACCAGAGGCAAGCGCGCTACCAACTGCGCTACGGAGGCGATGTTTTAATTTATGGTCCTTTACCAAATCTCAAGGAATTGCAGCAGTTTCGTGTTGAGGTATTGTGCCGCCTCCGTTCTCCATTGATTCATAAGATAGTTCCCATCATTACACGTGGGTACCCAAATTTTGTCCAACCTTGTAACTCCAGAAGTGAATGAAGCAGCTGTTGTCCACTCCAAGGCCTACTGCGCAGTAGGTCCAATCTAACTGTATATTACTTGTCCTGAATAATTCATTATATTGTTTTAATTATATCGATGTTAACGATTACTCTTTGCAAATAACGATAGGGGGCAAAAAAGCCAAGTATAGATCCAAGACATTTTAAACCACTTAATTTTGCCACTGCAATAGAGAGCGCGGGAACAACTTTAAGAAACACGAAAAACATTTCAGCCTCCATAATGAAGTCCACAGCCTTCTTATTTCTTTTTTTCATTTCCTCATGATTTTTATTGTTCTTATTTTCGTGAATACGATAAACCTGCTTCCTTATATATGAAATATCATGAGTTTAATTACATATATCTTAGGTACAGACCTTTAAAACGGCGATGAATCCAACAGACAAGGCTTAATTGAACATAATTATACGTTTTAGCCACTACATATTCCCGCTGTCGTAAAAACAGAAGTTAAAATTCTCGCTTGCATGTTACATGAGTTGAAGTACAACAGGTTTAAATTACAAACGCACGCACGCACGTTCCCAAAGCTGCATTGTACCTTCATGTAGCGAAATTAATTAAACCTGTTGTTGAACGTTTACTCCTTTTCAGTGTTTCATTAGGCAGCGCTTTCGTAGAAATATAAATGTGTTTCAAGGTCGTTTTAATGGGTTACTTAAAAGTTACATACACAGCTTTTCATAGATTAATACTTTCTCTACTCTTGCCTACAAGAACGAGTAGTTACATCGACCGATGTTAAAATACTCTAACAAATTGTTTGCCAACTTTGTTAATATTTTAGCACAACGTTAAAATTTTGTCGTTAAGCGAATTGTTAGCTAACATCTTGTTAATACCGACAACTGCGAACAGCTAGCCTTCGAGAAGGTGGTGACCCAGCTATACTTAACTTGACACTTCCCAATGAAAAAGAAAACTTATTAGAAAAAGAAAGAAATACTCACCATCTCTTTCTAAGGCGTCCCTCAATTATGGCAAACCTACCTACCCTGATACCTCCGCAGGTAATTAGGGAATATCTACTATAAGGCTTTAAAAAGAACTGACCATTTCAAGGAAAGAACCCCAAGGATTCTCCACAGGCCGTGCTAGACAAGGATAGTAGAAAAAGTGCCAAGTTAAAACTCGTCCGCTTATACACGCTTCCTGAAGGTCCTACGTTGCACTTTTTCTGCGCATCGCAGAGCTCTCTTTTAGTGGCAGGCTGCTTACATTTAAAGACAATTGCTCTTGTTTAAGCTTACAATCGCAATGTCAATGTAAAAATCTAGGTATAGAGGGAGTAGTTTTTCACTTTTCGAAAGAATGCTTAATATAGAATTGGTTACAAATTATAGAGGAATTATCGAATGCACAAAAAACTAAATAACTTAAATTATGTGAGAGGGATGCAATTTTGGAGAAAATTCACCAGGAATTTAATTGCAATGCTAAGCTTTTCTCAGTCCTTCTGCGTCAATGTTATAACGTAGAACTGACTACAAAAAGGTCATCACTGCATCACTGTGTTATCACTTATGAAACAGATTGCGATAAAAATAATGTTCCCTTTTTATAACACTACAAACAGAAAAGAAGAATGTTATGTGAAATAAATTATGATATGGAAACGTTTAAGATCTCGTTTGAGCCAGGCTTAATTCTATCTCTAGCGGTTTACAACTTACACAAAACTATACAAATGAAAGGACTTCACAGGCTATTCACAGAAAATTAAGATATCTATTTATTTTATTAGTAAAGTAAATAGTTTACATATAGTATATTTGTATAAACTGAAATACCTATTTGTGTCGAAAAATGATTGCCCACTTTCTCTACAGATGTCACCCTCCAGCTGCCTACGTTTTGCAAATGTAGGAACCAAAAGCTGCCACAAACATCGCCGAGTAACAAACAACAATGGTCATATCAAAGCACGCAAAGCTTAGGTTATTAGCAACCAGTGGTTACACTACACTAAATCACATGTCGCTCGTGTGCGTTCCTTGAGGATGCTTGATTCATTATTTATATCTGCTTAAGCGTTTGATTCATAGAAGGTTAGGTTAGGTTTATCTTTTTTATAGATATACGTTTAAGCTAATTAGCCATTAGCTACCGCTCATAAGCCCTTTTTGTGTGTAATTTACTATTAACAATATACCGCATTTACGTTTACATAAGCGAGGAGTGAGCGACAAGAAGAACAATAAAAAAATCATAGAATCGCTAATCCAGCGGGCTTCGCTTCTCATTTAGGTTGGCAATTCTCATCGCGCATGTGCAGTAATGGGAAGATGGCCGTGTGTTTTGCCCTTACGCCATAATTTTGCTGTTGTAGAAAACATTGTAAAAGGGCGGTTAGATGTGTTCCAGAAGAAACACTACTAAGGTAATTTAACAACATTCCTTTCACTTTTATTACAGTTTCAAATCCATCGCTACTAGTCCAGTTTAGTCATATATTTTAATAAAAATCGTCAGTAAGTTAGGTTAGTTTGTTTGGTGTTAGATATTTTCTTGAAGGTTTACAAAGATATAGCCTATTACTATTATTATTGTTGTTATTAATTATTATTATTATTATTATTGTTATTATTATTATTATTATTATTATTATTATTATTATTATTATTATTATTATTATTATTATTATTATTATTATTATTATTATTATTATTATTATTATTACTGTTATCATTGTTATTACTATCTGTTTATTGACCACAAAAACAATTAATAGAAATTGGTAATATCCTCCTGGCGGCAATAGTCTTGACGCTTTGTTTCCATATCGACTTTAGTAGAAAATTTTGTCAAATGTTATGGCTATTGTAAATTTCAGAGTTGCAAGTCACTCAATTCCTACCCACCCCTTCTTCTACAAGGTCCAGTCGTTAATCACGTTACACTGGGCTAGCCATCTCTATCATCTTACCAATCAGAGTAAAATTTATTGCACGAAGTTATTTCTTACCACACCTTCGATTCACATCGAATACAACATCTCCCATTGGTTCGTTTCTTGCATTTTTTCAAGACAGTCACAAAGACAGGTGAGAAGGTCTGGAGGAAACTAGTGTTGGTAAAATAAGTGTGAGAAGCTTGCGAAAAAAAGCACTTGCAATCTAGGGAATTGACCACTTCTTCTGCAGGACGTTTGCCTTGGCAAATTCTCTCACAAATCTAGATTCCAGAGAGAAAAACATACAATCAGAGGGATAAAATGGGGTAATCATTAACACCTGCAGTAAGGCCACTGGTATTTTCGCGGTGGTTGAGCCACTTCCGGTGTCATTCTATAAATCTTGCTTTTTCATGGAATGTTTTGTGAGAGTTATCCGTCATTTCTTCAATTGTTCCAGTTCTGCGGTAACCCCTCAGGCTGGTACTTAGTCTTAAGATGTTGGACAGGTACATGCATCCAAATACCTCAGCGTGTCTTCAATACCAACAGCGGTAAGAACAAAGTTAAAGCGGTGGTCAATATCGTGTAGGCAGTCGACTTCATCTATGCAATCAAGTTGAACTTCCCACGTGAGAATATTAACATCACATTCAGGACTTTAAAGATAGATGGAAATAATTACTGATATAAGCTCTATCAATTAAATATTTATTTTCAAATGATTATTAATGCAAACACTTATTTCGCTGTCTATCTCATACTAATCATGTATACAAATATTGTAGAACCTATTTCATACTTAGGGGTCTTAAATTATCATATACAATGATCACCTGGTCTTTCTTTTGTTTAGTCAATGTCGCAAACTGTACCCCACAATCGCTGAAAAACAAGGTTATATACACCATATCAATTCAACAACTGTATTTCTAACAATTGTTCTTCTAATAATTGATGTATTTTTTCCAGAAGAGAGATTATTTGTTGTTATTAAAAATAAAATGAGATTTATTTGAGATTATGAACTAGTTTTATGTTATAACATCAAGAGAACATCGAAATACGTACATATAATTCTTGGCTTTCATTTTCCTCGGTTGGTAGTCGAACTATCTAATCGAAACGAATATATTTTAGGTTATTTTTACAGAATTTAACATTTTATGGTCGAATCTTTGCGATATAGTATTTATATTTTATTTATAAAAAAGTCCAGATAAAATAATTAGACGGTCTGATCTTCCCAGATAAATGTAATGCATTTTGATGTATAATTTGAAAACCAAGCGACTGATTTTAATAATTTTTCCATTGCAAAGCCCTATACTTTCTGTGAGATACTTTCTAATTCCAATTCCTAAATTACTAAAAGACTAAAAATGTTTTACAAAAGCCTTGTACTAGAACACGAATAAACACTTGACGTTATATATGTTGTTCTCCATGGTCTAGGGGTAACCTGCTGGTCTCTGGTTCCTAAAGTCCCGGCTTCACACCCAACGATAGGTTTTTTCGGGTACTAAAGTCCTTATCATGGCGTCCTTCAGAGAGGAATATAAGTTAGTATGGGGCTGAAGAGAGGATTCAAAGAATTCAAAGTTGTTATTCGACGATTCCGGCCGAGACGGAAAAATTACTTATAGCATTTTCAATCTTTAAGACTGTTGGGAAGTTGAAGTTAGCGCTTCTGTTAGTTTCAGAGGCTTTTATGTGAATATTAACCCGTAACTGATACACCTGGTTCCTAGGGGACCGATGGAAATTTTTTTTTATCAGTGCCACAATGTGTGGAAGCACTGGAGTACCCCTTGTTATCTCACTTGGTTGGGTAATAAACTGTAAGATGATAAATAATTGTTATTTCACATAGTTGGGCGTAGTTCCGTTTCAAAACAACTCGAAATACATTAGCTGAAGTTGCAAACAAATCACATATTTCTACTTTCTCTGCCACATACACAGTAAGTTATCTTCGGCACCTTCCAAGGATACATAAGTATTTTCAATCAAATCCCCCTACCACAGACCACTCTCTATATGCTACGTATTTAAAAAGTTTTGATTTTTTAAAAAGAATGTCCCTAATACTTTGGATTAAAATACACATTTAACAAATGAACTCTACCATTAAATTTTCTGGGAGCATCTTCGGAAGTCCTCTTCATTTTGGATGACTTGTATAATGGCAAACCGTAAGAGATGAAGTAAATTTTACTACACAAGAAATGTAACTCTCATCTCATTAAAATTCACAATTTATGAAAATCTTAAATTTTTTGTGCAGTGAACCAGTTTTGAGATATTCCTTATTTGTTTAAATCATCCTATACGTTTTTTTAAATGGTATGTCATTCTTTTTGATGTCCTAAACATGTAAAGAAAATGGATTGTCGAAGCCATCATTATGGCAACCACTAGCTCTTAAAATATGGACTATCACGTAAGCCTACTGTGTTACCATATTCCCATTGCAGTCACGAGATATGTAATTAAACTATTTCTACAAACATTTATCTCGATTACCTTAAGTGCACAGTACAATAAATATTTTAAGAATAGCATGCACAAGAGTGAGATGGGAAAGTCTTGTGAGTGCAAGAAATCACATTACATAAACAGGATTATAGGAAGAAAGAGAGATAGAGATACAGAGAGGGAGAGTATTTACGGAGGGGATTCCACATTGAGCCAACTGTTGAGGTTATAGTATGTCTGACTCTTAAGGAAGGGATTAAGTGAGAGTGCTCGACGGGCGTGTTGGAACCCGGGCGTCTAGCACGAGCTGTAAGTTCTTCATCTCGACACCAGGATTCGCCAAGCAGTCATCTGCCAGGCTACTACAACGCCACCCATCCGCCGAGAACAGCAGTTACAGTTCGCAAAGTCCCTACACAGCAGCACCAAACTCGCCCATCGCCGTTACTTCCGACCCTGAAACACGGATTGAAACGAAGGAGAAATAAAATGGAGGGGATGTAAACATCCTTCCCAGCATTTGCCTGGTGACCAGGGAAAACCTTCGTAAAATCCCATGGGTTACGGAAATCAGGCACAGGAATCGAACCCACGACCTCCCGAATGTAAGCCTCACACTTTACCACGGAGCCCTCTCACTCAGTTTATAGGGAGATAATTAGTAAAACTGTCAGGAGTCCAGATGTACAGTTGAGTTTACTTAGATATATCAAATCTAATGCACTAAAGCAAATAGAAATGAAACAAATGAGTAACTGGTTTATGTTTCTGGTCATTGAGCAATACATATAATTTGAACGTTAATTTATATAACTGAGCCCACTTAAATATTTATATTTTGAAATGTAATCAATTTAAGCTTCATTTTACTATGCTTTCGGTTTTTTTCTGCCAAGGAAATTACTGTTACAAGGATAGGCATCGCTATTAAGATGTTTTAAACAAAAAATATCCACAAATCATACAATTTTTCATTATTTAATCTTTGCGTTAATCAAGACACTTTAAGGACAGTAACATATTAAATGAAATAGTTTTAAGTCACCCAAGAAAAAAGAACCTTGCACGCTAATTAGTAGCCCCTCCAGGGTAGATAAAAGAATATATTTATTCGCCCTCGCTAAAATTTAAAATATGACACGTTATAAAAAAAAAAAGAAGAAGAAGCCTCCATATTCCTGTTTACCGGGGAAAGTGGTTCCCTCTAGCGGGAAACTTGGTTGTGTTTTGTTTCTTCCTCCAATTATAGCAATAGCTGGGCTAGAGGCGGGTCCCTCGTATTTAACATTGCACAGCGCACCTTTATAATTTGAAATAATTACTTCATTTTGAAAACCGGTTATGCTGCACGCTGCCTCTCCCAATGTCTGTTATTGAATATCTTCGCCAGTAAACAGGTTTCCTGGCACAACACGCAAAAGGCAGATTATTACGTATTTATCTACCTAACCGTCTCTTCAGCTTCTTGGAAGAAGAGGGTCCATCTGCTCTCTCAGGGAACAAACTAACTATTGGTTTTAAAAATGCCCCATGGCAATTTTCTACTGTATGAGAATACTTAAATCACCTGAATAGGATACATGAACAACTTGTTTATAGAAAGTATCTAATTCAATTGAATAAGTTTTCCAGTAAACCACATAAAGAATCTGATGTGTTGCACTCACATGCCTTTCTCTGCTCACTGTGTTCTAAAAATTAAGGCTCGTTCACAACCGGTAACGACAACCAGAACGAAAAATTTGAAACACATGTATTCAAATGGGAGTGTTCACAACCGACAGGAACTTTTCCCAGGAACGGGAAAGAAAACTTGGCCAAATTTTAATTTTCTGTTCCAGTTACAAGGCACGGCATGTTAGATTCTTATTGTGCATATTAGACTTCTCTTCTTTTTCTTCTTCCTTTCATGGTTTACGCCAAGTGGCCTGGTTTGACCTCACTCCATCTCTGCCATGGTCGTTTATAAGATAGGATTAATTTTAGGATCCTCCTATTATCCATTCTGTTCAGATGTTCCTTCTATTTATACCTGTATTCACCTATTCTTCATTTATTGCATATATGTTCAATCTATGTGTAATTTCTTGATATTTTATTTGATCCAGGTTTGTATACCCTAACGCTGACCTAAGAAATGTCATTTCTGACCCCTGAATACGACTATAATATTTTTTCTTTAATGTTCATGACTCACATACATAGACCAAGGTTGTTCTTAATGTTCTTTTAATTGTTCCACACATCATTAATTGATATCTCTTTCATTTATTTCAAATATCTTGATCAAAGTTATGAGCAATATGGCGGCCTACACAATTAAACCGTTGTACATAATTCAGGCATTTATCTTCTAGTATAATTTGTCCTCCTACTATATATTTACCCTGGAAAGCCACGATTTTAGTTTTAGAAGTAGAGATTTTAAAGTTGTATTCCTTTAAAATCTTAAACTGATTTTTTAAGCTGTTCCTCCGAGTCTTTTATAATCTCAGAAGATCCGAGGTAAACCCCTGACGCCACGATAGTGGTAGAGCAGGAATGTTGAAAAAGAAAAAAATGAAGGTTCTGCGAGTGTTAATGTTTCTGTGTTTGGTTAGGGTCGTTTGAGTAGTTGTAAATCTAATATACTATTACATTTAAGTTGAATTCAGGTTACGAGAACACGAAGAGAGAAAGGTGTAGATAGACAGGGGTACAATGGATTGCAGGTTCTCCCCATAGAATCGTAATATTGACTATTCCCTTCTGAAATTTGGATAATTCTGTGACAAACTGCTGTGGTTTTACGATGCATTTAGAAAGTGAATTACGCTTGCATCGACGCTTGGGTAGGAGTCAGATGGTTCTGTACACGCCCTTTGATTAGGAGTGGCAGCCGTAAACTTCTGCTGGGAATCAAGAAGTTAAAACAAAGAAGAAAATGGGTTTGGTGTTCACTCAAGAACATCGCTTTGACTAACGGTTCTCGATTGTTTACCGTTCTTCTGTAAAGAGCTAGGACGAATATCCACTGAGTGGGAAATCAACGTAACTACCACCCTACCTAGTACAAGTGACGTACTGAACATACGGATCCAGTTGACAGTCAGTTGTTTGCTGCAGTGAGGAATTGGTTGTTGTGAGTCTGTAAAGGTTTCTATTCTGGCATCGTTCCGGGAGTGACCGGTCAGGATCCGTCTCCACAGTGGGTCCTTGATGGAGACCGCCGGGTATGAAGGGTTGTTTGGGTGGCGTCGGGCGACGTCGGATGCGTTCATACTTAACCGTTAGGGACCCTGTCCATGCTTGTGCTCATCGTCATCTGGATCTGGTCGTTCTTCGGTCACCTCATGCTTTCCTCCCAGCCCCTATCTACCTTTACTTTTATCCCCGGTGTGGCGTGTGGGTAAGGCAGGGCCAGCCGACGTCACTTTGGTGTCATGTTGCAATCGTTAAGGACCCCGTTGTTCCTAGTGCCAAATCTGCTTGGCCTTGGGTCTGTCCTTCCTGCCAGAGGAAGACGTATACTGCGGTCCAGTGACTGGAGGCCTCATACTACTCCTTTCTTCTTCTATTACCAATCGGAATGCCTCAGCCAAAGCGTCCTGGTTAGCTTTCGGCGGGCTGTGGGTTCAAATTCCATGTACCGGCAAATCTGGCTGCTGTTTTCTGTGGTCCTCCTCAGTTCCTAATTAAATACCGGATAGGATATTCAATAAAACCACCCAAAGTTCCAACTGCAGCAAAACAAACAGCAAAAGCGCTGTTGGCAGTGTTTCTTAATTAATTACTTAAGCATATAGTACTGGAAGACGACTACGCAGCCAATATTTTCTCAATATTGTGACGCCAGGCGCAGCGCACAACAAAGAACGATCGAAGCTAAGCTCTTCACACCACATACCAGGCCGACGAGCAAACAAAGGCGCTCAAGATCAGGCTGCCTCACGCGACTGTATATGTGACTAACAACGGGCGCGGCGCGTATCAAAAGCACTCACGGCCAAGCTTACCAACACCACTCACGCGAACAAACACGTGGCAAAACCAAAAGGGGTCTTCTCCAGATGATTCGGTAAGTGTCTAGCGGCCGGCTTCTTTGAAGAAGTTCTAGAAAGGACCGCGTGATCTCATCCCCGCTATAGAGGGAGGCGACGATACAGCAGAGGAGAGTTAAAGTTTTTGAGTCGGACAGTGTGTCAGTGAATGCGAAACAGCAACAACAAGCAATGGAGCAGGAAGATGTCTACGCAACTAAGATCATCTGCCTGGCATACCCTGGCTGTTGTGAACTAGCAAACTTATATGTACCAAAGTGACCTGAGTTGATAGGAAACTAGGGCTGTTCCACCTGTCTGCCTCTATGTGTACAGAACAACTGCAGGGCGCCTCACTTCTCTCACTGGCAAATTTACTCTGATGACTATTAGCAAGATGTAGTTGCTTACTACACGGCAGGTGCATTAACATCTTGCATAATATCGTCGTAAACTCTCGGTGCAATTAGTCAGTTCCTTGCTGGAGTTCCCGCTGGCTGATCTATGTGTTTCGTGACCTCTGTCGCAATGTGCTTCTTTAGTCTACATAGGGACATTTGGGGCCAACTTCCAGATCAGACAGAAACTCGTCTTCAAGCAACAAAGTGCTCAAATTAGTTCACTAGAACTTGTTTATACGCGAAGTTGGCTTTTACTTTTATGTGTATTTATTATATAGGTCATTTGTGCCACTTTCTGTTTATAGTGCATTCTGTTCGATTTTACGTCATTATTTGTATCACTTTGCCACTCTTTTCGGCTTTATTTAATCATTTTCTTGCATTTAAATTGAGCATACGAACATGTTCTATAATTTACTTACATTTTACATAACGGTGACTTTTCAACTAGCAGAATATTCTGACAAAGACGACAAAATCCAGTCCAGTTACTTTTTTCTTAGTTTATTTTCCTTCTAATTGAATTCGCAAATACAGTTCTCTTTTACTGACGTTAACACAGGCTACAGCCTTTCGTGATATTAAAACTCACAATTGTTTTGTTCTCGTAACCTTAACTCACTCCTTTCGCTGTCTCTCTTCACTTTCTCTGTGTTTCAAACATTAACTCTGACTATACAATCCCTCAACGTTAATTAAAACGTCTTCAGTTCAACATGAAGCATACTTCACTACGAAGTACCATACACACACACACACACAAACACACACAGCTGTCTCACACTCACTGACATACTGACCGACTCATGACTGTAACCATAACTACCCTAACTCGTTGCCTCGTATCCTTATATAGCAAGGATGAAATAACACGGATGTTTCTCGAACTTCTACAAACACGCCGGCTGCCGGACACTTCTCGAATACTCTGGAAAACCCTTTGTGTAGACTCTTGATGGTTGTTAGTCAAGCGTTTGCTCGCGTGAGTGGTGTGGGGAAGCTTGAGCTTGAGGGATTTTGTTGTGCGCCGCATCAGTTAAGTTCGGCAGCCTTTGTTGTGTTGCCGCTGCCGTGGGCCGGTGTCACAATTTTCAATGTTCAGCTGAGAAATAGGTCAAACTTTGCAAGTACATCATTTACTCTTATTATTGGAGAACAAAAGAAATCCTATTTATTGATCACTTTCTATAGGGTTGCTTAAGGGTGGCTAATTTCAGGAGGCAATTATAATTAGTACTTGAATTCATTTCCCAATTTAGGAAGAATGAGACAGTTTTAGTTTCCCTTTTCATCGTTAGTAGATAAATGCTTTATTCAGATTCCATAACTATCCTTATCTTTGCATCGTGGCATAGGTTCCAAAATTGTCATCTTCGGCAATGAATTGTGTGTAATCTATAAACTCAAAAGAGTTAATTCTGCAGTTTTATAAGACCTACTTCTAACTTTAGTTTCAGATTTTTCTCAAAAGAATATCAAAGTGATATGTTTTGAATTTTATAAAATGTATGATTATTGTTATACTTACTTTTTCTACTTGGATAGTAGTTATATGCATGTACCTTTTATCTTATATTTCTGTATACTGATCTTAATGCATTAAAAGTAGGTATCAGTCAATTTAAAAATAAATTTAGTTATTTTACAGATATCGTTTCAAACATTTTAGTTCATTTAATTTCGAGCCCTGGTAATAGTCAGGATATGTCAGACAACAATAACTGATTGATGGATCAAGTTCATTCTGTATAGGGATACTGCGAGTTGGTAATTCAGAATTAAATGAGATTACTTTTGATGTTCACTAGAACACATATATTAGAACAGAGAGATTCCATGTTCGCAGATATGTTCTGCGAGTCATGACCACATTTTCATCCTATTTAGGGTAACTTCTGCTGCATGGTGTAGGTTTTGCTTGGAATCTGGAAAACCCAAGTGATTATTCGCACTATTAACAGATGGTTTCGCTTCCCTGCTTCAAATAAACAGCAAGACATCTCATCTGTACAAGGTGCACAGGAAATGGTGTGCATTATCCTGTGTTCCGCTGCATAATTCCCATCTTCTTTCTAAAACGAGGAGCAGTTTTCCTTAGAGACGAGATATCTACGTAATAACCCTATTAGCACGTTGACAGCGCATTTATTATACGTGTAATTAGCTATCTAGTGCCTTATTTGTCCACGCGCGTTTATCTTTCTACTGTCAAAAATTATACGCCATTTTCTAGTCTACAACGTCAGTTAGGTTATCTGACGTTCGCCTTTCTACGTTGTCTTGGGGAGAATGCAAAATAAACAGTTTCATTTAGAAGAGTTCAGCGATTTGTAGCCACAAGGGTTGCAAGTAAACACGATTTTACAATGCCATTACTTCAGAAGTTAGGTTAGTTAGTGTATGCCACTACAGGAAAGGGTCATGGTAATAAACAAACATGCAATCTTGTAACCATGGGAAGTCAGAAAGTACTCAAGGTACGGGATTTGAACCCGCGACCTCCCAAAAGCGCCTGACCCATCTCGCCTCGGAACACATTTTATTTTAGGTGTAGTAGTATAAAGCAACCTAATGCGAAATAAGTTGTTTAGAAGCAAGTGCATAAAAACAATCTAGTCATGAATTGAATAAATATGTTTTGCAGGAGAAATTATGCTTAATATTTAAAATTCGACTGTTTAAGTGTTGAAATATTTCAAAGAATAACTAATATTTCTGAACTGGATATTGCCATAAAATTTTCTGTTCTATAAATTGAATATTTTAACAATAACTTTTCCTATTAGTCTTAGTTTTTTGAAGTTACATACAAACCATAAGACTTTACAGGCTTCTTGTAGGAAATTAAAGGCTTTTATATAATATAAAATATAAATATTGTGTTTTTTTAACGACGCTGTCGATTGCCAGGATCATATCACCACTACCGGTGTGCCGGAATTTCGTCACACAGGAGCTCTTTCACACGTCATAAATCTACTAAAATGAGCTGCCAGTTTTAAGTGCACTGAAAAGCCTTGGTCTGGGCCGGATTTGAACCCGCGACCGTAGATCATGATGATGACGATAGTAAAGTATATGAAAAAGCGACTGGAAAAGTTTCCTTAACATCTTCACCAGACATTCTTAAGATTTCAGACTTGAATAAGTTTCGTATATATTATTGTATGTGAAATACTGAAGGCTTATTTTGCATATTTGATACATAAAATAAGTACTGGGTGTGTTTTTACCATATACATTTTCTGAATTTCAACGTAATGCTCTCTTACATTTTAAAATAACTACAAATTGTATAAGACTATCTAATTTGCTTCTATAAGCAAGGCTAAGTTGACTAGAACTACTGTTTTGAATTGACATAGACAGCTCCTTCGATATACAAACCTCCCCTTGAAGGTACGATTGCATCTGTTACATTCAGAAGGGAAATGAACAGTCAAGGTTGTGCACTCGACCTTGGCATGTGTAGGGGGAGCCCTTGAGTTGCTTTTACTAACATTTCGGTCTCTCGTGCTCCATGTATGTTCCTCAAAGAAGCAGAAAAATACACATTTTCTTGGTTGCACTGCAGAACTTCATAGCTTGTTTACTTCTAAGTGACCTTCTAGTTCGTCGTGACCTTGCAACATACAGCTGTTCTGTCTTCTCGTAGCCTTGACACTACCCTTTCTGTCTCTCAAATTGCTTCTGACGATCACACACATAATATTGCTTCACACAGCAAACAACTTCGATGCGACGATTAAATATCCGAAACTGTCGTAGACGACGCACGCTCTAATTTCTCTCAACGACTACAAAAACACACAAACACACAGCCTAACTGCTAACAGTTATCTCGTTCAACACTCAATGACTCCATCATAAAAACAGGCCTCTTTTGCCGCCTCGCCTCGCTTATATAGGCCAGAATGACGTAGCACGGATTTTTCTCGATGTCCACCTTTGCTCGACTCTTGTTATAATCTAGTTGGCAGTCGAAAGTGTCTTTAACAATGTGCACTTTCCTGGCCTTGGTTTTTTTTAAGCTTCTCCGTTGGGTGAATTGGGAAGGATATTTACCTGACACCCCAGAATTACTCGCTTTCATTTCATTTATTTCATTCTCTCTCTATACGGTCTTTCCAGGTTGTGTCAGAAGGGTCGTCGGTAGGGGACACTGCGGTGGAGCTTGCGTACTGCAAATGCGGTGTTCGGCTAAGGGGAGGCGCTGTGGTCGGCTCTCCTCTCGCTAGGGGCACTGATTGATCAGTGGCGACCTGGAACTCTGTCGGGCTGAAAAAACTGATTGCACGTGCAACAGTAGTCGCACCATAGTAATTCTGCCTGTGATGCGTTCTGGTTGCCTGTAGGGTACCCTCATATCATTCTTCCCCCGGAGTCTGACGCACAATAAACCATTGGGCTACTGTGCCGGAATCCCCTCCGACAAGACACAATTTATGTCAAATAATTTGTTATTTTTTCATTTTATTTATCTTTTTTCGTGGAGTTAACCATTTCCGAGATATATCTTGTTATAGGTTTGACTTTTCCAGTACGTATACTTCATTTTTCTTCATACTAGTCATGCAAATAGAATGGAATTTCAATTTCGTCACATAGTAACCAGCTCTTAAAAGATTTCACTATCATTTAAGTCTACGTATTCACCTATTCCCATTGTACCTACAATGAAATATTAATGAAAGTATTTCTATAAAAATATTAATCTCGATTAACATGAAGTTGATAGAAGTTTGTAAGAATGATTTCTACAAGAATGACAGAAAAGTAGTGTGAGTGTAATTCTATCCAGAGGTTTCTACAATGAACAACAGCAGCACCAACAGGAAGGAATAGATAATTCAGGTGCGTACTTAAAAATAATTACAGTATTAAGTACTAATAGGGGACCAGATGTTGCTGACAAAACACAGCTGATATTTTGAGAACGGTGGCCATGTCGCCTGTTTATTCAAAGACAAGATTACGTCAAAAGAGTACGCATTCTGAGTGGCACATCAAGATAAACCTTCAGCTGTTTTAGTGCTATCACTCACACAAATTATACCTACACTGGCCCTAGGCCGGACATTTCTAACACTTTCTGCCCTAAGCAATTGAGCCACAACAAGCAATCATTTGGAAGCACCGTTTAGAAACTGCTACTTACCTGACATGCACCATTTTAATTAGAAAAAAGTTATTATCTTCCGGCATAATTTTTACAACATGCGAAGACATTAACTAACGTCATTTGAAACGATTTGCGAATACGAAAATTGTAAATGTCTCTCATCGATTCTCAAATAGCCATATCGTTAAAAATGACTGTAATTTGTGCCGCAAATGATATCTTGTGGTTTTGAAAATTGATAGTTGGCGACCAAGACCAGTTAAGAAGATGCAAAATTAACCTCAAGTCTTTTGGATAACAACTAAGGAGAAGTGATACCTAGAGTTATAAAGGCTTAAGCGGGTCGCATATCATTACAATTGAGGTATGTTCGTTTTATGGCGTAAATACAGTTATAGCAGCTTACTATTATAATTTTCGGAAATCATCCCAGAGTTATAAATGTATGAAGCAGTATTTCTTGTGTAAGCCCTCTGAAATAATTCTAACTGGAAAAACGGAGGCAACAGAGACTGACGTGACTTGTTTTGATAAACAAAGAAGGACAAAATGGTCGTTGATTGATGGTACAACCATTGAAGATATAATGTAAATACTATGATGTAAAAGATTCCAAGATTTATATGTAATACTTTAATTAAACGGCGATAATTTGAATTAAATATTTGGTACAAGTCAGTAGATTTACTGGCATGTAAAAGAACTCCTACAGGACGAAATTCCGGCACACCGGCGACGATGATGTGATCTTAGCAATTGACAGCGTCGTTAAACAACAATAAAAATCTCCGCTATTAGTAGGGGCTTGCGGAATTGATTTACAATAATATGTTTAACCTTATTTATCAATAAAATGATTCAATGTACATGGGACGCCTCAAATTACTTCCCACCAATGTCAGTGTATCACTGCCCCCTTCCTGGGAACTTCATTATTACGTCACAGAACCATTGTATGGGATACTACGCACCTACACGTGGGCAGCTGCTTGTAAAGTCTTACTGTTGCCCATATTTTACCTTGCAGCATGTTCTTCATGTTATCCAACAAAGACTTTTTGTCTCAGGTGTATGACAATGATTCGTCACCAATTTCTCCAAATAATCTGGATCTTCATTCTCCATTTCCAGTAGTTGACAACAGATTCAATTCTGCTCTGCCCCTGAGGCTGTATCAGGTCCGATACGCACACCTTTTTCACAGCTACTTCCTTCCACAAGTCCATCTTTGTCCATGATAGTCACCTTCGATCTTGTCCATGGTTTTATCTTCTCAACAACAAACACTTTTTTTCATTGTAGACTCTCTTCACAGCTACCATCTAGTGTCTGAACGATGTACTAGCATAGGACGTGTCCGACTTTATATTTAAAATGCGTACAAAAACTTCAAACTTGTATAAAATCTCAACTTAACCAGTAGAGGTCATTGATGGATTCTGCAGGTTATGAATTGAAATCCTATATACCAGGTAATGTAAAGTATTCATTTTTTTTTAAGATTCACGCCCTTTAACCGGAAGGTTGTATCGGACGATGAATGAAATGGGTGAAAATGCTCAAATGAATCCGGAGCCCATAGAGGTTACAGTTACCGACAGTCATCTGTCAGGATAAGCAAAAGTCCTGGAAAAACAAACAAAAAAACTTTATCCAGATAAACCAACCTGTTTCGTGATTTCTCTCTGTCATTTAAATACAGTTCGGAATGGATACTATGGATTCCTCCTCTTTCTCCACCCTTTATTAGTTTCTTTGTTTCTTTTTTTTTCTCCTGCACGTAACACTAGAATTTACAGACGCGCAACCCGGCTGTTCTTTCTTCGACCCTAACATGTCGAACTCAGGACTCTCCTCTCAATAGACAACAGCTATTCAGACACAGCATGAGCTTGAGGATAAAGCACAATTACAATGAATCGAACAACTAAGAGTGTTATGTACAAATGACATACAAGCTTAGCGAAGTTTCTTAGGCGTGTTGTCAACAATAGGTACTTGGCTAAGAGCGCGAAGTATTAAATTGCAGTACCAAGACCATCACCACATTAATAAATAACCGCGAATACAACAATAATGAAATTACGATGGGCAAAAACCTGATTACAACAAAGGCCACAATAGGCCCTTATATCGTACGCGCACAGTAGGCATAAGAACAGGCAATTATAAACTATAAAATTAGTACCTACTTATATTTCATTTCAGCATAAAACGTGTTGGTATAAACATAGCAAAGGATTCTAAACAAGGAACAGAAAACTATCAGTCAATCGTAGTTCTTCCCATCACATATCTCCCAGTTACTCCTATCTGCAGTTCATTTAAGCTTTAAAAAATAGAAATGCGTTCGTGTGTGTGTGTGTGTGTGTGTGTGTGTGTGTGTGTGTGTGTGTGTGCGTGTGCGTGCGCGCGCGCGTGTGCGTGTGTGTGTATTTAATGTAATAAAACGAAACCATACTAGGGAATAGAAACCCAAAGTTGAAAACCACCGTTAAGCGAGTGAACGCCATTGCTCTTGAGTAATTGCTCCAAGAGCCGCGGATATAACCTTCGATGTTAAAAGGCAGCATATAGACGGAACAAAATGCCTATGGAGTTTATGTTAAGTCACTTTTTGTAGTTTTAGCGTTTGGCAGATACTTTATCGGTTGGAATTTTCCACAGCATTTCAAACTGCACGCCTTTGTTTTTCATCATACCACAGAAAGAGAATTCCAGATCTCAAGTCCCCTGTATAGGTATATAGTAAGTATTTGAATATTGAATTTATCTACTTTATACTAATAGATACAAATTTTCAGAAATGCTTTAACTACGCATTTATTTGTAAGTACAAGAGACGATAGTTACGTCTTTTATGGGGACAGGGTAGTGATTTGGGCTCAAAAAGTCAATTTTTTGTTTTTCATCTGTAAAAAAAGTAGAAACCTTCCTCTTCAAAATGATTATATATATATATATATATATATATATATATATATATATATATATATATATATATATATATATTGTAAGGGTACCGGCACATTTAAGGCTTTAAATTACCCCATCTAAATAATGGCGGAGTGCTGGGCCATCCTGGGTTTTGAGGGCTTCAAACATGACACACTTTTCTTTAAATGTAGTTTTCTGTAACTTGACATATTTCAAACTCAGGTACATTGTTTTTCAAAACCACTGAACCTATTTGAACGAAAATTTTACAGTAGTTCCAGAAGCATGTACTCTACAAACGTAACCCATTATTATTGGAAAAATCCAAAACAGAAAATTTAAAAAAAAATATTTGTGCAAAAAAAAAAAAAAAAAATGTTCTTTCTTTTTTACAAAACTTAAATATTTTTTCTTTTGAATATAGCCAGATATATTTAAGTAAATTTAGGTTAACAGTTATAAATACACATTGCCTAGTACACTACAAAAGTTTCAACACAGATGCTTGAATGTTGTAGAAGGAATTTGTACCGTTAGTACTATACGTATATATATATATATTATATTTTTTCAAAAACCTGTTATCAGTTTTTGCCTTATTACATACCCATTTTAAATAATTGTTTTGATGTTCTCTATATCAATGTAATCACAATGAATCACTAAATATTCATCCCAAATTAAATTTTGATCTGAGCAGCAGGAGCTTAGATATCCTCAACTAAAGTTATGTTTTGAAATACTGAAATAGTGTACGAATCACTACCTTGTCCCCTTAAATGTAGGTAGCCACGTCATGGCTTTAAAATTCCGTTTCCTTTGCATAATAACGAGAAAAAACGAACAGAGATTTATGCTTGAAGTTGTTTGAAAATTCAAAAGAATACCAATACCTCTGAAATGCTTAACCTCAAAAAGTTTGACAAATTGTGTACTTTAATGAGACATCTTTTGTCGTCTATCTTTTATGGGTTGCCGAAAGGTCATTCAGAATAAAAGGACTTTATAGGTTATTCGCAAAAGTTCAGTAAGTGCATAAATTCTGTCTTGTAATATTTTAAACACAAGGTATTTTAATCTAAATAAGGTAATTAGGGCGCGGAACTTTCTTGAAAATTTTCATATCGTATGCTTGGAACATACCTAACTTAAATACTACCTGCCAATTTTGTGACTTTTTTTATTCAGGGGACCTCAAAACATGTATTTCCGAAGAAATCTGGATATGGAATTCTTGGGTGGTGTATACTATGTCTTCGTGATCTAGGGTTAATATGGTAGCCATTAGTTCCTGAGGAAGCGGCTTCAAGCTCGGCGGAGGGCAATGGATTCTTTTTTTTGGGGGGGGGGGGGGCATAAAAATCCTTAACTTGGGTTGCCTCGGAAGTGAGTAAAGCCAGTGGTTCCAAGTTGTAGATTTACAACAAGCCCGATAAGTAGAGTTGGTCGTTTATGCCCAATACAGACCATTGGGACTTAAAGAGCATCAATAAATAAAAACTCCAATTCAATTTTTCCCCTGGATAATTAGCAGAGGAAGTAAAATTTAAATTGTTAGTTCATGGTTAAGCATAAAGCATAGGATATAAAGTTATTAACGGTTAACCTTTAAAGACAGCCTCGATAAAATGTACCACCATTAATTTTGGCAAATGGAGTATTTGAAGTTAAAACGGAGGTAGATACAGTAAATCAACCTTCTCCAGTGTTATTGTTACACGACTATGCCATTAAACGCTTTCGGTTGTTACATAACCTGCTCGCTCCTGCGAGGTGACTTAACAAAACAAACCGTGTGTCTAACAAAGGAAGGACGGTGAGAACATGATAATGTGGATCATTGGACTCCTCCCCCATCAGTCACCTCACCACGGTGGTGTATCGACCATAGGCAACATGGCGCATGCGCACTTCACCCACGCTTCCCCCAATCTCCAGGATATGGCCGTTTACCGAGATTTTTGCTTTACTGCACAACTTAACCTCACTGACTTTCTTAAGTGAACTTCAAAACAGATTCATCTCCCAGATATTTCATTCATGTTCTTAAAACGCTTACAAATCTAGAATATTTCTACTAATATCTATTAAACAACGGGATCATTATAATTGTAACAAAAGCTGTACTATATGTAATTTGCTTCAAATAAATGTAGAAGAAATGAAACTGAGAAGTAATCAAAACTAACGCATGTCGCAGTTTTTACTTACCCAACTATTTTACTGAAAGAAATAATTCCAAATCAGCTTTTATCAAACGAATTGTCTAAGCAATATAAGACGTCTGACGTAACGAATAAATTTCGAGCGATGCGAAAAAGTTATTTGGGAAAATCTGACTGCCGAATGATATTTATCTGGACTATTTTATAAATAAACTATTAGTTTAAATACTACACCGCAAAGATTTAATCAAAAAATGTAAAATTCTATAAAAAATAACCTGAAATATATTAATTTCGATTAGTTTAGTTCATCATACCCAGCACTACCAACTGAGGAAAAGGAAAACCAAGAACTGCATGTATTTCGTTCTCCTCTTGTTATAACGAAAAACCAGTTTATAATTTCAAACAAATTTCGCTTTACTGTTAACATTTCTTCTGCAAGAATACATTAAATATTAAAAGAACAATTATTGTTAAAAACAACATTGTCAAATTGAAATGATTGTTAATCGATTGTAATGTGTAATAAATTGTTTCTCAGAGATTTATGGGATACAGTTGGCGACACTGACTATACAAAAGAGTGACGGAGTGATAAGTTTACAGAACAAAGGAATGATCAGGTGATAATTCGTACATGATAATTTAACGGTTCTATGTATGAATACAGGTACATTGCAGATATATTCCTTTAATTATTTGGTTAAGGAATTCACTAAAAACATACGCTGAACTACTGATCGGGTAACGTTTAGGAAAGTGTTCTCAGTGATTGCAGCACATGCCGTTTGAATTTCTTCCTGAAGTGCTGCCAGTTTGGTTGGTTTTCTGCGGTATACAACATCCATAGGTAGAAGTCCAGTGGAGTTATATTCGGAGAACGTGGTGGAAACTCAATCGGGCCTCTTCGCCCTATCCAATGGCCTGAAAGATTGTCATCAAAGTACACACATACACGTGGTGGTATGGTGGTGGTGCATCATCCTGTTGGAAGTAAAATTCCTCATGTAGACTGAGTGTACGAATGACGGGTAAGACGGACGTACATAGCATGTTTAGGTCTTGGCCAGTTACTTATTGCTCCATCAAAAAAGAATGGCCCAATTAGACCCCTAGATGACAAACAACAGCAAACCTTAATTCCAGGTAAATTATAGGTCGCGCGCTGGTTCTTGAATGAAATTTTTAAATGAGAGGTTAGATGCGAGTCACTTACTCATCTTCACGGCACACAGAAACAAACGACAGAAACCATGTTTCTGCGCCGAAGAAATACAATAACTGCAAATCAAATTTTATAACTTTCAATGATATCAGCCATGTGTATTGCTCTATCAACCTCTGTAACTGTTTTCATTTAATTTGTCTGTATTTTTTCTATTCCCAACATTTCTCCCTCGTCTACTTCATCTGAATTGCAGTCATTTTTGTCACCTCTCGTTAGAACACTGGCAATGACACAAGCCCGTATCACACAAACTTGGGATCAACTGTACTGGTGTTTTTTTCGAAACATAACACAGGGGAGCAGAGCTGTTTGTTATTGTAGTATAAACTGACCTTTTTAGTAAGAGAAGGCTAGCTCACTGGACTTTCGCTGAAGGTCATTCGTCTATTACAGCTTTTTCCATAAAAACAGTGCTTTCCGCTGTTCAAACGATAATCTTGCGTCCATTTTGGTGTAGCAACGCTAGCAAAATCTAATTAAACTCACATCTGTTTACACATCATACGATAACCTTGTCTTCATTTTGTTCCTTGTTGATCGCAACAGTGGCATAACGTATGTCAGTCACATGTGTATACAGAATATTACTCTTGCTTTTCAATCTAACTTTGAAATATACTAAATAGATATTTCGAATCAAAGTGTGTACTATAAGCATTTTTAGGCACCTTCGTAACCTCTTAACACTGCAAAATTAATTTATACCCATGCATCAACAACCCGCTCAGTGCTAAGTTAAAGGTTTCTGGAAAATCCTTCACAAAAGTTTGACACCTTAAAACGTTTGTTTTCAAAAAAATTTGGGCAGCAGAGATTAATTTGTGGCTCTTTTGTTTATAACAAGAGTTATCAACATCTCAACGAAAAATGGAGCCCAGGTTAGTGTGGGTAAAATTAAATTTAAATAATTTTGTTGTTTAACGACGCTTTCAATTGCCAGGATCACATGAGCATCGTCGGTGTGCCGGAATTTCATCCCGCGGGTGTTCTTTTACATACCAGTAAATCTATTGACATGGAGCTGTCGTTTTAAGTACACTTAAAAACCATCGATCTGGGCTGGATTTGAACCCGTGACCTTGGGATCAATAGGCCAACGTCTAACCAACTGACCGACTTAGTGTGTCTACGTACATATATAAACGAAGAAGAACTAAAAAACAACAAAAAACAAACAAAAACAAGAACAAACAAACACAAAACAAAAGAATAGCTAATTTCGCGGATTTCGCTGCTATTCATGTGTTTACACTTCCCTCTGCGTATGCGCAGTTGTAACAAAATAGAATCTGCTACATTTAGCAGCTAATATCCTATATATAAGATAGTGTGTTAAATGCAACCTCACACTTTACATTCTCCCTTGCTCCAGCTGTGCCTGTGAGCTAGAAACACAAGTGCCCATGATCAAAATATGTGTGTGGTCTTTACTATTAAGTAATTTCTAAAAGAAACTATTAAATAAAATTAGTTTGGAAGAGCACTTCCTCGGGCGACTTCCGCTGTAATTGTGGTTATCTCAGGGACACTTTCCTCATACCTAACTCTTGAAGGGGTAGAGAGGCTGTCACGTAATATTAACGGAAATTGAAACACGCGTGTTTAGCATAATTATGTTATGAACGTAAGGATTAAATTTTGTGGCCGGCTCCGATTTCTACTGAAGTAAATGACGGTGGAAACACATGTTCATGAAGAGTTTAAGTAATGCTCGCTTTACAAGCAAGCCCCATTAGCTTGTTACTGCCTGAAATAATAATCGTGTTTTCCTCCTGCGTTGGTATTCATACCAAGCAGCGTGGCGCGACATAGGCCCATACAGAAACTAATTAGCTAACACCCTTGATTGTATGTTCGGCACTGGGTTTGAATCTGATGATATACGTAGACCCCTGACTCTTGAGAGGGTTATTATGATCATTGTCATTGCATGGATGACATTCTGGGCAAGATAATTGGATGTTTGGTGCATTTGGGGCGAGGAACTGAGATACAGCATGGACATATGTGACACAGCAGCTATGGTCACGGTTATCGGGAGGTCGGTGCCGGGCAGTCGGAACTTCCCATCCCAAAATGTCCTTTACAGGAAAACGTTTTATTTTTCCCCATTTTGTCAAAAATGTTTTCAATGGCATAACATATGTTTAAGATATTTACATTAATAATAAAAACATATTCTGACGCCGGCCGTGGCGCACAACAAAGGACGTTCAGGTTCAAGCTACCTCACACCATGTACTAGGCTTTTTACGTCATCCTCGCTATATAAGGAAGCGAGGCAACAAGCAGTTATTGTCTGTTCACCAGCTTACGGCCTCAGGGATTGAAGGGCAGAGGAGAGATATTCCACCTAGGATAGTCAGAGTTTGGCAAACTTCCTAGATAACGTTGCTTTGCTGATCACGTTGCCAACTTACCTCCAATGTTATTCGCGCTATGTTTACTCGCTGCTAATTTCTCTTAATTTCAGCTGTAGAATCGTACTTGTCAGTTTTATGTCGAAAGCAATGGTCAAAGTAATGTAGAAGCAGATAATCCTCTACCTAGGAGTGAAGTGAAATCTGCTATGATATTGTGGTTGTAGAACAAAGAGGTTCAGAATGACAGTTCTATGCTAAAACAGATTTTTATATGATGATTGAAGCAATCTAACCTAAAAAGGCCACGGGTGTCGGTAGACATCTTTTCAGGGGGGAAGTTAGACAGTGTAGGATTATGTCAGGAGAAAGATTCATAAGGAAAAGTGGGATATATCAATAAACATACAAAATACATCAAATGATTATTAAAATACAAGTTAGATGAAATTTTGAGGCTTATCACAAAAATCCAGTTCAGTTCATAATAAAATGTTATGCAGACTAGAGTGAATGGAATTGTGTCAATATAATGGGCGGCGGTTTATGTTGGTAAGGAAATACTAAAACTCCTCTGTTGTCACTCCAAGGTCCGCCCTTTTATGATTGTCTTACTAGCACATTTTCTTTCACCCGTGAGCCTAGACTGAGTTTGAAATTTTATACTTTGAGTGGCAGACTTTTGATATTAAACCAATACAAGACGGACTCAACCAGGGACTATGCAGAAGACAGATGATGAATATTTTTTACAGTAAATAAAGAATAACATTGTAACGAACAAGAAGCATGTTTCCATGCACTCGTTTGTGTATTCTCTCGAGGTAGTTTCAATTAATCATGTAAACTATGTTCATAGAGTGGCATTCGCGTTCTTGGGCGTTGGAGAACTGGCTGATTTCCAAACTGTGTTTACTTGTTTACTTTCGAGATCGCAGTAATGACAGAATTGAGGCACGCCTCCCCACGTTCTGCTACCAGCTCTGATGCTCTCAACACACTTCCGCTTGCACCTGTTTCCAACTTGGAATGGATGTTGAACAGTTCTTTTTAATACGAGTATATGCGATTTAAGCTTTGTTTCTCTTAGATCCAAACCAATAACCACGTATACGTCTATAGACTTGGCTAACGTCACAAGGTTACTTAAAACACATGTTTGTTTTAAATAGATTTATAATATGTAAATTTTGTTTCTCTTTTATAGTTTATCAGTTATACAAAATGATAGAAAATTCATTCGGCATGAAGAGGGCTTCATATTAGACAATCGCTGAAAATTTTAGGTATATAATTTTTCGGCATGTGAATATTTTAGAAACAAAGACACGGTGTAACCTCTCATTCAGCAAGATACATTATCAAGAGAAAACGGGGTTGTTTTAGAATTTCTTTCTCCCCGCCTTCAGAACATTCTATAAGTCTCTCTAAAAGTTCAGCGGCTTCATTAGCGGGCGTACTCGAGAGTGAGTTAGTGATTAAGTGTAATTCTGATGCGACCAAAAGTGAGTTTGTGACATACAGTGAGTTATACGTTGTAAGAGATTGGAGAGCGATATGAAGACTTTGAAATTCTTTTCGCCTTGTACGGCCAAGAGATAAAAAGTGAATAACGCCCTTCCATCTGAGAAAAGTTTAAGTATTGCAAACCTCACACAAATAACAAGAAATATTCCCCAAATGATTCATTGCACAAAAAATATTTGGGCATAACTTATTAAATCTACATTTTTTTCTATAGTAAGATTTGGTGTATCTCTTACGGTTTAAAGTTATGTAAGCCATAAAGAATAAATGAGATTATATGGGTTATAGCCAGAAATTGCAAATATACATTTCATTGGCCATAAAAAATATTTTAAACATATGACATTTTAATCATAATCGTTAGCCATTTTGAGAAAATGAAAATTGTCGAAAAGTTTTCCAAGTAAAGAGTAGTTTAGGGAGGAGGAATCTTCTTCAAAATCTTCGAGTTGCATTCTTGAAAGATATTAAATGTAATACAACTTTGGTTTTTAACTGACTTTTCGTTTTTGGGTTGTGCTGTTCACAGACAGACACACACACGCTGACCTTTTCCTAAAACTTTTTTTTTTTTTTTTTTTTTTTTTTTTTTTTTTTTTTTTAAATTCAGGGCCCACAAATATATTTCCGGTGAAATCTCGATATCGAGTTTTTGGATGGAATACAATACTGTCCCTGCTTACTACTTGGCTAAGTCAGGTAGCGTATCGGAAAGAATGTGAAACTTTCCAGCTGTTTATGTGAGTTTATCGCACAAACAACGCGAGACAGTGTTTGTACATTGTTCAAATGCAATCAGATCTTCAGGATAACAATGTCTCATATATTGGCAGGCGCGAGATTATCTATTTGTATTTTATCACTGTCTACGCCAAGTTATTATTTCGCTGTTGTTTAATACGCCTCGTCGATTTGCCATGTAGTAATATACGTAACAGAGAAGGTAAAAATGACAGTAATCAACAGCGTGCTTTTGGAAGGTTTATAAGGTACCGAAAAGATATTAACAACTAAGACAAAGCAAAGAAGCGATAATTCTCTTTTTCAGAGACCATACTTCAGATTGACTAGGCAGAGTGAGGAGTTGCCGAGGAGGGCCGCCAAACAAAGGTTGTTATGCTAATATCCGACATTCCCCCTTAGCAATAACATTGTGACCGGAAACTGAGAGCACTTGAGATGACATCTTCCATCCGGAGCCACTTAACGCAGCCGCAGGGTGGGGGGGGGGGGCGTATTGGTCGAAAATCAATGACCAGCTAAATGCAGGAAGTTGTAATGCGAGTGTATGATTACTTGTTACCAGAAGCCGTTTAGCGAGCTTCTGCCTTTATGTTATCATCAAGAAAATAAGCAAAGTGACCTGATTTCCTTGTGGTAAACTTCCTCATGTAAGTGGTAATGCTAACGCCCGTTCTTGCAGCATAAGTATGCGACATATCTATCTCTGTTTACTTGCGGCACAGCTTTAAGTATTAGACCTGCATCAACATTTGCAGTAGTTTGGTGAGGTTGGTGGTGTTCCTTTTGTTTTGTTAATCTTTCTGCGGTTTTTACAACAATCGTCTAAGTATCCTGACTACTTATAACTTGTTTATCATATTCTTACTGTATGTTTTATGATAGATGTTTGCTTTACCTAGTGTTACATAGAAAGTTCATTAAACTTACATGTGGTTAGGAGAAGGGGACCATCCAAATGGCTCCTTTGACGAAATCTCACTAGCTCAAACGCTTTGACGAAAGCTCAAACCGCACCGCCATTACGTCATGTTACCACAATTGATACTATTATCATTAATTTGATTGCAATTTTCCTCTTCGGATCCTGCGTGTCGTATACGACACATGTCTTAAAGGTGCACAAAAAGCAAAGGTGTTAACAACACCTTATGAACTACTACTAAAAGAGAAAAAAATCCCAAAAAATTTACAAGAAAACTCACCTTCGAAAATCGTAGAATAACAACTGGAAATCCAGAAGAGTCTCTAGAAAAAAGGTTTGCCAAAAAGAGTAGGATCAACAAAAAATAAAGAATTGTTGTTTTGCTTCATTTGTGATGCTAAGATGAAAAATGTGATTTAGTGCAAAGTGGGTCCATAAAGAATGTGCTGGTAGCTATAAAGAGGGCATTGTTTTCTTTTGTGACATTTTTGCTATATTTGACATTTCGACCTTAGTCATTTTTTTGTATTAGTAATCTTTTTAATTGTGTCTTACGTGTATTATGTTGAATATGTTATGTTAAGTCGGTTGAACTCAATGCCAACTATTGAGATGCGATTTTGGCAACTAAGAGTTTTGTATGTTAAGTTGTTTCTGTAAATTAATCCGATAAATAATTTTTTTATTTTTCGGAAATTACTAACGATTTTAAGTTACATAAATTTAAGGTGTCTGCTATTGAGGAATGCTGGACGAAGTATAATATTCATCTATTTTCTCTACTTTCCTCTGGTAAGCAGAAAGCATAGTATACTCCACCCAACAATTTGATCCGAGATTTCATCAGAAATGCTTGTTTTGAGATCACCTGAATCCAAGACAACCATTTTTATTAAAAAGATCTTTTTATGTACATATTTAGCGTGTGTGCGTGCTTGTATCTATAGGAATAGCGTATATCAAAAACAAGAAATCGCTTAAATACCGAAGTTTTGTTTAAAATGTTCAAGATAATCCTTTCTTTTCAAGCTACCCTTTACACTGAACTCTTCCGTTATGTTAGGTTTTCTGAAAAATGGCCTTAATGGTTTTGATTAACATAACTTAGCTATGTTCAAGATATTTCTTGAGTTTTCTGAGAATATCCCTGTGAAGTCCTCTTCATTGTTTATGACCTTTAAATAACTGTTAAACCGCATAAGATAGTCAAAATCTTACTACACCAGACATGTATATTTCGTTAAAGCACGGAATTTATGTCAATTATATTTTTTCTGTTGGATAGGACACACACTTCGGACTGTGCAACCTGCAAAGAACTCGAAAGATAGGAAGACCTAGACATTCATGAAGACATACAGTGGAGGATGAGGTATGGCAACAGGGAAAGAGTTGGAAAGAGGTGGTCAGGATTGCCGGAAATAGATGGCGAAGCCTTGTAGATGTTTCATACTCCAAATAGGAGCAACAGAAGTTAGTAGGTAAGTAAAATATATTTTCCCACGGCATTGACTATTTCTAAGGTATGCTTTGTGGTTAGTTTGAGCTTTCCAAAGCCAAGAACTAATCAAACAGTTTATTGACTATTCTGATGTAAAAAATGAAATCTACGTAGTTGTAGATAAAAGATACAATAAATAAACCGTAGCTTTAAAAGATCTTTAAATCAAAGTTAGATTAGACTTAATTTTTTTGGTAGGGCAGGCCATTGTATAGTCTTATCGATTTACATCCTTGCAAAACCATTCCATTATACCCTCACTGTTATACAGAATATAGATGTTCGACACTTCATCATTGCTTTAGTCTCCTCTGTCCCTTTGTACCTATTTGGATTACACAGGTGTCTCAAAAAATCACCGAAAAGGCTTAGTATGTTGTCTGGGGTGACAAACTGATCGGTTTTCAAACCGAAACCCCTGTCCGGAAATGCACGGTTTGGACACTGTAGGACGTACGTTCACTTTTCGTTAATAAACCCAACATCGAGTTGTCTACATTTCAGACGGCTTAGAAGTGTGTACCTCCTATATCAGCTGTGGTGAGCGTCATGCACATGACCCAATACGCGCGGTTGTCTTTGAAGATTTTGAATCGCTCCGTGGACTCGAGTCATAAGGTTCTCCAATGATGTTACAGGAATGCCATACTCTTCATACAACTCCAGAGAAAATAGTTGAGATATGTTAGATCTAGCAACCGTGCTGGCCATGGAACTGGTCCAACTCTACCAATCCATCGACATTGAGGTGATTCTACATATTTACATGAAAGCGCGCTGGAGCTCATGTCGGCCATTTCAGCAGGTGTGTTGCACTGGTGTTAAAACATTGTTGTACTGGAAACAATGCAAGTAACGCAGCAGGATGCGCACGAAGGACTCTGTGGAGGAATTTAGCGCATGCACAGCAATATTATTATGCTCAGTTCGTTCATCCTAGTGCACAGATGCCTAAAGGGTTGTATACCTTAAATATTAAGATACCAAAACGAATGTTAACATTGTGAAAACCGTTCGTTCTCAAACTTCGTCGCTCTCCCAAACTATGCAGTTTTGGACAAAAGGTTCCTGTTTGAAAACTGGTCAGTTTGCCATCCTGCACAAATACACCCAGAATAAGGAAACTATTTCTCCAAACACGTATCTCAATCGACATGTAGAATATGGATACTTAAGTTTCTAGTTTCTTGAAGGAAAAGAATAAACGATGGTGGCTAGAGAAAATCATGTAAATGTAACACATTAAGTGAAAATCTGAAGGTGTTTGAAGAATTATCCACACCTAAAGGAAACCTGTTCACTGGGATGAAGACGTAAAACATATCTTAGTCACCTCTATCGATACTTTCCATTAATGTATACTTGTGTTTGATTCATGATTATGGTAGTTGTTCTAGGTCCACCTCCTATACCCTTACGCAGAGAGAGTTTATGTGCGACGTATCTAAATTACAAAAAATGTGTTTATAATTAAAGACGTAATCTGGTTGAAAATGCGCTGGTTCTACAGCGCGCTAAATACTCGTCTTGATTGAAAGAGAAGCTGATGAAATTAATTTCTACTCCTACACTGGCAGAACCTGTTCTATACGATAACAATCAGCTACCTGGCCACAGCCGGCCTCAGCATAATCTTTTAATAACACTTTGCATATGTAGCTAACTACCGTAATTGTATATCTGGACTCCGTGATCCTATCTTCATAAATTGTGCAGTGTTTTCTTTATTAACAACGAACACCCAGTGACATCCTGCTGGAATTTGCTTCTTGGTCAAGTCAGCGGGGCGCAAACGCCTCAAGTGTTAACACGAAAACAGATATTTGTCAGCCTCCTGGTGTTTGAATAATTACATGAAAAATATCACAGAAACGTTTGTTGACTGTATAAGTGTTAGCAAAGGTAAATAAAACAGAAATATAAATATAGAACAGAATGCAAGAAACTCATTGATGCAGAATAAGGTACCCCAATAAGGGCAGGGGTTAGGTAAGTCAGATGGAGGGTTTCAAGTAACTGAAGCACGCAGGCCATAGTGGGCTCTTTGTGGCTGCAACATATGAAGTTGTCAAATTATTTAATAATTCTGTTTTGGTACCTATTGTTTCCTATGCTGGGGAAAGATGGCTCAAAGAATGGTTAGGAGTCAACAAAGGAAAATTTTAGTAAGACTTCTTGGGGTTCTCCACTGTTTCTACTCATGGTTTATTATATTACGACTATTATTCTTAGATTTAGAAATAGGAAAAGAGGGGCTAGATCCTAGTTGCGCAGGGATAATTTTATTAGGGCGTCAAATATTGCGGGTGCGTTAATTTTGGATGAAATTCAATTAAAAGATTTAATTTATAATGAATGACACGATAAATAGGAGGGTTTAGAAACGGGGAGAAGGCTGTTTTTATCTTTTCCCTCGATTGAAAAAATATTTATGATGACATTTTTAAAATCTGATAGGGGATTAATCAATTTTTTATCTGGACGTAGTCCAAATTGTGAATACCTCTTTCGTTTTGGCTTGTCTAATTCTAAATTTTGCCCTTGTGGTCTAATTGAAACACATGAATATGCATTATTTGGATGTCTGTCGAGATATCATTTGGTTATGAGCCGGTGGGAAAAACCCACTGTTAAACGAGTAACCACTTGCCAATAGGCAAGGCTGCCAATATGACCTCTGCAGTTAAAGGTGGATATCAATGGAACAATTTATTTTTTTATATTTATATAATAAAAAACCATTCTTCTTCTTTTAAATGCGTTCTTCATCACCACTGTAACACTCTTTTCTCTTTTTTCTTCTTACTAGAAGGTGCTCACCTTATTTACATCATGCATATTGTTGATATATTATTTTCTACTATATATACGAGTATAACTTTCTCTGATGCTTACCTAAAGTTGAGTAAATATTGTAAAAATCATCATCCATATTTCACTGAATGTTTTAAGATTTCCATAAACGAAAATATAAAGAAGCCTTCTTAGAAAAGGATGTATGGGTGTTGTTTGTGTGTGTGTGCCTATGTATCTTTGAATACCATAACTCAAAAACGAAATGCCAATGTTGGTATTAAGCTGAGTGTTTTCCAAGGATGCCTCAGGAAGAGGGTCCAGCATCCCATAGCACTTTTCGTTATCTTTTACTTTCTAAAAATGACTCAAACGATTCAAGTACCATATGTTTAAGATAGTAGCATAACAAATACTTGGTATCTTGAATTTTCAGGTAATAATCTCTGCGGGCCCAGGTCGCGAAGGCCCCATAACTGGCCAGGAGGGCTCGGGGCGCTGACCACGTCCCACCCTCCAGTGCTGCACCTGAGTGGACAAAGGTGGGGGACACAGCGGCTGGGCGGCAGGCCTTGACCCTTCATTGGCTGTTGCTCTAGTGGGGTCGTACGATTTGTGAAACCTAAGAGATCTTACTACACGAAAAATGTAGGTCTTATTAAAATTCACTATTGACGTCAGCTAGATTCTTCGTGGGCGTTAACTATTTCCAATATATTCTTTGTTATTGTGTTTCATTTTTAAATACTTTGTACACTTTTCAATTGTAGCTTGTGAATCTTTCGTGTCATAAAAAAGAAAACGAAATTTCAAAACCAATACATAGCGATCGGCTTTGAAAATATTTGAGTGTCGTTTTACCTTACTATATTCTTCTTATACCTATAACGAGTTTATAAAGGAGTAATGGAGGCTTTTATTAATAAGAAATACATTGAATAATAAGATTTGTTATAATAGTTTGTAAAAGAGTGAACAGTTTTTTAGTTTACATACATATTATTACACTGCAGAGAAAGTCTCTGACCCTGTAAATCTGGAGAATAACTTCCGAGCACTGAGATTCCTTGTGGAGAAAATTAATTGTTAAAACGTCAATACAGACATACGTACAGTAGACTGAAGGAAGGTGACGAAATACAAACCAAAAG
This sequence comes from Tenodera sinensis, assembly GCA_030765045.1. Lineage (NCBI taxonomy): Eukaryota > Metazoa > Arthropoda > Insecta > Mantodea > Mantidae > Tenodera > Tenodera sinensis. The sequence goes on along the minus strand of CM060969.1, from coordinate 30,589,621 downwards.
TACGTATATCGTAGCATGAATATGTAAGTATATGAAACCGTAATAAGGAATGGTTCACAAATCCCCGGTGATGCATATTCCATTATTAGTTGAGAGACGTGGAGGAGGCTAACCTGTTGGTGGGGGTTACATCATCTACTATAGGGTCGTATATTATATGGTGACCCTCCCGCTATCTTTTTCTCCTTCGCTCTTCCCTTACCATCTAGCGGCACTTCAGACCGCGAGTTACCGCTCGAAGATGCTAAGGAGCTACCTAAATTGTTTGAAATAACAACTGCTATCTATACTTCAGGTTGGATACCTCAGAGGCAACCCCCGTACTTTTATTTTTCGCTCCTTTTTCAATACTTCTCAAGCACAACAAATTCTTAAAAATTCTAGCAGGTTCCGCCTAGTTGCTAGGCGAGTGGTCTAACCACTCAGCCATTATACTTCCGGACTCAGGGAAGGATGAGGATTAATCATGGCTGGAAAAAAATTTCTACCCCCTTTGCCGGGAATCGAACCCGGCACAGCAGGCAGGTGCTCTACTAACTACGGGGTCAGTCTAAAAGAAATCCAAAGCAATAGGAACCCACACACACACGCATACACATACACGCACACCCACACACGCAAACACGCACACATACACATACACACAAGCCATTAATTTTTATTTATTTTAAACTCTTAACCATAAAAATAACATGTATTTTTAAAAAATAAAATCATGCTAAAAACTTTGTTTTCTCTTCCCTCCAAATTTTGTCCTATTTTTCCGTACTTCAAATTCCTGCACCTCTCAAAAACTGGTAGTCTGGGAAAATTCCCAGTTGGCCCGTTTGCAAATCGAGTCATGAATGCAACACAGATTTTTATAAGTAAAGACAGGATCAGTGGCACTCAAAAACCTTGAAAAGTAAGTAATTTATTCACATGACCTAAGAAAACGTGAAATCTGCGTGCAACAACACTACTCATACATATATTCTCTTGCTTGTACGTAATCTGGACAAGAAATCTGAAGAAAAATGTTACATTAGCAGGTACTTCTAGTGCATAAATGGGCACATAAATATAACAAAACGGAAACATTGTTTGAGGCTATAATTAGTAAAATGTTTCATATTCTTATTCTGCCTTTGTTTCTTGGGAACGATGAACTTAAATATAATTTTCATTTTTAGCTTTAGTGCATCTTTGTTGTGAAGTGTGATTACCCTTTGTGAGTTTGGACACGCACTCTTCATCCTCTCAGACATCTGATCTGTTGCATTCACATGACTTTCTCTACTCTTGTAACAACCTTCTTACAAACTCTTATTCTTCTATCTTCTTCGTGTTAGTTGAGATAAATATTTGCAGAAATTATCTTACGGCTTGTTTTCTTGCACGTGCAACGGTAATATGGGAGTACAGTAGGCTTTGAGCGATAGTCAAATCTTTTAAAGCTTTCAAATTCGTTCTCTTTGTACGGTTAACATATACAAAATGAATAGCATTATTCCACTTGATACAAGTATAAATTCTCCAAAACTTACACAAACAACAAGCAATATTTCCGAAGTGGTTCACTCTACAAAAGAATTTATTCAGATATAAATTGTGTTTTAGCAGGATCTACATTTTTTGTATAGTAAAATTTGCCCTATTTCTTACGGTTTACCAGTTATTGAAAGTCATCCAGAATAAATAGGAGTTCATGGGCTATAGCCAGAAAATGCAGTCAGTCTGTGGACAGCATACGCAAAAACGAAAAGTCGTTTAAAAACGAAAGTTGGTATTTAAGGTTACTTTCATGCAAAGATGCGACACGAAGATTTTGAAGAAAATTGCTCTAACCTAAATTACCCTTTACATGGAAAAGTTTTCAAAAATTCTATTCCTTTTAAAAAGGCTATAACGATTTCGATTAAAATGCCATATGTTTGAGATATTTTAATATTTTACTCTGGATGACTTTTGCGTAACTGGTAAACCGTAAGAGATAGACCAAATCTTACTGCACAAAAAATGTAGATTTTGCTAAAATACACAATTTATGTCTAAATAAATTGTTTAGTAGAATGAACAATTTCGGAGATATTGTTTGTTATTTGTGTGAGTTTTGGAAAATTTATATTTCTGTCAAATGGAACATCGCTATTCAGTTTTTATAATAATTTGAAAGCTTTAAAGTATTTGTCGCACAAAGCTTACTGTATTCTAATATTCCCCTTGCACCTACAAGGTAATAAGCAACAAGATAATTTCTGCAAATGTTTATCTCAACTAACACGAAGAAGATAGGAATAAGAGTTTGTAAGAATGGTTAGTACAAGAGTAGAGAAAGTCATGGAGTGCAACATATCAGATTTTTTTTGGCCAGTGTTAATTTTTTAATTTCATTAAGATTGTACAAGATTACTAACGTAAGTTACTTCTCAGCATTAGTTCTGAATTGCGTACAGAAGACAAATAGAAGCCTTGAGGAGCAAGTGGTGGGTGGGTGTGTGTGACAAACGACGCACGTTGCTGTGATACTTACAATTTACAGCTTCCGCTTATTTAACCGAGATTTCTTAACAGAACAATTCTTGTAATTACATGGCTACAGCTGTCATGTGTCTGTGTAAATCTATTATAACATATGAATAAATACTATTGTACGGAATGTCACGCTGCGTACGTAAATACAGAATAATATACGATACAGCCGTAATGTGGTTAGGACGCAGGGTGTGGTAGTATAGCACCTTTTAATATTAATGTGTTCTTAGCGACAAAGAACTGCTTATCAAGTTTACTGTTACTATTAGCATAGTCTAGAAACTACAGTTTGCAAGTGCATTCTCATTAGTGTCAACAGAGATATCTCAGGACGGTTTTAAACAAGTACCTACTCCTTTATTTTAATCCTAGGTTTAGAATTTTGGATGCTCTATATACGTTTGCTTTAAGCCTCGGCTACTTAAAACATTGTAACTTTCTCTACCACATATTTACAGGCAGTAGAGGAAGTACTGTATTCCACCCAAACATTCGTCCCCTCTATTTCACCAGAAATATTTGTCCTGACACTCTCTGAATCTAAAATTCAGTACAAACTGTTCTTAAAACTCTCGAGATCGACATCTGTAGAATTTATCTGATCCCTAATTTTCTTATAGGTGCAATGGCAAAATGGGAATACAATAGGCTTTAAGCGATATTCAACTGCTTTAAGAGCTGCTCGCTAATATTAAATGTGAGTCAATTTCGCTAATGTAAACACTATTGTGTCTACTCACAAATGTGCGCCTAATTACAAGATCACCTGGTTGAAGAGCATGTGGTTTTAACTTCAGCAATTTAGTAGCTGTTTACACAGAGCCATAAGAAATGCCTGCTGTTGTGAAAGACGCCTAAGTGATTTTTGAGAGGAATTCTCCAAACGTAGACCGCTGTTGTCTATTCCTTCGGCAAGAACCGTACGCCGTCTTTTAGATTTCCGAGCCTGTGGCCTGAAATTTATTGTAAGTGTTATGAATTGTACGGCCTGAAACATTTGCATCTGGAAATCTTTCTGCAAATCGCAGTGGGCTGACTGACGGATCATAAATAAATACACGCTGTGCAGTAGAAAACAAATGCTGAGCAATAATACACTTTGTGACTAAGTACAGGACTAAATAATAAACCACACATCAGCTGCTGTTATCGTGTTTCCGTCTGCGCAGTGGAGAAACAACGCTCAGTGGTTTGGATATTTTGAGTCTCTCTGTAATATGTATGGCACAGGAAGGCAAGTACGTAACTTGCTCAGCGTGTTGTTACTAAGGGTATCTGTTTTCCAGTACAATAATTATACATAGATACACTCAAGAAATAGCGAACAGTTCAGGATTCCTAACTTCGTATTCCGACAAGAGTCAATAGCTACAAAATTACATAAAGGCGACCACGGAACTGAGACAATCTGCCCGTCATACACTGACTGACTTAAGAGAACTTAACCCTCTGTTGCAAAGTGTTGCTATTTGGCAACAAACATGCTTGGTCAAAGTTTTAGAATATTGTAGCAGTGCTTTTTATTATTTTCATCTTATATTGTCATATAACAATAAAATAAAGGCATTGATTACATCATAAATATCAATATATTCCTTTTCCTTTTTCAGAAATCAAAAGCTATGCAATTTTAGTCTAATGTAACCCCGTCATCACTCACACGTAACGTCTCACTTGTTATTTTACGTGGGCCCTCCCCATCCTTTGTTGCAGTCACATTTCATTGCAGTCCTGGGATTAACTTAGTATGTTCTGCTTCGAATGAATGATCTGGCCGTTGACACTCATACCTATTCGAATTGTTTCCTTTAAGGTGCCTGTGATAGGCCATAAACTGGTTCAGGAGTTAGAAGAAGAGTGGCATATGTAGCGAAATAATTCATGCAATACAAGAAGATAAATCCAATTTATCAAGAAGGTTCACTTTTCTACAAGGACGTCTTGTATACAACTGAAGTCGTTACTAACCCTGTGTATATTTAATTGTGAAATTGCACTTCTGTATAAGCATGTTAGAGAAGTGTATGGTTCAGGATAAGTAAAGTACAAGGGTAAACAGAGAGGGGGGGGGGGGTAACAGTATTGAGCCGCTTGTTACTGCAGGCTGTCAACAGAGCCACCCCCACCCCCTCATTAAACTCTTGTCGCCCGCACGCAAGTACACACATCGCCAAAACATTGTGCATATGTGAGGAGATCACAGATAACAGATTTAATGGCTAGCACGAAAATAAAAACGTCAGCATGAAGAATTGCAAACCTCGAAGGGTAGAGAAGGAGGGGGATAGTTTCGCGCCACCGCAAATATTTTCTGTCATCTAACACGTAACAAGTGCACGGAACATGAATATTAAGATAGCCGTTCAGTGTAACCACAAGTAATTTCTTTTTTAGTGCCAGGTTAAACACCAATGATTTTTTGATTGCATAAATCCTTGCAAAATTGTTGGGAATAGAATTTCTTCTCTTCTTGTGCCTAACAAGAATTAAGCCATTCGGCCTGTTGCGGTCTCAATCGATCTTTACCTTAGTCTTCCCGGGTCTTTTCGGCCAATAGGTTTATATAATTTAAAACATCTGCATGTTTCTTCGTTGTCTCCCATAGCTTTTGTCTGTCGAATTTGTCAAAGGCTTTCTCCAAGGGCAGAAATGCCATAAATGTGTGTAGGTTATATTATCTTTTCTCAATTGTCTAATTGTAAATATGTTATCAGGGTAGGATCGTTAGAAATACAACATTATTTTTATTTCGTTGCTGATTGATGGAATTGTGTAGAATATGCGCAAAGCTTTCAGTGCTTTCGATTGTTTTGTACAACTTCTAATTAAGTTTATAACACAGGCGTGTCCGGAAAGTAAGTACCATTTCATTCTACCACCACCATAACGCTATTGTCACAGTTACACGCATGCGCATGAAAAATATTCCAATAAACAAAACATTTTCAAGATTTTTCACACATTTTCTTGTTTAGGTGCATTTAATAAGTAATGGCAATTTGGAAAGTAAATGATCATGCACTTTTCAATGGGCATGTTCTGCAAACTATCTAAATTCATATTAAGCAAATAAAAAGCAGAAAAACAAACAAAAATCAAAATATTGCTTATCCAAAATTACTACCAATTGTCCTTAAACCATATAAATGCATTTGTATTATGATGTAGAACTCAAGGAGTGAACCCGCTGCCCTGATACTTGGAATTAACATAATTTGATCCCTAAGAGTGTTAGGTTTTATGTATTCTAATTACTTCCTGCAAGGGAGAGGTTATAATGGATCTGAAAATAAAAAAATGCCAAACTATCTTGAAAAACAAAGTAAAACAGTGTAACTAAGGTTTACTGGAGTAATATAAGAACAACAAGATTATTAAAAATTAATTCGAAGTTAGTAACTGCTGCTGTATTAAATACTATATGAAAATCAACATGATAAAAGAGATTATGCAGATGAGAGAGTGAGAAGAAGAAGAAGGGGAAAAAAAACCTAAGATGATTAACCAATGCGTAAAGCAAAAAATTACATGTAAATTTATTCCTCAATTAGCTGCTTGCTCAGATCTTAATTAAGTAAAGAACATAATTGTTAAAGCTCATTTTTATGCGTTTTTGTTTTTAGAACAAGTAAGAAGTAAAATGGCCATCCTTCATTATATTTAGTAAAAACACAATGGGCGATGTGCACTATTGTAAACGTATTTTAAGTATTGCAACTTGCTTGGGTTTTAGAGAACAGTTTGAGTTATGCTGTTCACACATAGATACACAGACACACACCAACATTTTACAAATACTTTTTCAGCATCCAGGGGACCTCAAAACATAATATATTTGCGGAGAAATCTCGACATCGAAATTTTGGATTGAATCAACACTTTTCCTACTTGCTATACGTAATAGAGGAAGTAAAAAAAGAAAAACAAGAAAACAAAAGAAAGTTATGAATTTAACAATGTGAACGTGTATACGACATCTATAAATTTGCGCATTAAGTTTGCAGAATCTTGTTGTTAGAAAGAGCAAGTGTAACAGTTTATATGTTGTGGTAACGTCATTTGCATTTAGGCATCTGACAGTTTCTAGCCTGATTGTTACACCTAGTTCAATACAACATAACAAAACCTAATTCGATCTATAAAGGCATAATGCTAGGGAAAGAAGAGCGAGAAATTGACCTTCAGCAGATTAGACGGGCCTGGGTGTAAACAGCAGACAGCAGCTGTATCCAAACTGGCTTTAAAGTTACGTGTTTTTATTTGTTCACTATTTGTATGGTTATAATATGAAAAATATCGCATGAATTTCACTAATATTTTATGTTTGATTTATACATAAAATACTGTCCTAAGAATGTAGTTCATTAAATGCATAAGAGACCACACAATAGATTATTTTAGTTTTTTTTTAAGCCAGAACACAGTTGTACTTACACTTTTGAGAAGTTTTTCATTGATGTGTTGTACTCACACGACTTTCTCTACTCTTGTACTAACCATTCTTACAAACTCTTATTCCTGTATCTTCTTCGTGTTAGTTAAGATAAACATTCGTACAAATTATCTTATTGGTTATTTCCTTGTAGGTGCAAGGGGAATATTAGAATACAGTAGGCTTTGAGCGATAGTCAAATCTTTTAAAGCTTTGAGATTCCGTTCTCTTTGTACGTTTAACATGTAAAAAATGAACAATGATGTTCCATTTCACGAAAGTTTTGCTTTCCAAAACTGACACAAATAACAAGGAATATCTCCGAAATGGTTCACTCTACAAAAAATTTATTGAGACATAAATTGTGTGTTTTAGCGAGACCTACATGTTTTAAATAGTAAGATTTTGTCTATCTCTTATGGTTTACGAGTTATTCAAAAGTAATCCAGAGTAAACAGGACTACATAGGCTATAGACAGAAAATTCAAAATATACATTTCATTTTTCGTACAAACATCTTAAACGTTTGGCACTTTAATTAAAATCGTTAGAGCCATTTTCAAGAAAATCAAAATTTTCGAAAAATCTTCCATGTAAAGGGTAGTTTAGGTTGGGACTGTTTTCTTCAAAATCTTCGTGTCGCATCCTTAAATACCAACTTTGTTTTTTAACCGACTTTTCGTTTTCGAATTGTGCTTTTTAGATTCAATCTGTAAGCTGTATTTCCGGCGAAATTACGTATCGAATTTTTGGGTGAATTTCTATATACTTACAGTAAACTGAGTATTGGGAGTAAATAAATCATCATTGTCATTAGCATCATCATAAATAAGTTTCGAGGATTGAGGCTTTTGGCCTCTTCCACTTCATAAAGTGATCTCTCCAGTGTTTGGTCGTCCAAGATCACTTTTCCTCTGTAGTCTTCGGGGTAGTCTGTCTTCCTGCATTCGCATTCTGTAGCTGCTGATGTTTTCTGTTCTGGGTATGATATATTGTTCTCTTATTTCTTCATTTCTTTGTAATAATGCAAAGTATCACCTGCTAAAGCTCTTAATAATTTCATTTCCGCAGCTTCTATTCGTCTAAGTCGGTAGCCCACGTCTCTGAGCCATAAAGTTAATGTGATTAGCATCACTTTGTAAAACTTCAAACTAGCAAAGTAGCCAAAGACTATCTTATATCGTCATCAATGTTGTATTTAATACTTGTAATGCATCTGCAAATAAACGGTGGATGAATTTTCTACGATACCTTCTCTGAAAGTCCAAAACCACTAGAAGTGGAAACTGCTCCCTTAGTTTTGAGTTAAGGGATGCCGTGTGAGAAGATCGATATAAAGACGTGAGAAGGGCAGTACGTGAACAAGGTGAAAGGGGTGCTCCGTCCTCACGTCTAAAAGAGTAGAAAAGTGTTGCGTCGTGTGAAAACGCACCCACGCAACAAACAAATTACTCTTTCTGTTTCTCCGACATCACTCATTTTAAATTGTTTCTGTTTGTCCTAACAGTATCAAAATGCGGCAAGCACCGCTGTTATTAAGGCCATATGTTTAATATGACACTTTGTTGCAGGTACTTGACAGCTCCCATTTCATAATGTTATGCAAACTGCCTTTCTCCTTCATTTTATTTGCATGATAAATTATCTGCTATTTTTACTTTATCTACTACGTATGTAAGCACGTAATTATTCCATCCAAAAATTTGATGTCGAGATTTCATCGAAAATATGGTTTAAGACTCTCTGAACCTAAATCAGGATTTTTACGGAAAGGTCTGTGCGTGTGTCTGTGAAATGCATAGCTCAAAAACGAAACTTGCATTAAAAACCAAACTCAACATTTTCCAAGAGTACAATATGAACATTTTTAAGGAAATTTGTCCACCCCAAGCTATTCTTTAATTACATTGAACATTTGTAAATATTTTTCAAGGGTTTCTGAATATGATTAAGGCATATTTTCAAGACAATTTAAATATATATCTTGAATTTACTTAGAATAACGTCTGACGTCCTCTCCATATGAGAAATTTCTGTAGGATTACTAAACCGAAAAAGATAGTCTTACTAAAAATTCTTTTTATTATTCCATTGATATGCCTCCATTACCATCGAAGGTCATATCGGTGGCTTTTAACCTTTCGGAACCATTGCTCAAGAGCAATAGTGTTCACTCGCTTAGTAGAGGTTTTGAACTTTGGGTTTCTGTTACTTTAGCTTAATTTCTTATATTAAATTCACACACACACACACACTCTCTCTCTCTCTCTCTCTCTCTCTCTCACGCACATACTCACACACGCACAGACGCACACACATACATTCAGATTCCCATTCATACTTCCAGATTCTAGGGAGGACGGAGAATAATCCTAGTTAAACAAGAATCCCCAGCCGGGAAGCGAACCCGAGACCACTCCCACTGCAAGCAGGTATGCTACCGATTGAGCTATGGTGCCGGTGTAAACAAGAAAATATGTTGATCTCGTTAAAGTACACAATTTATGTCTTCTATTTTTTTTTGAGCAAACCATTTCTGAAATATTTCTTGTTATTGTTTTGAATTTTCATAAAATGTATAGTTTCCTCTAATGGGAGTTGTTACCCGTTTTTATGTCCTGGACATGTAAGACAACGAAATTTAACTTAACCCTCCTCTATTCTCCAATTTTCCATTGCAACTATAAGGAGCTATGTAATAAGACCATTTCTATAGAGGTACATTTCGATTAAGATAAGGTAGATAGAAGAATAGGTGTTTCTAAGAATAATTTGTGCAAGAGCGAGTAGAGAAAAACAAGTGATTACAACTATCAGATTTTTATTTTATTTTCGGTCCTTTTCCGTTTCAGAGAAATCGCCTGCCTGGTTAATACTGCCATAGGCTATTGATATTACACCTCAAGTTATTGCTATTTTTCCTTAAAATTGGCAAACGTTATAGTGCCTTAAGATATTGATAGATCTTGAGTGAAAATCTGCACTTCGATTTTGGCCATAATCTAAGATTCTTGGTAGCTTATGGTGTATGTGTACTTATCACAATAAAACGTCGATCATAGAAAAAGCTAAGTTCCATAAGCTGTGAAATTTCAATAGAGGATGCATGAAATCTGATAAGCAAGCAGGGTTGCCTTTGTTCACAGCTGCGAATTTGTTTATCTGGGGAACAACGAGGTCCATTTACACACATGGATGCTGCAGTCAAAAGGAGCGTTTAACGAAAAAAGGAGACCGTGCTACACGCTTCGTTAGTCCTACGTTGCCATGACGATCTCTGATGATAGTGATTAGCAGTGTTGCCGGTTGGCAGACGTAATGATGGGTACAGCGCCACGGTCCGGTGGCGGAACAAACCGGCACTATCCCTTACCTGCCCTTAAAAACTTATTTACATTGTTGAGGGTGGTTTTTTACTATCACGGAGCGGAAATGAAATACTACTGGCGTGAACAGAGTACCTTCGCGGCCGTTAAATCAAAAACAAAATGGTATATAAATCCCGTCTGCCTTGGAGCAGATTTTTAGCAGCTGCAAGCCACAATTTGTATGGGAGTCTCATGTTTATTTTCCCATTATCGTGGCAAGAATTCCTTAAACGTGCTGTGTTGGTGGGAAACCGGGCGGTAAATTGGCTGCTTATTATCTACACCACGGAACTATCAAATTATTTTGTGCCCACTTGAGCATTTCTATTCAAATCTTGCTTGCAAACGATCTTCTCTGAAAACAACGGAATTCGGTGAAAGATTTATTGGCTGCGCAACAATTCACAATTAAATTAACTATCTACGTAACAGGAAAACATTTAAGTTGTCTTTCATTGTAATTGTTACAATGCTCTGTTTACGTACAATGGAAATTACACTTTTAAATTCTGTTAAAAAGTTGCTCATGTAACTGTGTGAATAAATTTGCTACAGGTTATTTGCTGTTTTGTAAACATTTAGGATCCTTCGCTTGAGAAAGTTGGATTTTCAGTGGGAAAGTGCTACCTATATCATTACACTGCTGTAGCAGTTTTAAAATAAAACAAAGTGACTAATAAAGATTTTAATACAGCTTTCGTCGATTGTGTTGCCGTATTTCTATTGTACCTACAGGAAAATATGTAATAGAACAAGTTTTAGAAATGTATATCTCGATATAAAGTACATTAAGACTTTGTAGGAGTAATTTTGTTCATGAGTGTTTAGAGAAAGTAATGTGAACGAAAAATATCGGATATATTTATACTACGAAAATAAAAATGCAAACTTAAATATGAAAAGGAAAGATGAAAATGAGAGCTTAAATATAAAATAGAACGATGATAAATTGGAAAAAGTAAAAAATTGCACTTCGGTACAATAATTTCCTCAATAGATGAATTAGAAGATGAAGTTAATAATACAGTAAAGAATATGTTATCAGCTCTCTAATGTATTATACAAAAGAAAGAAATATCAACCAAATATATTTCTATTTACACTCATTATGGTTCAAAAATTTGAGTAATGCTTAAACAGCAGATTAATACATTTGCAGTCAAGCCAGTGCGCTGGGACAGAGCAGACGTACCAGGAGAACCGGTTGTTTTGTCTACTGCGTGTGTGGCCTGATAGTGAGTGAGCGCAAGAAAGACATATACAACACTGTGAGTGATATTATCGATCACCAAGTGTAGGAATTTAAAGTGAGTATTTCAGCTAAATTTAACAGTGAAAAGAAATGGAAATGTACGCGAGGAAAAATACCCTCAGGATCAAGTTTGCTTTAAGTGCAACGCGACCGTCGGCATATGAAGTGCATGATTTCATAGCAGATACATTACGGTTAAATGCGGAACAAGTGGATACAATACAGTTAATTGCAAGTGAACGGGCAATTTATGTTAAATTAATATCAGCACTCTTGCTGGAGAAAACCCTCAATACCTTCTCGGCGGAAACACCTTTCACATACATGAATGGTGAGATGACTAAAGTGCTTATCGAACACGTGACCGGTAATGCTGTCAATGTCCGAGTGTTTGATGTACCCCCAGAGCTCCCGGCAGAGGTCTTAAAAGCAGCGTTGCAGCGTTACGGAACGGTATATGACGTCCGGAAGGAACAATGGAGCCGACAATATCGCGTCCCGGTGTTTAATGGGGTACGAGCGGTAAAGATGCAACTGAAGACGAACATCCCTAGTTTTATCATCATTGGCAGCTACAGATTATCGGTGTCCTACGCCGGCCAACCCAGATCCTGCTACGTCTGCAGTAGCACGGCACATCTAAAGGAATTTTGCCCCCACCGTCCGACCGCAACACGCCCAGTGGCGACTGGACGGAGAAACGAAACAGAACCGACGAAGGTGGTAGTGGACACGCAGAGTGAGGGAGCGCATCCTACGGATGAAAACAGGCAAACGTCCCTGGTGAATGACAGTCAACAGGAAGCAGCAAGGTCTGCACCGCAAAGGGAGTATGCCTCCATAGTTCGAGATACCACAGGCAAACGAGTACATCTGGCCAATCCGGAGGAGATAATACCACCCGAGGTGGGTTCACTTGTAACGGAGACAGCTGCAGCAGAAGAGAAACGCCCGACCGAGAAGAAACGGGCCAAGCGGGCGAAGACAAGCAAAGCCCAGAAGGAAGAACCATCCTGGAATAACCAAATGGAGCTGGAGGAAGTTGTGGAAGAAGCCCATGAGGAGGCACGTCTATTGCAAGTCCCGTCCACAGACACAGCAGATACGGCTGGAGTACTGACGCAAGAGCCTGCCTCAGCATTGATTGGCAGCAGTATCCTGGAGGAGGGAGGTGACAGCAACACCTGTGAGGTTCAACCTGCAAGGAGGGACGCGGCAAACAACCCCCAGAGTGATTACGAAGCAGCACAGTTACAACAAAGTGTGAGGTGCCCAGCGGTGGAGATAGGAGCAGACTCCCATTACCGGGAGGACACCCCCGGCACCACCGTAGCGGCACGACCATCTGCGAGTGATTATCGACCGCAAGTACTCGAACGGCCACACAGATCCCAAGAGGACCAACCACGGTCAGCTGAAGCAGTCGCAATTTATCGGCGTGCAGAGATGGCTGGTGGATCTCATCCCTCTCAACCTGCTGCGAGGGCCACAGAAGCGGAGTCGCCGATCCTACTTCAGGTGACACGGAAGCCCCAGGTGTCCTTATGTGACCCAAGGCTTAAGGGAAACCCTCCGGCACAGATAACCCCAGCTAGACATCCAGAGACCGAACAGTAGCACACTAGCAGCAATGCACGAGGCCAAGGACGTAGACGCCCGAGTTACACTATCTTTGCGACAGTCGCTTTCATAATGATCTATCTACGAACGGTGGCAACAGTGAATGTGAATGGGTGCAGAAATCTAGTAACCCAAAAACTGCTCAATAGTTTCCTCCAGGTGAACAACATTGACATATGCTTTCTCCAAGAAGTAAATACTTACAACTTGGATGCTCTTTACAATTATGACTATAAAGTTAACCTAGGTTTGAACGGCAGAGGAACGGCAATAGTGTACAGGAAGGGACTGCCCCTGCAGAATTTTCAGATGGATCCCGACGGACGGGTCCTCTCCGTTACTTTGGAAGAGACCGTCCTGGTTAACATATATGCTCCAGCTGGGTCACAGAATAGACAAGCGAGAGAGCGTTTCTTCCAAACCGAGGTAACCCCGCATTTGCGACAAGGCAAGGAACTTCTGCTAGCAGGCGACTTCAATTGCACGTTGCAGGCGAAGGATCAAAAAGGTGCTACGAATTTTAGCATCATGCTACAACACCTAGTGTCACAGCTGCAACTGCTTGACGCATGGGAGATCAAGCATGGGAACGAAGTGGAATTCACTTTCACCCGCAACACTTCTGCCTCACGCATCGACCGACAGTATCTATCTCCCGGAATGGCTCCAAATGTCCATCGAATTTGGGTCATTCCGGTGGTTTTTAGTGACCATCATGCAGTGCTATGTCAATCGCAAATAAATGAAATAAGGCTTGAGACGGCCGGCCGTGGCTACTGGAAACTCAATAATTCTATGCTGGAGGACACAGAAATTAGGGAACAATTTCAAATCAAATGGCTTCAGTTACAGTCGGCCTTTAGAAGTTCAACTCGGAAGAGTTTTTGGTGGGTGAACACGGCAAAACCAGCGATTCGCTCCCTATTTAAATCCATGGGTATTGTGAGGGCACAGGGCAAGAAGCAGCTACTACATTTTTACAATGAGGCGCTGTGGGGGCTGCATCTGAAGCAAAGGGAGGGCTATGAGGTGCAGACGGAGATAAAAAAAGTAAAAGAAATCATCAAATTAAAACACTTACACCAGTTGGAAGGACATAAAGTTCGAGCCAAAGTGAAATCCATGCATGAAGCGGAACAGAACTCATTTTATTATTTCGCAAAGGAGCGGCAGAAGGGACATGGAAGATATCCTCAAACAATACGGGACGCGCACACTGGAACTGCCCATGTTGGAACGCGCGCCCAGCTCCAGCTTATAGCGGATCACTTTCAGGCTTTATTCCAAGAAGCGCCAGAAGCAGACACCCCTTATAGGCGTATGGAACATGAACTGTTTGACACCGGCATCACCCAGGAATCCGCAAAAATACTTACCAGCCCTGTCACGGAGCGGGAGGTGTTGGTCGCCATTGAACAAGCCAGTCGACACACATCACCAGGTCCTGATGGGCTCACCTATGAATTCTATAGAAAGTTCTGGCCAATAATCAAGAACGAAGTGATGGAAGTATATGCGGAACTGTGGGAGACAGCAGTGTTTCCCGCAACCTTCGCGGATGGTGTTATCACCCTGGTGCCGAAGAAACAGAAAACCGCCACCATGAAGGACTATCGTCCAATAACGCTGCTAAACGCCGATTATAAGTTATTTGCGAAAGTTCTGGCTAACCGATTAAAAGGAGCATATGCAGAAATAATGCATTGTAACCAAGCGGCAATATCGAAAAAGAACATTATTGACACATTGGCGGAACTGCGTGACACGCTGATCCATCTACGCAGAGAAAATAAAGCGGTGGCTTTGATCAATCTCGACTTTCAACAGGCTTTTGATAGAGTGCGCCATTCGTATCTGTGGAACTGCTTAACGGCTGCGAAATTTCCAGTGCCGGTAATCAACCTTATTCAGGGACTCTACGGCACGGCACAGTCTCGAGTCTTATGGAACGGATGGTTTTCCAGGCCGGTACGAATACAACGATCAGTACGTCAAGGCTGCCCGCTATCAATGGGATTGTTTTCATTGGCATTGAATCCTTTACTCCAGAGGTTGCAACAAACCATGCGAGGAGTCAGTGTATACAATGAACGGTTCACACTTACAGCCTATGCTGATGATGTGACTGTGGTGGCTGCAGATAATGAAGACATGACGACCATGCAACAGGGATTGGAGCAGTACACAACGATGTCCGGTGCAGTGTTAAATGCTGAGAAATCGGAGATCCTAATATTAGGAAATTGGCCGGAACCGCCACAGACCTTGGGGATGCAATGTGTGACTACTACAAGGATACTTGGAATATGCTTTATGGCAAATATAGAAGATACGATTGCAGTTAACTGGAGGGAAAAAATTAATAGTTTACGCCATTCCTTATCCATGGAGAGGATCCGGAACCTGAATTTGCTACAACGCATCTGGTACCTGCATACTTATGGTCTAAGCAAAATTTGGTATGTGGCACAGATTCTGCCGATTGCAAAACGTGACGCACAGAAATTGGAACAACTCCTTGGTTACTTTTTGTGGACTGGAAAAGCATATAAGGTGAGCCGGCCTCAACTACGTTTGCCTCCGTCCAAAGGTGGTTGCGGCTTAGTGGACATTGCCAAGAAATGCATGGCCTTATTGGGGAAAACCGCCACACAATCATTGCGCGGATCTGGCTCATCCATTGACCAAAATTTCTGGAAGGAACAGCTGCATAACCCTCAGGTGGCACTCAACGGATTTAAACCCACTGTCCTTCACCTAAAACGAATTCTGGACAACAACGATGACATTACGGCCTTTGAATGCACCCGGAACCACTACCGTATGCTCACGACAGTTCATCTGGTGCCCAGAGTGGCAGAGAAATATACCAGGGAGTGGAAAGTGATCTGGCAGAATTTATTTTGTAAACATGTGCCCAGTGATTGGCAGGAAACCACCTATGAAGTAGTAAATGAGACTATACCGACAGCGGATAAACTCTGGCGACATGGAAGGGCACAGTCAAACCAATGTCCATCTTGTGCCGCCGTCGACACACTGGACCACCGGATTGCTTCCTGTAAGCAGGTTGAAGTCATCTGGGTAGAGCTCAGGACCTACGTCGCCAAATGGTGCCCACCGCAAGCTCCACCATGCCTTGAGAAGCTCCAGCGTTTGGAATTTCATTTTCAGAATACTGCACTCCAACGCTGTGTAGTTTGGCTGGTAATGGGAACAATGTACTGGATCCTTAAACAGAATAATGGCCCAGTGGCGCAGAGGAAGGATTGGGTCAGTTTTCTGAGACAGGCGCGCTGGCAACTGATAACTTCTGGTCTTAGCAAATCAATGCAGCCGTACATAACACGCCTTGCACTTTAAATACGACAATGCAACTATAATCAAAATAATATATACATATAAAAAAAAAAAAAAATTTAAAAAAAATAAAATAAAAAATAAAAAAAAGCAAAAAAAAAAGTAAATTTAAAAAAAAAAAAAAGAGCCGACGATTATAAAAAAAACAAAAAAAAAAAACTATAATCCAGTTATATAAGTTTCATTCACAACTCGGTTAACACTACATGTTATATGAGTATGTCTCCTTATTGTTTTGTATGTTTTCATTAAAAAAAAAAATAAATAAAAAAATAAAAAAAAAAGGGAGCAGTATTCTATTAAAAAAAAAAAAAAAAAAAAAAGAGAAGATTTTCATGAAAATCCTAAAGTTTACAGGAAAACATGAAAGTTATATTTTATTTTCTCAAAAGTAAAAAAAAAAAAAAAAAAAAAAAAAAACAATTAAAAAAAAAACAAAAAAACAAAAAAAAAAAATGTAAAAAAAAAAAAAAAAAACATGAAAGTAGGATAAAATCATCGGGAATGAAGTATTTGAGGAAGGTTAAAGGCAGAAACAGAAAGAAATACATCAGCTAGAGGCAGCGTGAATATGGAAACAGTACTCGTAGTAGGAAAAGTAAGTTGAAATGGTATGGACATATGATTACAATGAGCAAGGAAGAAAGCAGGTCTTTGAAGTAAAAACAGATGAAACAGATGAAGGAAGACGTCGAGGAAGACCAAAGGAACAACGGGAACAATATGTCAGTGGGATGGCGAGGAAGAGAGCGATGAAAATAGAAGCAGTAAGAAAATTGACAACAGTTTAGAAAACAGATATTTAATTATTCAAATTGTATAACATTTAGATGTGTAATCGGGAAAAAAAAAACATCAGATTTATTGTTCCTTTCTTCGATATATTAGTATGTGAAACATAGCAAATCATATTGCAGAAAATTTTACCGAGAAAAACACTTGAAGGTCTAATGACAGGTGTGTTTAAATATGACCCTCAATGTTCTCTGGCTTTAAAAAAAAAAAAAAAAAAAAAAAACTGGAAGAGTAAACATGAAATTTGCTAGAGGTGGGGCAAAGTTCGAAGTGAAATCGACGAAGCCTGAAGCGAGCTTGAATAACACCATATTAACATTGATACGAGGTCTTTATTAGGCAGTTATATGTACCTGAGTACTGACAATTCATTACCAGGTTAAGAAGGCTCACTGTTATTAGAACTGAGTACTTGTGGGTTGCTGCTGCTGCAGGCAGAGAAAGGCGGTCATCAACAGCCTACTGTTCATCATCGTCAGTGAGTATACTTATGTAACTTGCTCTCAAATTGTGGCCTGTCAGCTGCCATTAAGGTGGATACAAACAAACTGCTTCTACCACGCGTTGAAATCTCTTTGCCACGTTGTAATCGAAAAATAATGTCTGCAGTCTTCCAGTTGAAGCATTTCGTGCTCAGCATTAATAAAGCCATGAAAAGAGCTCATATTTTACTACTGCCACTCACTTTAGGTTTCTTAAAATTTGTTTTGTTTGACTATTTTGGCTCTTTTAGAAAAACTGTTCGTGTCACTAATGTTCATTTCCCAGCAGGCGTGAAACTGTGGAGCAACAATGTAGAACTACATTAAAAATCTGATGTGTTGCACTCACATGACTTTCTCTACTCTTCTTCTAACCATTCTTACAAACTCTTATTCCTATATATTCTTCGTGTTAGTTGAGATAAACATTTGTACAAATTATCTTATTGCTTATTTCCTTGTAGGTACAAGGGGAATATTAGAATACAGTAGACTTTGTGCGATAGTAAAATCTTTTAAAGCTTTGAGATATCGTTCTCTTTGCATGCTTAACATATAAAAAATGAACAACGATGTTCCATTTCAAGAAAGTTTTAAGTTTTCCGAAACTCATACATATAACAAGAAATATCTCCGAAATGGTTCATCCTATTTGGACATAAATAATGTATTTTAGCAAGATCTACAATTTTTGTATAGTAAGATTTGGTCTATCTCTAACTGTTTACCAGTTATGCAAAAGTCGTCCAGAGTAAATAGGGCTACAGGGGCTAGAGCCAGAAAATTCAAGATATACATTTCATTTTTCATAAAAATATCTCAAACATATGACATTTTAATCAAAATCGTTAGAGCCATTTTCAAGAAAATAAAAATTTTCCAAAAATCTTCCATGTAAAGGGTAGTTTAGGGTGGGGCTATTTTCTTCAAAATCTTCGTGTTGCAT
This sequence comes from Tenodera sinensis, assembly GCA_030765045.1. Classification (NCBI taxonomy): domain Eukaryota; kingdom Metazoa; phylum Arthropoda; class Insecta; order Mantodea; family Mantidae; genus Tenodera; species Tenodera sinensis. The sequence continues at coordinate 30,570,852 of CM060969.1, read as the reverse complement.
CCTTTAAAGACATTAAACTTAAATACCAACTTTGGTTTTTAACCGACTTTTCGTTTTTTAGTTATGCTATCCACAGCCTGACAGACACAGACTTACACACACGTACCTTTTTCCAAAAATGCTTTTTTTTTTTTATTCAGGAAGTCTCAAAACATAGATTTCTGGTGAAATCTCGACATGGAATTTTTAAGTGGAATAAAAATTATTTTGTTATTTAACGACGCTGTCAAGTGCCAGGATCACATCAGCGTCGCCGATGTGCCGGAATTTCGTCCCGCAGGAGTTCTTTTACATGCCAGTGAATCTAGTGACATGCAGCTGCCGTTTTTAAGCACACTTAAAAACCATCGGCCTGGGCCGGGTTTGAACCCGCGACCTTGGGATCAGTAACCCAGCGTCTAACCAACTGAGCCACCCAGACCGACTTGAGTGGAATACAAAAAGCAAATAAGGACCTTCCATATGAGAAAAGTACAAATATTGCAAAACTCACACAAATAACAAAATGGTTCTTTCCAGAAAAATTTTCATTTGGACATAAATTGACGGAATATCAAAGATTTAAAATATTTGACTATCACTCAAAGCCTACTGTATTCCCATATTCCCCTTGCTCCTACAAGAAATTAGCTGGAAGTTTCTACATGTGTTTGTCTCGACTAACATGGAGATAGAGGAATAAGAGTTTGTAGGAAGAGTATATGAGAGACACGAAAATAAAAAAGGAACTGAAAGAACTGAGTCAAGGTTACGAGAAGTAAATAGTTGTGTGTTGTGATATCATGAATGACTGTAGACTATGTTAAGGACGAAAAGAAAACTGTATTTGTGCAAAAGTTTAGAACACAATAAAGTAATATGACAGCAATCGCAGTGATTTTGTCACTTGTCACAATAGTCTGTTTATACGTTGCATTTGAGAGACAATCTTCACAGAGCAAGAGTTCTGGGCTGATTGTAAATAAGTTATTGCATCGCTCTCTTGTTAGCTGCCTGTGTATCTATGAAGTTGGTATTTTCACTTAACGAAGTGAGCAGTCACGAGCTCAAATGAAAGGCTGCTTGCTTGCAAAGCAGGACAGAGATTCCGTTATAAATCAAGCAACACCGAACAGGAAGGCAGACTGTAATTAAAAGTTAGGAAACTCCTTGGAGATCGCGCATGGCTCCCTTAACCCTGGCAATCCCTGTCTAAGAATTTATTAAAGCTTTAATTATAAGCACCTCTCGCTCCCTTACTTTATTAATAACCACGATCAGCACTTTCTGCAGGACTAGCCTTTCCTTCTTTTTTAAGACATTTCAGCTTTTACGTCACACACGTGGACAACCCAGCTCTGGATGGAACTTTTATTTATATGGTCTGTTGTTCTTAAGTCTGTTTTTGTACTAGGATATACGAACTTCATAAAAATCTTACGTGCTGCGCTCATATGTCTTTCTCTATTCTTGTACTAACTATTCTTAGAAACTCTTTCCTATATGTTATTCATGCTGGTCGATATAAAATTAGTAGAAATTATCTCATTGCTAATTTTCTTGTAGGTGCAAGGTGATTATGGGAATACAGTAGGCTTTGATTGATAGTCAAATCTTTTAAAGCTTTGAAATTCCCTTCTCTTTGCACGACCAAGAGATTAAAAAGTGAATAATGGCTTCCATTTGAGAGAAGTGTGTTGCAAAGCTCGCACAAATAACAAGGAATATCTCCACAATGATTCAGTACAGAAAGGGAAAAAAAAAAGCAAAAAGCGTATAGTTTTGTATAGTAAGATTTGGTATGTCTCTTACTGTTTATCAGTTATGCAAAAACGATCAAAAGTAAACAGCAGTACATAGTATATAGACAGAAAATTCAAAATACACATTTCTTAAACATAATATGTTCATATTATAAAAGTATCTTAAACATATAGCGTTTTAATCGAAATCGTTGGAGCTATGTTTGAGAAAATCGAAGGTTTAGAAACATTTTCGACGTAAACGGTAGTTTAGGGCCGAGAAATTTTCTTCGAAATTTTCGTGTCGCGTCCTTAAAAGATAGTAAGCTTAAGCACCAATTTCTGTTTTTAACCGACTTTTCGTATTTGAGTTATGATGTTCGCAGACACACACACACACACACACGGCTTTTTCCTAAAAATGCTTTTTTATTTCTTTTTTAATTTTATTGTTATTATTATTTTTTTTGGGGGGGGGATTCGGGGTCTCAAAACATATATTTCCGGTGAAGTCTCCACATTGAAATGAGAAATTAAAAAACAAAAATACTCTTATAAATGAAAATTGTCTGTAAATTTTTTGATTTGACAAAGGCTTTTGATTAAGTTGATAGGAAAAATATATTAAATTCTGATAGATGTATGTTCTAAATCGACCACCTCCGTAGCGCAGTTGGTAGTGCGCTTGCCTTTGGCGCGGAGGACCCGGGTTCGATCCCTGGTACCAGTATGGGATTTTATCCCCACTGGGAGATCTGGTGCGGGCGCACTCAGCCTCGTTAGGTCCCGGGGCGAACAATTGAGGAGCTACTGATGTAGAAGTAGCGGACTCAGGTCGAGAAGGCCGTATAACTGGCCAGGAGGGCTCGGTGCGCTGACCACGCCCCACCCTCCAGTACTGTACCCCAACAATGAGGCCTGTAGTGGGCAGAGGTGGGAGACGCAGCGGCTGGGCGGGAAGCCTTGGCCCTTCATGGGCTGTTTGGAATTTTCCTCTCTTTGGAGGGGATACGCTATTCACAGAGAGAAATGCAGGAGTGCGAGTCACTTTCGAGAAAGATCTGGTCACGTGATCGCCGACGTGTGTGTAGAATTCGAGAAAGGTCAAGGTGACGTCATCTCCACTATATAAGGAGACCAGAAACTCGCAGTGGGGACAGCAAGAGTTATGGCCATGAGTCGGTCAGTGTGTCTGTGTGCAAGACAGCTGTGTGTGTCGTTGCGAAGGATACGTCCATCATTGTAAAGAAGATTCTAACGGACGTCAAGTGTTTGCATCGTTGCAGTGAGTGTATGATAGACAGAAAACGTGAAGAAAGACACTGAACGGACTGAGCAAGGTTACGAATTAAAAGTTGTTAGTTGTGATAGCACGAAAGACTGTAAACTATGGTAACAACGAGACATTGTGGTACAATATGTGATACAATTTTAGAAGAAAATAAAGGGATAGAAAGGCAACCGGACTGATTTTGTCGTTTTGTTACAATATTTGTGTTTTGTTTATCTGTATAAATGTTTTAAAGTAAGTTGTTGCTGACAGTAAATTTACTATATATATTATTAATGTCATAGCGTTAACCAGCCTCTAAAACTGTTTCACGGCCTGTATCGAGATTACCCTCTCTGCTACCGTAATTTACTCTGTGCTCGGCGATCTTCAACTGTTAACGCTATACGAAGCGTGTATTTACTCGCTTGTCACACTATCACGATTGAAAACCACGCCACCATTAATCTACCAGCCTTTTTACAGAAACGAAGGGAAATCGGCGTTTAATAAGCATACGCAAGGTTACATTTTCCATCATTTGTGATGAGAATAAAGTAATGACAGACTATGCTATAGCTAACAACAGCAAATGTTGCAAAATTGCTCGTATTACCGAATACATAAACACGCAATTAATTTAAATTCTAGCGTTATATGCGTAGGTATTTATCGCTTTATGTAGGTCTTTGATATAGCTAGCTCGTAAGTTTTAATGAGCCCATAATCACTAAGATTTCGCCAATAAACAGGTATTTATCGTTACTTGATTACAGAATAGATAACATGAGGATATTTTGTGTAAGAATTAACATTTCGGCCAGGGGAGGTGCCAATAGTTTTTTTATGATAACGTGACATTTTCACTCACTTAATTGGAACTGCACAATGTAGACAACCCAGACGAATTTACATTTCAGCCGATATGAAGTAACGGCATTTTGCAGTCGCTATCTTATCAGTGTTCGTGTCTTAGCTGTAAAAATGCCATAAAACGTTTTTTGGAAAATATGTATGTCTGTCACTATTCCCATCAATCTAACATTAAATACGTAACTAAAAAGTCTGATGTGTTGCACTTACATGACGTTCTCTACTCTTGTACTAACCATTCTTACAAACTATTATCCCAATATCTTCTTCGTGTTAGTTGAGATAAACATTTGCAGAAATTATCTTATTGCTTATTTCCTTGTAGGTGCAAGGGGAATATGGGAAAACAGTAGGCTTTGAGCGATAGTCAAATCTTTTAAAGCTTTCAAATTCCGCTCTGGGTTAACACAAAAAATTGAATAACCGTGTTGCATTTGACAGAAGTATAAATTCTCCAAAAGTCACACAAATAAGAAGGCTTATCTCCGAAAAATCTATAAAAATTTATTTGTACATAAATTGTGTATTTTAGCAAGATCTACATTTTTTGTATACTAAGATTTGGTCTATCTCTTACGGTTTACAAGTTATGCAAAATCATCCAGAGTAAATAGGATTCCATGGGCTATAGCTAGAAAATACACAAAAATTCAAGATATACATTTCATTTGTCATAAAAATATCTCTAACATATGTCATTTTAATCAAAATCGTTAGAGCCATTTTCAAGAAAATCAAAATTTTTAAAAAATTTTCCATGTAAAGGGTAGTTTAGGGTGGAGCAATTTTCTTCAAAATCTTTGTGTCGCATCCTTGAAAGACATTAACTTTGATTTTTAACCGACTCTTCGTTTTTGAGTTATGCTGTCCACAGACTAACAGACAGGCACATACACACACGGACCTTTTTCTAAACATGTTTTTTTTTTTTTTTTTTTTTTTTTTTGGTTCAGGGGATCTCAAAACCTCTCCGGTGAAATTTCGACATCGAATTTTTGGGTGAAATACAATATTTCCTCTGCTATAATATACGTAGTAGAGAAATGTTGAAGAAATATCAGACTTGATATATAAGTTCAGTCTTCCAAGGTTGTAACCTTGGAAAAATTATAAAAAATATCCACCATTCGAAACTAGCTTTTTGGAGAATTTTTGAAAAGCTTTCGGAAATTCTGATTTCTTCAAATCTCTAAAGATTTTGACTAAAATACCATAAGATGAAGTTATTTTCGTTGCAATGAAATATATCTTTTGAATTTTTTGGCAATGGCCTCCGAAGTCCTTATTCTCAACGACTTTTAGAAAACCTTGTTAGGCAGACAATATTGTGTTACACTCACGTAACTTTCTTTACCCACTCTGCTAGAAACTATTCTTACAAACACGTATTATTTGTTTATTTAATCTTAAGGGAGATAAAAATTTGCAAAAGTCTTATTACATAATTGTTATTCGTGCAAGGGGAATAAGGAAATACAGCAGGCTAAAGCGATAGTCAAAACATTTGAGCTGGTGGCGTTCTCATTACATAGACAAGAGATAAAGAAACCAATAACGGCTTTCTATTAGAGAAAAATGTAAGCATTTCAACATCTAAACCAACAAAAATATTTCTGTAGTGGCTGTAATGACCAGAGCCTAAAAATGAAAGAAGAAGAAGAGAAAAAATTGATGTAAACTGTATGCCTTAACAAGAGATACATTTTCGTGTAGTAAGGTTGTTTTCCATCTCAGGGCTTACCAGTTACGTAAAAGCCATTCACAATGAAGAGGACTTCAGAGAATATTCGCATAAAATCCAAGATATAGATTTAATTTGCAATGAAACTATCTTAAACTACAAGCTGTAAGTAGAGATATTTTTATATGTACCTTAATATGTATTACCTTCGATGTGTTAGTTCCTTTTTCTCCTCGTTTAACAGTTTCCCTACAAACTGATCACAAAGTTCACCTGATGTTTTTTTGGCATGGTCCCAACTGCGCCGCGAAATGAAGAACATCTGACGTATAGACTATCCGGTTTGCAAACACCTCAATGTGTGACCTACAGGTATAGGTATTATGAGGTCACTGGCCTTGCAGAAAACATTGGAATTTGGTTCCGGTACACCATTTCTCATCACAAGCACGGCCCACTCTGCGCTATACTTAGAGGCTACTTAGAGGAAATAACCACCCTGAAAACATAAGGTTTGTTTGGAGAATGAGATTTTCTTGAAATATTTATATCGCATAGTTAATGTTTGATGTTTAATTAAATTTGTGTTCAGACGCACACACAAATAAAAGAACATACTTGTACACAAAACTTTTTCGAAAAATGTTTTTCTTTCGTTTTTGTGTTCCAAAAAAGTCAAAGCATTTATTTACGGTGTAAACTCGATTGCATGGAATGCAATATTTGCTTTACTTATTGTAAACTACTTAGTGGAAAACGTAAACATATAGATCACTTTAAAGCATTGATCCACGAGGTATCTCTCAACAGTTCTGTCTTCTACGAATGACCAATAAAGCGACGTAAAATAACGATAGAGTAGAGAGGGAAAGAGAGAGAAAAGTAATAAGCTACCTGTTGATTTTCGTAGCTCTTGGGCATAATATTCACTAATGCCATCTATGTGTGCAATGCAAAATATGTGCACAACACCAAAAGGTGCAATACACTTCACGTGACATGTTATCATTGTTACCGATACCGCCTCAGGTAATTAACAATGATTATACTTTCGCCAAAATGTCAGACCATAGATATATGCATACAGAATAGTTTTGAGGGTAACTTCCTGGTGGATTGCCATAGATAAAGTGCATAAGCATATCGGTAGGTTCACGAAAAGACAATAGGCGCTATGCTGGGAAAAAAGCATCTTTTCTTCGTATGTAATATATGTCGATGTAAATAACGTGACCCACTGGTTAGACAGCTCGCTTCTTACCAAGATATTCTCCGTTCTTCCCCGCGTTTCATCCATCCAGAGTTTGTCTCCTCCTTGACAGACATCTGATGCCAGTAGCCCATAGGAGGAGGGTAAGTAAAGAAAGAAGGTATAAATAATACGAGTTTTAACTTGGCACTTTTTCTACTATCCTTGTCTAGCACGACCTGCTAAATCCCTTGGGTTTCTTTTCTTGAAATGGCCAAAGCTCTGTAGTATTTCCTAACTTACCTGTTGTGGTGTGAGGGTAAATAGGTGTCAGTGGTGTTGCAACTCTTGCAAGTGAAATATCGGTTGTCAACGTGACAATGCAGAAGAATTGCCCGCCACTGATGTGTTTACCCTGCATGGTTCGCCATAAAAGAGGGATGGCTTGGGAAGAGATGGTGGGTATTGCTTTCCTTTTCTGATAAGCAAGTGTCAAGTTATACCTCGTTATATGTTTGACAGTCAAACTACTTTCTCTACACGTGTCCGGTTCACAGGAATCCAACATTATGTATGTCTACTATTACTATGGAGATTAATTCTTGTATTCACTTTGCATTAACCGCAACAACTAGCAAAACAGAAATATTTTCATTAGATAATATGGGTTTTGTTGTATCAAGAATACCAGTAAGTGGCTCAGATTTCCAGAGGTTCGTTTCCCCTTGGACCGTCACTGTGATTCTGAAGTCTCGTGGTTTTCCAATACCAGTAGGCGAATTCTAGGTTGGAATTTCCTCCTGGAGGTGTTCTGTGAGTCACCCATAGCTTGGTACTTCGAAAACATAACCTAAGTATTTCCAAAGTTCAAATCAATGATAACAAATTTCTCGGAAATGGCTAATTTTACAAGCATTAGTATTTTGTGTAGTAAGTTTTTGCCTATTTCTTACGTTTATCACTTATACTATATCTTCGCTGCCCTCACCTTAAACTGCAATGTAAACAACAGCACGGTTTGAGCAACACTTCATCGGGTGATCGCACCCCACAAGTTTCATGTCAGCAGGCGCGAATGAAAATATAGTCCGTTAAATAGCATTACATTTAAAATAACTACAAAATTATTTTCAAAAATAGTTTGAAGATCTTATAGTAACAATAAATGTAATACATGAATATGCAAATACATTATTCTTAACAGCGGTACGAAATGCACGCGGAGGAATACAATTTTGCACTTTGTCTACATTGCAGTTTAAAGTGAAGCTGTCCTTCATTCCGAATGAAGAACGTTACACATCCTAGTTCCATAAAATTTAAAAAAGAAAGGGTTTTATTTGTTACGTAAATTAAACAATTGGTATTTTAACATCATTAGAGCCTCTGTTGAGAGAGTCAAACACAGCCAAACGTGGAGGATATTTTCCATGATCATGGTGTTAAAACTTCAGAAGACATCTAATGAAGTTAAATACCAAGGTAAAGATTTATCAGACTTTTCGGTTCTGATTTCTGTTGGCATACACAAAAACACAGACCTGCTTCAAAAAAAGCTGTTTCTTGATAGAGGGTCTCAAAACATACATTTCCGTTGAAATTTCTATATCAAAATGTTGACTTCCACCTTCAAGCATTTAATAAATAAAAAACATATATTTGATTATAATACTTTTAACTATTAAGGTTTCTTTGTAAATGTCTATTTACTACGTAAATTAAAATCAAATTTTGAGACAATAATGGATGTTAAAAATCTCGAATTTCAGGCAAATGTCAAGAATCAAATTTAGATTTTTGTAATCCTGACTTCCAGTAAACAGAATACATTTTCCAAGTTACTTCCAAAATCAGTTTTATGCTTCAATTACGTCCTCTCCTCAACAGCTATAATATCTGAATTGCTTGTGTGCCGACTCTAAGAGGTTTCCGATGTTATGATAGCTTCATGGACTCAAATACTTCTATGTCTAGATTTGCATCAGAAGGCCAGACTGCATGGTCAAAGCCTTCTTCAATATAGTCAACGCTGCCTCTAATTTTGAGGTTGGAAAAAGGAGTAAACATTGTCAGCTGAGGTTCGGCGTTGTAATTGACCGACAATGAGCTATATTTTGATATTGGAAATTAGTATATCAACCTAGTGTAAAGTAATAAAATAATTAGAGCGAACTCTCAGAAAATATAAAGACTATAGAGAAATTCAGTGAAGTGTGTAGGAAAGAGAAATAAACAGTAATAAGTATTCTTAGTCGTATAAAAATAACTCACATGACTTTTTCTACTCTTGTACAAACTATTGTTACAAACTCTTATTCCTCTATCTTCTTGCTAGTCGAGATAAATATTTGCAGAAGTTATCTTACTGCTAATCTTCTTGTAGGTGCAAGAAAAATGTGGAAATACAGTAGGCTTTGAGCGATAGTCAAATCTTTTAAAGCTAGTCGCTATATGAAGACTTTGAAAAAAAAATTGGACTTAACCTTTGTTTTAATGAGACCTAAATTTTTTTTTTTTTTTTTTTGACTAAGATTTGATCTATTTCTTATAGTTTACGAGTTATGCAAAAGTCACCAAGAGTAAACAGAACTACTGTATACATTTTATTTTCCATAAAAATATCTTAAACATATGGTATTTTAATCAAAATCGTTAGGGCCATTTTCGAAAGAAAATCAAAATGTTCGAAAAATTTTCCATGTAAAGGGTAGTTTAGGGTGGGACTATTTTCTTCAGAATCCTTGTGTCGCATCCTTGAAGGGTGGTTTTTAACCGACTTTCTGCTTTTGAGTTATGCTGATCACAGACAGACACACACACCCCTACTCACACACAAACACACACACACACGTACCTTTTTCTAAAAATTATTTATTTATTTATTTTTTTTTTTTAAATTTTGGTGCGAATACAGTACTTTCCCCACTTACTGTACGTAGTTGAAAAAGTAAAAATATGAAAAAGAGAATTGACTACAGTTAGATTTAGTTATAAGAGTGGTACATTAATTAAAAGAGGCCGAGATTAAAATTAAAGCCAGAGAAGGAGAGCGAAAGAATTCTTAAAAATAACTATTAATTTTTCTTTTGCCTCAAGTTACACCTGAAGACAGAAGTATGTGGTATAATACAAGAAGGAGGACGAAGAGAAGGAGGAGGAGGAAGAGAAGAAGAAGAAATAGAAGGAAAAGAAAAAGAAGAAGAGGACATTATTTTGCTAATCTTGAGGAAATATTTTATACAACAAAGAAATGGTACATTTCATAAAGAACCTGATGAATGCATCCCTATTATTGAGAATTTCTTGCACCGAATTCTTTCGATAAAGACTTGTGGACCTAAGGTAAGGTATTGCCAGTTCGCTGCATACAAAACAGCTTTAAAAGCAATAGATGAACCAGAAGCGCTGTTTACCGAACCGGCAGAGTAAATTATCTCGGCGGAGAAGCCGTTCCTTGCCGGCAGCCAGAGCAAGACGGTCCCCTCCTAACTCTAATACCTTTACCCTCCCCTGACTCGACCTTTGCAAATATGGTGCTTGGTTCTTCACATTGTTCATGAACACCTACTTCCTATATTGGCTTGGGACACTTTGACACACGAAACTATGATCAGAATAAACCAAATCTTAAAATGTCAATTTAGAATTCCTGATTTTACCCCTGTAGCCGAAATTATTGCATTCGTCTAAGAAACACGATATTACTATTAAAGTTGAATGAAAACGAACATAATCTAAGAAAGCTGAATAGTATGGATACACTAAAAAGCATTATATTTGTCATAAAAATATCTTAAATACACTTTATTTTATTCAAAATATTTAGATCCATTTTTGATAACATAAAAAATAACAAATGTAAAGGGTAGTTTATGCTGGGGGTATTCTCTTGAAAATCTTAGTGGGGCATCGTTGAAAGGTATTCAGCTTAAATACCAAAGTTGGTATTTGTCGGACTCTTCGTTTTTGAATTATGTTGTTCACGACATAAGCTTTCTAAAAATATTTCTTTTTCATTTGTTTAACAAACTTGGTATTTTGGTTCAGCATCCTTCAAGAATAGGACACAAAGGTTTTCAAGAAACTATCCCCACACAAAACTATAGTTTACATAGAAAAATGTTCGAAAATTTTGATTTTCTCAAAACAAGCGCTTAATGATTTTGATTTAAATTCCATATACTTAGATATTTTCATTGTAATAAAATGTGTGTCTTGAGTTTTCTGTGACAGTCCTCTCATTCTGCATTGTTACATAATTGGTAAACAAAAAATGCAGATATTGTTAAACCACACACTTGATATAAAACACATTTTTATGGAGTGAATCATCTTCAAGATATTCCTTGTTATTTGTTTGAATTTTCATATAATTTTACTTTTCTCAAAAGGGAAGTAATTTGTTTATTATGTCCTGGACATACAGAGGGATTCCAATATTAAAATCATCACATAGTGACCGGCTCTTAAAGTATTTGAATATCGGTTAAGCCTACTGCTTCTCTTCTTTTCATTATAACTACAAGAAAGCTGTAATAAAAACACTTTTACAAATGTCTGTCTCAAATAATATGAAATAGATAGGAGAGAATTATTTGTAAATATAGCACGTGCAAGTGTGAGTAGAGAAAGTTATTTGAGTGCACACAACAGATTTCAGGAATACTAATTCTGAGACCAACATATGTTATACATCAGTGATATTCAACCTGGGGTACGCGTACCCCCAGGAATATTTGAAGACTCCTTAGGGGTGGGTAAAATTTAATTTAATGTAATCCTTCTTTGAGTATTATTAAATAAGTTACAAATATTGTGACATTGGTCGTACAACAATATAAGGACGAGAGGAGACCTGGCGGCGATAACAACAAAAAAGACCGAGAAGCTTCTCGTTGATTCTCGCCGAGTCATTGCACACGTGCGCATGGAAACATCTCGAAAGGTCATGTGACCCGCTCCAGTATAAATATGATAGTTTTTAGTTTTTGAGTAAGTTTGAGTTGTGTAAGTCGTCATGTAGAGTTAGTTTTTAGTTATCAAAGTGGGTCGGCCAGCCTGTCAGTGAGTATGTAAGTGTAGTCGAGTGACTGTATCGTAATAGTGAAGATATAAGGGACAGAGAAGCTGGAGAAAGACATGGAAAGACATTGAAATACATTGAAAGATTATCAGAAGAACAATTGTGCTAGCATAAAGGATTATAAACTGTGTTAAAACGAGAAGAAAATTGTGCATTTGTAGTAAAATTTAGAGGACAATAAAATGTTAGAAAAGTAACTCGACTTTTGGATTTTGAAAGTTTTACTACGATATTGTAATCTATTTTAGATACGGTTATGTATAATTTGGATTAATGATATGGCTGGTGTGGCATTTTCTATACGTTAGGTAAAACTTCTGCTGTTTGGAAGAGGTATTTTCGACTTCACCTCAATGCACGATTTTACTTTACCAATCTGAGCAAGAATCCTTCAATGTCTTTTCAGCACACGTTTTTCTGACGCCCAATAGCACGCCTGCTCTCTTCACCTATATGTCACCTAATCTCAGTTATTCCTCCCTTTGGCCCCCTTCGGTTTCAATAAGGTCAAGAATCTCCTTCGGTCTTCAGAGTTACGTCTAAGGTCTCCATTGCAAGGCAGACAAAACAGCTTAGACTTGCAGCGAATGAACAAATAGCGAGAATATTCTCCGATCGCTTTAGTATCAGAATGGTTAAGAACATCAAGGAGCTGGAATTGTAAGTATAATTCTAATTCCTGGAAGTTTATGAAACCTAGGCACTGAAATTTGCTACAAATTTGAAGCAATTTCGCTAGTATTTTATAAAAAATCTGCACAATATACTTATTGCATAGTGTAAATTTTCATGGTCAAACCTTTCCAAGAAAATTATTTTAAGAAAAGAAAAGAAAATAGAAAGAAAAGAAAAATAGTTTTATGTGAAGTCCCAAAGTGATAAAAGTTAAAAAAAAAAAAAAAAAAATGTGTGACATTAACACCCTTTAAACTGCGTAGGCTTCCATGACCAGTGTCATTAAACAGAAAATGATCTGCAGTCGTCGCCGAGACTAGAGGAGTGCTAAGCCACGCCACTGAAGATGTTCGACACAGCTTCGGACGAAACGTCTGGAAGGAGATTTTCCACTACACCACGGCCTACTAGCATTACCCTTTTACAGCACAAACACAATATTTGAAAATGGGCCCATTTTACAAAAAAAAAAAAAAAAAAAAAATGAATAAGAAGGATGACTTGTTTCTTTTCACATAGATGATCAATGTTCGGTTCTAGCTTTTTTAAATACAATCTTAAATCATCCTCAACATTAACTCGTGTCTGTAGTTACCTTTTACATAAGTTAAATTGAAAACCCTCTTTCACATAAGCATATATTGAAAATACAATAAGAAATTTTATAGCAAACTTTGGACTGTAACAAAGTAGCACTCAAATATCACTTTTTTAGAGTTGGATCACACGATAACTCAATTAGTTGTTACTTCTGTGAAGTAATCATATTTCCTTTTTACTTTCTCTACTGGTAAGTAGAAGGAAGTATTGATTCCATCCAAAAATTCGATGTCGAGATTTCACCGGAAATATATATTTTGAGACCCCCTGAATAAAAAAAAAGCATTTTTAGTAAAAGGTCTGTGTATATTTCTGTCTGTGTATCAGTCTGTGCCTGACTGTGTGTCTGTGGACAGCATAACTCAAAAACGAAAAGTCGATTAAAAACCAAAGTTCGTATTTAAGTTTAATGTCTTTCAAGGATGCGACGCAAAGATTTTGAAGAAAATAGCCCCACCCTAAACTACCCTTTACATGAAAAACTTTTCGAAAATTTTTATTTTCTTTAAAATGACTAACGATTTTGATTAAAATGTCATATGTTTGAGATATTTTTATGACAAATGAAATGTATATATTGAATTTTCTGGCTATAGCCCCTGTAGTCGTATTTACTCTGGACGACTTTTGCATAACTGGTAAACTGTTAGAGATAGACAAAATTATACTATACAAAAATGTAGATTTTGCTAAAACACACAATTTATGTCAAAATTAATTTTTTTGTAGAGTGATATTGCATGTTATACCTATGTGTCGGTTTCGGAAAACTTATAACTTTCGTAAAATGGAACATCGTTGTTCATGCTTTTATATGTTAAGCTGGAAATGGTTTAAAAGATTTGACTATCTCTCAAATGCTACTATATTCAAACAGTCCACTTGCAATTACAAGGAAATAAACAATAAGATAATTGGACATTTACGTTTTGTGACGTGAAAACCCAAGCGACTCGTAGAGGGATGGTGCCCTTAAAGGGTACGCGTACCACAGTTTGATAACCGTTAGTCTAATCGATGAAATCAAACTTCCACGGGATTTGAGATGAAATAAGCTTATTAGGAAAAGGTTGTGCCGGGAAATTGTTACTTAACTTTTAAATATTACTCCAGTCAGTCAATTTGCAGCATGTACGGAATGTTTGTAAACCCAGAGTAGGTACACCAAATAGAAATGGACAGGAAATGTGTTAGGTTGGGACCTCTGTCAAGCTTTGATTGGTTGATAGCGAACATGTGCTGGTCTTCTTGAGATTTTAATGAACCCAAGTCATCTGCCTCTGGAAGCCATAGAAAGTCAGATCTTCCAAGAGATACCACAGCTGAGGAATAAGTAAATATGTTAATGACGTCAACATAAAATACTCTTTATGTAATTATCTGCACCACACCCAGAAAAACCTCACGACACACGTGCAGCCTAAAGTTGTGTTAAATTGATGAATCATGGTAATTTTATTGGAGTTTAAAAATGCTGCAGATACATCCACATTATATAGGAATTATTCTTGTGAACATTTATCTTCCATTGTACATACTGCATACATTTTAAAAGGATCACTTCTAGTCCTTTGTTAGCATCATTAGAGGCGGCTGATAAAACAATGAAACAATAATTTGATTTAATGAAGTTAATACCAACCTTGCATCGTCGTTGATTTATTCCAAGATTATCAGTTGTTCATATTCATTTAGGATGGGGAATTTAATTTGACATAAGTGGAAGAAAGTTGATTGAATTACTGTTATAGTATTGGAGCTTTGACACATTAAAATGGTTACTGTCACAATAAAAAATGTAATTTGCATAACCATTTTTCAACTGAGATCGTGCACCAATTCAAATTCTGCTCACGAACTTGAGTTTTTGTGCACACTTATAGGAATGTCTGATTGCAGGTCTGCTTTTTTTTCAGTGGATTTAACTAAACGCATAAATAAATAAAAATTATATCTAATGTACCACATTCCCATTACCTTCTGCACACACTCTTCTGCAAACAGTTGTTATTCTTTCTTCTGTTTAATTTTTACACTGATAAATTTTTACAGAAATGTTGTTATTAAACGTTTCAGCTTAGGTACAAGGGGAGTACAGGAGGTTGAAGCTATAGTAAAATGTTTAAAAAGCAGATAGCTATATCCTGGTTTAGAAATTCCACTCTTTACATGGTCATGGGAAACAAACGATGATGCCTTGAGGAGTTCAAAAGAAGTGTGTTTGAAAATGTGAACTAATGACATGGAATATCTCTGGAATAACGTTAAAGCTACAAAAATCCATTGTATTGTGTATTTTAATGAAATGTTTGTGTAGTAAGTTTTTGGTTAATGTTGCAGTTTACCAATCAAGTAGAAAGCATTCAGAATGAAGAGAACTTCACAGGCTGTTGCCATAAAATTCAAGATAGCATTGGGTATTTTAATAAAAATCATTGGTCAGAAAATAAAAAACAGTGAAAAATGTACTACGCGAGTAGTCTAGATTTTTTTAAAGTTCGCCTTTAACATTGAATGTCATGTCGGCGGCTGTTAATCTTTCGGAGCAATTGTAGCAATGGGTTGATTTGCTTCACGTTGGCTTTTTTATATCGTTTGATTTGTATTATTGGGTTAACTTATTACATTAAATTCACACATACTTCATACCTCCAGAATCTAGGAAGGATGGAGAATAATCCCAGTCAAAGAAAACTTCCCACCCTCCTGTCGGGAAAGGAACCCGGGACCTCTTGCACAGCAGGAGGCCAGCCTCTTGAAAATTGTTATGTTGCATGTTTGGAAGAAATCCAAGTGTTGTACTAATTTTATTTTTGTTTTACAGTATACTGTTCAAACACACACGCACGCACACACACATACATTTTTCTAATGATGTTTTTCTGGAACACCTACTTTTGTAACTACTAGGCAGAATACAAAACTTCAACAATCACTGAAGCTTTTGTAACAATGTATTGTGAGTAACACGTTATAGAACCCGTTGAAGATGTTTGCTGTATTCGTTGCAAATAGCCACACCACACTTTTCTTGTGGAGAACTTGGTCACCAGGCACATTACCAAATATTTGGTTCCTGGACAATGTCCCACACAATTGCTGTAAGATGTGCAGTGAATAAATGTAATATGGATCGGTCTAGGTTCCTTTCTAAACCAGCTTGATTAGCGGTATGATATTAATGGATTTTTCTTGTTGTCGTGTGCAAGGGAGTTGTTCGGATTGGGAGAGTGGCTGCACCTGCGAGGTGATACCAAGGTGGGGTTGTGAGACTCCTCAATGTCCTCCGGTACTAGCCTGGAGCAAGTAGACGGCAGCTAGAAATGGTCGACTTCATCCAGGTCATCGTAGTTTTAGTTGACGCGCGTAAGTGGCATATGACGTTTTCCGGGTGTATGCTGGGGGACACATAAATTAGATACACGGAGTTTATGGGTGCCATTGGGGCGGAGCAAAGCTGGTTGTCGTCTCTTGCCTCCGGAGTGACTGTCCTCTTGCGTGGTGTTGAAACCTGAGATAAATCTTCAGCACAAGTTAGGGACCTCACTGTTTCGTACCCCTTACTCGGGTTTTGGCGCACCCGCTGAAGACTCCCATCTGCTCCTTCCCTCTCGGGGTGTGACATACATAGGCTCAGTCTAGAATCACCTTCAGTTGTTACCCCTCCATCCTTTCATCCCTCAATCCATCCATCCCTCCATCCATCCAACCATCCACCCATCAATTCATCCATCTAAACGAAGAAAAATTAAGAGTTACTGATAAAAAGAAATTTCACATAAAGAACTACAATTCACAACTACAACAGACACAAAATTCGAGACGTATTCGGCGGCCGACTTGTTTGAAGAAGTTCGAGAAAGGTCCGTGTTACGTCATCCTTACTATATAAATAGACGAGGAAACAGTAGAAGAGAGACAGTTTGAGTCGGTCAGTACGTCAGTGACTATGAGACAGCTGTCAAAGCGAAGAAGTCCTAATGAATGTGCAGAGAAGAGAAGATAACAGTTGTGAATTTTAATATCCTGAAATATTGTAGACTGTGTTAACGTCAGTAGAAGAGAACTAGTTTTGTGCAATAGTTTGCAAGGAAAACAATGTGATAGAAAAGCAACTGGACTGCGTTTTCTGATTTTGTCACACTTGCTTACATTATACAACACCGCAAGGCGTGATAAGCCTCTGATTGGATTTTGTGTTGACCAACTTCTGCTGTCACCTGCCGTTAAATTTTGTGTCTGCCATAGTAGATGCACTTTAAGTTTCTTAATATTCCTAAAATAAAGAATATTGAGGTTCCATAAATATTGTCGGGTTGTAACAGTAGCTCCTTGTATATCTGAAGTTTAAACTAACAAAATTATACCCATATTTGTATTCATCCAGGTAGAAGTATTAACAGAAGGGAAGTGTTTCGAGGAGCATGTAAGTGCCCATGTAGTTATAAAGATTACACTTGTAATAGCAGACACTAAATTTCTCAATCTTTTAATTCCGCAACTTATTTAATTAATGTAATGTAAGATGTTGCGCAGAAAGCACGGCCAGGGATGACGTAAGGGCTCATCACACGAGGGACAAAGGTCAGACGGGCTAATTAAAATGACCGGCACGAGTGCAATTACCCTAGGGCGAACGCTTGTTATAGCTTTATACAGGTTGTAAAGCCGCATAAACATTTGTCATCATTGTGCGCACGCTCGCTACCGTACGTGGGTGTTAAACACGAACTGGAGCCTCTACTGCAACCACATTTAAATAAGGGATCTGCCTGCAATTCATTGCGAAACGCTTTCCTCTAACTTCTTTTGTTTTTCTTCCTTGTTTTGTTTTATGTTCTCGCTGGAACCGCTGTCGTGTTTTCGTACACAGGAATAGCGTTAGGCTTGTTGCTTTTTATTCTTTGTTTACGTCATGTACTAGTTTGTATTAAGTGGCTTATCACTTCATTTGTACCTTCATATGACACTTTTACTTCCTCTACCACTTAACTATGGTAGAGCTACGGACTTGACCAGATTTATGGACTTCACTGCAAGTGCACGTTTAGAGATTCCGAAACTCAGTAGACGCCGGTATGATCTTCAATGTTAAAGCTGGCACATAAATGGAATGATAAAAAAAGACATTTTTACTTTCTTTACCACGTACTTACAGTACTGTAGCTTTTACCAAAACATAACACCTCTGCCCCACTCCACTCCAAAGACGGCATTACTTTGAGGTATGGGTTTTACGAGGTTTAAAAATATAAAGGAACCATAAAATGGCTACATTGCCTCTCGCCCTGTTTATGAGGGTCACCTTATGTTGGCTAGTGGTTCCCTTGTAAGTTAGTCAAGTTTTGGCAAAATGTATAAGTACAGGAAATATTGTATTTCCAAAAATCTGACACTGACATTTCACCAGAAGTACATGTTTTGAGAACCCCCTGAATCCATAGACATTTTAGAAAAGGGTCTGTGTGTGTCTGAGTTCTGCCTGTGAACTCGAGAATGAACTATCGGCTACATATCAAACTTTATATTTACGTTCAGCATCTTTCAGGATACAACACGATGATTTTCAAACAAATATCCCCACCCTTTTCTACCCTCAATATTGAAAAACTTTTCGATAATGTTGGTTTTATCAAAAATAGCTTAGCGATTTTCATTAAAATACTATGTGTTTAAATGAAATGTTTAAGTACTTTGTCTTCTTTATTCTAGATAACTTCCGCATAGCTGGTAAACCATGAGAAATAGACAAAATCAATGTATCTCGTTAAAAGACTATCTCTTCAACTGCCATTAAGGTCTACTATATTTTCTTATTACCATTTACAGTGATGAAAAAAATGATTGAGAACATTAAGCTCCACGTCATGTTGCAGTGCGGTTTACACAACTTGATATTTCCATCCATGCAGCTTAGAGAAATAAATACTGTTTTAAGCATTCGTAGCAAAAGTCAAATCTTATAATACAAGATGCTAAAACTGGTGTTATAGTACAGAGCTCCAATGTTTCCAACTTAGATATATCAAATTTGAGGCTATCAAATCCACTTGAATGTATCAAAAGGAAGAATTATTTTCAGTTATCAGAAAGTGTTGTCTGAGTTAATTGTTTCTTTCTTTGTTAAGCAAAGCTACAATTGCTGAAACAAAATTGTTTGTTAATAATAAAAAAAGGAAAAAAAAAAAAAAAAAGGAATTATTATTCAGAGGCTATTAATTTTTTCTTTACAAGTTAAATTTTGTCTGAAAGGTAATTTTGTTTTGTTAGGAGTATAAAACCCAAGAATAAAATGTTTAGACTCGAATTATAGTACATTATTGTAGCATTAGCTAGTCTTAAAATATTCACTGTGAACAGTCAATTCCCTTCCCCACATTTTAAATAGTATACTGTGAACTTTAAGGGGCCAATTGTAATATAACAGCTAACTATATAGAGTTACCTTTTAAACAGTTGACAGCTGGCTGAGCTTATAAATGGTATATTTCTTTGCATTACATACTAGGGCAACTCGTGCGAACATTGAAACGCGCATGCGCACCGATTCCGACACACCTTGCACGCAAAGCGACGTCATTTGCATTGGTAGTGTTGTAGTGTGCTGTTGACAGTGCCGGTTTAAAATGTTTGAAACAATTCATCGGCCCGCCGAGTGTGAAATGTGGTCTGTGATTCGGTTTTTGAAGTGCATAAGTAAGTGAAAGCTTTTGAAGCTGGATGAGACAATGTTAACAATGAACTGCGATCAATGATCACAGATGATTTGGTCAACACATTGGATGGAAAGATCCGTGAAGACCGGCAGTTTATAATTCCACTGGTTATCTGAGATTATCCACTAGTTACCCGACGACTGGTTATCTTCACAGGTGACAGACTTCTATGAGTAAACTTTTAAAATGTTTTGACAAATGTTTATACAAATATGGCAACTTTGTGGAAAAATAGAGAAATATGCAAGGAATTAAACAGAACCGTAAATTAGTGTAAAATATACCTTACTTTGCGAATTGCGCTCGTATGATTGCAACTATATCTTGGGAATTTTATGATTAATGAGAAATAAATAATTTGTATAGTTGTTATGAAAATTCATAAAAATGGATAGGTAAATGGTGTTACTAATTTGGGTCATAAATCCATTTAGACATTAAACTTGGAAAAAAACAAAGTTTTAAAATGTCCTATAGAACTGAATATGCATTCATGGCCTATGCCCTTGTTTCCCACAGTAATAAGCAAGTATAGAAATTCTCTATATAGAATAGTATCCAAACCGTCGTTAAAATATGCATGTGAGAAATAGGTAATTAAAGCCAAGGAAAAATCAAGACTGGAGGTATCTCCAAGGAGCTTTTTAAGGTCCTTATTGGGTGTTAATAGAAATAATCAACTCCGGAATGTAAATATAACAGAACTAGAGAAAGGAAACGTTGTTGAGGTGGAGGGAGCAGTTGGATTAGCTTCAGAACAGCTCTAAAGGTCTAATCCATGTTAAGGAAGGAGGAGAAGAAGAAGAAATAGTAGGAATTCTCAAGCAGTTGGCTTCAAGTTAGCTACATTCAAACCTCAACACAGAACAACGACCGTGGGTCGCTGATGCCAGGTAAAACGCGTCTCATACTAGATTTGTTATCTGCGATGTCACAGCGTAAAGTCAAGTAAACTAATTTCCTTTCATCCTGACTTTAATGCTTTGAAAGTATTAAGAATAGCTACACAATCGTTTAAAAAGGTAAGGGGTTCCACAATCTTAACAGTTTTCAGTACCTATTCTATACGTGTTTTATATTTTAAACTAAACTACTGGGCAGAGGCTATCCCTAAGTCCTCCAGGTTACGTCACAAGAAACTTGTATTGAACACTATATCTACCCTAAATTCTTCATATCTGCACTCAGATTTTTTCCAATGTTTTTTCTAGATTCGTGGCTGAAATCTGCTCTTTCTAATTGATTAGCTAATCATCTTACATAATGGACACCAGGCTGAGTGCACTCCCTTCCAGACCTCCCTGCATTATTAATGTCCCATGTATAGAGGGATGCAAACCGGCGAGATGGCTTCGCGGTAACATATGGGGCTCGTATTTGGGAGGTCGTGGGTTCGATCCATGGATGAAATTGTTATAGACTTTTTGTTCATCATATTTGAATCTACAATTACGCGAAATCTGCGCATTTATAACAGGCTCTATATGTTACATACTCACTAGAGTGAAATATACTAATTCTATAGTGCCTATAATTCCATGTTTTCTTAGTGTGTGGCTTTTCGCAGCTTAAGGGCCTATTATGGTATTTTCCTTTGTAACGAGGACCTTTATTAAGATTTCTGCTTATTGATAATTTTTGTTATGTTATTTATTAATATTATTTCTTACTCGTATTAACCCTGGTATTGAAATGATGCAATATTTTGCGTGCAAAGCCAATGAACCATTTTTGACAAGTGCCTGGGGAACTTTCCAATACTGGCATACCTTTCCTAGTGTCACCGCTGGCATTATTTCGTGTAATAATTAAATAGTGGCTGTTTAAGAATACGAAAACGATTGATTTCGGCTGGTAAATCAATCACTCACTTCCTTCATCATTACAATGACTTCTTCAACATGGGAGAAAACACAGTAGGTATGCCCCAAAAAGACTAAACTAATTTCATTGCAAAAACAGCAATGGCGTTTTATCAATAATATTTCAAACCATATGGGGATGTAAGACGCATTAAAGAGATAAATTACTTAAAAACCGCTAAAATACATTTTCTATATAGAATTGAAGTTGATTTAATTATTTATTTGATTTCTATCTAAATTGGGAGTGCTATCCAAACATGGTTAACCAAATTTTACGTTTTCTGTGAAGTGTTGTCATAGATAATGGTTCAAATTGGTATTGATAAGATTCCGGCAATTGGAATCGAATGGCGGCCCATGTTTCTGCGTGAACGCTAACCGTAGTTGGAGAAAATTGAGTGATTACTCAGATGGAACGATCGATAATTCAGTTCTATTAAAAATGCATGAGGTAAGTGTGCTAACAGTTGAAGGCGGGGCAGCGCCATCTCGATTATTGTCATCTCCTTGTTTACCTCGCAGAGGTAGCATTCCATTAACAAAACAGTTGAAAAACACTGCAAGCTAGCTACTGAATTAATACGAAATCCTTCCTTCTTTCTGATAAGGATCGGTTTGACGTGCATCTATAATCTCACGATTTCACTCACTGTATCTGCCTTCTTTTTCAGTGTGAGAAATTTAAGTTTACTTTTTTATCGTGACGATATGAGAACAACTTTTAACCTTAAAGTTCAAATCCTTACTTTTAACAATTTCGCCAAATTGTTTTGTAAATTATGTAACTTGATAACAAATGACCATGCGCACATATACCTACCTACAATTCTGAGTAGATGTCAAACTAAAGAGATCGAATTTTTCATAAATCTCCTTTATTTATCCAAAAGATCGATTACAACCTACAAAGAATCGCTTTGAGCACATCCCTGCATTAATGACGATCCCCAATAGCCCATAGGAAAACAAGTTGTGTATTTCTGGGCACCAGAGCCTTCGTTTTGTGCCACTCGAGAACATCCGTTTTCGAGAAATTTCTTATTTTTAGCACTTTTATAATAAAAAGTCAAATTAACATGTTCATTGCATGCAGTAGAAAACCAAAACTTAGTACGCGAAAAATGTAGATCTTGTTAAAACACACAAGTTGTGTCCGAAGGCATTTTTTGTGGAGTGAACCATTTCGTAGGTCCTATTCTTTCTTATTTGTGTGTGTTTTGAAATACTTATACTTTTCTCAAACGGAAGATCAATGTTCATTTTTTTTTATCTAATGTAGCGACCACTTTTAAAAGATTTGACTATCGCTCAAAGCCCACTGTATTCCCATATTCCTGTTGCACATACTAGAAAGTTAGCAATAAGATAATTTCTACAAATATTTATATCGACTAACATGTGGAAGATAGGGGAATAAGGGTTTTTAAGAATAGTTAGCACAAGAGTAGAGAAAGTCACACATCAGATTTTTTTCTTTAAAGATTCTCTTCCATTTTTGTATCCTTTTAGCTTTAAAATTCTTTGTTGGCACTACATTGAACTGTTGCTTATGTTTAAATATATTGAAGCATTCATTTGTATGCTTCGTGCAGCTTTCAGTTTGAAAAAAAAAAATGTTTCAGCAGATTAGATTATAGTGAAGACACTATAGGAATAAGCTGGATAAATAAGCTTACTTTAGGTATAAACTGAAGGAAGTTTAGACCCTGTTCTGCAGATGCAACAAGGGCAGTAAGATTAGTCAAGCAAATCAGTGGCAATGGAACTGTTATTCTCTAAGTGTGACTCTGGGGTTTTTACACGTTTCTCATTACAGTGGAATTGAATTAGGATGACACCGAAGGATTCTAACAGTGCAAAAACCACTTTCAGACAAAGTGTCTACTGGCGATTCGGAATAAAGATACATGATGCATGCACAAATAAACATTTTTATTACCTAAGCTATTGCGTTTATAAGATACTTATATCATATACAAAGGGCGCTTTTTCAGGATTGTTCTCAAGTGCCTTAGAGCATTTGCGTTTTTAGGTAGCTGTGCTTTTACGAGGCTGAAGGTCTTTGGGGCCCTTAACATACTACCTTTATTTTTTCTACCTGTATCTAAATAGTAGGTAAGAGGAACTATTGCATCCTCCTAAACGTTTAATGTAGAGGTTTGGCTGGAAATAAGTTTTGAGGCAACGCGATTCCAAAATAAGCAGTTTTAGAAATAGTTTCGCATGTGTTGCTCTGTGTGTGTGTGTGTGTGTGTGTGTGTGTGTGTGTGTGTGTGTGTGTGTGTGTGTGTGTGTGTGTGTGTGTGTGTGTGTGTGTGAATACAACTTTATGTTCGATAATATCAAACTTGCAATTTAACTCAATCATAGTTCTAATGGTTTTATTAAAATAGTATATAAGATATGTTTAAAATATTTACATAATAAACAAATTGTATTGATACATTTCTGGAAATTCTCTGTGAATTTTTCTTCCTACGGCAGTAATCTTGTATAATCGGTAAACCAATAAAAAAAAAACAAAAGCTTTGTGTACAAAAATGTGGAGCTCTTTAAAATGTATAATTTATTTTAAGTAAATGTTTCTTCAGTATTATAAATTTCAAGGTATTTGCTGCTATTTGTTAGTATTTTTCAATATTTTGTTGTACTATTCACCTGTTTCTCGTGACGTCATGGGAAGACTGCCATAGAGTTTTAAGGTCCGTTTTATACTTACTATAGATTCAATTTCCTATATCCTCTTGTACCAACGAAATATATAATGTTGCAAAGTTTATCTTAAATGATGACGTAAGCTATAGTGGCAGAGAAAGTCATGTGAAGTCATGATTATCTATAAGTATATTTTTTAAATAGTAGATTTATTTATTTACTTATTTATTCATTTATTATTTATTTATTCATTCATTTATTTGTGTGGCTCAATTTTGTATTACTTAACTTCTGTGATTAAAATAGTTAAGCATTTTTAGAAAAACATACACGCCTGCGGGTGTATAAACATCACCAAAGTTACAGGTATTTTACATTTCAACACCTTCTAAAGCTGAGACAGGAAAATTTTTTAAGGAAACTCTCGCAAACCCAAACTACGGTTTACAAGGCCAAATATTATTTTATTTTTTATATTATAATAAATGGTTATTGATATGCTATACCTTAAGATATCTCTAAGACAAATAAAACAAGTTCTATGCCATAAAAGAAATTTACTTAGCAAAAATTTAGATCCCTTAAAAACACACGCTTCAAAAACACACAACTTTTACTGTGTAATTTGCCATTTCTGAGATTTTCGTTGTTATTACCTTCTCAGGGGAAGTATTGGGTTTCAGTTATTGCCTACTGTATTCTAGTAATTCCTTGTAGTACCTATAAGGAGATATGCTATAAAACAACTTCTACAACAGTTCATTTCGATTAGCATGTAGAAGATAGAATAATAAACGTTTGCAATAACAGTTTCTTGAAAGTATGTTTTGCTAACTTCGGTGTACTATAGAAGGGAAAGTCGGTCTGTGTGACTCAGTTGGTTAGACGCTGGCCTACTGATCCAAAAGCTCGCGGGTTCAAATCCGGCCCAGACCAATGGTTTTTAACTGTGCTTAAGTTTTATACAATATAGAAGGGGAAACAACTGAAGTTTAGTTCTTATATGTATCTATGGCTGCTATCTAAATGCTATGGTTCTCAGCGTGAAAGACCGCTTAATTTTGCTCAGAGGAATATAGCTATGGGATATAGGTATAGAGGAATGTTAAACGTATTAAACACCGGCATATATTCTCAAAAATAAAATATATAACGTACTTAAGACCTTATCGGTGAAGAAGAGAAGGTTAGCTTTCTCCAAGGAAGCTATTGTTGTTGGAATTATTAATTGAAATACAGGAAACTCATGTAGAGATATACACATAGCTTTAGATTTGATAAAAAAAGTATTTTGGTAAGTTTTATTAGGATTAAACAGACAATAAGCTTCTACAATGGTTTTCGTGATATTTATAAGACAAATTGAATGGCAACAACAAATTCTTTCAAAGACAGAAAATTCACTATTCCACTCATAAACATAATTACTCAAGGTTTGAAGGAGACCCCTAATGAATCTATCCTAATTAGCAGGTTTTAAGATTGATGTACTTTCTGCAGATTATTTAGCTCTTACGGTATTTATAGAATATATATAATGGATGTCATTGAAGGAAAAATGAATGACAATCCAAAAACAAAAGAAGACTAAAAAAAGAGTAACGCTATAAGCGTAACAACTAAATATGACTCCCTGGAGTCACAGAAGGAATCAAAATGCATCAGGAACCCAGTTACAACTGATTATATTATGTTTTATATACATTTACCAACCAACCCCTAGATAATCACGTCCAGCAAATGAATGTAAATGGAATTGCACTCATTAGCACTCTCTTGAGGCGAAATCTTTGGGTCGTTCTGTGAAGTTATTGAGCTAAAATGGCTCTATAAGATCGCAACAGGCCATAACACCTTATAAGTACTTGTTTGGGAGAAGAAGAATTGTCAGGGGTGGAGGGATGAAGAGATTATACTACTTCTTCCTCTTCTTCTTCACGGTTTAAACTTCTTATTGGTCTATTCCGACTCCATATTGGTGCTACTCCATCTTTTCCTAGGTCTTCCCAGGTTTCTTCATCCTCGTTGTATACTGTGTTTAGTGTTCTCTTTTCAGTCATCGTTTTTAAGTGTTCCAGTTTGTTGTACATTTCACTAGTGTTATATTTATTTCCTCTGCGTCAATTGTTGCCTTATTTGTGTGTTCATTGATATACTGCTGTTGATCTGAGGAATATTATTTCTGCAGCTTTTACCTATTCTAGCTGAGTGTTGTGACATCATAGTCCATGTTTGGGATCTATAAGTTATTGTACAAACTGCCATCGTCTTGTATATTTTTATTACAGTCTTCTCTGGCTTTACCTTTAAACTTATTTAGTTTATTATTTATATTTATTTCCATTATATACGATATTTTGCAGCCCAGATAGTTACATTTTGTCACTTGTTCTATTGGTTTGTTTCTTAATGTTATATTTGACCGAACTGGATGACAACCCTTGAAAGCCAGCATTTTTTATTCTTCAGATGACATTTCTATATTATATCATCATGAACAAGCTCGTTTTAGGCCACGTGGCCTATACGACAAACCTTGTAAAGATGATATTGGTCTTTCCACCGCTGTTTTGGTCTTCTTTGGTCCCTGTGACCAGTTGGAGATTGCTGGAATGCCAATTCTGAGAGTCTTGTTCTTTCCACTTTTATCAAATGATTTTTCCATTCTCTTGCTATTTTTCTATCTCCTCAGTGAAATTTCGTAGTGCAAGGTTTTCTCTGATGCCCCTATTTCCTTGATGGTCCAATCTAGTAAATCCTATCAGTGGTCGGAAGAAAACTATTTGGACTACTTCAAGTTTTTGTGAAGTTCTGCTATTTGAAACCCAAATTTCACTTCCGTGTCTGAAAGCAGCTTTTGATGTGATATTATGCAGTGTTAGGGTTGTATTGGTTGTTGTGTCGAATTCTTGGAGAATTTATAATTCTTTGCCTTAAGCACCAATTATTGTCAAATGATGTCTAATACTTTTATTCTAACTTGTACAATTCTTGGAGAAATCCTTTGGTGGAATAAAATTTTGTGCTTTAATTATTTTTTTATTGAAATTGCGACTTCTGATGTTCTCCAGTTCTCTGATGTTTTGATATTTTGTTTAATTTAGATAGCATATTCGTAGTTCGTCGCAGGTTTTTGCTATTAAAATCTGGTCATCCGTTTTTGTTATTACATTTCCTCGCGTTGTTATTTACTGCCGTCAAAATATACATTAAGAAGAATGGTTGACAATGGACAACATTGTCCAACTTCTGTTAGTTTTACTGGTTCCCTTTTATTTATTTTTATTTTTGGTTTTTCATACATTTATTAATTACTGCTATCAAATGCTGTGGGATTCTTTTTTGTTTAGTATGTTCCACAATTCTGATCTAGACACTTTATCGAAAGGTTTCATACACACAATAGGAAATAAAATACTTTTATGAAATTGCCTAGGTTTTATGTTTTAAGAGTGGAATTAAATTCGTTGAAAAGGAATTTGCTGACTGAAAACGTATTTCCAGAGTGAATTGAACCACGTGATATTATCTAATCACACGTTACCTTCACTATATTTAACCAGCCCACATCCGTGGTATTGGGGTAGTGTGCTGTCTCACATTCAAGAGATCCGTATTCGAATCTCGATTAGGGTGAGTTATCTGAATAAGGCTTTTTCCGGTGTTTTTCCTTATCCTGAGCATTTGGACATAGTAACTTGGGTGTTTTAATGAGATCTACATTTTTTGTACAGTAAGATTTGGTCTATCTCTTACAGCTTACCAATTGTGCAAAAGTCATCAAAAATAAACTGGACTACATAGGCTATAGCCGGAAAGTTCATAATATATATTTCATTTCCTATAAAAATACCTTAAACATATGCTACTTTGATCAAAATACTTAAGTCATTTTTCAGAAAACAAATATTTTCCATGTTAAGGGTGCTTTAGGGTGGAGGAATTTTCTTCAAAACCTTCACACCGCATCCTTAAAAGATAAACTTAAATACCAACTTTGACTTTTAAGCCCACACACACACACACACACACACACACACACACACACACACACACACACACACACACACACACGAACCTTTTCCCTATTTTTTTTTTTTTTAGTTCAGGGGCCTCAAAACGTATTTGTGGTAAAATTTCGACATCGAAATTTTGTGTCGAATACGATACTCCCATATTTATTATAGCAGTAGTAAAAATAGCCTGCGTTTTAACAAAGTAAATGCCTGAAAAGAAATGCCCAAATTTAAAGAGTGTGGCATATTTATGAACAGATTAGACATGGCACTAGTTTGGTATCGTAGGAACAAAAACCGCCGCGGAGGGGGCAGGGCAAGTTTGTTCTGTAACAAACCATTATTAAACATCTCCACATTAGCGTATCCCATCACTCTGATCTCCCAAGCATAACCAAGCAGACCTACAAACTCATTAATTTGTAGTCAGGTTTTCTTTAAATCCTATTTCCTTGTGGATGCCTTCTTGCCGCCTTTCCTGTACTATAACTGGGCCACATCGGACCAATGCCTTTTCAAAGCCTCAGAAAATATATGTCATAGATATTTATAACTAATTTTGTTTTAGGAAAACAAAACAAAAACATGTAAAACATCTTTCATTGTAGAATCCTCTTCTCTACAGAGTACAGAATTATGAGTTTATGCAGATGGGCAGCCAAAGAATTAAGTCCTGTATATAATCGAAAGAGAACAACAGCTTTTGGAATTATTGATGCTTTGTTCAACAGGATTTTCATTGTTTATTTATACTCTCGAGTTAAACTGTCATACTTTTTTGCCAGGTAGTTTTTTATATTATCCAAAAAAGGCATTTTTAGAAAAAGGTCCGTGTGTGTCTGTCTGCCAGACTGTGGACAGTATAACTCAAAAACGAAGTTTAAAGTCTTTCAAGGATACCACACGAAGGTTTTGAAGAAAATAGCTCCACCCTAAACTACCCTTTACATGGAAATTTTTCGAAACTTTTACTTTTCTTAAAACTGGCTCTAACGATTTTGATTAAAATATCACATGTTTGAGATATTTTTATGGCAAATGAAATGTATATCTTGGATTTTCTGGCCATAGCCCCTGTAGTCGTAATTACTCTGGATGGCTTTTGCATAGCTGGTAAACTGGATGGGCCAAATCATACTGAACAAAAAATGCAGATCTTGCTAAAACACACAATTTATGTCCAAATAAATTTTCTTGTAGGGTGAACCATTTCGGAGATATTCCTTGTTAGGTGAGTGAGCTTTGGAAAAGTTAAAACTTTCGTGAAATGGAACATCGTTGTTCCTTTTTTATATGTTAAGTGTGCAAAGAGAACGGAATTTGAAAGCTTTAATAGATTTGACTATCGCGCAAAGCCTACTGTATTGTAATATTCCCCTTGCACCTACAAGGAAATAAGCAATAAGATAATTTGTACAAATGTTTATCTCAACTAACACGAAGAAGATATAGGAATAAGAGTTTGTAAGAATGGTTAGTACAAGAGTAGAGAAAGTCATGTGAGTGCAACACATCAGATTTTTATTACTAAACATTCCACTGTGTGAAGGAATCCACTGTAAAACTATCGATTTGTGAAGAAATTGTAAGTTTTTAATAATTTGGTAGATTTCAACATTATTTTTATTGTACATACACTGGTACAAATAGCGTATAATACAGTTTTTGTTTAACTAAAGAGAACTGCTTTATTGAAGGGATTAATGTGGTAGAAAAGCTGTTTCAATGAGGAATTGATTCCCTCAAGTTCACTGTCGAAATGGGTTGAGTTTGGACCAAGGGCAAAATAATTTCGTGTATCCTCCAGCACCTGCTCAATGAATGTTTATTTCCTTATATAGGTACTTCATTTTAATTAAGATACGCTTTCTGGAAATAGCTACACCACAGGTTTCATTATAGATAAAAAGCTTTTAGAACTGGACGCTATAAGCTTACCTTAAACTTCAACACTCTTTGCATGTAATCACGAGAAACAATTGAAAATCTACAGGACTTTAAACGAAAACAAAGTACAGAGCGATTTGAATCATCACGGATATATCGGAAATGGCTGTTGCCACAAAAAAACAGTTATTTGAAATAAATGGTGTATTTTAGAAAAAATCTACTTTATTTGGAGCACTAATGTTATTCAGTTATACAATTTCATTTACATTTCCTTTCGAATAAGGAGGACTTCGTAAGCTATTCATAGAAAATCATATAACAAATAAAGTGTGTTTTTATTTATGGACACATTTTAACTGCTAGGTTCTCATCGGTGATGGGCGTGCAGACTATCAGAAATGTGATGATGTGTTTATTTTATTTTTCAGACAATTGTCTTTAATCTGAACGTTAGAGGCACTTTTTCATAAAACCAAACATCTTGGAAAATATTCCATGTAAAAGGTAGTTTGTGGTGAAGGGACTTTCTTGAAAATCTCTATGTCACATTTTGAGAGGTAAGAGGTAACTTTGGTGTTCATCCAATGTTCACACTTATGCACTTAACCTATTTCTAAAAAGGTGTTTTCACTGAGAATTCCATATAAAATTGTTGCATGGTATGCAAGTACATGATAGAGAAATTAAAAAGCATTATTTTACTTCAGCCTTTTTCTTTTATAATGTGTTTTTAACTAATAATTTGGCTCTTCCACTTCTAATAGATACGTCATACAGCTTTCGAACAATTAAACGGAAGCGAATGTGGAATTTCAACCAATCATAGTTGTCTATCGGCATTTGTTTAGCATTTCGTGATTATTGCTCCCATGTTCAATTTGCAAAATCAATATCCATCAACAAAGGTTTTTCAATCTTTTCCAAAATTACCTAAACGATTGTTTTGCAATGGCTGGCTGTATATCTGTTTAGATTTAAATTAATACATTTAAACCAGAACTTTATATTTATTATTTGAAGCAATTAAGGTTTTCTTTGTTTCACGTATTAAAAACTGTAATTAAATCCCACTCTAGTATTGAACACAAGCACTTTAAAAACAGTATAAATTCAACATGCGTTAAAACTATCTGAAACTTAATTTTAAGATTTGGTTTGTCTTAATTATACGAAATATATGCATAAACTCTTCGAACATAATTATAGCAATAGTAAACACAGTATAATTATTTATTTAATGTACTTTCCTCATTTGAGGACTGCAAGAAGACGAGGTATAACTCTACAATTAGCATATTTTTTTTAAAAAAATTACAATTATATAAAATTTAATTACAATACAAGGGAATATTGTGTGTGTGTTTGTAGATACAAACTACCGATTTAAATATACTTGTGCGCATCTAGCACATTTCGAGCCATAAGTATTATGTTAGATAGCATTTTGTGTTATCAATTCCGTTTAGCGTAAAAGATAAACAAGGCAGTTTGTTTACTATAGAATAACTTAAACCTCTGATTGGATATTTACGTTGACCAACTCTTCCTGCCACCCGCCATTAAATTTTGTGTCTGCTATAGTTTAAAAGACAACTGAAAAATTTGGTTTATCCACTTAAATTTATTTTCATTGTTGGATTAAACTATTCATAAGATATGTTTCTCTGTTTACTTCCTGTCAGGATAAAAGTGGCTGAAAAACTCTATTATAGCTATATTGGGGAGCATAGGACGTTAAGAACATCAAATATTTAAAAAGCACTATAGAGCTATTGCATCCTGTTTTGATGACCTCACGAGAAACAAAACAATCCAGTGAACAGCGGTAAGCGTCTTGTAAACTTTTGCAGATATTTCGTATTTTCATGCAGTATTCGGACTTGTAAATTGTGCTTTTTGATTGTGTTACGAAGTTGGTAATAGAGTGGGGCATAGAAATAAAAATATTGTTTAGTTCTTGACTTAGTAAACAAGAAGATAAAAGTACCTTACTGTTTGTTTTATAATATCTAATTCTGCATCAATTTAAGTTTATCAGATTATTTTAATGAAACTAAGCATTTAATATAGGTTAAAAAATATAACATTTGAGTCCATTAGCGCGTTTGGTTAAGAGAATACATTTTTTAATAATAGCACAATACAATATACGTATTTACTCAAAAGTATAGTTAATTTTTTAAACTAATACTTCCCTTAATGTTGTGAATACACTGTTAATAAATTATGTATGGCAATAATCTGATACAAATCTGATTGTAATAAAATACTAGAGCCATGCAAATGTTTCAAAATGTGTAGCTGCCTGTAAGCCTAGCTTTCTATCAAATTGTAATAAAATAATACATTAAAATGAAGGACAGACCTCAGGAATGTAGAGGAAGAGAAAAACACGAAAGAGGTCCAGCACTATAGCTATGTACTAAATGCTTTTTTTAAACTTCATAAAGCCAGCATAATTTTTTATTTTTAACCCTCTTACTGGGTTCATTAGTCAACAGTTTCTCTGTTATAATTGTTCCAAATTATGTACTTTTCGTATAAATCAATGAAATTTTGCACATCTCTAAAAATAACAGAATAAAAACAATACTAAAATGTTTAGCGTAATGTTAACAAACGATAATATTCATATTGTGTAAATGTTTATGCAAAATAAATAATTAGAAATTCTTTCCTATGATTTATTAATGTATACCTATACTGTTAAAGAGTGTAATCAGAAAATATCAAAATATTCAAGAAATAATTTAATCTTGGTAGATAATTTTTAAAACAGTATAAATGTAGAATAGAGAATAAAATTAATATTTTGGGAACTAATTTAAAATTACATATAAAATAGTAAACCCCTAATTGCTGTATTAAAATTTCAAATGAATCGAACTGAAAAAGTCATTTGTAGAAATTTCACAGAAGGACATCTCATATAAATGCTTATATGGGTGAAAATGCTTCTACTACGAGAGTATTTCTGATCTTATAAATTTTCCTCATTTGTTAGACTTCTTTCAAACGTTATAAATTTGAAACCAATATTCTGCTCCTGATGTTGAAGTATTACATAAATGTAAATTCACTCATATAGCTTTTAAGATAACTGTATACACCTAACTATAGATCTAACATAACCCAATGAGACCTTTTATGAACATTTGTCCTGTCACAACTAACATCGAACACAAACCTGCACATTCACGTGGTTTGTAAATGGTCACAAGTTTAAAATTAATATAATTATGGCTTAGATAAGCAGCAACAATTAAAAACTGCAGACAAGGATAGAAAAGTATATATTTCAAGGGTCTAGACGGCCTTCTGAATTTCCATCTGATAAAAAGCCTCCTTAACACCTAGATAACGCAGCCTACTACCGCAATTGTTTTTTATCTTTAGTACTAAACATAGACCTCCAAAATTTCTGGATTGTGATATAAATATTACTTGGATCTCAGTGATACAGATGAATTATTGGACAACTTCATATATATTTTGGGGAAAAAAATGTATACTAGATAAGTTTTTTTTTATTAATTTTAGCGTCAAAATTAGGTTGCCAACTTTTTTTCTTTTTGGCCTTTCTTTCCCTTCTTTTTCTTTCATCCTATAAATTTATTTTGTTCTTTTACAGTAAGTTATGTTGCATAACTTTTTCCGGAAATAGAAATTACCAGCTTATTTTAATATTTCATATTCCAGTGCTCTGCCACTTTTCTTTAATAACAAAACAGCACCCTTTGTTTTGATAAATTATGGTTTCTTACGCAGACCACATTCCAATTTTGTTATTTATAGACAAACAGTATAGCATTGCCGTCTGACAGTAACTAACATTTTTACCCAAATGGTTAACAGTGACTCAGACTTCATTACTCGCAATAATAACTAATTAGAAACAGAATATCGAATATCAAATATTACAACACAACACCAGCAAGGTTTCCTAATTTCTAGAAATGTCAAACTCTTTCACAAAATCAAGTAGGTACACGAAAAACATGACGATATTATTTTTAAGCAGTTGGTTATTTCTGGTTGCAACACTTTCCATTATTAACTATGACACAAATGTTAAAATTAACGTTTTATTTTGTAAGAAACAGCATACACAGACGTCAGAAATTCATAAATACGTAAGTTACTGAAGTAATTTATCATATCTTAATTTGCATAGCGATTCAGGAGTAATTACAAAGGACATTGACGGTTGAGGCTGATGAAATTCTTAGCAGCAACCAAGAAAACAGAATTACGAAACGTATAGATGTAATGAATGGTGTAAATTAAATAAGGTTCAGGATGAAAATGTATTATTTTACTTCAAAGAAAAAATCAGAATTTCTTCGACAATATTTAAGCAGGTTGTGTTTTGTTTGCTTTTGTTTTGTTTTCCCGCAACACAATGTTATTTTAAAGGAGGCCATTTCTCGTTTGTCAGCTGTTTGAAAAAAGTTGACAGTCGTTTACTTTCAACAGGCTACATCATGATTTGCCATGAAGTGTAATTTTACCAGTGTTTTCCGAAGAAAGAACAAGAAAGAAGGAAAGGAAAAAGAAAGAAAGAGAGGGGGAGAGAGGTGGAGAAAGAAAAAAAAAATGCGTGGTTTATCAAACTCGTGATTGAATTCCTCATTGTTCGTTAGCTATTTTTTTGTTTTCATAATTTCCCTGAGGCCTTTTGTTGGCTACTAGATGAGATATTAGTTAAACAAGTGCTACAAGAGTACTTTAAGCAACAATGTGACATAAACAAAAGCGAGGAGCTGCAGCTCACCTTTCTTGGGAGAAGCGGAAGATTCGGAGGAATCGTCGTGCAGACCTGGTCTTCTCCTTACGGCTCCCAGTTCGTGTCCCGCTTGCTGCTGCTCATGCTGCCTGCATGCTGCGCCGACGACGAGGGAGGCAAATCGCGGACCCAATGCGGGATGATGCAGGAACCCGGGCGGGACGGCGAAACCTCCGGGAAACGCCGCTCCTCGCACGTGAGGCGGCTGGAAGAAGGGCGGCATAACTGGAGGCGGTCTTGCCGCACTGGGGAAGCACCCGGAGGCGGCAGCGGCCGCGGCGGCGGCGTACAGTTGCAACGGCGGCGGAAGCCCACCCGTCTCCAATACCATAGTCTTCCACCCCCCGCAGAGAGTGGTCACTTCGCGTGTTTTTCTGCACTCAAGTTGGTCGTAGTGCCATCCGGTAGGTAACACAGCTAGTTCGGGGTCCCAACACCTCACTGAATCTCCCCCCCAGAAAAACAACAACACAACACACCCCCACCGATCAAACACAAGTGTGTGCACACACCACGACTGCCATCAGCATACAGCTTTGTTAATGACGTCTCATACGTGGAGGGGAGCCCGTTCTTCGTCCCCCTCCCCTCTCCATTGTAATCCAATCCCTTCCTACTCTCCCACTGATCGACCCGCCAAGCCCCTCCCATGCCACTCGGCCACGCCTTATCGCCTTTCAAAAAACTTTGCCCCCTTGGAACAATTGCTGGTCCCGCCTACTACGTTTCTCCGTCTCTGTTTGCAGCCAAAGGGGGCTTTAGAGACACCAAGGTCCTGTGCTTTTGGTGCTTGCTCCTTCCGTTTTGTTTCTAATCATTCAATTAGCGCCAGCACTAAAGAAATTAAAATGTCACTGACAAGAGATGAACTGTATAGATGTCTCCATTTCATAGTGACTCGAATCAGCTCTTTAAACGATCTTCCTATGTTTATCTTCCCTTTCATAAGCGATCAGTTCATTAAATGATCTTCCTATGAGAGCTAGAATAGGAACTGAAAAATCTAGTAAGTTTGTTCGCATAAATAAATAATTATGATCTTCCTATGTTTATTTTTTCTTTTATTGGCAATCGTGTCTCAAATTAGCTCGTTAAATGATCTTCATATGTTTATTTTTCCTTTCATAAGTGACCGTGTGTCAAGTCAGCTTATTAAATGGTCTTACTATTTTTCTTTTTCTTTTCATTAGCCATCATGACTCAAATCAGCTCCCTAGACTCTTCTATTTTTTTGTTTATTTTTGTATTTATTTATTTATTTTTTTATTTTTTTTTTTTTTTTTATTTTTTTTTTCACGGAGTGTAGGTATTGAAATGAATTACAACATGCTTTCCTCCCGTATTGTAAAGATTAATTATTTTAGTTATCTCACAAAATTGTATTATCACATCCCAGTGAAACTGTTCAGCGTTTATTTAATTCGTTATTTTTTTCAAAATAATAAACATCAGCTTAATTCTTGCTTTAAGCTGTTCATTTTAGCAATCCTGTCTCGAACAAGCTCATTAAATATCTTTCTGCCATGTTCTTGCTTGTTATTAGTTTTTCTGTCTCAAAACGGATCGTTAAATGATCTTATATATCTCAAACTACTAGTTAAATTATCTTCGCATGCTTCAACTGCTCCTTTCAGGAGCGATCCAATTTCAAACCAACTCAAATGAACCAATTTCAGAAAAATGTGTGAGTGTATATGTCTGTCTATTTGTTAGTGTATGTTTAGGTATGTCAGTCAACACATAATACAAAAATATCAACATGGTTTTTAAGGCCAATATTTTCCGAAATGTGAGACGACATTTTTACGAAAAGTTCTCACCACCCTACCCTAAACTACACTTCGTTTTCTCAAAAATGGTTCTAACGTTTTTGATTAAAATAACATAGGCATAGATATTTATAATATTTACATGCCAAATAAAATGTAGATATTCTGAATTTTTTTAGATATCCTGTGAAACCATCGTTATTCGAGAGTAATTTTATGTACCTATAATTTTGTACCTATATGAGAAAAAATTAAATAAATAAATAATATATGACATAAACTTTTCTGAGTTTATTTTCGAAATCTTCAAAAATTCAATCCTGTTTAAATTAACATTATATTGAAAATTTAATTAAAAAATCTAATACACTGAATAATAAATAATATTAATTTTATTGTTTCATTTCTAATTTAATTGCTAATCCAGACCTAACCCTCAGCTCTGCACAAAATGAAATAAATGTCACATTTTGAAGGGCGATCAGAAAGAAGAATTTCAATAGCAAATTACATACATTTTAAAGTTTTCGTAAAAGAACGATTACATTTCTGAGAATTCTAATTATGGAAGCAATTAACCTTGGCAGAACAATAATACTAAACTATCCTGTGCTTTCTTTGCATCTGTCACTTCCTATGCGTCTGTCTCTTTCTAGATATAAAATACAGCTGACCCTCCAAATTCTCGGAAACATACGTGTTTGTGAGACAAAAATTAGGAGATGTGAAAACATCCGTCTTTGGGACGGCTGCAAACACCTATGCGAAACTGGAATAGAAATATAAAATGATGATAAAAAATTAAAATTCAGGAGAAAATATGACCGTAATTTGGAACATGACAAGAAAAGTACAAAAAAAAAAAAAAAAAAAAAAAAAAAAGCGTAAGTATGACTTTATATGACCCACGAGAATTGCATAATTTTAATCAGCATTGATAAAATCATGCTTTGCTTATATTTTCTATGGGAAAAACCACAAAAACTATGTCATAAACATCCGAGCCCTGCTGATAAATCATATAGACAAAAACGAACTATAGAAGAAAATAAATAGATGTGTATAAAATGCACAATTTATTTTAAATAACTTAGCCTTTTCAAGATATACGTTGCTATTTCCTTTTTCTTCTAGTCTTTAAACATTTGAACATTTCTGTTGTAACTTCAACGAAATTGGTGGTGACTCTGTTTCCGCAAAGGTAGCTATATCTTGATTAATATGAAATGCATAGGTAGAATAAAATTTCTTCCTTGTCTATTTTAAGCTAATGGATAATAATTATATCTATTGATTGTAATGTTATCTATTTGGTTGTTCATTAACAGCTGGTTGAAGTATCAAAATGCCTGGCCATAGATTACTACCTAAATAATCTGTTGCGTTGCACTCACATGACATTCTCTACTCTTGTACTAACTATTCTTACAAACTCTTATTCCTATATCTGTTTTATGTTAATAGCGATGAACTTTTGCACAAATTATGTTATTGTTAATTTTTTGTAGGTGAAAGGGCAATACAGTAGGCTCTGAAACAGTCAAATATTTTAAAACTGGTCGTTATATGAAGGGTTTACACCGCTAAGGTATAAAAAGGTAAATAACGTTTTAGAAAAGTGTAAGTATTGCAAAGCTCACACAAATAACAAGGAATATCTCCGAAATGGTTCACTTTATAAATAAATTATTTGCACATAACGTGTGTTTTAACGAAATTTACATTTTGTGTACCTATAGTAAGATTTGGTCTATCTCTTACGGTTTACCAGTTATGCAAAAGTCATCAAGAGTAAGCTGGACTACCTGGGCTGTAACCGGAAAATTCAAAATGTAGGTACCTATATTTCGTTTGTCATTCAAATATCTTAAACATATGGCATTTTAATCAAAATTGTTAGAGCCGTTTCGAGAAAATAAAAAATGTCTAAATATTTTCCATGTAAAGGGAAGTTTAGGCTGGAGGAATTTTCTTGAAAATCTTCGTGTCGCATCCTTGAAAGGTGTTAAACTTAAATACCAAATTTGGTTTCTAACCAAGTTTTCGTTTTTGAGTTATGATGTCCACAGACTGACACACAGATACACACACACACACACACACACACACACACACACACACACACACACTCACACACACACACACACACACACACACACACACGTACAGAGGACCTTCGAGCAAAATCACATTTAGAGATTCAAGCCTTTCAGCAAGTTTTATAATGCAATATCTATCACAATCAGATCGGAAAATATAAGTGCCTTTGCTTTTTAAAAAAAAAAATGGGAATGCTTACCTGCAAATCTTGTTGGGCGAAGGCAATAGATAAATGAGTATGAAGAAAGTAATTCATAGTTTTGTCGCCTGGTAGACATGCTAATGTGAAAATCAACATGATATGCAAATTAAATCCGTTATCATAAGCTAAGACAGAGAAAAGAAATGGTAGAAGTTAAACTAAAAATATAAATACATACCATGTATGTAATAATAGTAGTAATAGTAAAAGATTATGGCTATTATATGAGTAGGGTCTATGGCCTACAAAAATATAAAAAGATTTGGGCAGGTTAATCCAATTCGGGAAAATGCACATCACAGGCATTAAATTAACGAAATTCCTTAAAAATCGATGCAATTTAAAAAAATGCAACTAAACTTGGAGACAGGAAAACGTCGGAATATGTAAAGGTAATATGGTTTGTTGTTTTTTAATGCTAAAATGAGAAATTTCTATCAATTAATTTGGCTGCTAGACCTTTCTGTAAAGGAGAAGAGTACTCTGGAGAAATGAGATATATAATTATGACGAAGTTTGTAAATCAAGTTGTTGTTTTGACTTGGGAAGAAAAAACAACAAACACATCGAACTGGCAGGCTCTGGCAACTCGTTGTATAGCTTAAGCGAGCATCGTTCTATAGGACGTGTCTTCTGATATCGGTCTCCACCAGTTTGAAAGGGGACACGTTACCTGCTGTCCCTACCAGTTGAGGGAGGTGGCTATATCTATTCGTAATTAGTCAATGAGTTGACAACAATAGCATAATTGTGGTCTATTGGTTCGATACATAACACAAGGTGACAGCATCAGCTAATAAAATGAAACCATGACGTAATAAAGTACCCTACAAATGATAAGGAATGAGGCGTTCGCAAGAAGGCTTTGTGCCCTGTATTTTTACAACAAAGTTATATTCATATTAACAAATATACAGAAGGTTTCTTGGGTTTAAGGTCTATTATGACAGTACGTATATCTGTTCATACCATGGCAGTGTTTATATGCCTGACCTTGCATTGCACAGAGTTTGTACATAGAAATTCAAAAGTGCACATTAGCCAATCATGAAAGGGGAAAGAAAACTATAGGTAATAATATACAAATGTTTATATAAAACTTTGTACAAAAGTGGTGTTATATTTTTCAAACACTAGGTGTAGCAGAGTTTCAACAGCTGCTGGATAAGGCTATACCTAACAACACGAAGCATCGTTTATCCCTTTAGCGTTGGATGACAGAAATTTTCTAACTGGAGTGTTTCAGGATTTTTGTTCTATCCTTATAATTCCGGCAACCCCTAGTGTCTCGCCAGAGCCGAGATTCCTCTCGCAATTCACGTGCAACATCGGATGATTGATCGCGACCACGTGACCTGAGTGTAGAAACAGGATGGAGCGCTAGTGCATGTTATATTGAAGAGTTTGCTGGCTGTTATCGGCTTCCTCATGTACACACACACACACACACACGGTGACACGTGATACAGCATGAATATTACCTTATGCGTACCCCTTCTTCTTTCCGCGCTCCTTTCATTTTCTTTTTTCTGTGGCGCAACAAATAACCTGCCATTATATATGAACACGGTATGAAGGGGGAAATTATTTTTATGTGATCGTACATTTTTTTCTGGCCTTATTATGTAATAACTACTGCCTTTTATGTATACTACTTGTTACTGTCTTTGGAATATTTCTCTGCTTGAAGTCATAATAATGTAATAAAACGACAATTCGACGAATCCCACTCCTGACACCAGTGTGACTAAACGAAAAAACCCAATCCAATTCAGTTCAATTACCTTTTTCTTCATTTATTTTCTTCTAAAATGTTTGCACAAATACACAGTTCTCTTTTAGAGGTTAACAGAGTCTATACTCTTTTGTGATATTACAATTCACAACTGTTTTCTTCTCGTAACCTTCACTCAATCCATTCACTGTTTTTCTTCACTTTCTCTGTCTCTCATACGCTATGGCGATAAAATCACTCAACACTCATAAATACCCTTCCACTTCGATCTTTCTCGAAATTCAACAAGCAAGCTGGCTGTCGGAAACCTCTCGAATGCCTTGTAAACCTTTGTGTTGCCACTTAGGTGGTGTTATCGATGTGTCTGCTTGCATGCGAGATGTGGGAAAGCTTTACCGTGAGCGCCTGGTATGGGGTGTGCGCTAGCTTGGCCCCGACCACTCTTTCTTGTGCACCGCGCCCGGCGTCACAATATCATGAGTTTGTCTGGGTAACGATACCTTCTTTTGTTCCACCTGTTCCCATTTAGCCATGTTAGTTAAGCATTCAAAAGAGTAAGCGTTTTATCATTTTTAAATTAAAATACAGAAGTATACCAATTAATTTTGTGTAATTATATTAGGCTTAGCTATTCTTATTCTTGAAGTTTTGATATCCCTTAACCTGGTGGATCATTTCGGACCAAGTTACGGTCATAGGCAATCGGATAACTCAGCCTAATCTAGATTCCAATTCGAGACCTTAAATATGACACCCATCCCACGAAGGTAAACTTATTTTGTTAATGTTTCTTAGTGGGTATCGCCATTTCTTTAGGACACTATACCTTCTTCCCTTTTACTCTGGGGGTTAATTAATTACCAAAACACTTTGAAGACTCTATTGGAATTTTTTTAATCAGAATTATTCCCCAGCCCCCCAGTAGCCTGGAAGTATGAGTGAGGGTGTAAATGTGTATGTGTTTATGTGTGAATTTAATGCTTACAGTGAAAACAAAACGTAAACAAACAGTAAACGAGTGAATATCACTACCAATTAACAATTGTTCCAAAGAAAAGAAGACAGAAAATGTTGCCGATAAGACTTTGGATGTTTAAGGAAGCATGTAAATGGAAGAAAGAAATAATAATATCAATAATAATAAATTTGTTATGTAGCATACAAGTACTTGAGAGGAATGCCTCCTTCCCTGAACCATTGAGGGATCGTTCTAGAAGTCAGCCTATTTAATGCAGTATTATCTATCAAATAAAGACAGGCAGTATGTATATTTGTTGAAAGTACAAGATTGTGCAAAAGTTATTCTACTACATAACCCGCCTGTTAATAATGTTACCTATATGATCTTCGGAAAAATTTGATGTGTTGCTTCTAACTTGGACTGCAATTTCCTTCGGATTATCACTCATACACTCTAAAACTAAGCAAAGCTTCTGTACTTCGCATGTGCCAATTCTTACGAACGAAATCCATATTTGTGTATGGCCTATAAACCTGAAAATAATTACCACTTAATGCAGAAATTATATTTTTAATGATTAACTTACTCGACAGTAATTCTCTGCCGAGCAGAAGCAGGAAGACAGCTGCTATCGACGGCGCCACGTTTGCGCATGTCCTGGGATCTTGTCCCCACTCTGCAACTCCCGCCACCATAGAATCCACTTGATATCGCAGAGGAACTTGGACCTATCCAATTGCTGATTTATGAAGAAATACACGGTTTAGAGACCAATGATGCCACCAGGGGGATTGACACCATAGCTACATATTTCACCTGGAACACAATGGGTTATTTACATACCCGATCCTAAACATGGATTCCCTGGAAGTCATCGAAGTGATCGAACGCTTTATCATCACATAGAAATAACAGGACTTGTTTAGTGAAAAAGTAAAAAATATGGTTGTCGGTCCTCTTCAAAATTCAATCGCTCTATTTCGCCATCACCTCTAGCATGGAATAATGAATTGGCTCAACGATGTTGCACTTTACAGTTTTAATAAGCATCTTCATTTATCCTCATAGTTGTATCATTTCATAAAGTGTTCTTTTATTGTTTAGTTAATGTGTTTTGTCCACAGCCGGGAGCTCTTATTGTTATTTCGATAATAAATTAATAATAATGATGATCAGCTTTCTCAATTCAGGGGTTACCATTATAGGTAGGCAAATCATAATGCACAAGTGTTTAAATACACCCACGTGCAATTGCTTCAAGTCTGTGAGAGCCAACCTGCCACTTGACAGCTGGCTGACTCACTCACCTGCGAATGAGGCTAGCATTTTCTCGTTCAATCTTGTTACAAACACTTCCCGCAACGATAAGTCGATTGGACGAGATAGGGTCGCAGATAAGTGAATCAGCTAGCTGTGAAGTGCCAGGTTAGTTCTCGCCGAATGTAAATTTGCGTTAACTTAGAAGATATCTATGAAAGAAAATAAGTTTAGATGGTTACTATCTTTCACAAAAATAAATACCCAACTTCAGTGAGACCTGCGCGAAGGGTCACCTCTGGCGTATTTGCATAGATGGCATGAGAATTAAATTACTTATATGCTTCCCTTGCTGTTCGGAGGACATGGCAGCCATGCCATCTCGCAACTCTCCTCACCTCGCAGTTTGGAAAAGCAATATTTCAGCAATCCTACATTAACGGGCAAACATTGCAGTGCACCTGCACAGCACATGTTCTTATGGTGTTTCCATTCAGTTGAGGACTAGAATTAAAAATGATTCCAGTGTTGGTGCTAGACTTACAGAACGTGAGTTTAATCAATTAGACGAAATTCGTGAATTCGCCATAGCAGAACTAGCTAATCAACAGTGTGGGCTGATATAAGTTCGAATCACATTTAACATACTCTTTTTTATTTCCCTTTTTATTTTTTCCTTA
Source organism: Tenodera sinensis (assembly GCA_030765045.1). Taxonomy (NCBI): domain Eukaryota; kingdom Metazoa; phylum Arthropoda; class Insecta; order Mantodea; family Mantidae; genus Tenodera; species Tenodera sinensis. Next base: position 30,527,128 of record CM060969.1, on the reverse strand, counting down.
ACGGGAACATCATTTATGCAACCCTTGCGAAATATAAAATTATAGAAACTAATGGAATCTAATTCTGATAAATCTCCTTTAGCTATTTTGATTCCGCGTACCGTTGTAATCTTTCCCGCCGTCTTATGGATACTCCAATACGATTAAAATTTTACAACCGAATGCTTCATAAGATATTAATTGCAATTGCTGAAACTCAAGCAGAGAACACGCCTTCCTCAATTGTCAAACTTTCCTCCTGAAATTAATATTTCTATTTAAATATTCACATTTAAAAGCATTCTATAAATTTCGTAGACTAGAGGATGGCATGAAATGCAGGCGAAAGCGATGAATGGAAAGGTGATGATGGAGAAATTGGTGGAATGATTGGCGGGGGAAACCGAACCCGGAGAAATCCCGCCCAGACGGCGCTTTGTTCACCATGAATAACACATGCGGGGTCCCGGGGATAGAACCCGGGCCGCCTAGCTGGTAGGCGAACGGTCTAAGCGCTCGGCCACGGCACCGTCAGACAAAATCTTATTACACAAAATTATGGATCTCTTTACAACACACAATTTATATCCAATACACGTTTTATAGTGAATTATTTAAAAAACTGTCCGATTGTCATTTGTTTGAATTTTCCAATAGATATACTTATAACAAATGGGAATTTATTATTTTTTCTCTTTGTCTTCTTGACATGCAAAGAGAATGGAATTGCAAAGCTATTACATAGTGACCCCTTGCTATTTCCATTGTATCTAAAAAGAAAATTGTAGTAAGTAGGTTTATTTCTACAAATGTTTATCTCGTTTAACATGAAGTAGATAAGAGAATAAGAGTTTTTAAGAATATTTAGAAGATTGAGTAGAGAAAGTGATGTGCGTGCACACGTCATATTTGTTTCTTCACATTTTAAGGTTACCGTCAACATTAATTTAAACGTGCATCATTAAACCTTAGGTAAAAGCCATCCACATTCCACAGAACTGACTTCAAGGTTAATTGTACGATTAAGAGCCTATTATTGTTAATGTTGAAGTAATTGCTTTCTGAAATGAATAATTTTTTTGTTAAATTATTTCTTTTGCGGGCAATCTGACAGTAAATGCAGAAGGTAGTACATAATAAAAGAAAATATAAAAAATTAATAAACTGATTCAAACTGATAGAATCGGAGCTGAAAAATTCAATGCTACAGCTCCGATTTGAACCACAGACCCTCCGCTTACTAGGCGGGTACTATAACTATTAATGTTCCGATTCTACCTCTCAAGCATTGTCCACACACGGCTTGTGTGTTTAAAAACACCAAGAGTATTTTAAGGTACCAAATAAATAATAACTACAGTGGTTTATATTAAATAAACTAGTAAGAAACTAAATCATTAAAAAGTAGAATCATGTCGTACCTTTTAAATGTTTACAAGTATGAGTATTCAGAAAGTAACTTTTGAAATTGTAAATAAATATCTGTAAGATCAACAAAGTTTGAATTATACTTCTGATCAAAATGGCGTTTAGTATTGTAGCGCTTTATATTTGTGAATTTAAACCTCACATTAAATAGCAAGCTTTCCGGTTTTTGTAACTTAAAACAAATTCTCTCTACCACTCTTCATGAAACAGCCATACTCGCCACTGAATGAGGCGTGGTGGAAGTTGAACAGCAGTGCAGGGGAGGGACGGCAGGTGGAGTGAGGCAAGAACGTATCCTAGTGGAGTGGCCCAGTCGAGCCTTTGTCTGGTCTATAGTCTATCGACTCATTTATCACACCAACAGGAAAACGGGTCTTCGAGTCTGTAACTTAATTATAATATAACTAATATTCCATGTCCGTAAAAATGAAAACTTTAAGAGCTTATGGCTATAATACACAGTTGCAAAAAAGAAAAAGAGGTGGGTTGGTTAGGTTGGTTGCAATAATTGTGGTAAATCAAATTCCCAAAGATACCATGATTGGGTGTCTTTGATCTTTGACTGTATGATGAAGTTCGGAGAGGAGACTGTCACCTGTCTGTGATGGGGCGGCCCCTTCCAGAGGAAGGGGTGAGATGAGAGGATATTAATGGTGGCCGAATCTGAGGAGAGGGTTGCCAACGGCTACAGATTTAAATTCCCCGGTGACGGTTTGTTACAACTGGCTTCCCTTCACCTGTGGGTTCAGAAACCCTGGGCTTCTGGGGTCTCCACCGATTTGGATGAGGGTTTACAGGAACAAAATTCTCTGGAATGCACGCCGAAGGACCCGTCGACAGTTGAAATCCTAAAATAGTCAACCGGGATGAAAGGTGAAGTGAAATGAAAGGATAGAAAATTCGGGGAACATAATTATTGTTTCCAATATTCGACTAGCGATCCGGGGGAACCTTGAAAAAAAGTATGGTTCAGGAAGATTGGCCTTGGGAATCGAATCTACAACTTTCCGAATTTTAGCCATAGATCCTACCAAAGTGATTCGGTCTGAGGTCAAAATTCAAACAAACTAAAACAGAAAATCATATTACCTAATCCGTCCGGATTAATATCGCGAGGATTATGAGTAATGGAAAGAGCTATTAACACCTTGCTAACTCCCAAATTGGAGGACCAGGGGTTTCCTTCTGAGGTCACCTTCCCTTAGGAGAGTTGCCCATTGCTCAAGTGAATGTTAGATTCTAATTCAGAGTGATAGAAGTAAGATACAGATTGCTGAAATGAAGTATTTGCCCCAAATTACTGATACCAGAAAACAACTCGAAGGTAACAGGAGTGACCCCAATACTCGTAAGCTTGCCCTGCGTATTATATAACATCTACCCTAAGATTACAGGTTCCAGATTAAATGAAATAATTGACGCAATAATTCTGGAAGAGCGTTGTCTGTAGGTTCCGCGACGATCACTAGTGGATTTTCTAAGGCTATGCACTTCGACTTTGTCGCCAAATACTGTAGACTTGCAGTACCAAAGAAGTTACTAACGAACAGATAAGATTTGAAAGTGCTTTCATAAATCAAACGCAACATACATATAACCAAGCCGCCACTGCAACACAATGTACGTCTGAGTGTTAAAAGAGTGGCACAGTCCGCGTATAGTGGAAGGAGGTAATCCAACCTGGTCTACAGGTATTAGGGGAAAAAATACAACCGAAATAAGCAGCAGAGATGTGTTTCCAACACCTCAGCCGGGAATCAAACTCGGGCCATACGAGTTAAAAAGCCACATCACACTTGCTTATTCATTCCCTGGAAGCATGAACCAATATGTACGTACGTAGGAGGGAAATTTCATCCCTGCTGAGCTGGTGTAGGGAAATGAAGTGGCAGGTTCCCTGTCGGTAGAGATTTTCCACACCAGTTGGCCATGTGCGTGGAACTCGTCAAGCGCGCCCTTCGTAATGACGACATTACCCAGCTTCCTTTCTTTAATTACCTCCCTAACAGGAATTCGGCTTTCAATTATTTTGCTACGATATTAACGCACGAGGTAACTGGCCTTCCTATTGGACATACTTCAAAGGTTGTCAGAAATTAATTAGCCAAGTAGATACCACCGTTTCAACGACTTTTTCACTAGTTTCCTGTTACGTCATGGCTTATAATTTATAGCTGCTTTGGGCATTGTTGTTTGACATTCTGTCCAAGTGAGGCTTCCAATTTTCTTTATGTCTTAATTATATTATTTAATTGATCTACCTTTAATTCCAGTTTTGTATACGTATCCTGCTGTAGAGCTCAGGAATCTCATTTCTGCTGTTAGTAGTTTTTCAGGTTATGGTTTGCATTGGTTCATCTTTCAGATCTCCATATGGCGTAGGTATCCCCATGCAAGAAATGAAGTATTTAAGAAAAGTAATAGAAGAGACAAGGAGAGACAGAATGACAAATACAGGAGAATCTAAATATAAGGCATTAGAAGAAGTAATAGAGAACAAAAGCCTAGAATGCCATGGGCATTTGGTAAGGACGGACGAAGACAGGAAAACAACACCGAGCTTTGAAGCAGGAACTACGGGGAAAAGAGGAAGTGGAGGACCGAGGTTGGAATGGAAGAGTCATGTTAGATATGTGGCAGAAATAAGAGGAAAAGGAATGGTTGAACTAAGGAGAATGGCACAGGATCGACAGGAGTTTAAGAAATAGAAAGCTTGACGCCGTGAGGCACAAGGGAAACCTGAAGTAGAAGGAGAAGAAGAAGAAGAAGAAGAAGAAGAAGAAGAAGAAGAAGAAGAAGAAGAAGAAAAAAAAAAATTAATGTTGACACGTGTTCCAGAATTCTATTTTCCAGTACGTCCTGTACGTCCTACTTTTCCATAATCGTATTATTTGGTCCATGTATATCAGGTGGCCCATGCAAGCCGTCCTGCGTAGTTTTAGTGCAAGAAGGGTTGCCTCGTCACTGAAATTTATAGGGGAAGTGAACGTACAAGTGAACCTTTACTGAGCTGTGCTGCTATGTGCGTTCGTTTTCCTCCTGGTTTCGCTCTGATAAGGTGGCGTGGCCATCTGTTTGTAGTTCGAGTCAGGTCTTACAGTCAAACAGGTAATAACTGTAATACACTCCAGTAAAGGCTATACAAATATGGTTAATGAACTATGGAGAGATGCACCGCAATTAAGCTGAGGCCCGAAGGGGGAATTACATTTAAATATTTGTGTTATGAATAATGCAATAATACAGATCTGTGTCTTTCCAATTTATATTCTCTATTATTCCGTTTATTTGTTTTAGCACAAATATGTTGCCTATGCAACCTCCTTTTCTAAAACCTGGTTGTTGTTCCAGAACTATTGCATCAATTTATTTTGTTTAATCTTTAATTTACAATCTTTGTGTAGATCTTATATGGAAGGCAGGGCAAGCTTATATCTCTACTTATTAGGGCCACTCCTGTTGATTTCTGGTATCAGCAATTTGGAGCGGGAACGGGCTGCAGCCCAAAACATAAAGTGCAAGACGACTTTTTTCAAAATAGACCCCACTTAGGCCTGTTGCATTATTGCATTAGTGATAGAGATAACTCTACCTCTGTTTCTCCATATTTCACTCTCTTTTCTCCTTTTCCTCCTCCGTTTTTCTTACCCTCCTTGGTGTAAGTTACATGCCATACCCTGTCTTTAAAAGTGGAGTAGCAATAAATACCCATTTACAACACTGAGAGCGTTGCATTTTTCAGTAAGTCGACAGTCGCATCTCAATTCGATTAGCTCCATTTGAATTGCTGCATCTTCAATCTCGTTAAATGTTGCTAAAAGGGACGTGTCAAAAATACAAAATATTTTCTTCTATATCGACATAACGAGTTTCAAATGAAGAAAATTGTCGTGTTGCATCTCTCAAAGATAGGGACCTATGGCAGACACAAAATTTAATGGCGAGGTGTCTGATAACATAAGCGTCATTTGCGCCCACAAAATGTATTTGCGCAACAGGTAACAGAATAATGATGTATGGTCAGCCATCAGCCGCCATTAAACTTTGTGTCTACCTCAAATGCCACGTTTGATGTTTATACGACCTTCTGCTAGCTCTCTCTTTTTCTATAGGGCACTTCTCCAGTAATGCTGCTGGGGGATAAAATATCTCAAAATACGTATTTCCCGTGAAATTAAATACTTCCTCTTGCTACCATAATTTCTAGAGAAAGGCGAATGACAAAAATAGTTTTGAGGTAAAAGATAACACAGCCGACAGTATTAAGGGGATATTAAGAGATATTTTTTCAAATGCCACAAAAGATGGGTGAAATTTAATGAAATGTCTAAGTTACTTGCTCCCTTAGCGACAGATGCCTATCATATTACTATTTCTTGCTACAGAAGGCAATAAAGGCATGGTTCTTATGACTGTATTGGTGAGAATCTTGTACTTACACCAATTTCCTCTGCCATACCGCAGTGGGGTAGACTGTGGCAGCTCGGTTCCCGGCCACGGAATGTTCCATCTATGAGTCTATGCAAGTTATTGTACATATATCAGATCCCTGGCATGAATAGAAAGAATGGGAGTGCTCTGTACAGGTGTTAGAGCCCGGGCGAGCCGACGTGAGGGTCTCTAACGTGTGCTGCAGATTCTTCAACTATACACCAGTATTCCCCAAGCAGCCCTCAGTCGCATGGGTTTCGAGAGCGGCAGGCCTGGTAACTACAAGATCACACATCCATCGAGAACAGCAGTTACAGTGCGCAAATCCTCCACACGGCAGTGCTAACTCGCCCATCGCCAACGCTTTTGACCCTCAAAGATTTCACCCGTCTTTTGGAAACATAAACACCCAAACGTTACAAACTATATTATTGATTTTAATGAAACTTTGGAGATATATAACTTCCATGCACAAGTTTCAACTCCATGCAAGAACATTTTATAGGAGTTAGATGTCTAAATAATGCAATGTACTCAGTTGGAAAAAAATATAAATTTAAACCTTTTTTTAAAATCATATCAATAACAGTCACCGAAAACTTCTAGCAAGAAATAATGTTGTATTTAATGCTTTTGTACACAATGGCCGTGTGTAGGACACGATTGGAAAAGATAGAGTGAGACTGAAAAAACTCAAGCAATGACCGGGATTTTCACAGTAACCGGTAGATTCGTCGTTCAACTTCCCGTCATGGCATTGAATTTTTCAGTATCACTCTACCCTTTCCAAGAAATAATATTATAATTCTGTAAATAGGGTGCAAATTCCAAATTTCATAGAGCTGTAACTAAAATAAGTAGGTTGTGACTCCTTTTTGTAATGTCCTACATTTTAATTCACCTCTTCTCTTAAGATATATCTGCGGAGACAAACAGGAAAGGATAAAAGAGAAAAGACTGAGAGAAATAAGGTTTTCAAAGAGAAACGTCTTGGATAGAAAACAATGATGTATTTTCCTAATGTTTTTATAATTTCGTTGTAAGGAAATGCGATGTGTAAGTATGATAATATCGAACTTACACATAAAAATATCAAACCAGAAGTACTTCAAAATGTAAGTAACAAGGGTTCATAATAACTACCTTTTAAACATGTACTGTATCCTGACTCTCTCCTTAATCGACAAACATTGCCATGTTGGGTACATGGAGGGGGTGGAGTGGGGGGGGGGGGGGAGCTGAGATTGCACATATTCCCCGGGGCGCGTATACCATTTGCAGGCTGTATAGAGAGATAAATAATTGACTTGTGTGGATGTAAAAACATATTTTTGTAGATTAAAATTAATATTTATGAGTGTGCAAGCCGGATTTAATTTTAAAATGCGTTTTTCCTTTAAATCTGACTGAATTATACACCCAACTTTTATTACTCTTTTCATTCCGCTCCATAATTTTATTTTTTTAAAACTGCATGTAAACTTTCCATGGAGTAAATAAAAGCGTTAGTTTTTATTGGGTCGCCCGCCGAAGTATTCGCCTATGCTCTTCTCTTACCTACGAAACAGCGATTTATCACGGCTAAAAGTACCAAGTTTATATTCTATACATGAATATACCTTTTTCATTCCACACAAATTTAAATGAATGATCAGAGTTTTAACAATATTTTTATTCAGCTACAAAATGTGGCTTCTAGGAAATATATTTTAATACACCTGAAAATGCAGGCAATAAAAATGTGTGCGGCTTTGTTCTGAAATGTGTGCGGCTTTGGACATGTACTGGAGTTAGCATCTCTTTGTTTTTAAAACAAAGTGGCTTATTTCTGAACTATTGCACTCTTGTTATTCATAGTACTGCGTTTGAGCAGTAAGACACTACGAAACGAAATATTTCAACCAATCATAGCTGCTTTTCTCACTAGCATTTGTCTGTTACTATCGCCTCTGTATGTTATCTTTTAATTTGCTTTCGATCTATAGGGATATAAGTGCATATATTTGTATTGGTGATTGAAGACAGTGTAATGAACAATATTACATCCATATTTGCTGCATGTGAGTACTTATATACAATACGTTTTGTGCGATTAATTTTACATCTGTACCACATTTTAACGAACGTAAAAGGATCATGGCAAATTGCATATTTTGCGAACAGAAAATACCGAAAAGCTATACAATATATAGGTATACATAAAAGTTAAAAAAAACACGCGGAACAAGATCATAATATTTAACTAGTAAACGTTGCATTTTATTCATTGTGGACACACCGATTTTGAACTTCTTCAAAGTATTTCAAGGCTCTGAATGATTAGTGAATTAAACAGAAGATATTTTTAGGTTATGCAATGTGTTCAAATCCCCACACCATTAGTTGTAATAGCTCGAACACTGCCAACATAAGAATAATTAGTTTTCACCGTCTCACAAAATAACAAAGGAACAACGAATTCATGTAATATTCGTTGATCTCATTAGTGACATCGATCATTGAGTAATAGCATTATCAAAGTTAGTCTTTCTTTTGTTTTGACTTTCTTGTGTTTTCTTAGTAGTTGAGAATAACCAAGATTAGGTATATTGACGTCACTTAAACTGCTTTTATTTGTTTCTCAGTGAAATTTGCTCTATAAATAGCGACGAGGTAGCCGAAACGCGATAACGTGAAAGTCATCGGCTGCATTAGCTACAAATCATTTGTGGTATTTGAGATATTTCAAGTGTTTTGCATTGTATTTTCTTTGTATTTTTATTATACGCATATTTTTGGTTTCCTGAAAGTTTTAATTAACTCTTCTAGTGTCTTGCATAATATAATTTAAATGCCTCCTAAGAAACGTAACACTATTTGACAAGGGCAACCTAAGGCTAAATTTTGAGATAAACCATCATAGCACGGACGACGCTACGTGTTTCACCTAGTAATAATAATACACTTTTTACAAGTATTTATTTTGGTTAACATAAAGTAGATAGAGGAATAAGATTTTAAAATAATTGAAGAGTGGGTGGAGAAAGTTGTACAACCCTCCGATTTTTTTTTTTTGTTACTTTATCCAATGCTTACCTATAGGAAACAGAAGAATGAGACCGAGATTTCACTAGAACTTCTCTGAATCTAAAAAAACGTTCCGTTGCGTGCGTGCGTGTATGTGTGTGCATCTGTATCCATGAAAAATATAACTCAAAAACGAAAAGTCTGATAGGTACCAAAGTTTGTATTTATGTTCAGTATCTTCCAAACATGCGGCCGAAAGATGTTCAAGAAAATTCCCCATCCCAAACTATTCTTTAGGTGAAACACTGAAATGTTTGATTTTCTGAAATATGTATAAAATGGCATAGGTGTGTTAAAGATATTTGCATGACAAACGAAATACTATCTTCAATTTCCTGGGTAAGTGGGTGAGTGAATGGATGGTGTTTAAGGGCCCGCCGACAACTAGGTTATTTTGGGCCCTGAAATTTCCTGGGAATAGCCTGTGAAGTCCACTTTATTTGGAAGGAATTTTATACAATCTTACACAAGGCGTTTAGTGTCTGATATTGCAAGAGGAATTGGAATTGGTAATATCTAGAATAAGTGTTCCTTTAAACATATGTCTGGAAGCAAATATATGTTGAAATATGAGCCATTGTGTTGAGTATTTACACCAGACAATGGACTTCAACAAGCACATTCTAGGGAATACTTTACTGTTACAAATGGTTAACAGAACAATTGTTGGGTAAACATCCATAAACCCCAAACAGGGATTCTGATGATTGCTGCCATTCTGTCATCTGGTAACATCTGCACGTTATGTCGATACTACAGATGTTCCATGTGGTTATACATTCTAACACATGCTTCAACTCCTCAAAGAATCCAAAACTCTTTCAGTCATACCTGACTGCTCTGTGATTTGGACATGCATTGGTCACACATACGCTCTTGTAACGTATGCAAATTGTCGATGTGTTTCACATATACCAATGGCCTTAAATGTCGTCATAGCCAAAAGTCAAATGGATTGAGATCGGGCAAATGGGGAGGCCATGCTGCTGGACCTCTTAAATCAACCCATCCGTTGGATGAAGTCCATTGTCTGATGTGTTTATAGGAAAATTTATTCTAGATTTCCCAGTTTCAACTCCTGTTGCAATATCACCTTTTTAAACACCCTGTATAGCTGGTAAAGGTTAACCGATAGACCAAAACGCACTACACAAAAATGTTAGAATTCAGGTGCACAGAAGTAGCCAGTTTTCACAATGTAACTTGTTTTTCTTCCTCAAATTGTGTAGTAAGTGCTGAATACAAATTTACGATGGCCTCCAACCTGGTTCTAACACTAATATTCGTCTTGCTTTTCTAATTTTTCTTCACCTTTAAGCCTGAAACCGAGCTGTGTTCATAGATTAATGTACACTTTTTTCACCAAACAATACGAGATGGACTCATTTAAGGGTTGGTGTGCGCCACCGTTTCAAAGTATGCCTACCAGCCGCTCTGGTAAAATGTTTCTGCACTCCTCCCCTATCGCAAGTCACCTAGGTCTGAGCTTTGTTTATACGTTAAACTGTGTGTGTTGCACTTGAATTGAGACCGATAACAGTTTGACCTGTCAAAAGCTGGTGTGGAACGTGTGTAAAAAGGGATTTTATTACACCCTCGGCACGTTTCTGTGCACTCAACGATGAAACGCAATTGCGTTTATTTTAATGGTATGAATCATTTTGCAATTCCTGTTCTAGTTTATAGTGAAATTGTTTTCATTATAAAAATTAAAGTCGCACTTTGGTATTTCTAAAAGGAAATTAGTCCATTCAAGTGAAGTTCAAGATTCAAACACATGGTAGAAATAAGTGACGAAGTCCGGTCCAATTAATTTTTCTTAGTTTATTTCCTTTCAACTGAATGCACAGTTCTGCTTCACTGACGTTAACACAGTATACAGTCCTTCGTGATATCACAACTCACAACTGTTTTCTTTTCGTAATCTTGACTCAGTCGTTTCTGTCTTTCTTCACTTTTTCTGTCTCTCAAACAGCTGACTGACGATACAATCACTCAACATTCATTAACTGCTTGATTGTCTACCTTTCCACTAGATCGTGCTCATGCAGCTGATACACACACTGAAGCTAAAATAACTGACTGACTCCAAACTCTCGTTGCCTCGTCTGCTTATATAGCGGGGCTGACCTTTCCCAAACTTCTACAAATACGCTGGCCGCCGGACGCTTATCGAATAATCTCGAAAACCACTTTTGGTTCTGATGTTTTGATGTCACATGTTTGCTCGCTTGAGTGGTGTGGAACAGCCCGGTCCCGAGCTTCCTTTGATGTGAGCCGCTGCGTCCAGCCGGTGTCACAATAATGGGAACTACGTCCAGTGGCGTAGTCTTCAGAGTAATGAAATTACTAAATTTCAGCTGTAATTAAAATATCACAATTTAAATGGTGCAGTAATCAACAATAACCCATGAACTAAAGGAGAATACTATGAACTCTCTTCCAAAGAGGCATTTCCTGCGCTGAACAGCGGAGGCGTGGTTGTGCGGGTTTAGTTCTTGTAACCGCTTAGGCGAGGAGTTGAGTTATTCTCACACATAGCCTTGCTATCACTCATATTCATTCTGTGATAACTTAGTTAAAAGGAAGATCTACTCACGATTTGAAAAAAAAAAAAAAAAAAAAAAAGTACAGGAAAACAAAGTAAAAAGTTGTTTCAGTACATTTAACTGAAGCTTTATAAAAAGATAGTTTGGAATGGGGTTCTGACACCTTGTAAGCTCTTCTGTGGCCGTTTTTGTTGCTAAAGAGGGATAAATATCCTTAGAGCAGTAAGAATTGGTGCTATTCGTGTACAATACATTATTTGATTTTTGTGTTTTTGTGGTAAGAGATTTCTTTTACCTTCGATTCGTGAGAAACCATCAGTTAACTTAGCTTTTTGCCGCCCGTTGTACCCGGTATTACTCAGTCGGTTTTCGATAGAAACTGATACCTGTAGGGTTGTCGACGGAACACATAGGCGGCTATCACTATAGGAGAGGTTGAAACGGGACTCAGCTGAAAGGACTACACTTTGCCACTGAGCATGCCAGTGACGGCATTCACGTGTCTGTTGCAGTAGGAGGTGCTTGTGGTTTCCATACAATGGTATTGTATAATCAGTAAAAACCGCATCAGAAGATGATGGCTCGTCGATGCAGACATATTTACACCTGTTGCAGTGCTCCAGCGTCGAGCTAAAACTGTTGAAGTTGTGTGGTCCATAACGGCCATACGGACAAGATGGTGGTTATCCCCCGCTGTGGTCATATTGCTTGGTCCAGTACCCGATCTTCGTTGCGCACAACTTTTTATCCAATGCTCCCACAGACGCATGACTGTCATAGCAGCTGATATGTATGACAAACCCGCTTCCCTTATTATTTAGCCCTGCACTCACATGTTGATACTGCACACTTTTAACGTCAACGAGGCACTTATTTGAATATTTCCACCTTGTTTGACAGTTCTTCAGTGATTATACTTGGCGCAACACTGACCTTATGGACAGTGCTCTGTTTGGCCTATGTGTATCTTGTCTCTATGCAATCCCAGTCATTTATTGCTCGCACGCTGTTCTACACATTCACCAAATTTGGATTTAGTCGCGGAATCCTTTCTGGGTGTTTCAATTTTCATAAACAGTACTGTGTCATTGTGGTTTTTGTGTAACTTTAAACATTTCTGTGAACAATTCTTAGTACAACAACATGGTAACATATTTCAAACTTAAAACTATTTTTTATCCTATACATGAAATTTGTCTTAGCAACATTTTCAGGGTGCAACACTGGCTACGTTTCCGACTGCATTCTACCTGGGTTTGACGCGTTTCCAATCCGGTAACCACTGCATCCCTGTTGAAGCGGTTGCATGCCACGTTATGAAGACCGGCAGTTACAAGAAATCTAAATCGAAAAATAGTGCACTTTCCATTGTGCAATGTCAGCTGATTTACGAGTACTGCAATCCCCCCTCCCCTCCAATAGCTCTGCGTGCGAGAGTGGAAAAATGACCCCCCATTTACATACTCCATTTATAAACATATTTCATGTCCTTTTTTGCGCGTGTTAAAATATTTTGCACATACATTTTTAAACCACAATATAAATCAATGCGACACGAGATGTGATTTTAAATATAAAAACATTAATTATTTTTTGTGTTTTTCCTAAAGACATTAATTCTGAAAATTTATACTTATGTTTGCCTCATTCACAATACGTTATCATCGAAAGCTTAAAAATAATTTTACATAATAATGTAGTGTTATTATTAACAACGCACGCGAAAAGCGTTTACCGAAGGATTGAGAACGCGACAGAAGCCATGACAATATTTCTTCCCCGAATGGCAACATTATCTGAAATTAAACGTGAACCATCCTCTCCCCTTGCTATTTGTTTTTGAACTTGCAGTGGAACAATCTAAATAATTTCCTTGTCTCTACTCTCGTATATCCCTTTCATTTTTTTTTTTTTTTTTTTTTTTTTTTTTTTTTTTTTTGAGTGGGTGGAGGGGACGTCACGCAAAACTTGTTATATGCGTTTTACGGTATTCGTCTCTCTTTTGTTTTTATTTCCCTTCCCCACCCCCTTGTTGTAACACCACCCTCAATAAAAGAGAGCTTTATTTTACAAGATGTCATGCAATTCAAAAATATGTGCTCGCATGTGTTCCCCATCAGGTCTCTGGTAATGAGAATATATTGCTAGACGTGACAACATTTTCATACTCCAGCATTATATAACGGAGGCATATCTCCCCCCCCCCCCCACCCCCCGCACCTCTTGACATCCGTCCCGCAGCTGATATACAGGTTTAAATATAAATCATCCTAACTGTTGTGTTTGCGGTCTATATCGAACGAAATTAGGATATATGCTTTCTGTTTGTGGCACTTCGCAAAAAAATTCAGAACTTTAATTTTTATTCCCTGCCCAATCCCTTTTTATATTTGTGGTGATATTCCTGTTACATAGTGTACTCGGAGGGATAAAAATCCGCTGTAAATTCAGCATTGCACATGCTTTATTTCTGGCTTATGAGTAATATGTTACCTGGTCCTTAGATCGAAAATAATTTCTCAAAATTAACATGCAGGAAAAGCAAATCAACACGCTTTTATTAAAGCACTGGCGCGAATTATCAGATTGTTCACGATATTATTAACAAGGGGTTTGACCATTCAGAACTACAAGGAATATTGTGATATAAGGGCGGTAAATGGTTTGTAATAGGATCGACGAGAAGGTTTAAGCCTCCGTTGGCTGCTAGGGCCTAGGAGACCTCTACGTTTATTTAAACGCATCTATGGAATCTCCTGGCTAGGACATCTAGTATTACGCCTTACTTGACTGTTTGTTGGAGCGGCAGTCCTGTTTATTTCTTTAGCTCCAATCGGCAGTTACGTGTCGCAGAGGTAACCACACCCTGTGCACCTACTCTCACTACTAGAGCTCGGAAGTTCATGCCCTAAAAACCACTGAATATGCATGCAAATATGCTCTTAAAAACTTGAAAATATGCCAAGAAATATGTACTATTGAATTAAAACAATTAATGTCCCTTTGCAGTGGAGAAGAGTTAGTAGAAATAATAAAGTTACCTTATTCCTTAGAGGTTGAAGCAGAAGTGGTCCTGCTGCTAGTATGAACTTTTAAATTGCAGTTCACAATCAATTTTCAACTGTAAAACATCGTATGTTGTCTCGCAAAACACTTTTGCAACGTGAAAAACTTCTCTCCACGTCACAAGATGTTGTCGGGGCATATTTAAATGATGTTAACTGTTTGACAGAGAGAGTCAAGTCTCTTGGTGTGATAGACGGTTTTCTTTCGAGGATGTCTCGAATACTGCGCATCTGATAATAACCATAATTTTTTGAAATTACATAATTCACTTTCTCTTTCACTTTTTGTCCTATGCTACCAGGAACGGAGCTTAGATCACGTATTGTTTTTTCAAAGACAGTAAGAGATTCATGTAAAGCTTCCAATGCCATTATGGCTGTTGGTAAGAAAGAAAAATTAGCAGATTTGAAACTAAGATCCTCTTTTAACCCAGTGCCTGACAGAATATTTTGCACACTTTCTATTGATGAAGCATATTTCGAGTTCAAAGAATTAACAACCTCTTCGATTATTTCTATGTACTCAGCATAATATAAAACTGCATCGACCCATGTTCCCCATCGAGTTAACACTGGTGCAGGAGGAAGTCGGATATTAGGAGCTGTTGATCTAAACAACTTAACTCTTCTCTTTGTACTGGACACAAGTCTATCTACCAATGGGAAAGAATCATTGTCTCAGAAATGCTACCAATATGAAAAATATCATACAGATAGAAACAAATAATAAAATATGCTATATAGGGGCTATAACATTGAAATATTATGCATTTCTCAAAAATCAAGAAAATATGCAGTTATATGCACCATAAAATCGTGTCCCAATAACTGAAAATTCCATAATTCGTGCACATAATGTAAAAGCATACATTTTTAACACCTATGAAAAAACATGCAAATGCATGAACTTCCTAGCCCTAGTGATTACATATTACTGACATGTTTGTCCTTTATAGCTGTGTAATATTGTTTTGCTATTACAAGTAGTATGTTATTACTTCTGTCGAACAGGAGTATGATCTACAAAATCCAAAGGATTTGGGAGAAGTATATCATCTACCTTGTGATAATTTCTTACATTTATATCACAACTTGTATGAGTGGGATGACTCCAATGAAATTTAAAAGAATAAATACTCGGATATAACCACAATAGTGTAGTGCGGGCCTACGAGTATTAATAGTTTCAAGAATATACATTCAAGTAGAAGGTGCTATAGCTGGAGATTGAAGATGAATTAAAAAAAAAACAGTTTAGTTACATTTATTTGCAAAATAAAACACATAATCAAATTAATTAATGTAGACATTTCTCAAGCTGAATCTGTAAAATGTTTAGGACTAGTGTTAGATACAATACAGAATTGGAATGCGTACATATCTAGGGTCCGTGTGTGTGTGTGTGTGTGTGTGTGTGTGTGTGTGTGTGTGTGTGTGTGTGTGTGTGTGTGTGTGTGTGTGTGTGTGTGTGTTCATCCAGAAAGAGATCGTCGCGAGTGATTGTAACGCCTTAGTTAAGTGTATAAGAGACAGAACAAGTGAAGAAAGACTCTGAGCAAGGTTATGAGAAGAACAGTTGAATTTGTGACAGTAGAAAAGACTGTGGACTGTGTTAACGACCAGAAGAAAACTGTATATCTGTAATAAAATTTGAGAGGACAATAATGTGATAAAAAGTAACAGGACTTAAATTTTGTCGTTTTATTACAATGTTGAGTTGTTGAGGTAATGAAATTAAGGAAGAATTGCCTACTTACACTATCTTTGTCACAAGTATTAAGCCTCCTCTGGTATAGAACTTGGCCTCTATTAAATTGTTTGAAGCTGAGGTGTTGGTTGCATGATGTTGCCGATTAAAACAGCACATACACGTCTTCCGGAGGAACGGATACAACTAGATGATAAAGTACTTGTGCGCTCTGTTTTACCTTATTTTCCAGAACACATTTACAATCGAATCGTAAGCAAACTATTCGCCGTGAGGGACTCAGAGACGTGAGTAATGCTTGTGGCTGGCGTGAGGCACCTGCCTAATTGTTGTGTTATCCTGTCAGACGGTTTCCTTACAAATAACACTTGCGTGAGAATCATTACATCTTCCTTCTAGGAGCGCGTTAAAGTCATTACGTGCAACCTGCTCGAGTTTACTGGTCCATATGTTTACACAATTATTTCAAAATTAGCAGATCTGCAGCTTTACCCGCGTTACTTCCCTGAATGCTTTTTCTACCTCTCTTCGTTTTCATTAATTACCCTTTCACTCTCACTTTCGCTCGCCTTCCACTATCCTACAGCTAAGCTTAGTGTAATCTTATCTATGTTTTCAAAATCGGCAGTAAAGCTTCCTTTTCTGGGGAGATTATAAAAGTTAAAATGAAACTAAAATATTTAACAATGCTCAAGCGTTCATCTATTCAACATAGGTACTTGTTTTGGTATCGGAATTACTATCTATTGACGTAGCCAAATGACCTCGTTGCCCTTAAGGGTAGATATAGGTTTAATTATTCAAAAATTGCAATTTTTAACTTTCATTAAAATAGTTTACAGTATTGGAATTGTATTCCTGAAGTTTCACGCTTCTATCATCACAAGTATTAACAATAATTTAAATGTTACTGTGCCACGCCCCCTTTTTACTTCCTCTTTAAACGAGCTTGCCAGTTTTGTATGTCTTGCTGTTCAAACTGTCAGTTTCCTACGTGAAAGATGAGGTTGAAATGCGCTTATTGAGGTCACCTTATTTAGGTATTTACTCTTGCAACACTCGTGCAACAATGAAAAACAAAGCAAATCTTTAACCAAAGTTTTCTACAGTTTACATTTTTTCGTCTTCAAGATGCGTTTTCTCCAAAACTATTGTATGTAGTTATATAATCTGACAGTTTTGATATCAAAGGTTTTGCTGCATAAATCTGTGAAAGAGTTTCAATAACAAAAATTTGTTAAACATTGGTGAGGAATAGATTTTCAACAATTATGTCAAAGTAACATGTTTTATCTCAAAAACGATAATACGGGTACATGTAAAACTTTTGGTACACAGGATTTGTCTGTATGTATATTCAAGACAACTCATAAAAATGTTCAATGAAATATTTCGAGCACCATTTTAAAAATGCATTTTATTGTTTTTTAAATAGCAAAACCCAAAAGCTGATTCACCCTCCGACTGAAGGAGTGAGGTGGGGAATAACAGCTAATTATGCAAGCGTCTCCAAAGAGACAAGGTTGGACATCGCTGGTCTAGAGGTTTTCCAGGTTAACGCCGTTTCGCCAAGGACTTCTTCAAAGTGATTCGGTGGTTGATCAGAACACAATGAACTTCTGTAGATAGGTAGGTACAGTGAATTTGAAAAAAAAATACAGTTTCGGAAAATATAATTTTGTTATAATAATTTTTTAAACGTGTGTGTCTTAAGAATTTGTAAGGCAAAAGAATTTTTGTAATTTAGGTTTTAGTGTTTTACCCTTCTTTTACACGCTTGTACGCGTTATATACTCGGTTGATTAGAATCACCTTCCCCCCCCCCCCCCCCCCCCCCCGAGCATAAGAGTCATTCAAGTATTGTGTTGGAACATAGTTTTGTTTATAAAAAAAATTATTAGAAAATGAATAAGATACTTGATGCAAATATGGCCACTGCAGCTAATAAAGCCAATTCGCTCCCCTGCTGGTGATTGTTAAGTTTTCTAAGAGATGGCACCAGCATGTCAAGTCACGAGGTATGTAGACAGCTCCACTGCAGGATGATTTCAAAACCCAGCCGATGAAACAAAGACATTTGAGTTTGGTCACTATACCGAGGAGTAGTTGTAATCCTATATCACTGCTTTTATTATTTATTTTCTTGCGTATAATTAGCGATTATTGTTCATGCACTGTATATTATAGTTTATTCTATGGTATTTCCTGACTTCCAATACTTCTTTCAAGTGCTTCTTTTTTAGAAAAAGGACCATGTGTCTGTGAGTCTGTGGACAGCATAACTCAAAAACGAAAAGTCGGTTAAAAACCAAAGTTGGTATTTAAATTT
This sequence comes from Tenodera sinensis, assembly GCA_030765045.1. Lineage (NCBI taxonomy): Eukaryota > Metazoa > Arthropoda > Insecta > Mantodea > Mantidae > Tenodera > Tenodera sinensis. Next base: position 30,508,573 of record CM060969.1, on the reverse strand, counting down.
AATGTCTTTGAAGGATGCGACACGAAGATTTTGAAGAAAATAGACCCACCCTAAGCTACCCTTTACATGAAACATTTTTCGAAAATTTTGATTTCCTTGGAAATTTTGATTAAAATGTCAGAGCTGTATGTGCATGTCGGTCTGGGTGGCTCAGTTGGTTAGACGCTGGCCTACTGATCCCAAGGTCGCGGGTTCAAATCCGGCCCAGACCGATGGTTTTTAAGTGTGCTTAAAAACGACAGCTCCATGTCAGAAGATTTACTGGCATGTAAAAGAACTCCTGCGGGACAAAATTCCGGCACACCGGCGACGCTGATGTGATCCTGGCAATTGACAGCGTCGTTAAAGAACAAAATAATTTTTTTTTTTTTTTTAATTTTGTATGTGCATGATTTATGTGTAACTCATGTCACAATAATTTCTAAGTAGACCAGCATTAATTCAATAATTAATTGTAAGATAATGCTACTACGCTTAATTTCAGATCAGAATAAAATAAAAATGTATTTTCCCTACAATACTGTATTTTTATTTAAGATGGCCATATTACCTTCACATGGATATATTATATGCAGAATGCAACGTTCTTAAAAGTTGAAATTAGTGGTACCTAGGGTTTAAAGTAAGTCTTACATATTTGTTTATAACCAATCAGGCATAGCATAATTTCCTTTTAGTATCATAACCACGAAAATAAAAATTCAAATTGAGGTGGCCATATTTGCATCACCTACCTTAAGTAAAAACATTTCGATGAAAACGCTAACCTCATAGTACATTCCTAGAATATATGAGAAATTATCTGCAACTTGCACTAAAATATTTTCTAAAATGTTTGAAATTAGTTTACTATTCATAATTTCATTTACATTTAATATGTCAATCTAATCTAGTACACTTTTATATGCCTTATCATATTACACGTTCTTTTTAAACATTTTATGGTGTCCATAAGATATTTCTTATACACAATACATTAAAATGACCAGGAAAGTACAAATTATTTTCTCAGTGAATAAAAATTAATATTTTTCTTTTAATTATTAGCTACATTTTTCTCTTTCGGGCTTCACCTTGAAGATGCCAAACGTAGCATTTGGCGAAACGTTGGTATCTGCGATACCTTCTACACCACAATCTACAAGCCCAGAAGACAATAATCAGGACGCCGGCGGGAAAGCCAAGTTTATATATTATTTTTTTTTCTATCTTCTTCATGTTAGTGGAAATAAACATTTGCAGAAATTACCTTACTGCTAATTTTCTTATAGATGCAAGAGAAACATATGGAATACAGTAGGCTTTGAGCGATGGTCAAATCTTTTAAAGCTTTCAAATTCCCTTCTGTTTGCACGGCAAGAGATGAAATAGTGAATAAGGACCTCCCATTTGAGAAAAGTTCAAGTATTATAAAACACACACGAATAACAAATATCTTCGAAATGGTTTACTCCACAAAAAATGCATTTGGAAATAACTTGTGTGTTTTAATAAGATCTAAATTTTAATAGTAAGATTTGGTCTACCTCTTACATTTACGAGTTATGCTAAAATCGTCAAGAGTAAACATATGGAATTTTAATTAAAATATTGGGGCCAGTTTTTAAGAAAATGAAAATGTTCGAAAACTTTTCCAGGTAAACGGTAGTTTAGGATGGACGAATTGCCTTGAAATTGTTTGTGTTGCATCACACACACACACACACACACACACACACACACACACACACACACACACACACACACACACACACACACACACACACACACACACACACACACACACACACACAAACACGCGCGCAGACGTTTTTCTAACAATGCGTTTTTAGATTCAGGGATCCCCAAAACATATTTCTAAGGAAATCTCGATATCGAAATTTTGGGTCGTATGCAATACTTCCCGTACTTACGAATACGAAGTAGAGAAAGTAATATGAGCATGCAACACTTAGTAAATAACTGATTAAGACTGTATTTGAGTACATTTTGTGTACGGTATAGTTAAAATAGGCTGGAAGAGTGCAAGCAACATGGATATGGCGAAGGAGCGTGTGGTGTTCTACAGAGCCCTCTTTGCCAGAGATAGAATAGTGTGAAAATAGCATCGAATTTTCCGAATGTGCTGCATGTTAATACGATTTGCCCGTGGACAATCCCACAGTTCCCATACCTATATAAGAACATCGGGAAGCAATGACGATCGGAATGCAACTCCCAGAAATGGACACAATTTCCTCGTCTCCCTTTTGTTCCTCCGTTCATTTTTATTGGTTGTCCTCTCTTTCCTCATCCGTTCCAAATTCAAACATATTGTTTGACTTTACCTCCCCACCGAAATGGCTTCCATCAAACACTCGCTCAATCTCCTTACTTTTATTTTCTCTATTGCTGCTGCTGCTTCAGCTTTCAGTTCGAGAAAATAAACCATTCGCAGCCCTGGCAACACGTACGTACGAATTATTCTGTCAAAGTCTACTCTACATGCCAAGCTGGATATTGTTTCCCTCAATTTCTGTGAATAATAAATTATCCTAATCCAGATTTAATAAGATTGTAAAGTTATGCACTATTTCCTTGAGCACAATTTCTAGCCAATGACTAACATTACAGCCTACATATTTTCACTAGAGGAGTACCACTAAAGCTTTGTTGAATTTAAGTGCAAAAAATAACAACCTTCTAATTAATTAATGTTTTTCCACAATAGCCTTATGTAGGGTGAAATTGGAAAGGGTAGAGTGAGACTAAAACACTGAATGCCATGAGTGGCATCAATATTGCCGTTACGTATTAACATTACTTGTGGCATATGTCCCCAGCAACTTCCTCTACATCTTGTAACTCTATCCATGAAATTTGTTACCACCTTCAGACATATCTGCTCCTCGATTTGACACTTCGAATATCTTCATTCAATTGTGGTATTGCTCGGTGATTATTTTCATAAACTTACGGTTTTAAATGCCCCCAAAGGAAAAAGTCACAGGTGTTAGGTCACATGACCTTGCTGACTAGTTCTGATAGCCGTGTCTCGATTGCAAATGGTCCGCTGGTTTCAGATGTTGAGTTAACTGAATTCTGTAGGCATGTGAGAATGCGCTGAATGAAGCTTTTCGGGACGTCCAACTGTTGTGAATAACGGCGAATTGATAGGTATTAATTGTGGACTCAAGGTAGCACTATGTTCTCATCAGACCGGCTGGAGGGAGAACGCACTGAAGTTTTGTGTTTGCAATTCGAACCTCTTATTTCAAATTTTGTCTACAAACTCTTGACTCATTAGGTGCATTATGACGCGGAGAGCTGTAGGAATGTTCCACACAATTTCTGCATAACTTTCACCGGACTTTTAGAGTGTTTTCACAATAAATATTTGATGTTCCACTGTAAAGTGTTCCATAATATTTGACCGCAAGAATTACTGATTACAAAACATGCAATCAAAATCGTCCCATGACATCAATAAAACGGTAGTCCGCAATTAAAAACCGGTGTTCTCATCGGTCCATTCTTTATCTAGGCAATACGATAAAATAAACAAAAGAGGCGCCTGTAATCAGAACTGACTTTTGCGAGAACGGATTCATAGCTCGGCTCCTTTCTATAAAGCCTTGCCTTTTTAGTAATATTTTTCCTACATAATTCGGATGTTGAACAAACTTTGGATTCTGTATTGGACTATCCGACTATCCAGATGATGATGTATTAAAAAGCGCAGACTTCGTTTGTACCAACCACACATGACTTTGATTTGCCTGCAACTAGGCGTTTATACCTAGCATACGCAAAACCTCCCAACAAAGCACATAACCATGTTTACGATACGAGCGATAGACTGCGTTATGAAGATAACGAACTTTCAAAAGGGCGCGAGAACAGAAAATTATAATAAGTAGGCTTAGTAGGTCAGCTACCAAACTAATGAAGTTGTGCACGCTTTGTCTGTAGAGCAGACGGTCAGAACCGCTTCCCCACATTGTGTCGTCACATACACTACGAATGTGCATAAGTTGAATCCTCTTTAATGCAGCTGACCTAATTATAAGTATTAACACGAACGATTGCCAATTTATCTAGAGAATTTAACTATCATTACTCTCTCTCCTCTCTCTCTCTCTCTGCTTATCCTCTCCTTATATAGGACTTACACCACCTAGGACTTACAAGCCAGTGTCTAGGGTCAGACCCCTGTCGTGGAGAACAGGAACCTATGGACCCGACAGAGTGAAGACCTGGAAGCGGGTGGTGAGTCCAGCACCAGGTATGATAGTGTGGCGCGCATTCGGGAGGCCATGGTTTCGATCCCTGTGGCCGCGCACTCTGACACGGGTTTTTTCGTGGTTTCCCCATGTCACTTGAATTAACGTAAGTTAATTAGTTATTCTAACAGTTTCTTAGGCGTGCGTTTGGTAGGGGACTGGCACAGCGATCTGTGGTCATGACAACCAGGTTTGACCTTGAAGTAGCCAATAGACTTCGTGACGGGATTGCGTGGCCACTTGTAACTACATGCGTAACCTACACAGAGGGAACTGTCAGAATGCCAAGTTATACCATCTGTCTACCACATACTGAATCATGAATCTCAAATACCTGCCAATTGAGAGTTATCACATAGCTCTAACCTGAGATTTAAAGGTGACAAGGCTAAGATATAATACTTCCGTAAGGTTTAAAAGTCGAGCAAAAATTGTAATGCTGGGTTGTAAATACCGTATTAGTGATGGCAGCAGTAGATATCTATCGGCAGTATTTATTAGCAATAAAAAGTAGACATGCCAACTTCACCGACATTTGTGATATATCCCCGTCAAGCCTGAGCATCGTTAAGGAACACATGCTCGCTTCAATCGCATGCTTTGGTGTAACAATGATTGCTAATAAGCTTACAAAAAACAAAACCCAACCTATCCTTCCATGACTTAGTAACTTAACCTTATACAAACACCTAATCATAATATCGCTAAGAAACACGCATTCGCTTTCCTCGCGTGCTTTGATTAATTAATGTATTTTTCGCAATAATTATACAAAAAGAAAATATGTACAGTACATGCAATCATCAGTGATAAATAGGAACTGAGGTGAGGCAAGGACAAAGTATGACACAAGTATAAGAGTTAAACCATTAAACAAAAGTAAATAAGTAAAGAAACATTAACTAAAAGTTTAAAGAGTGAAAACACGATCAATTGTTTCAGTAAAAGCATCCGATATGACCATAGCATTTAAAGGAGCTGTAAAAATAAATACGTAAATCTAGACATCAATTTACAATTTTTATAAGAATAATCTTTGGAACATGAAATAATAGCATATAGTTTTATTTTAATAGTGATTAGGCATGCCATAAAATAAATAACAGAACAAAAGTTTAGCTTACCTCATCAAACTAACTGTGAGACACGGAGACATACAAATATAATTAACCATTATGCAGTCTATTTACTAAGACTTCCTTTCTAGTTTGCAGTGTATTGTAGTATCTCTGTAGGCACAATAGTTACATATTAAAATCCTTTTAAAAACGATACTGTATCCCATATTTTTGTATTGCTAATTCTGCGCCAAATCATAGGAAAGATAAAGCTCGCACACTATACATAAAGAAGAGAAGTAAACCCTGCCAATGTTTTAACATAAGTTTTACACTACAAAGTGGCATATCTCAGCTTCTATGTGATTTATTGCTTTGTAAACACATACGACTTTGTTTTCTCGATTTTCGGTTTGAACATTTTTCTGTGACTGACATTTTCTGGTATAACTGGCCTATTTTCGCAAGACTGTTGAAGATAGACGAATTAATTTTTTCAATGGTAAAAACAACTCCTGGGTGCTGTTATGGAGATTGATTTAATAATATTTATTGCTTATAAAAATCTGATGCGTTGCACTGCCATGACCTTCCCTACTCTTGTACTAACCATTCTTACAAACTCTCATTCAGATATCTTCTTCGTGTTAATTGAGATAAACATTTACAGAAATTGTCTTATTGCGTAGGTACAAGGGGAATATGCGAATGCAGTAGGCATTTAGCAATAAAGCTTTGAGATTCCGTTCTCTTTGAACGGCTAAGATATAAAAAATGAATCACGAATCCATTTGACGAAAGATTGTCTTGCAAAAGTCACACAAATAGCATGGAATATCTCCGAAATGGTTTACTCTACAAGAAAATTTATTTAACATAAATTGTGTGTTTTAGCAATATCTAGATTTTTGTGTAGTAAGATTTACCGTATCTCTTACAGTCTACCAGTTATGCAGTCGTCCAGAGTAAACAGTACTGCATAAGTTACAGCCAGAAAATTAAAATATGCATTTCGTTTGTCATAAAAATATCTTAAGGATATGGCATTTTAATCAAAATTGTTAGTCATTTTCAAGAAAATCAAATTTTTCGAAAAGTTTTCAATGTAAAGGGTAGTTAGGATGGAGAAATTTTCTTCAAAATCTTCGTGCCGTATCCCTGAAAGACATTAAACTTAAATACCAACTTTGGTGTTTAATCGACTTTTCGTTTTTGAGTTATGCGACGCACAGACACTGCGACACACACACACACACACACACACACACACACACACACACACACACACACACACACACACACAAACACACATACGCGCGCGTGCGCGCGCGGACCTTTTTATAAAAAATTTTTTTCTTATTCAAGGGTCCTCAAAACATATTTCCGGTGAAATCTTGACATTGAATTTTTGGATGGATTACAATACTTCCCCTAGGTAAAGCAGGTGACATCCATATAAATTAATACACAGAAGAATAATTTTGATATGTTGATGTTCACTTAGTTGAACTCTTCTAATGAGTTTAAACTTATGGTGCACGCAGGGAACAGTATAGTTTTACAAAATTCTAATATTTTAGTAAAAATTCTTTTTATACACAATTTTAAAGATTCGCTCAATTTGTGCAACACATGACATTATAGTTTCTAAATCGTATGTGAAATATGGCAAAACTGCTGCACTTATTTTGAAGTTGATATGAACTTTTAGCAGCTTAGAAAAGTTTAGCTTCCTAGATACAATAGTTTGGAGAAAATTCTACCTACATGTAGAAAATTATAAGTTACGGGAAAAAGTAAAAAAAAAAAAAAAAAAAAAAAAAAAAAAAAAAAAAAGAAACACACAAGCCAGTTAGAATAACCCATATATTAAACATAAAAGGAGGGGGAAAAGAATGGAAATTTCAGTGGTGAAAAGAAAAAAATAAATTCTTTTGACCCCAGAAACTACAATAAACTGAGAGTCCATTACATTTTGCGGGAAATATCTGTTCATAGAAATTAAACTACGAACACATAAACAAACATGCGGATCTGATAAAAAACTTAAAACTTTACAAGTAAAAATTCCAAGCAAGGACTCTCTGGTAACAAAAATAAACCTAAATGAATAAACAATAGGGCAGGTTTACACTGTTGATTCTTACCGTGCAAGATTTACTATTTAAAGGAACGGAAGGTGCAAACAAAAGGGAAAGATTAAGACAGATGGGCAGAATATTAAAAGATAAAAATGCAAAAGCCCTTTGTTGTGTTGATGAAGTTGTTTCGGGCTTTTGTGTACAAACGGAAACACCAGGCAATTCATTTATATGCAAAGGTGGCTGTATTTTAGTGCCACAGCAACAGGTACCACAAAAATTCCTGAACTTCCGCTGGAGAATCAAACTGTGGCTATTCTGAGTGCCGATGGAGATCTAGGAATGCATGCAAAAGCGATGTGAGGGAGAGAAGAGATTTAATGTAAACATTTGTAGGTTAGGAAAAAGAGTTGCATAAAGGTTAAGTATTTACCAGCTATCAGGCGTAAGGATGTCATGTTTAAGGTATTTTTATGACAAATAAAATGTACATTTTGAAATTTCTGGCTATAGCCTATGCACACTCTTGATTACTTTTGATAACTGGTAAGCCGTAAGCGATAGACCAAATCTTACTATACAAAAAAATATGCATATCGTTAAAACACACAAATGCATTCTTTTTGTAGAGTGAACCGTTTGGAGATCACTGGTATTTGTGAGTTTTGCAATACTTCAACTTTCCTCAAATGAAAGGTAGTTATTCACTTTTATATCGCTTGGCCGTGCAGAGAAAGTCATGTGAGTGCAACACAGACTTTTCGATTGCCGTTCAACGTTCATTACTTACCTTACCTTACTTATACACCATCTGGTTGAATAAAGAAAGCGACATTTCACTACACAGTTCGTGTTGGCTGGTTTATTACCTGGGGATATTTCACACTGAACGTATCGTTCCTTATCACTGAAGGCGGTTCGTTCATCCCGTTACGTAAAATCACCGGACAGTGTTTTTATCAAAGCCGAAATGCTCCAGTAAATGAGAATCTTGAGGAAATCATTAACCAAGCTGTTATGACGGCAGATCACAAAGAGAGCAATGATTTATTGATCCGGGTGTCAACTCGTAGCGAGATAAAATAGACTTGCCTTTCTCACCACAACAAACAACTTCAAGATATCTCTTTTATTGCTGTTTTGTTTCTTAATGCTTTATTTGATCCCTGAGGTATATACCAGACATACTTTATGACGCATTGATTTTGTTAAGCATAGAGCTCTAATATTTTTAATAACACATTCAGTTTTACTAAGCATATCAATGCACCAAAATGTAAAGAAAGACGTAGTTTTTTCTGGTTAGGTACAAATTATACCACTGAGAGCTGCCACCTCCGAGAAGGAAGGGATGAAATGAAGTAACCATAGAGGCTACAGGCAACAGGCAGGCGGGTCACAAAGACGCGGAGGGGTCTCCAACCTTCCATCCCACTGCTGGAACCATCTACAGAGTCCGATGAACAAAACCTCATTCTCTAGTGTCTACGGTAAGTACTTATTCTTTTGCGCAAGCATCCACGCCTTCTGTCCGATACCGCCATACGCCATCATGTGATAATTCACGAGATAAACATTTTTAATATCTTTTACTATGTTAAAAATTAATCTACTCTGCAAAATTGTGTTTAGAAACATAATATTCTGTAGTTAAACTCCGTAATGGTACGTAAAGAAATTATAGAAACACTTTTCTAAATATCCTACATTTTGGAGAACATAAATGTCACATTTGAAATAAATACCATCACAATTAAGCATGTTAGTAAAAGCTATTTCATAATTATTTTATCCGTTTTATATGTAAAGACGCATGCAACCTGGTGGACGGTGCTGGTTTTTTTTGGATGTAAAAACCTATTCCATGGCTTTGTTCGGAAAGGAAACAAAGCGTTGGTGCCCGAATTTTGTCCCATAGGAGTTGTTTTACGTACCAGTCGGTCTGGGAGGGATTTGAACCCGTAAGCGTGGGATTACTAGGCCAGTGCCTAACCAACTAAGCCACTTACACCGACGTGATATTTTTCACCTTATTTCTACAAGTTTACTGTCCGTTATAATGCCCACAAAAACTGCCTGTGTTACATTTTGGCGAACGGTTTAGGCATGTGCCGTGTAATGTGTATTAAATTGGATTGTTAGGTGATGTGAAGTGAACTGAAGGCAGATATTTACACCACTGTTGCAGGAACGCAGAGTTCCCTGCGCGTGTCGAGGGATCATACAAATGAAATAAAGCGGAATCGTAGAGCGCTGCTATATAAAGCCAATTCCATTATTAAGGGTTGTTCCAGCACCCTCAACACCTAATCTTCCTGTTATAGGATGTTGCAAGGGCGGTAAGCCGCTAAGGGGGGGCAGGCCACTTGCAGCCGTACAGGAGGGGACATCAAAAAGTAAAACGTGCTGATTCCTGCATCCCCTTCTGGTGACACATGAATATCTCCTGAGATTAGCTACTGCCATATGAGCAACGGCTTTCAAACAAACATAAGCGTGGCAGTCACACGACTTTCTCTACCCATTATCGTTTCACATTGTTTCTAAAAGCTACCTTCACTTATCCCAGAAGTCTGCATTCTTTCGGGCTTAAAGTAACAAATGCTTATCGGGCTTTCTGGACATGGACGACCATTTACTGTTCGTTCAGCGTATCAAAGGTGTTTAAGGTCAAGCTTCTTCACACGACTCTAAAACATCCGACAACAATGAGTGCGGGCACGTCAAAAATGGGTTTCCCAGGTCATTTGAGAAATATTCGGCGGCCGGCTTGTTTGTGGAGCTTCAAGAAAGGTCTGGCTACGTCATCGGCTCTATAAAAGCTTAATGACAGCCATTTTTAAATCAGTCAGTGTGCCAGTGAGTGCAACACAGCTGGAAAGATACATACGTCACGAAGTCAAGAAGTTTTAACGAGTGTTGAGTGATAGCATCGTCAGGGTTAGGTCTGAGAGACAGAGAAGGTGTAAAGAGGCACTCAGTCCAGGCTATGGGAAGAAAACAGTTGTGTGTTGTAATATCACGAAACACTGTAAACTGTGTTAATTTCAATAAAAGAGAACTGTTTTTGTACAAAAACTTAGAAGGAAAATAACTTTCTCTACTCTTGTACTAACTATTCTTACAGACCCTTATTCGTTAATAACTTTAATAATCCTCTATTTCTTCATGTTAGTCAAGATAAACATTTGCAGAAATTATCTTATTTCCTTGTAGGTGTAAGGGGAATACGGGAATACAGTAGGCTTTGAACGATAGTCAAATTTTTAAAGCTATAAAATTTCGTTCTCTTTGCATGGCCAAACAGCTAAAATAAGTGAATAACGACCTTCCATTTGAGTAAAACATAATAATTATTGCAAAACTCACACAAATAACGAGGAATATCTCCGAAATGGTTCACTCCACCAAAAAATATATTCGAACTTAAACTGTGTTTAACAAGATATATATGTTTGTTTAGTACGATTTAGTCTATTTCTTACGGTTTACCATTATGTAAAAGTCATCCAGTGTAAACAGGAATACATTGGCTATAGTCAAAAAATTAAAAATATACATTTCATTTGACGTAAAAATAGCTTAAATATATCGCATTTTAATCAAAAGTTTGGGGCAATTTTTGAGAAAATAAAATATTTTAAAAATATTTTCCACGCAAAGGTTAGTTTAGGGTAGAGAAGTTTTCTTCAAAATCTTCGTGGGGCATTTATTAAATATATTAAGCTTAAAAATAGCAGCCATGGTTTTTAACCTACTTTTCGTTTTTGAGTTACACTGTTGACAGGCAGACACACACATATGCACGCACGCGCGGACCTTTTTCTAAAACTGCTCTTTTGGATTCAGGGAGCATCAAAACATATATTTCCGATAAAATATCGATATCGAATTTTTGGGTGGTTAACAGTACTTCCCATAGTTAGTAGAAAAAGTAAAAGGGTAGTTGGACCACACCTTTGCCATGTTTGTCACAATATAAACATATAAAAACAATTGTGAGTGGTCCTTCGCAAGTACTGTGCACCTCGGGGGACACTTTCCTCTAAAGCAACGCTTGTTAATTTTGCTACATAACCCTTGAGAGGAAGAAAGGTGAACATTTGCAAGCGTGGATAGGGAATCACGCAGCTGGTGGTGGTAGTGTGAAAATCAATGTGATCGCGCGCAACCTGCTTTACGTGCCTCAACACTTCCTGTTTGCTAACACAGTAATGGTAATGAACTGACTTGCCACCTTATCTGCATCCTAAACATCTCTCCCTCTCTCAAGGCAAAATCCTGCTCTACAGGATGTAATTTCTTGTTTCTCCTGCCCAATCAGCAGGCAAATAACTCAATATATTTCACACATCAGGTCTTACGTACTTAGCTTCACAAATCAAATTAATCTGATTGGCAGGATGTGAACTCATTGTCTCTGTGAAGCTAGATATAGTCCTAGACTCCTAGACTACCAGACCTTCCGTATTTTATAAAAGCTGAAAGTTTCTCAGCCCATGTCCCCAAAACAGGTAGGAACTATGAGTTTTGTATACTTACGATTTTTATCCCAAAGAAGATATTAGACAATTAGACTTTAAATCTTGACAATTTCAGGTTGCTATTTTATACACCTTTGCTACCTACTTCTTCTTCTTCTTCTTTTTTTTCTTCTTCTTCTTCGTCCTCCTCGTCCTCCTCCTCCTCCTCCTCCTCCTCCTCCTCCTTCTTCTTCTTCTTCTTCTTCTTCTTCTTCTTCTTCTTCTTCGTCCTCCTCCTCGTCCTCCTCCTCCTTCTTCTTCTTCTTCTTCTTCTTCTTCTTCTTCTTCTTCTTCTTCGTCCTCCTCCTCCTTCTTCTTCTTCTTCTTCTTCTTCTTCGTCCTCCTCCTCCTCCTCCTTCTTCTTCTTCTTCTTCTTCTCGTCCTCCTTCTTCTTCTTCTTCTTCTTCTTCTTCTTCTTCGTCCTCCTCCTCCTTCTTCTTCTTCTTCTTCTTCTCGTCCTCCTCCTTCTTCTTCTTCGTCCTCCTCCTCCTTCTTCTTCTTCTTCTTCTTCTTCTTCTCGTCCTCTTTCTTCTTCTTCTTCTCCTCCTCCTCCTTCTTCTTCTTCTTCTCCTCCTCCTCCTTCTTCTTCTTCGTCCTCCTCCTCCTCCTTCTTCTTCTTCTTCTTCTTCTTCTTCCTGACTAAGTTTAGGCCTTTAGACCTGTTCCGAGGCTAAATAAATTGGTCGCTCCATCTTCTCCGTTGTCGTCCAATGTTTCTCCGTCCAGAAGGTCTGTAAAATAAAGCTTGCCGTGGGTATCTCGAAGGGGACATCCTTAAAACATGGTCTTTCCACTCTTTCTGATATCGTTGAATCTCTTCAATTATATTTTCTTCCATACGTTGTGCTCGTATATCAGCATTTCTCATTCTGTCCCATCTTGTTACTCCCAATAGTGGTCGTAAAAATCTCATTTGGGCTGCTTCTAATCTGGATTTTTCCCTAGATCATAGGACCCATGTTTCGCAAGAGTACTTTAGTGCTGGTTTGGACACAATATTATGTAATCTTTGTTTGACTTCTTTTCTCATACTTCTACCGAAGTGTCTTTTAATGCATTTAGTTTATTGTAGGTTTCTATATTTTCCTCAATATCTGCTTTTGTGTTCCAAATTGATATTTTAGAGCCTAAATATTTAAATGTTGATACTTGTTCGATTATATCTTCCTCGATAGCGATTTTTATTCTTTTTTGTTCTCTTCCTATCATTGCCATTGCCTTCGTTTTCTTTCCCGAAATTTTCATGTTATATTTTTTCCCTACCTCTGCTACCCATTGTATGCCAAAACCTCGATAATCCAAAATTCTAGTAGCCCCATTGTTCCTACCTGTGTTGGGGACATGCGCTAAGAAGCTCTTATAAAACAAGGAAGGTCTGGCAGTCACGGCCTCCTGGACTATTACAACAGCTTCATTAATCAAAGAAGGGATAACGATTGGATACTCTGATTTTAGCAGCAGCACATGAGTTTTTGATGAGGTTTAGTAACATTTTATTTGTTCTTTCCTTCAATTTAGGAGACGACCAGAAAAAGTTAAAGGAATTTCAAATGACGTGGTGCAATCATATGAACTTCTCTACTCTTGTTCTAACTACTCTTACAAACTCCTATTCATCTAGCTTCTTCTGTTAGTCGAATTAAACATACGTGGACATTATTGTTAATTTTCTTGTACGTACAAGGGGAATATGGGGATTCAATAGACTTAAATGCCAGGTAAATGTTTTACAGCTGGTCGCTTTATGAAGGCTTTGTAATTCTGTTCCCTTTCTATGACAAAGAGACAAGAAAGGGAATAACCACCTTTCATTTGAGAAAAGTATAAATATTTCTACAGTAAGACTTTGTCTATCTCTTACCGTTTACCAGTTATGCAAAAGTTGTCAAGAGGAAACAGGACTAAATGGGCCATAGCCGTAAAATTCAAAATATACATTTCATTTGTCATAAAAATATCTTAAACATATGGCATTTTAATCATAATCGTTGGGAAAATGAAAATGTTCGAGAAATTTGCATGTAAAGTGTAGTTTAGGATGGAGAAATTTTCTCCAAAGTCCTTGAAAGATATTGAACTTAAATGCCAACATTGATTTTTAACTGACTTCGTTTTTGAGGTGTGATGTTCACAGATACACACATACTCACAGACAGACGCATGCAGGCACGCGCGCGCGTGACACACACACACACACACACACTGACCTTTTTCTAACAATATTTTTTTTTAGCTTCCTTCTGCCTCTTAGCGAAGACGAGAGATGAGAGGTAGTTCTCAAGTTGAACTATTGTGTGTAGTCCGTGATAATAGACTATAAACAATCGAAAAGGTTCTTATATTGTATTGCACCTTACTTACAGGGACTTCACTTTCCAGGGAAAAAACTTACTCACGTACATTATCTAACAGATAATGCAGATGTGAGGACAAATAATGTTGCACTGGCACGTGTTTGTTTCTTAGGTCAATGTTAAAACAACCATCGTTTTATAAGTTTCAAGATTGTCGCATTATTACAATTTTTATTACACCACATATTATTTCGAATTTATTTAACTCATTTTGCATATGTCTTGTATTAATTTCTGATACAGTATATCCAATCAATTTCGTGTTGTTTAAAGTTTTGCTCTGACGTGGTTTATTCCTCATATAGGCTTAGTAGTCGAGCTACATTAATGAGGAATCAAGTTATGCGCGTTCGTAATGTATGTGATGGCAGAGTGTGGGGAAAAGGATCTGTCCGTCTGCTCTACAGACAAAAGATGCACAACTTCACTCTTTTGGCAGCTAATCTACTAAGCTTAGCATTAGTTTTGCCTTCTCAGAGATTATATTCCCTTGAGATGATACATAATGCATGTGTAGCACATTATAAATTATCTTCCTAGTTTGCAATTAAAATCTGCTCATCAGGAAATATCAATGCGACCATGCTTTCCTTTTATTGTAACATATGTTCAACAACGTATTAATATATAAATTAAACAACGTAGGTGACAATCCTAGATTAGTTTCTACATTCTTTTATTCTGTTGATTTTTCCAATCTGAATTTGATATTTGTGTGCTATGTATTATTCTTTTGAGGTGTTTAGGAAATTCGTTTCTGAGATTATTCCCCATAACAGGTGTCTTAATTTTATCAAAAAGTTTTATATAATGTATAAAAGTTATTAGTGTGGGTGAGTGTTGCACTGTCTTCTTGAACGTGTGTACGAACATGTTCATAATTAATTTTGGAGATAGGCAACACTTCATACTCTGAAAGCAACAAGGTCGGAATTACCGTGCTTGTCGACCATATGGTAGCTATGCAAATCTAGCCCGCTCTTCATGGGAAAATAGACCTTAGACCTTAGCATTCCATTTAGCAGACCATAGTACTTCATTCCAAAAGCATGCGCTGCTAATGTCTTTCAAGGATATAACAAAAAGATTTTGAAGAAATTGCTCCACCCTAAACTACCCTTTACATGGAACATTTTTCGAAAATTTTGGTTTTCTTGAAAATGGCTCTAACGATTGTGATGAAAATGCCATATGTTTGAGAAACTTTCATGACAAATGAAATGTATATCTTGAATCTTCTGTTATAGCCCATGAATTGCTATTTACTCTGGATGACTTTTGCATAACTGGTAAACTGAAAGAGATAGATCAAATCTTACTGTACAAAAAATGTAGTTCTTGCTGAAAAGGACAATTTATGTTCAAATACATTTCTTGAAGAGTGAACCATTTCGGAGATATTCCTCGTTATTTGCGTAAGTCTTGGAGAACTTACACTTCTGTCAAATGGAACATCGCTATTCTTTTTTTTTTTTTTTAATATATTGAGCGTGCAAAGAGAACGGAATCTCAAAGCTGTAAAAGATTTGACTATCGCTCAAAGCCTATTGCATTCCCGTATTCCCATTGCAACTCCGAGATCAGCAATAAGATAATTTCTGCAAATGTTTATCTCAACTAACACGAAGAAGATATAGGAATAAGAGTTTGTGGCAATGGTGAATGCCTGAGTAGAGAGAGTCAGATGTTTAGTTTTGTAGTAAGATACAATTGGCACCTCTCTAATGCAGAAAGAGAAACATATTTCCTCACCTCATGACGAGTTCCCAGAGCATTTAACGCTCGGGCAAGTTGCAAGCCTCCTGAGTCTTGCAATGACATGGCCCGAGTTCGAGCTTGGGGTTCAATCTGACCTGTCCCTGTTAATTATGTCCCTCCCTCAGCAGGAACGTGACGTAATCACTGGTCACCTCGATGTCGCCCATGGGAGGCCTGCAGCCGCTGGTAATTGTACACTGACTGTTATTGATTACAACTACTGATGGTTTTTTCCTCCCCTCCGTGTTATATGTCGGAATGAGCGTCCAGGGAGCTGAGTGTGCAGTCACAAGGAGCAAAAGGGGAGAGAGGGTTGGTTCAGCGTGCAGGGGAGCCAACTGCTGCCTGACTGGCTGGCTTCTCCTACTGGCTAGGCCAGTGCTGTTGGTGTTACTGCTTGCTAATAACTAGTAATAATAGTGCAGCTATCTTCACTGATACCACAAGAGCTGATAGTTTTTGGTAAACTAATTGAAGTGCTAACCATCCACCATTTTTAAAAATGTGATGTGTTGCACTCCCATGGTTTTCTCTTCTCTTGTACTAACTCTTGCAAACTCCTGTTCCTATATGTTCATGTTAATACAGATAAACATTTGTACAAATTATCTTATTGCTTAATTCCTTGTACGTCCAAGGGGAATATGGGAATACAACAGGCTTTGAGCGATAGTAAAATCTTTTACAGGTTTCAAATTCCGTACTCTTTGCACGGTTAACACGTAAAAAATGAATAACGATGTTCCATTTGACAGAAGTATAAGTTCTCCAATACTCACAAAAATCAGAAGCAATATCTCTGAAATGGTTCACGCTACAAAAAAAAAATTCTTTGAACATAAATTGTGTGTCTTAGCTAGATCTAAATGTTTTGTATAGTAAGATTTGGTCTATCTATTATGGTTTAACATTTATGGGAAAGTCATCCAGAGTAAATAGGGCTTCATGCACTATAGCCAGAAAATTCAAGATATACATTTCATTTGCCATAAAAATATCTCAAACACATGTCATTTTCATCAAAATTGGTAGAGCTATTTTCAAGAAAATCAAAATTTTCGAAAAACTTTCCATGTAAAGGGTAGTTTAGGGTAGAACAATTTTCTTGAAAATCTTCGTGTCACATCATTGAAAGACATTAAACTTAAATACCAATTTTGGTTTTAAACCAAATTTTCGTTTTTGAGTTACCCTGTCTACAGACAGACTTAAGAGTCACAGGCCAGAACTTTTTCTAAACATTTTTTTTTTTTGGACTCGGGGGGGCCTTAAGACGTATATTTCTGGTGAAATCTGGACATCGAAATTTTGGGGGGAATACGGTTCCAACTCTGAAAGAAATCTAACAGGACATTCGGAAGATATGGAAATCATTCCTAGCATTCACCTGGCGACCTGGGAAAACCTCCGAAAAAGATGCCTTGGTCAGAAAGGTTGCCCATGGGGACCGAACCTGCGACCTGCCGAATACGTGTCACAAACTGAGCTATCCTGCTCAGCAAACGCTACTTTAATTTTTTATTTAAATCCATTAAATTTTGTTCAGCTGAAATATGTTTGCATTATGTATTTCTTATCACAATAATTATCCGATAGTGACAAACTGATCAGGATCACTGCCTTTTGGATTCGGTGTGGTATGTTTTATATTTCCCTATCAATAAACTGGAGGTTACATAAACATCAACGCTGGTTTTGCCACAGTGACTGTTTTAACATGTTCTTGAGTGCAGGTCGAATTTTAGAGTTTACTTCTTTTCTCATTAGTCAAGCAAATGTTCCATGGCTAATACAATTACATCAAGTTGCTTTTTAGCATTCTCTGCTGACAAATGGTGGTATTCACTATATGAAACCATTACTTGTCAAATTTACGACGAGTAACAGGGAGCAGTTAGGTAAATAGAAGTAAAGATTCATATGAGTGCCTTCTAAACCAGATACACCAATAAACTTACAGAAAATCGTGCAACTGTTACATAGCTACCAATTGTTTTATTAAACATGTTAATTATCACAAGATAACTAACCTAACAAATTTATCTACGAAGGTCAGACATCGAATGACATTCATCCGGGCTATTTCATAATTAAAATACGGATTTAAATGCTATAATTATGTCAAAAATTTGACCAGAAAATGGCACTCTATATGTGAAATAGTGTAATTATATAAGTAAATATGTTTTGCGTTGCAAATTATCATCATTATGGTTGTTTCAAAACCGTTTGAGTTAAGGGATCAGCAAAACACGAGCGCGATAAAATAAATAAATATTTTCTTTGTTAATGACTCTGTCCATTGCCATGGTCATATCAAAGTCGCCATTGTGCCAGAATTTTCTCCCATAGGGGTTGTTTTACATGCCAGTAAATCTAGTGACACGGATCCTACGTTTTTAAGCACAATTAAAGACAATCGGTCTGGGCCAGGTAAGAACCCATGACCAGTAGAACAGCGCCTAACCAACTGAGTCACACGGCTGACATGAAGATTGAGGAATAAGAGTTTGTAACAACAGTTAGTACAAGAGTAGAGAAATTTTTTATATGTATATTTTATCCTGCGGTTCATTATGTGTCGCTCAAAGCTGAGCTCAGGTTACACCCATTTCGCATTATTTACCTTTGGCTGTAAATAAAATTACTGTGTTCTTGTATGCTAATTTTTACAGCCTTCTAAACGAGTAGCTTCACTCCATGGATCATAGTAATAACCCAAGATGGCAATGTAATGTTTTTCATAACTCATTTGTTCTAACGCTGCACTCTTGAACATCATTTCGGGATGTTTATATTATTACTGTAAAAAACTTACACATAATACATTAGTATCTTGTGCTGCATTGTAGAATTAAGAATAGGTTTTAAACGACATAATAATTACAGACCTGGAAGAATAAGCATTGATGTCATATTTTGTTTCTCTGAGTTGCTTGAAATTTAAAGCTTGTAAACAATTGCCTAATGCATGTATGAAGACGATCCTGCTATTATTTAGCAATATATTCATACTCACAATGTATGTTTTCAATACAGCACCAAGAACAAGAACACTTAGGTATTGATGCTAGGCATTGTTATCCTGAATACTGTGAAGTAATCTATTGTATTTTAATTGAATCTATCAAATACAGAATATTTTCATCTACACCAGTATTATGAATATACAAAAATCGCGTATGTTTATGTGTAAGGAGCTAATGAGGTTATGTGAGGGGCTAATAATGTTCTAATCCATGAAAATCATTGTTCTTCCCTTTGGACATGGGCTGTATGACACCAAGTTTTAATTCCTAAATTACCAACAGACTACAAAGTAATTACAACGCCTACATACATATTATACAGGCTAGTTCGGACTGACACGCTGTAGACAGGCATGGGCACGAGGGGAGAAGTAGCGATTCAACTTGCCTAACTCACCCCGCATTCTCTTGCCGAGTGCTGAACGTTGTTTTGATAAGGCAAGTGTAGTGGTGGCTTCGCGGTAGCAATAATTTTCTACACTGTTTAATATTTTGTTTATATTAAACATACTTTGCGTACAATAATTATTACTGTGGTTAGGGAAATTACCTACATAATCCTCAAGTTTCACAATAAACAAAGCAGTAAAATTCCATTGTTATTTGGCCTTAAAATATTTTAAAACTATTTCATCAAAAATAAATTGGTTTTAAACTCAATATTGTCTTCAAACTTTGAAACACGAAATACAATACCTTATATTAAACGAGTTAACAAGAAACTAAACTCCTAAAAGGTGAAATATCTTCCCTTTTGTGTTTACATGTACGAATATTCAGAAAATTCCTTTTGAAATTGTAAATAAATACCTGTAAGATCACCAAAGTTTGTTTTATGCCTTCGATCAAAGTGGCATTTTATATTGTATAACACTTCATATTTGCAAGTTGAAATCCGCAGATTAAACAACAAACTTTTCTGTTTTTGTAACCTACAAAAGCTTCTTTCTGCCATTCTTCATGAAACAGACGTCCTGACGAAGCCATACTCGCCACTGAATGAAGCGTGTCGGGCTGAACAGCATTGAATGGAAGGGATGGGTGGTGGAATGAGGCAAAAACGTGTTTCTAATGGAGTAGCCTTTCTGAGCCGAATTCGCCCATGCCTGCTTTAGGCCATAGCTACTGTATCATGAAATTCTAGCTACTTGTACAATAATTTCAAAAAGAATAAGGGGACAAATGAAATTAATTAAATCGCCATTCAAGGTTCAGAGAACCTCCCTACGTAAGATAGGACCGTTAGTGTGAACCTACTATAAGATTTAAACATAAAATAATGAAACAATAAATATATCTCATTTTTGTTAGTACGTGGCAAATTTTCATAGAACCTCTTTAATTGCTCTTTTGTAAGAAGCTTGCCAGGAAGGAACAGCTGAGGAAAGAAACAAAATTTCCTTGTTTCTGAAGCACATAAAATTTTAATTAATAGCAATCTTCTTTTAGTTTATGGGGCTCTGGTCGCCAACATGAGATCGAAATGTCCCGTTCGTGAATTCTTGAGCTGCCGAAACATTTTACGACTGCTATAAAAACAAGTCTCCTAACGGGATAAGGGCCCTAGCGATGAACATCCAATAAAAACATACTTTTGGCGTTGATTTTCTATTTCCTGGAAAATATAAAGAAGAGGAAGTTTTCTCAGACTCATAATTACGTTCGTTTTCTTTTCATAAAGAGATAGATTATCTTTGTTTAAAAGTCCTTAAGGATGTTTTGTATTCTGAAAGTGCATATAAAAGTGCTGTTGATAGATAGAAGGGGTTCCCCCTTTGTGCTAAAAGCTACAGACATCAAAAAGTTGCTCTGGCGGACGGACAGCGGTACTATAAGACAATTCCAGAGAGATAAGAGAAAACCCCAGCGCAGATGTTTTCTTCACGCTTCTTGGAGCATCTCTGTGTTTCTGCCAAATGTTAAAACGCATGTCCGTGGTAGACAGCTGCATCCCCTTACAGATCCTAATCACCTTGTTTGTGAGAGGTCGACCAAAATCTAATTTCTTTATAAGATTAACTTGTATCAGAGAATAAATGTATTGCTACAGTAACTTCAGCTGTTCCTAGATGGCTATTGGAATAGTTTAGGCATGTGGTGCTTTTTGGACTGAGCTTGTTCTAGAAGCTGTGAGCATTTTATTACTTTAATTTTCCGACGACCTATTAGAACATGGGTACCTTCTACTTCAATAAGAAGGCTCTTTCTCTCTGAATTAGGTAGTCATTTTACTTTCTCTACTGGTAAGTAGGGGAAGTATTGTATTCCACCCAAAAATTCGATGTCGAGATTTCACCGGAAATATATGTTTTGAGGCCCCCTGAATCCAAGAAAAGCATTTTTAGAAAAAGGTCCGTGTGTGTGTCTGTGTGTCAGTCTGTGGACAGCATAACTCAAAAACGAAAAGTCGGTTAAAAACCAAAGTTGGTATTTAAGTTTAATGTCTTTCAAGGATGTGACACGACGATTTTGAAGAAAATAGCCTCACCCTAAACTACCCTTTACATGGAAAACTTTTCGAAAATTTTGATTTTCTTGAAAATAGCTCTAACGATTTTAATTAAAATGTCATATGTTTGAGATATTTTTATGACAAATGAAATGTATATCTTGAATTTTCTGGCTATAGCCCCTGTAGTCGTATTTACTCTGGACGACTTTTGCATAACTGGTAAACCGTTAGAGATGGACCAAATCGTACTCTACAAAAAATGTAGATCTAGCCAAAATACAGAATTTATGTCTGAATAAATTTTTTTGTAGGGTGAACCATTTCGGAGATATTTCTTGCTATGTGTGTGAGTTTCGGAAAACTTAGAACTTTCGTGAAATGGATCATCGTTGTTCATTTTTTTATATGTTAAGTGTGCAAAGACAACATAATCTCAAAGCTTTAGAACATTTGACTATCGCTCAAAGCCTACTGTATTCCCCCTTGTACCTATAAGGAAATTAGCAATTAGATAATTTGTACAAATGTTTATTTTAACTAACACGAAGAAGATATAGGAATAAGAGTTTGTAAGAATGGTTAGTACAAGAGCAGAGGAAGTCATGTGAGTGCAACACATCAGATTTTTTGAATTCGATCTAAATGTATAATGGAATTAACTGCAGCTAAATAGCCAAGTGAAGTCATATATTTGCACTGATTGACTTTGTCTTTCTTGAGCATAGTTCGATGTGATAGCACTCATACGTCTTTTCACAGCTCGTTCGTGGTAGTTCTTGTTCTTGCATATCATGTGTTGGAAACCGTGGACTGTCAACCTGCCTCATTTGTATATTTTCCTTCGTCCATGCGCGATCCATCATTGCTTCTGCTTGTATTTCTTCTCTTTTCCTCTTTAGTGTTGTTAGGAGACTCTATGTCTATGAAGTGCTGGTACTTGGTAGCAGCACGCTTGTTTTGAGTTCCTCTATGAAGAACGCTTCCCTGGCCAGAAGGATTCGATTCACATGTTGATTCCAGTTTGATCTACTAGTCTTCTACAGTCCAATTTCCTATATATTTTAAAGTTAGGACTGCTATTGTTTATACCAGGTGGAAATTTATACGTTAACCAGGGACTCTATATGATGAGTGTAACAAATATATCCAATACAATTATTCTCAACGAAGAACCGTTTCGCAGAAAAAAAAAAATTATTTGTGTGAAATATTTGAAGCCATGTAACTTCTTGACAAATTGATATAAATGGTCAATTATTTCACTAATTGTCGCAAAAACATTGTGTAAACAACGCTGCAATGCCTTTACACCCTAATTGAAATGAATTTACTCACAATTTAGTGTTGCAATGTCTTACAAAGTTACATTAACTTGAAATTGTAACTAAATAGTGACATTTATGGTGGTCAATTAATTTTTCTGTGGTGTTGATCTTGCAGATTTAGTTATATAGCTCCCTATATAACTAAAATGCGTCAGTTGTTCTATTTTATTCTTTAAAACTAGTTTTGCTGTTCTATGTGTTTTTTCATTTAAAGGCTAATACATTATTTTAGATAAGGACTATGTATTTTGGGTATATGATCAGATAATGCAGCTGCAAGTGGGCTGTCTAACAACATCCACGCTGGTAATGTACTCCACATTTAAATGATTTTCATGTACGCGGGAGAGAGGGTGTGACTGCACTGGAGGTAATTTCCGGTCTCCACGCTAATTCAATGTCTTTCAATCAAAATTCGGCTTTCTCCCGCGGCCGACCTGCCGGATCATCCTCGGCATGATTGATGATGTGCCCTATCAGACCACGCTTTTTGTGTAGGCGCGATTTACCCTCGTCCACACGTCTGGAAACATCAGCATTACTGCCAAGAAGGCGTAACTCACGCTTTTCAATCATAGCCTTCTCGGTCCTTGTTCAAGGGTACCAAATCGTTATTCCGACATCTTAATAAATGCGACCTATATCATCATTATCATCATCATCATCATCATCATCACGGTCCAGAAGTTCATTAAATTAACAGATCACTTGTGCAAAACGCGGACTGCTACACAGAGAGTTCATTGTTCAGGAGAGGGCAAATAGGAGCGCACCTTATTGTGAGTTTTCGCTACAATATTCATATAAACACACACAAAAGGTCATTTATGAGTTGCTTCCGCGTAGAAGGGAAGTTCTTAAATAAATTTAAACCAGTTACAGATCTGGTTATTTAGAACGCGTTTTGTAGGCTCCATTTGTTTTCTGCGATTAATTCCACCTTTCACTGGGGTCTCAATATCCGTTACACAAACGAACGTTTCGTGTCTGCAACCATATAATAATGCCTTCTCAATATTCCAATGACGTACTTTTGTAACCTAAACTCCCAATCTACGAATATTTGTATCACCTCATTCAATACTAAATTTATCTAAATAGATCTTGAAATTCTTAGATAGCTACTATTGTAATATAATCAATTAAACCATAATTCTGACATGTAAACGCAAAACAGTTACTTCTTTAGGCTCTTAATGAATGCTGAAGATATTTTTTCCATTTTACACTGTTGTAGTGTAGACTAATAGATTGTCAATTAAGGTTGTTACTTCGCCAAAAATTACTCATTCTTTCGCGTGTTTGTTTGAATTAAGGAACTTATGGAAAACCAAAAGCTGGTCACTTTTCAAATAATGTAGAGGAGTGAAGTAGGCCATGTTTTGTCAGTGTTCAGGTGTGTGACCTATTTGCAATCTTGCCTTGTACTACACCCACATTACATCAAATAGGGTGTTTGGAATATCATTTTAAGTGATTATTTTAAAAATATTCTCCATTATCTTACGTACAACCGAAAACTATGCCAGAAATAAATTTCTCTACTCATCTCATAAGTGACAAACCATTACCTTCGCAAATCCTCGTTGAATTAAACATCCAATTTGGAACAAAAACTATTTCTTGTTTTCGAAAACGGTTGAACAAATAACAAAATGATATTATACTTTTATGTTTGTAATAATTCTATAAATCACATATTGGAGCACGTATTTAATAAGTAACAAAACAGTATTGCAACAAAATTATATGTTTCTGTTCCAGTTAGTGTCAAGGAACTGTGCTTTGATGTATTACCACGAATGTAATACTTATCTTTCAACACAATTATCTGAAAGAGTAACAACTTAGCTCACTTTATGTAGAAGAGGGGAAGGGGAACTAAGGAAGAATATGTAAAAATAGAGGTGGCAAAGGGAAGTAGCGGAGTTCCGCATAAGCACCCCCAATAGTGACGTGGTGTGTCATGGTGCCGCTTATTGAACGGGAGCACTAAAAGGTACCTTTTAAAACTGTAGATGTTACTGAATTCTGGCTACATCTGGAGAATTAAAGGCTACGTTAGAGAAAGAGTTAATTCAATTAAGGAATAAATATAATTTTCTGTTATTATCTAGAATGCTAGAAGTTATGCAGTTAGTGTTCTATATGTACGTAGGATATTGCGGATGTGATCATAGCTAGTGTGAAGTTTGCGGTTGCTAGTTGCGTAGTTCTTAGCTTAAAGAACTAATGAACTTTAGATCCGAATATTTATCTTTGCTGTTTTACGAGCCAGAAATGATCACAAGAGTGTTGCCGGGGTAACCATAAACAAACTCTTCCATAATTGGTTCTGCACGATAAAAATTCACTCTAACACATCTTCTTTTGTGAATCGACACTGCTATATTCATAGAAGAGGCTTCTTCTACCCACGGTGTATTACTCATTGTTAGCAGGTTTAGTTTCCACTTGCAGAAAAACTATTCCAATAACGTTGCAGTGAAAAGAAAAAACTAGGGGGAAAAATTAAGTATTGCACTTTCAAACTATCCATTGGGTGACGTGGGTGACTTGTAACGCAGAATTCTTGCGAGAAAGCTAACACTACGAAGTTATTTGGAACTAACTTGGTTTTATAATGAACTCTACTGTATCCTCCAGTAAGTTTTGCTCTATTTATTAAGATTTTCCTGCCAAAAATACCTCAGTTAAATGGAGGGATGTTCACAGGGTACTCACAGATCAAGATACGCACCTTGTAATGTCAGTATATTAAACATGTGTCATTCTAATGAAAAGGTTGCAGATATTTTAAGAAAACAAACATAAATAAGAATTTTTTCTATGTGAAGATAGTATAGAGTAAGGAATTTTCTTAACAATCAACCTCTGAAGACTCTGTACACAAATTTATATTAACTTCAAACATACCTATACTGCTGCTTGTAGCTAAAATAACACAATAACAATAAATTTGTTGATGACGTAATGCATTTTAGTGCACTATTATTGTTTTATTAGCTTCTTTCACTTATATTATTTACTTTACCAGAATTTATATTCAGTATATATTATATTATAAATGAATTAGTATATTTGTATTGACAAATTGTTATTATATTATAATCACTAAAAGAAAACACTTTAGGATCCCGTAAATATAAACATTATGCTCACCTCAGGTCCGTTGTGCCTAAGTCACATGATCCTGATATTATAATAATCTAAGTTAATAAATCTAAATTATTCCTTTATCTTCATCTTCGGGTTTTATTACTAAATAATCTACTTACTGTCGAGAGTGTCTGTGATAAAATGTAGCTTTGGTGGCTCCTTAATTTGTCTCTTCTAAGCTATATTCGTTACATTTAGTGATTAGGAAGTTTATTATTTCTAAAGATGACAATTAAAGCGTATGATAGTAAGATGAGAGACGCGGGCCGCAGTTTGTCGACCCTCTTGGCGGACAGCTGTGACGGAGATGGGGGTCGCGCCCCGGAAGTGAGGTCACAGAATAATCTCTGCAGGCGACGACGTAAAAAGCATCCGAGTGAATGAATGAATGAATGTCGGCTTGAAAATAAAACTGGACACACGAAAATGCCTACTTTCAGGCGTGATTAGTGAAAATTAAGGTTTTATCTCATATTACCCTTGTAGCTGTAATAAAGTGTGCAATTTAGGGCACGTCGTAGTTAAACAGAGTCTCCACACATGAAAAATATGTCAATATTTTTATGTGTATATTATCACCCAAACAACTGAAGCTTTATTTATGTGTTTGTATATAATTAAAAAGAAAAAAAAAAGAAATGGTGTGTCGTAAAGACACACGATAGAAGTGAAACCTTGGTGGAAGTGGAAACTTTTAAATTATTCATCAACCACTTTTGAATAGCATAGATTGTGTTTACCATTCATTTATTTACATAAAATTATATACATATGTGTCATTGTGCATTATCTTTGTTGTTCTTAAGAAGGGAAATGATTACTAAAACTAGTAATCACTCCACCCGCACATTTTCTCTCACGCCATGCTCCTTCACTTAGGCATATTCACAGCAAAATTGCATATTTTAATTAAGAAAATAGATTATAAACAATGAGAACACTAAAAAATACTCGAAATACGTTGGTTATACACACGTGTTTCAACGGATGCTCTGTTGACAACCAACTCAGTGATCGCCACGCCGCCTGAACGCAGTACACACAACCACGGACATAGAAATAATAACATCGAAAGCAAGAAAAACAAATTAACAAAAAGAGTTGTCTTCATTTTTCCTTCGAACTTTGTGCACCCATGTTTTGCTTAGCGTTTCCGTTACCTGTGTATATGGCATAGTGTTTCTCGGAGCGCTTTAACCCCCGCGAACACTACCAAGGTCACGGACTAGCGCTTGGGTTGACGTACCAGCTGTAAAATATTTTATCATACATGATCACATTTCTGTGATATAGCTTAATATAGGTAAATGGTAACGGATGCAGGAAATCGTGAAGAATTTTCACTGCCAGAAGTTAGGCTAACAAAGACAGTTTACACTATTTAGTTAAGCTGTATTGATAATATACAAACGGCCGCTGATATGTCAAAGTTTCGATAACTCTGAAAGTGACGGCATATCCGGTCGGTTCTTTTCATCTTTGTTCTCCCAGACATG
This sequence comes from Tenodera sinensis, assembly GCA_030765045.1. Taxonomy (NCBI): domain Eukaryota; kingdom Metazoa; phylum Arthropoda; class Insecta; order Mantodea; family Mantidae; genus Tenodera; species Tenodera sinensis. Next base: position 30,481,076 of record CM060969.1, on the reverse strand, counting down.
TTTAGCCTTTCTAATGAAATAGATAAATGAGCGAACGGCTTCTTTGAAAATCCAATTGAATAACCAGAACGAGAAACACTTCGTTTATAATATCTATTTATAGAAATGTTCCAGAAGCTAACTGCCCTTATCAGTATTTCCGCTGGTCAAACGATATAACTCTTTCAGATAGGCAGCAAGATCTGCAGTGGTCAACATTTGGGAAACTGTCACGTGGCCTCTAATTTCCTCTTTCTAACAGCAAAGCTCTGTCGCTAATATTAAAAATCTGATGTGTTGCACTCACATGAATTTCTCTACTCTTACACTAGCCATTCTTACTAACTCTTATTCCTATATCTTCTTCCAATTAGTTCAGATAAACAGTTGCAGAAATTATTTTATTGTTTATATTCTTGTAGGTACAGGGAGAATATGGAACTACAGTAGGCTTTGAGCGATAGTGAATTCTTCTAAAACTTTCAAATTCCGTTCTCTTTGCACACTTAACATATAAAAAATGAACGATGATGTTCCACTTCGCGAAAGGTTTAAGTTTTTCAGAAACTCACACACATAACAAGAAATATCTCCGAAATGGTTCACCCTACAAGAAAATTTATTCAAACATAAACTGTGATAATGAACCGCTCACTGACTTAAATTGACTAACTCACAGCTCCTGTCAGCTCAGTTATGTAGTCCAGAGCTTTTCTGGAAATCGATGTTTGACGAAGTTTCTTTTAAAAAGTACTGCACTAGAAGCTTCTAGAACTGTGTGTAAACGGCCATTATCCCCAGCTGCCACTATCGCCTGTTGCATAGCAACCTAGTGGTGTGAGGTAGTTGTTTATGTACTGAGCTACGGAAAGTGACCACCAATCTTCAGTGTTGCCAGCTTATTTTTGAGAACACTAAAATACCTCCGAATGAAATGGTCAGAGACGAAAACGTAAGATACAAAATGTGCTCCAAATACGGAGATCTATCACTGGTTTAAATTAATGTAATGACTTCTATTCCATCCTGTATTGTTGTAAGCTCTACTTAATATCGCTTGTTTTATTTGGTCCCAATTAGCAATTTTAAACATCTATGTAATACAAGATTTCCTCGCCAGCAAACATATATGACAAATTATCGCGCGCGTATTTGTGTATGTGTGCGTGTGTATTACTGGATCATTGTCAAAAAAGCAAAGGCATTAACCTCCCCTCTTTTCCCCCTAATTGCTATGTCATCAAGTCAGCACGCCTGTGACAGTTAAGGTGATGAACACCTCAAAAGACCCCAGAAAACGATACAAAATCCACCGAAGATTTTCTTTAAAGTTTCTTTGTGAAAGAGAAGTGTAAACGTTTGTGAATAGGGAAAGTTCTTTGGATGTAATGCATAAGTTTTAGTGAAAACGTGTCATACATCACGTTGTTGCGTGTGTTCACAATGATCACATGCAGCTGTAGATAAGACTGGAGCAGAATTGGGTCAACAATTCAAGGAAATGCGATGGGAAACATATTGCTACTAAAGGGAGCATGACTGTTTTCATGGAAACACTGTAATGATGTACCTAAAGCTAACTCTTAAAGAAGATGTTTCACTTCCCTGATATCAACACGCACACCGCTTTTTTTCTCTCTTAAGTTGTTAACTTGCGAAAAGACCGCCCCTTTCGTGATGCCTCATCTTCTAAGGATGTTTTTTATGATCGTATTTTAATGCAAACAAAGGTAATTATAATTTGCATTACTTATCTTCATCTCTTCTGGCTTCTTCATTATCAATGTTCTTTTCGTGACTCGGTGATGCCGAGTTTGTTTAAGGGTCGTAAAATACGGGTATTAAAATTCCATAGTCTTCTACGTGTTGCGGAAGTCGTAGCCAAAATGATTTTGTTTTAAACGAAGGATTTTAGAATACAAGAAGCTCTGGTGAAAACAAAATCTTCCATGATAACCTTTTCCAAGCTTGCTGACGCTTCACTAGAGGAAATACATGCTTCTGATCAAATCATTACATCACAAGCAGCAAGTTATATATTTAACGGAGGATTCAGTGACATTTCTTCATATAGCTTTGAAATTTTTACATGTTCATCTGAACATTACTAGTAAATATACCAAACTTCAGCACTTCATTGTAACTTATTAAAATGTGTTGTTGTTGTTATCATCATCATTACTATTATTACTATTATTATTATTATTATTATTATTATTATTATTATTATTATTATTATTATTATTATTATTATTATTATTATTATTATTATTATTATTATTATTATTATTATTATTATTATTATTATTATTATTATTATTATTATTATTATTATTATTATTATTATTATTATTATTATTATTATTATTATTATTATTATTATTATTATTATTATTATTATTTTTATAAGCGGCTTTAACAATTCTTATTCTGAAAAACTATAAAGTGAATCTCAAAACTAAAAATATTAGTGTGTTCCTCAGAATGCACATAAAAAGTAACATATGCTTTGTAAATTATATTTATCTAACTAGGAGAAAAAATTATATTTTGACTAATGATATTTCAAGTTTTCTGTTAATTTGTGATTATTGCACCTTTTCTATGTAAAGTTGCTATGTTACACACTGTAAGACTGAACACTGTGAACTTCTAACACAAAGCACGAGCTTTTCCCAAATATTATTTTGTTTACCAACCAAAGTGGGAAATCAGAGGTTAACAATGTAGCTAATGTAGAAATAGCTCTTGGTGAAGCAGGTTGACCACCCGCAGAAAATTTAAACTGATGTGTTTCAAAAGCCTTAGCTAAAATTTAAGCACTGTTAGTATGGGTTACGCCCCCTTGCAGCAGGCGCAACTCTTCAAATGGTCGTAGGGCATAAATGAAAGCAGTTTTGGAGAACTTAAACATGTAATAGTTTTAGAGATATGAATATGAAATAAAGTGCGGATAAGCGTTTATCCTTCTGTCCTCGTTACACTGTTTCAGTCGGTTACAAACCACAACAGTGTTGATCAGAGCGTTTTGCCTAATACTTGTTGGTTAAAAATATCCCGAGAGAAAATTTGAGTGTCACAATACAGGAGTTTGCACTTTAGTCTTTCCCGAAGAAAATATTATTTGTGAGATTAGAACAACACAGCCAGATGGTAAGTGATTTGATAATTACGTTTATTTATTGGCATGTTCTTGTTTGTGGAGATCCTTGAACATTGAAAATAACGACATACGCTATTGTTAAAATGTGGGCAGCCCTAACCTCACTGCAAATAACCTGTAATTATTCCCCTGGCTGAGGAAAACACATTCACATACTCTTTCTCTGCTGTGCCTCTGTTTCAGGCGCACATAATTATTAATTATATACATTTATGTGAATATTATAATGAAGTACCTGTATTAAATGTATGAGGCCATTATTTTAGGTTATGTGTACAAAATATTTCAAATCCTGATATCATACACGTATTAAGTTACGCTATTAAACTCTAGCAACCATAAAACAATTGTTAAACGCTTGAATTAAAGACATGTTGGAAACAAAATATTCTGAAGTACATTTTAAATGTGACAAATCCCTTGCTGATGTTAGAAAACTGTATAAATATTTCGGTGAATGTTCTGATAAATAGTTATTTTAAAATAAAGACCAATGCTTGTGGTGAAGAAAAAGAACTTCAAACTAAAAAAAGGCCACAAGTGAAATTTGTGCCAAAATATCTAGAAAAGCATCAGTATTCCTTTGATTTCCTGTTAACATTTGTTACTATTAGCACTATTTGCATAACGGAAATAAAACTATACGGTTCATATTTAAAGTAATAGGCATACTCAAATTATTAACATTACTAACGGTATTACATAATTATGACCATCAGTTTCAGTAAATATTTGTAATGCAGTCAGTAGTTTTAATAAGTGAGGTATGTCTATTGCTTTAACTTATTGTTTAAATATTGTATGGCCCTTAATTTTATTTTCGTTATGATTCTAAATGACAGCGCTAATAGTAACAAATATTAATATGCAATCAACCGAATACTGATGCTTTTCTAGATATTTTGGCTTGCGTGGGCCACCTGGCAGATAGATTAATCCTTCACTGTATCTCATTTTGTTGCAAATACAGTCTAAGCTTTCTCTGCCTAAACTTGACTAAGGCAAGCAGTTCTAGCGATGGAAAGGAGATGGGGGGTGAGGTGAGGAAGAATTCTGAACTTTCAAGAATAACCGCTAGATGACTCGTAGAAAAACATTTAAACTTGCTGCATGGTATTTTTTTGAAAATAAGTAATGCTAAGAATATATACAGGCTGTTAGGGGTATATGTGCAGGTATTAGATAACTTAGGGGAGTGTAATGAAAAACAGTATATCAATATTTACTTCGTTTACAGACTAACAACGTTAGTTCTCAAGAGTTGCATGCTTTCAGATTGGGTACACACGTGGTACACACTGGTACTGGTTTTGAAATATACTTCATTGCCGAGCGATTGTTTCCTTAAAATATTTTTGACTTGGTGTATCTACGAAGTATAAAGCTCGTGATGAAGGCGGACTTGGGGTATATCTTCTATTCACTGGTCGCGTGAATTAAAACAGATTCAGAAAACGAGTAATCCGTCTGGTGTATTTCATCAGCATTTTCTTCTTGTTCTCTGCTATGTTCTATGTCCCGGTACGGCAGTGAAACACTCGAAACCTGACGATCGATTTTGATACAAGAAAGAACATCCGTTCAGAATGCCACAAAGTTTTATTGGACTGGCTTGCCATATGACTACATCTAGAGCCGCCCCAATAGCCGCCCAAAGGGGTCCTTGACCTTTAAAAGTGATGAGGTTGGAGCCACCCTTCCGTCCAATCACCTTTCCATACACCCTTTTATTATATAATACATAATACGGCCATTCATGGAACAGATAAATTAAGATAACCTAAAGTAGTTGTGAAAAAGATGTCTTCAATTCATCGATAGAAGGATTTTGGGAGGTGAAATTAAAAATGTCTAGCTTTAGGTTTTATTTTCATGAACAAAATAAAATTTTATCAATTTCAACTGCAGTCATTTTTGTTACATTTGCCGAGTATTGTGCTTAATTATATGTAGCACTGTTGTGAAGTTGCGGTCCCGAAGTTACTGGTCATGTGTGATTTTACCACTCATCTACAAGGGGGAAAAGTGTTTTTCTACACATCTGCGAAATACTAAATAAAAATATTCGAAAAGATTTTCGATGTGCTTATGTCGTACTATCCTCTTTCGCGTAGTCACTGAACTAATTCACTTACAAAACAGTAGAGTTCAGTGAACCGAAAGCAGAGACAGTGAAGTCTCCACTGACTTCAGTCTCCTGAAGTATGAAAGAAGAAAGAATTTCTGGAGGCTTCTACTGCCGTCCCGATAAGAGTTTCGAAAGTTCCATAATCCGAGAGCATCTTCCGCTTACTTCATTGAAGTAACTACACACTAGACCTGCCCAAGTTGGTTCTAACATTTGGGAAACACAAGGAAGAAACATATTCGTAACCTTATTTAATCAATGTATGAGCCAAATGGCGTTTTCCTCAAAATATGTTGTAAGAATGCAGTTTCAAACAATGTAATACAGGGAAATCCTACATTTTGCAACTGCACGTACCAGGTTTGTCTTATTTTAATGCCTTCGGTCACCTGGAGGTGTATTAAAAGTATAGTACATTCTTATTTTTACGAGATTAAAACATTGCTTACTTATCTGTATGGCCTAGGATTTCCAGTTATTAACTGAAGGCTTTTTATGAAGTAAATGCAAGAATGTTTTTGGTAATTTTAAACTCAGTTCTAAAACTGTTTATTACTGGTTATACAAAACATGGAAGTCATGACCAGATAACCTTCCACCCAGGGGGAGAGCCTTTGTTTTGAGTAGGGAAATTTGTTCCAGTGATTACTCCATTAAAGTATGTTAAAGCACGTGTAAAGGTGGTGTGGGAGGGGTGTTTACCTTAATAACAGCCAGGCAGAGCAGGTGATAATTCCACCCAGTTGACCTCAAGAGCAGGGGTCGCTCTAAGCTCGCCTTCTTCAGTAAATACAGCCGTGTTTCCCAGGAAACAATGTCCTACCAAAACAAGGATCAGCTCAGTAAGGCAGGCCATGTGAACGCTCAGGAGGAAATACTAAATTCTTCAAATATATACCTTCCCTTGTAACAAAATATGATTAAATGGTTTTAAGTTTGATGTTCACTAGTTTCCAGTAAAGGCAAGCCTATTTATGATGGTAGGTACTTAAGTTCGTATTTGGGGCACGGATGCTACAATGGTTACTTAGCAATAATTAAGCAACTATAATCGATTATATATTGAAATCCCTTCTTAATGCACAAAACTATAAATATATAATATCATTCTTTACTTAATTATTTAATTCTGTTTCCTTCTCATCTTTTAGGTGCGCGCGTGTGTATGTGTGACTTTGTGTCTGTATGTCTGCCAATCCGTGGACAGTACAACTCAAAACGAAAACTGGGTTAAAAACTAAAGTTGGTATTCAAGTTTAATGTCTTTCAATGATGTGACATAAGATCTTGAAGAAAATTCCTCTACCCTAAACTACCCTTTACAAGGAAAATTGTTCGAAAATTTTTATCTTCAAAATGACTATAGATTTTGACATATTTTTATGGCAAATGAAATGTATATCCCAAGTTCTCTGGCTATAGCCCATGTAGTCGTATTTACTCTGGATGACTTTTGCATAACTGGTAAACCATAAGAGATAAACCAAATCTTACTATTCAAAAATGTAAAAGGTGATAAAACAGACACTTTATGTAGAGTGAACCATTGCGGGGATATTCCTTGTTATTTGTGTGAGTTTTGGAGAACTTATACTTCTGTAAAATGGAACATCGTTATTCATTTTTTATATGTTAACTGCGCAAAGAGAACGGATTTTGAAAGTTTTAAAAGATTTGACTATCAATCAAAGCTACTGTGTTCCCATATTCCCTTTACACCTACAAGAAAATAAACAATAAGATAATTTCTGCAAATATTTATGTCAACTAACACGAAGAAGATATAGGAATAAGAGTTTGTAAGAATGGTTAGTACAAGAGGAGAGAAAGTCATGTGAGTGCTGCACATCAGATTGCACAACACAGCTGCTCGAGGAAAATAAATTCCAATTTATCCAGTGCATCTGTACATCAAGAGCGCTATAGATCATTGTAGATTAGAATAAAGAGGATAAAAATGTCAATTATGCTGTGACGCTGGGCGCGGCGCACTTCAAGGGACAGTCGGGGTTATGTTACTCCACACCATATACCAGGCCGGGGAACAAACAAAGGCGTTAGGTCAAGTTTCTCCACACCACACACGTGAGCAAACACGTGACTAACAATAATGAAGTGGTAGCACAGAGTCTTCGAGAAACATATGGCTACGTCATCATCGGTGTGTTTGCGGAAGTCGAGAAAGGTCTTCTGACATCTTCCCCTCTAGGTAAGGATGCAAGGACACAAGAGTGGAGAGTTAGTAACAGGTATCAGTTGGTCAGTGTGAATGCGAGAGAGTTTTGTGTGTGTGGTATTGTTGTGAAAGGTACGTCGAAGTGAAGAAGATTTATCGAGTGATTGTGTCGTCAGAGTTACTGTATGAGTGACAGAGAACGTGAAGAAAGATAGTGAAAGGACTGAATCAAGGTTACGAGAAGCTAACAGTTGTAAGTTGTAATATTACGAAAGATTGTAGACTGTGTTACGTCAGTTGAAGAGAACTGTGTGTTTGTGATGCAATTTGGAGGGAAAATAAACTGATAGAAAAGTAACTGCACTGTATTTTATAATTTTGTTACAGTGGTGTTAGAGGTGGGATTCGTCGAATTGTCAAATTGTAACAATGTATAAAGATTAAGTCTTGTCATTGTATATAGAACAATAGTAGCTATCCCGTCACCAACGCCTGTAAATGAGTTCTCATGCAAATATTCGACAGAGTTAGATTCAGGAACAACAAGCAGCAAAAACGAACAAAGGTAAAACAGAAGCATCCTACCACATACAAACACATTACGCCGAGAAAAAACAGACAACGAACATGAAATGAAGTAAGGAGTTATACATAGTTTCAATAATATAAATAATATGATACGCAAAGCAAATATTTGAATTTTTCTTTGGCAAAGGAAGACGTATGAGAGAAAAATATTTTTTAGAATAGACTGTATGCTCGTATAGAGAACAGTACAGAATACCGAACAGTGATGATAAGATTGGAGTATGCACTAAAAGCCAAGCCGATGAAAAGTCAATCAGACGCGATGTGCGTCAGATCCTAGCCGCCATAAATTATTACATTATGGGCCAGGATGTAAAATTAAACTGTTCCACTTTGTAGCAGATTTATCTACGATGTTAACACGCGCGCACATCTGCTATGATGAAGATTGTTTCCGTGATTTTTCTTCCACATAACGCCTTCTCGTTAACCAGCTCCGACATCCCTACCTAACAATATAATGACCCTGCTCCACACGGATTTCGCTGATTCCAACCTCGACAAAAAGATAATAGCACTTGCAGGACTCTTAGTTCACAAACTTCCCACCACACGGCGGTGTTATGCATGCGCGTCTTACAAACCGTGTACCTATCATTTTATTATTATTGTTATTATAAATTTTCTCTTCAAAAAGCCTGTTTGTTAAAAGACTTTGGAGTGTGAGGGTAATTTCATAGTTAAAGGCCACGCCTTCGTTCCCGCTTGTTGGTTATTTTTCCCCTCATTTCCTCGAACCAGCCATTATAGATTATGGCAAAGTAAGACATACACTTGGTAATGTATACTGCTGGAGGTAATGGCTCTATTATCATCCGAAGCCTTGCGCACGCGCTGTCGTGCCTACTCCTCCATCTTGGACAATGGCTTCATTGTGTCCTCTGTACTTTCTTCTGGTTACAGTTATAACCCGGAAGAGAAACCTAACAAAGGCTTAGTTGTAAATCTTATTTCAAATTTTCAGTAATTTCAAAGAGAATTGGCTAATTGAACCATGATACCTACTCGTAATCCTAGATTGGACAAGAAAAGGTTATTAACCAAGACACTCTTGCAATTAAAGCGCCAGGAGTTACTTTCTGGAAAAAGTATACCGTTTACTCAACAAAAGGTCGTAAATGAATCGTTTAACTCTTGTCTAAATCTTATGCAGCATTAAAACTTTTACAGTTATCTATAATATAATATTTGAAGAAATGTAAGAATGCCTACTCAGGTTCTGTGGACTTTCACCTGTTTTTGTTTGACTACGATAGGTAGAGGCTTAAAATATGCCATTCGATGTTTAAAATTCACCAGGAATATGTGTTATTAGGTTGTCTGCAATCAGAGAAAGGCATATTCAGAAAACCATCCGTGTATTTGTGTGTGGACAAAAACGAAGTGTCTGGTAAAATTCGTCACCGTACTAGGCATGAAACACAAATATTTTCAAGAAATTGTATCTTTTATATGCAAAGTTTCATTATTGTTAATATTACATAGATAGCTGCAACGGTTTTGTTTAAAATGCCATACATTTGGGGTATTTGTATGACGAATAAAATGTACGTATCAGTTTTCTCCCAACAGATCAAAAGATCAAAATCCTGCTTGCTGTATTTAGCAAGATGCCTTTCTTGTTTGCATAAAAAGCAGGTGGGTGTGGTCGAAGTGGCGTAAGTCCTATAGTTGTACCCTCGTAGTTTATGTTATAGCTGTAATTTGGCGAAGACATCTGGGAAGACATTCATTTATCTTCTAAAGCTTAATATATGGGAAAATTCAGTTTTGTTGATTCCTGTCCTTATATAGGTAATATTGGACAAAGGTTTTACTCCACATTCATTTAATGCCTAAGTATTCTATTATTAGGTATGATGGGCACACATTTGAGAGTACAACCCTCTTATTCGGTGTTATTAGTGCTCTTAGTTGGCAAGAGACATTGTTAATTTGTATTGCGGTGTGTTTTGATGTTAAATCTTCGACCAATTTGACACTTGAGAGACAGACACATATTTTGGAATTGCAAATGCCTGATGTATACAGAATCGTTTAGTTTACTTGCTGCCATTGCGTAGTCTTTAGCTAGTCTGGGTACTAGATGCCATGATTTCCTTTGGATTAGGTTCAAACATTAAGTTAGGTTAAGACTGCTCTGGAAATTGAAGCTCCGTTGATTGCGCAGCAATTGTTTCTCGCTTCGATAATTCCTTTCAACCTGCTACGATATGGCAGGCCACAGATGTTACAGATGGCCGTGTTTTGTGGTTCGATTGTATTTTAAATATTGAGTAAAATCAAGATACAAATAGTTGCTAATACTCACACTTGTACCGGTGGTAAAGATGATTGATTCTATCAAGATAAATTATCCTGAAGAATCCTTTATCTTGAAGTAACCTTGAAAATAAGTTGCATAACGCATCTGGACACACACTATGCCACTTTCAGCTGTCTTCTATGCGTTGTCATTCTTTGAATTTTCCAACATTTTGTATATTTTTGAACGTAAGATTTTAGTTGTGGAGTTAACCACTCCGAGATATTCCTTGTTACTTGATTTTTTTTTCAAATTATGTTTTTCTCAAATGGAAAGTCATTATTTATCATAACGGAATTTCAAAGTCATTTCTTAGGGAATAGTTATTGGAACTCGTCAAAAACAACTTCTGTCTCTTGTCTCTTATAGATACTACAGAAGGTAAACTTCTTAATATGGCGAAATAATCGCCTTATTCTTCCGCATAAGATACTTGACATTGAATTTTGAAAAAAAGCATATTAAACATAAAAACAAACAAAGGAGATGATATTCGAACGCTTAAAAGCCAGCCAGAGTTTCAAACTTGAATGATTCAGATAATTTAAAACTTCTACGTTTTTTTCTACGAAAGTATTTTTGTTAACACTTACAGCTCACGCTAACATGAGTGGAAAGTTGAAACTCCATGTTTTCGGTGCAGGACAAGGTTGCAAAAGTAAAATCAGACTTTTTTCAATTAATTAATGGGTCCTTTTTAACTGTTATGGTTCTAGGCGTCTCATTCTATATTGGACGTGAAAGACTACTTGATTTTACTCAGAACCCTTTTAATCAGAATTGAGGTTGTTTTACGTGCCGTAAATCTACGCGTCACCACCAGCTTTACTTACCTTTTGAAGAAAGCCATGTTAAGGTTTTTAACAACCAAAAAATTCATCGTCCTGTGCCATGTTTGAAGTCGCGACCTCAGGAACCAGAGGCTAGCATGTAGAACCAGACTGAAAACTCCACTGCCATGGTAAGGAACTATGAATCTTCCAGTTTTAGCTCTGTCACACTAACTCTAACCAACTGACTTACTAAGGTAACATGCCAGCACCACATTCAATTTCCCGACACATTATTCTGGTAAACCACCAGGAGCTATCAAATTCATTTTGAGATGACATACCAGTAAGTAAACCAATGCTACGGAAAAAGCTTTAGATCGAATTTGGGCTGGATTTCATTCTTTTACAGGGGACGAGCCTTTTGTCTGATTTTACTTGGAATAACTAATGTGTATAGCCTTTTGTTTGGCTTATGTAAAATTATGTTCCATTTTTTGTATATCCTTTTTTGTAGTGACTGACAATGCCATAAGAGGCAGAGTTCATAGTGCCGATAACTGGTTAATCAAATATAATTAGTTCTCCAACATTGATATGCATTTGTGTTGTCACAGACGAGTGATATAATTACCTGATACGTAAGTTAATCATTACGAAAACATACTTGATAGTGTAAGCTAAATTTACAATTCATTTATCAATTAACATGGCAACAAAGCTAAAACTGTTTACTCGTACTTACGGTACCAGTAGAAAATGACGTCACACGACAGAGAATAAGCGGAATATGGCTCTCTGGAGATGTATATTCTCTTAGCTTTCTCATGAAAATATGCTAATAAAACTGTCTCACTGGTATAACCGTTAATGTTTTTATCAAAGCACCACTTTCGGAAAGCACCGTAAACCTCAACATATCTTTGTTTCGACTTCACTGGACCCTCAGCTTCTTTAATATGTATGTTGCTCATTTTTATAAAATGTTACTGCTTGATAATAACCATCAAAAGTTGAAATATTCAATTTGGCTACATAAACAAATAACCTAAAAACCATGAGAAGTATTTATTGCGAAATTCATTAACATGGACTTCGCCCATATAATTTAGATGTAGCTTTTCATTTGTTCGTATAGAGAGTTCATTTTTTCTTAACCTTAAATAAAATGTGCAAGAGCAATTTTGATTTATTATTGATTTTCTCCGGTTTTTCGAGTGCTGCAAAAAGTAGGTAATTGACTAACCACGAACTAAGTTACTTATCAAATCTCTTATTGTATTTACTTCGCTTCCCTTGTAAACATATACTTCAGCACTATAACTTTTCCGACGCAAGCAGCTTTCAGTTCGTCTAGTATTTTCGAACTTCTGCCTTGCTGTACAAAGATACATTTACCTACACTTTATTGCAATGTAGCATTTAGCATACAACATTCCGTGTTGCAAGGGTTCACAGAAACGACTCCGAGGTCACTCAGCAGAAGTTAATGTACTTATGAAGGTAAACTCTTGGTTTAAACTAACATAACGGCAATCACCCAAATGTTTGATCTCACGATACTAAAGATAAAATAAGCCACGATTTTCTCATCATCTCCGTTTTATCATGTTATGATCTAATTCACTCAACCAAGAAGCTCAGTATTTATTTAACAAGAATGCGATTTTGATGATAGTCCTGAGGAAAACGAGATGATCGTGGTGATGCCTTTTCGCATTAAAGTCACTTCATGACGTTACAGTTCCAAGAACCTGGGCGTTGCGTTTGTATTCCACGTGTTTATTAAAACATTAACCTCGTACTTTTAGTTTTATTCTCTCTAGGCTTCCGTGATTTTCTAAACTGCTATCTTACGTACAGTCAAACTACAAAACAGTTTATTGCTTTTTAAATTCCTGATGCTAGAACAGTAGAGGCAAGTTTAAAATAAAAGTTGGTTTAATGGAAATGGAGTCGTTAATTTCTGCAGATTTAACTAATTTATCTGAAATATTTCTGAAATATTTTTTCAGCTTAATTATACCAGGACATTAACTTTTCTGTTTAATGTAATACCTTGTCAAAAAATAATTTATAAACATGAAACTCGATGAAACTTTCAAAATACTCCCCGATTGCTAAGTGAATTCTAGGTCTGACAGTTTGATCCGCGAATTTTCCAAATTAAATATAACCCATCCTGCATATGCTAAGCATCTAAGTTTGCTTTGTAAATCCTGAGGCATTGGCTTGTAAGTCCTTCGGGAATGGAAAACCTAAAAGAAGACAGTATTCCATTGAAGAAGAAATTTTCAACATTATCCGTCAGGCATACTTGTTTACAATTAAAAGACTGAATTTTCTGCACTATAAAACTTTTCCTGAAAAAAGAGATAAAATATGCAATAGTCTTGACTCTCTGAAAATCCATCATATATTAAATTTTATTAAATCCTAAATCAAAAACTAGGCCTGCTGTGAAGAAAAGGCACAAATTACTTTCATGGGAGCCTTTTAAAGAAGCAAATGCAATTTAAAACAGAAAACTAGACTGCAATAGTACAACGTTTACACATTTCACGAATTATTTGTACAAATATGTGTACATTCGCTTAGAATATAATAGAATGTACCAAGGTACCAAGGGGAATTTACTAGAAATGTATAGAAACGTAAAAACAAGATACTCACTAAAAGTGCAAGGAATAATATTCATGGAGAGTATTAGCCAATAGACAGCATGTAACTGTCTAAGGTCTTGCGCACATGATTAAATAAACTCAATACTATATACTCAATTTATTTTGAGTTTAACAATATAGACTTCTATTCATATATAAGCTAGGCCTATAACGAGTGAATGGCCATGACTATTATAATATTTAATGTATATATCGATACTGTTTTGAACATACGTTTAATAGAATAAATAGTTATGGAAAACTAAAAACCAACTTCAATAAAGGGTGATTTGCAATGTGGCACCAATGAGGCACGACCAGTAATGATTCAGAAGACAGCACCTGTAGACTAAAATGAACAAAAATGATCAAACGATCGAATATTAAAGTTTAAACAGTATGAACTTTGAACCAATACAGATCGTATGACAAAGATTTTATAATTTATTAATTTGAAAGGTTTAGCACGTAGTTAAAACGGGAAATAAATTGGCCTTAAATATTTATTGGCTAAATAGAAGTGGTATTATAAGAACTGAATGTATCTGGTTTGGTTCCATAAACATAAGCACATCCAACGCCGTTGATGCTCTTTGATCCATCTGTGTAAATCAAATGTCGGTCAGTGTAACCTGACAAGAATTTAATAAAAAAAAAGTGCCGATACTAGACATAGACGTGGACTTCCGGTGTACGATCATCCCAAGATCTACATGGGATGTGCCACGTAACCAAAGGGTAGAGCCTCTGCTCCTTGGGAAACATGTCCGGCATTACAATAGCAAGCTTCCTAACAAGATCCCGGAAATGGAAACCCGCTGGCTTAGAACTAAGGGTGTTTCTCCTATCTCGTTCTCTTAGCGGGGTGGGGAAAAATGAAACGAACGTTGGATGTTTAGGCACAAGCGCACAACCATAATTTGCTAAGAGAATCTGACGCCAATATTGCAAGGCTCACAACTGGGCTTGTTGGAAAAGCTCCTATTGCCATGCGGATGCCCCTATTATGGACCACGTCTAATTTTTTCAGCAAAGATGGTCGTGCTGACGAATAGACAATACACCGATAATCTAGTTTGGATCGGACCAATGCACGATACATTCGCAGCAAAACTGTCCGATCCACTCCCCACGATTTGCAATTTAGCACCCGCAAGATATTCAGGGAACTGTCACATCGTGCTCTTAGCAGTGCAATATGCGACGACCAACTAAGCTTCCTGTCCAAGATCAACCCCAGGAAAGCCATCTCATCTGCAAAGGGGAGTAAATCTGGACCGAAACGGAGCGAAGGTGGTAACCGTCTCCTATGGCGCCAGAAACAAATGTAGATCGACTTCTCAGTTGAGAAACGGAAGCCGTTTTTTGAGCTCCATTCTCGATGGTTGTCCAAACATTGCTGCAGGCGCCGTTCCAAAAACACCGTAGCTGGGAAGTACAATAAACGGCAAGGTCGTCTACGAACAGGTTGGCGAAACTCCAGGAGGAACACTTTTCCAGAAGGAGTTAAGTCCTAAAGCAAACAGCATGGTACTTAGTACTCTGTTCTCGTGCACAAAAGGATTAGAAAAAACTGAGTCAAACCTTACTCGGAAAATGCGGTCTTTCATAAACTCCTGAAGGAACAGCGGTAGGTGTCCACATATGTTCCAGGCATACAAGGAACGTAGAATCCCTGCTCGCCAGCACGTATCATAAGCCTTCTCGAGTCGAAAAATATGCCAACGGTTTGATAGTTCTTCATAAATCCGTTCATTATCTGTGTCGATATTGGTGGTCTACAGTTGAACAGAGTCGTCGAAAACCACACTGGATGTCAGTAGGTTACGACTTTCTAACCACCATACCAATCGTCCATTGATCATGCGTTCCATTACTTTGCAAACGCAACTGGTGAGGGAAATAGGGCGACGATAGCTGGAGGGTCGCAATTGGTATATGGGTCAATTTACCAACCACGCGCTTTCAGTTATCCCATACAACCGAGGAAGGTACATATATGTCGGTTAAGTGAAGCTACAAATTTGCTCCATGATGTCTTTTTGCTATCATTAATAACTTGTCTGGACCTGGTGCACATTTTCTTGTATTAGATCAGGTTGTGCAATGTAGGGTGACGTAAAAACGTCTGACAAACCAGATCTTCTAAATCAATGTGCGCGAAAAACAGAGGACAGAGGCAAAGATCAGTTACAAATGGTAAACTGGGCAGTTGCTAGTAGAGTCCTTACGGCAACTGACTGTATATCGACCCTTAAGGGTATAGATTCCATATATGCATCACCTCTGACAAGCATCATAGTGCCGTCATGTGCCGGAACACCCTCTCTTCTGGTGTAACATCGTGTAACATCGTTTTGCCTTGTCTTGTGGACGCAACTTTGTCTCCTTCAAAACACACCCAAGTATATACTATGACTTTGGTTGTGTTGAAAAGTAAAGACGACAGATGTAGTCTAGATAAAGAAACACTTTTATTTCCGTAAACAGTAACTTTGTACACTCGTTGCAACAAGAAAGTCTTTTTCGATTCTCCAACAGCACGGCTCCGAACTCGTAACACAAAGAACTGTCCCTTCTCCGTCGGCACAACGCTTCACATCGTCTGTCCGTCTCCGTCGGCACGACTACTCCACGCTTCACATACGTCTGACTCCTCTTCTGTCGCACTTTACCGCTATTTATATCTCCCAGGCACTATTATGGAAGCTTCAGGAACGTTCAGTTATTGCGGCGAGATACAAAGCAGAGAAGATTCTCGAAGTGTCTATCCTTTTCTCTCTTTCGGCAAGCGCCCCAACAATGCGGCCATACTCTGTCTCTTTCCTTCGGCTCCTTTGCGGTAGTGCCGACAATAATGCGATGGGTGACACTGCTGTTGTCGGCAATTAGATGCGGCGGGCGCGGTGACAATACATATTATGGTACCTTTGTCAAAATTTCCGTATCTGTACCCCTAACACATATAAATATAAAAATAAAATGGAAATTTCAATTATAGTATTGCACAAGAAAGTAAACATGTGGTTCTTAGTAACTTTTGCCAAGTATTCTCTCCTTAAAATTATTTATTATAGTTGAGATAACTTGAACATTCTAATGTTATCGAACAGTCTTATTTTCGATTTTTTTGTGGGTCTGCAAGCATTTGACGATTGCCTTTCTTCTAATTATAATTGTTAGTTATTAGTTTCTCTATCCCTTATCCATTTATTCGTAAGCTAGAGAAAATATTGTATGCTATCCAAAAATTTTACATCTAGATTTCACGAGAAATACATGTTTTAGATTCCCCGAATAAAAGCACATTGGAAATAACGTGTTGCTGTTAACTTTAGCATCTTCCAAGAATAGACCCAAAGATTATAAAAAAAATTTCCACGTTATTTTTTTTAAAATAAAGGGCTCAATGATTTTGATTAAAATTGTCTAACTGGTAGGCATAGATTTGTTACACCTACAGAAGGATCTCTTTAAAAACACAGTTTATCTCAATTATGTTTTTCGGTAGCATCAGTCATCCCTGATATTCCTTGTTAATGGTTTGAATGTTTCAATATTTTGTCGGGTTTTGAAGTGGAGACACTACTCAATATTCTCGCGATGGCATGCGAGATGCTTGAACTTTCAAAGCCAGTATACAGCGACCCTGTTTCTGAAGAAAATTAAATGTTTATCTCCGGTAATGTACATCGTTTACAGAAAGCACATTACGAATTAAACAACATTGAGAATTACACCTTAAATTTTCTTCACTTGCAGCATTTGGGGTAGTTTGGGTGTACAACAGTTGCGCTCGGAATTCATCAGTTGCGCTCTGAAACCCTTGAAGATGAACACATCGGTATTTGTTAGACAAGGAAGAAATACGGCATAAACTACTTGTTTCTCGCTTGAACTGTATGCAGAAGTAGTTCAGTATTCGGAGCTTGCGTCACTAAGCAGTTGCCAACTTATGTACGCTTGACGCTTCTCGCTTGTCCTCGCGCGATCGTCATACGACATGAATCAAATGTTAAGGAAGTGAATTGAATGTAGTGAACGGGTGTAATTTTAGAAAAGATAAACAGACACAGCTTCGAGTGATGCACTATTGAATCGGGTGGAACAAAGCTCCATTTGAATCAAACACCAAGAGCCAAGAGCCAAGAGCCAAATCAGGTCGCTCGGGTTTACCCGAGCGGGATATATGCCCACGGTACCTATCCATTTAGTATGGATTTACCCGTGAGGTATGAAAGATGTAGTCATTTTACAAGCTATTTTTGTCAGTGTCAGCCAATGGTGATGATTGGTTACTCTCTCTTGCTATAGACTAGGGATATGAGTGCCAGTTAGAATGTCTACCCATCCTGGGGCACCCATGCCCCTCTGCTCACTTAGCAAAGGTCAGCTTGTCTAACCAGCAAGTCAAGCAGTGTCAATTTAGCGAGAAACCGAATGCATTGGAATGTTTGGTGAAATGAGGAAGCAGTGAAGCTAATTAGCCCAAGACATCCTTGGGTAAACGATAGCTTTTGTGCCTCCTGGGAAGATGGGGATCATATTGTCCCAGGGTATTCACCAGCTGGTTAGGGTGTGGTGTAAGTTTCGCATACATAGAGCGGGCTCTATCTCGCACAACATCCACAATATATGGAATGCCAGAATGAGTGTGGAGAATATGGGAAGAAAATCTACGGTCAGTATCGTAGATCATCCTAAGGGCCCTGTTCTGCACGACTTGCAGTCTGCGGATGGTGGTTTGAGCCACGAATCCCCATGCCTCGCATCCATACAGGATCAGGGGAGGGATGATCGCACGATAAATGCGTAGTTTAAGTCGTGTAGGCATAGTTGACCTAAAGATGGGATAGAGCTTTCCCAGAGCTCCGTGACCTTGGGCAGCTTTAGCTGTGACATGTTTGGTGAAGGTAAGTCCTCGGTCTAGTTGTACACCAAGGTACTTGGCTGTGTTGACCCAAGGGATTCTCCTCTGACCAAGTGTCAGGTCCCTTTCTGGTCTCCAGGAATGAATTTTGCCTAACACAAAAGCAGAGCTTTTCTGTGGACTGATTCCCATTCTCCATTTTTCACTCCAACTCTCAATGGCATCTAGGTGTCTTTGCAATGGGGGAAGGCAGTAACGTAGATTTTTGTTACGGGCCAGTATGAGGACGTCGTCGGCATATTGGCACGTAACAGTGCTGGGTTCAACGGGGAAGTCAGACATGTATGCGGCAAAGAGCAGTGGCGATAGAACACTACCTTCCGGTACTCCGGCCGCTATTGGTCTGATAGTTGATAACCTGCCCTCCACTCGCACCCTGAAAGTGCGGTCACGAAGGAAACTGGCTATGAGGGTCAGGTAGGGGGAGGGGAGATTTGCATCTCTAAGTTTGTACAGTAGGCCCTGGTGCCATGTTGTTGCAAAGGCCTTATCCACATCCAGAAGCACTGCGACAGTTTTGAAGTTTTCCTGGAAACCCAGGGCAGCCTTCTCAACAAGACGCAGGAGCTGTAAGGTAGTGGAATGGCCTTGACGGAATCCGAACTGATGATCCGGAATGAGCCTCCTTTCCTCAAATAGAGGAGTTAGACGGGACAGTAGAAGTTTTTCAAAAATTTTTGAAATTATTGGGAGTAGACTTATAGAACGGTAACTTGATGGAAACTTGGGATCCTTGCCTGGTTTCAATATGCAAATCATCCTCGCTTCCTTCCAAGCAGTAGGGAAGTGTCGGAGATACAGGCAAGCATTGTAAATTCTCGTCAAGTGGATAATGGCTTTGCGAGGCAGGTGTTGTAACATATGTGTCGTAACACCATCATATCCAGGGGATTTGTTGGGTTTGAGACACCTAATTTGCGAGGAAACTTGCCTTGGTGTGACAATTGGTATGCGAGTCGCCTCGTGAGGTGGTGGAGGATCCTCATAGAGGTAATCCACCGTTGCCTCAACTAGTTCTGAAAAGTCCTCGTCTTCTATGTCCTCTCGGGGCTCAAATTGGGACTCTAAATAGTCCGCGAAGTCAGTGGCTTTCTCTTGCGGTTCGAAAGATAATCTCCCGCGAGTGCCATGTATAGGATGCTGATATAGCGTTTTGTCCCTTCTCAGGGATTTAATTATCCGCCAGGGCTTCTTTTCAGAGAGGTTTACGTTCCTCATGGTGTTTTCCCAGGCCTCTTTGCGATGTGCACGTAAGAGGCGTCTAGCCAGGGTCTTAAATCGCAGATAAATTGCCTGCAATCTGGGATGGCGGAAACGCTGCCAAAGCTTCCGAACTGTTGACTTAGCTCTCAGCAACAGTCGGAGTTCGTTTGGGATGGTTGTGGGGTTAGGAGTATTACAAGGAATGCGGTAAGTATGCCCTCGTATCACATTTGATATTTGTCGGGAGAATGCATTTGCCGCTAATTCTAACGACTCGATAGAATTTATATGCGGTCTGGGATCCACTGATTGGTTCAGTTCAAGGACGGCTGCATCCCAGTCTACCTCATACGACCAATCAGGAGTTACCAATGCTGACATATTAACATTGGTGTCGATTAACACAGGATCGTGGTCAGAATCCAGTTCATTGACTGTCGTCAGGTCTATATGGAATCTAAAGTTTTTAGTGACCATAATATCCAGCACGTCCGGTCTCCCTCGGGCAGGATGAAAAGTGGGCTCTCTCGGTCCATGAGCTATGAGGCTTGGGTTACCGCTTATAAGGCGGAATAGTCCTCGCCCCTTCGCATTGGTGGCACGACTATGCCAGTTGGCATGTTTTGCATTTAGGTCACCTGCAATGCAGACCACAGGGTGGAGGTTTAATAAAGCCGTGTAATCTGCTTCATAGAAGCGGTGATCAGGGGGGTCATATGCCACTATCAGCAATGTATCTAGACCACCTAAAGATAGCCTAATAGCACAGGCTTCTACATGCTGAAGTGGTGGAAGAGGGAAAGGCTTATGGGTAATATGGTTCTTAACAAAGATGGCTGTACCTCCCCCTTGTCGGCCAACCCTATCAGACCGATGGGTGACGTAATTAGGGAGGGAGAAGTTGGTGGCAGCATCCAAATGAGTTTCACAGACCATCAGAATGTCGATTCCGAAATACTGTACAAAATTAGAAATATTAGGGTAATGACTCCGTAGTCCGTTTGCGTTCCAAATCGCAGCTCTAAATGGTCTCCGGACATGTCTTCCAGCCATTATTGAGCGGAGTTGGGGTAGAGCTGTTCCAGTGTCTGAAGCAAGATGGAATGCTTCTGCATGGGGGTCAGGTTGGGGTTGTTCAACTGCATCTTACAGTTTCTCAGAGCAGGTAACGCCTTGTTTATTAAATCCCCAAACCATGAGGATAAAGAGCTAAATTCCTCCAGGTCACTTTGCGAAATAGTCGCTAGTGTGGAGGAGGATGTTGCCGTGTTAGGCATTGGTGGGATAGGGGTAGGGGGAATATCCCTAACCTTGGATATAGGCTCTGCCTCTACAGGTGCGTCTGTAGTTATTACAGGAGCTTGTGGCTCCGAAGTTACATTGGGGGCAGAAGATTTGCTCTGCCTAGGTTTTCTGTTCCTCCTCTTCCTGCGTGGTTTTGGTGCAGGGGGTTTAGGCACTATTGCCTTTTCTATAGGACCTGGAGGTGGTGGCACAGAATCTGATGAGGAATCGCTCTTTGGTGTAGCAGCCTCTTGTTCCACTCGACGCAGAGTGGACTCTGCCTTATTTAAGGCATTGGAGAATGACACACCTGGGCGAACCACTTGGTCATCGGGGCGGTTCTTTCGGCGGCTCTCTATGATCTTTTTCCTTGTGGAGCATCCTTTGTACACACTTACGTGTGTACCATCACAATTAGCGCACTTGCACTCTTCCCTAGGTTTAGGGCAGTTCTCTAGCAAGTGGTTCCCTGCACACCGCAGACATGTAAGCTTTCGCTCACACATCATGCTGGAGTGATTGTACCCCATGCATCGGTAACATTGCACAGGTCCCTCTCTGCCATAATACCTTTCCACTTTGACTACAGTGAAAATTAGCTTCCTTACTGTGTCAATTGGTTGTACTTCTTGGTTAAGTACTTTGTCAAGTACTACCAAGAATAGTGGCATAGGAACTTTGTTAATACCCCCCTCGGTATTAACGGTTCTCTTCAACTGTGCCACTGAATTGACAGTTATGCCATGTTCTTCTTTAAGTGCAGTTTTGATTTCATCAGGGGTGCACTCTGAGTCTAAGCCTCTGATGACTCGGCGCTCAATGTGTGGACGTTGTGGTGAGTACGAGTAGAACGTTATGTTCATTTCTCGTAACACCAACTTGGCGGTTTCCAAATCACCCAAACTATGGGTAAGGATATGGACGCTCTTAGGCTTCCTCTTTGCCTCAAAAGTATACTTGAGGTGTTTGGCCAGTGTACGCATTACCCTAACATGGTTAGGGAATACGTCCGCAATGATTGGCGGAATTCTTGGCCCCTTCTTGGCTTGGGATGATGCAACATTCTGAGGATGTTGCATCATATTGGATGATGCAACATCCTGTGCATGTTGCATCATATTTGGTGATGGCGTCTGTTTTCCCCGTTTACGGTTTTCCACAACCGTAAACTCCCCCAGCTCCATATCGGACTCGAAGTCAGATTCAGGTAAGGGATTGTCTGAACCCAGGCTCTCTAGTTCTGCCATGGGTATGTGGCGTGGAGTAGAGCACTTACGCTTTTGCGTATCGGTCTTGGAGCGCTTCCTATTTGGCTCCACTGCTTCGGGTGATAAGGATCTGTATGAAGATGATGTCGAGGGTAATTGTCCATCATCGGCAGTAAGCGCGGTTGCCCTCCGGCTGCTCACAGAGGACCGCACCTCCTCTAAGGCGGCGCCTTTGCGAGCCATTTCGGCTCGAGGTTTCAGGCACAAAGCCGTCAACCCTTGGCTAGGATCTTGTGAGCCCGCTGTCACGTAAGTCGTCAGTCTGAAAGTCTGTCAAGGAAAGAAAGAATAAAGCAAAAGAGTAGAAAGAAATGGGAAATACCTGAGTAGCTTTCTATGCCACTCCGGGAAGCTAGCCTGGTGAGTTCCAAAGCTTGCTTGCCAAGCCCCTTTAGGAACTCCACCAAAATTGTGCTGTGACTAATATAATGTATTAGTCCGTAGATTGAAGCGTGCAATCCACCGACGCACACAACAACACTCCACCGTCGGCACGGGATCTCCTGCTCCGGCGAGTCAGCTTTCTGGATACCGTCTTTTCCACCAGTGAGAAGCAAATCACGTCCGCTCTGGTCGAACGACGACGCGAGAATGATGAATGCCCATGAATCAAACACCAGCAGTAATTTTGTTTACTAATGATGTCAATCACAATCATCAGGTAAGTTGTAACTTAGATAGACAAAAAATAAGTAATAGTGTGAAACGAAAAGCTGTTGATAATTTATGTGAAAGGACGTTGAAGCTAATTAGAAGTGAAGTTTCAAACTGAGGAGCTGATGTCTCAAGTGCTGATGTTAACAGAGTTCAGCAAAATGTTTATCGTGCTAAAAGCTCAACACTGCCATCTTTACCCAAGAATGTGAATGAACTGCACACACATTTAGAACAGATGTCCGTGTCAAGTAACAGAAACGAAAACTTTGTTATGATTAATTACAGTGCTTTAAATGTTTTATGTTTTTCCACTGACACCAATCTCCGCCATCTTTGTGAATATGATAACATTTTTGTTCATGGAACTTTTGAGTATTGTTGTAAATTTATTAGTTATTCACAATACCTGTCTTAGGAATAATCAGTATGTACCATTAGTTTTCCACCCTTTACCAAACAAATCAAATGTTACGTACGAAAACATGTTTCTTGAAGCTGTCAGACTTTAGGACAGTATCAATTGCAAATTTCAACCGACATTTGTTGATGCAGGTTTTGAAATTGCCATAATAACATATGATCATCGTCTATAATAGCCTGTAGATTTCATTTATCTTAGTCGTGGTGGCGGAAAATTCAACCATTGGGTCTTGCATCTGAATTTAAAAAAGCACAAAAAAAAAAAAAATATACACGCACTAGAGTTCAGTAAGCAAAAACGCCATCAGTTCTTTCTAACGCAAAGTCTCCAAAATTATAAAAGAAGTTAAAGCGTCTTCTAGAAATGAAAAGGATAAAATGTAGAAAACTGTTTTCGCATTCCTTTTTAAGTGGATAGTTTAATAATAATAATAATAATAATAATAATAATAATAATAATAATAATAATAATAATAATAATAATAATAATAATAATAATAATAATAATAATAATAATAATAATAATAATAATAATAATAATAATAATAATAATAATAATAATAATAATAATAATAATAATAATAATAATAATAATAATAATAATAATAATAATAATAATAATAATAATAACAATAAAGGCACAGGGATTTCTAAGCATTTAAACCCAAGATGCAAGGAAAATGGGTTTAACTGTTACCGGAATTTACGCTGAGACGTCGTAGATAACAAACATCTCTATGCTCGTACAGCCTGCGTGTGCAGACCAATCACGAGGCCACGTTTTATCGGTCGTCAATTTTCTCACAGTCACTGTTGTGCACGTTCTTTGGTTTGAATACAATTAGTTGAGAATTCCTGTGTTTTAATAATGATATAAACAATCACAGCAATAATTAATAATTATGTGACAAAATGACAATAATTCAACTAATTTTTCTCACTTTATTTTCTTCTAAATGAATGCACAACAACACAGTTCTCTTAACACAGTCTACAGTCATATTACAACTCACAACTGTTTTCTTCTCGTAACCCTGATTCACTCCTTTGTATTTCTTCATTTTCTCTGTCTTTCAAATAACTTACTTCGACGATAGGATCAATCTGCACTCGTTAGCAGCTTCGTTGTCTTCCTTCACGACGGGCCCATGACGTAACACGGACCTTTCTCAAACTTCTATAAACACGCCGGCTGCCGGACAGTTCTCGAATAATCTGGAAGAATCGCTTTTTGTTTCTGCTGCTCTGATTGTTGTCACGTGTTTACTCGCCTGAGGCAGCCTGACCTTGAGTGTCTTTGATACACCGCCAGTTCGGTGGGACAGCCCGGCCCCGCTCGTCCTTTGTTGTGTGCTGCGGCCGGGTCAGAATAATAATACGATAGACAGCCTGTGAGACAGTAAGCGATGTAAAATATATCTTACGTATTTCAAACTGATTGACAGTTTAAAACATTATTTAGATATAGGTATTGGTGATTTTGCATGTTGAGTGCTATGGGTCTAAAATGAAAGCTTAAAGGTTTAATGTACGAACAGGTGAGTGCAGATGAACTATTTTATGCTCGGGTGAAGAACTGTGCGCATATTTGCGAACTCTTCACACCTGCGAGTGACAACAACAAATTAACATATAAGGCGGTTCGTCGGTCGAGCGGGCGGGCGGTTCTCTTGTTTTGAACTCCGCAGGGTTCCTGACAAAGAGTAATGAATGTGCTACTGTTTACAGTCATTATACCTGACTCTTCGGGCGGGTAATTAGAAAGTCTTGTTAGTTGGGAATTAGATTAGCTCCAATCATATGTCGCACCATTGTTGTTCCTCTTATTCCATTTCAAATTGTTTTTTCCACAGTGGCATTGTAGTTTCTCCCTGGAGGTGAACAGATCGCACCTTCATCCTCAGGTCCGTTGTGCAAAAGTGTTGCATATCTGAACACAGTCACGTGACATTCTCTAGCCACCGTTCTTTATTATCTTTTGTAGACTTTCGTTGGAAACTCTTATTACTTTCTCTACTACTTATTTAACAAAAAACCAAAGTTGGTATTTATGTTTAGTGTCTTTCAAGCAAGCAAAGCTACCCTTTATATGGAAATTTTTTTCGAAAATTTTAATTTCCTTGAAAGTGGCTGTAACGATTTTGATTAAAAAGTCATATGTTTAAGATATATTTATGACAAATGAAATGTATATCTTGAATTTTCTGGCTATAGCATTTGATGTCGTATTTACTCTGGACGACTTTTGCACAACTGGTAAATCGTAAGAGATAGACCAAATCTTACTATACAAAAATTGTAGATCTCGCTAAAGCACACAATTTATGCCTGAATAATTTTTTTTTTGTAGAGTGAACTATTTCGGAGATATTCCTTGTTATTTCTGCAAGTTTTGGATAACTTATACTTCTGCCAAATGGCACATCGTTATTCATTTTTTATATCTTAACCGTGCAAAGAGAACGGAATCTCAAGGGTTTAAAATATTTGACTGTCGCTCAAAGCCTACTGTAATGTTACAACAAAATGAGCAATAAGGTAACTTATGCAAATGTTTATCTCGACTAACACGAAGAACATAGAGGAATAAGTGTTTGTAAGAATAGTTGGCACAAGAGTAGAGAAAGTCATGTGAGTGCAACACATCAGATCTTTTTTTTAATTGGTGATAGCATTTGCAATTTTTTCTGTTACTTTAAAGAGTATAAAAGTGAACATTATACTTCTTCCTCACAAGGGTTAGTCCTGTAGACTTGATCCGAAGATAACTAAACTGGTGCCTTGAATTTTGCCATTGTCAATCAACATATCTTCTTCCGGAAGATTTATAAAATAAAGCTAGCCATTGATATCCCGAAGAGAGTACACATAGGATATGTTCCTTCCAACGTTTTTGGTACCTCTGTATTTCTTCATTTATATTTTCTTCTTATTGCAGTGTTCCTAAATGTATTTAGGAGCCTTATTCACTTGTTTACTTCTTTCAAGGCTCCCTCGTTTGTGCCTTTTCTAAATTTTACAGGAAGTCTTTCTTCACGACCTTACCTTAACTTTAAGAACGTCTAGCAGTTACTGAATTTGACTTTTCCAGTCGTATTCAACCAGAAAAAAACTTTTATTCTGATAATAATTCAGAACTAATAGTGATAAAGTAGTTAAATTGTCGACAAATCCTTTATGCCAGTCTGGTCAAGTACGACATTGGCTTCAAAACGGATAGTTACCGTGGTAACAGACAAACAATTGCAGGTAGCCAATTTGTTATGGAGGAGAGTGAAAAGCCAGTTTACCTCGTTATATCTCTTTTTTGTTCTTGCGGATTCCTGCCGTGTAATTGTTGTATGACGATTATGGTTATTATTAGGGATGGGAGCCATTTTGGTACAAGCTGTGAACGTAGAAAGCTGTTCGGTTCTCACGAGAGAAAGGTACCGGTAATTAAGGGCTTTTAATTCGTCCTCGTTTCTATTATAGTGCTTCTGCATTCTTGCCATTGCAACAACTCTGCATGCTTTCCAATTATAACCGTGGAAAATATTTTCCTTGTTATCAGCTTTTCGGAGTGCTGTTGATACTGAAGGGGCGTCAATATTTCTCTGAAGAGGACGTGAAAATAGTTCCATAACCTTATTTATGTAGGTGCATTTCGAATTAAGGTTGCTCTTGTATCAAGGAAACGACAGCAATAATCAACTAGAGTCTAATTTTGACACGGAATTGCAAAATTGCATTTTTACATCTTGGCACTAATCAGTAAAGACACTCGATCCTAAATTTTTACCTAAAGACTCTTAAGCATTATCCGCTACCTACTAAAAGTTTAAGCACACCTGCATATTTTATTGAAATACACTTTGTCCTTAAAATATTTTGTGCAGCGGTCTTATGTTTCATAAAAAATCTTATTAAAACGTACATCATAAAAAATAATTATATAAATATTATTTTTCAACGGATTATAATTTTTTTCAACTTTAGAAGAGCTCAAAAATCTTCTTTTTAAATTTTTTTGCACGTGTGACCATGAAAATATATGATGTGTTAATTTTATTTATCTCTGAAGGGAAAGGCTCATATATGAGGAATATTTATAAATATGACATTATTATTATGCACTATTTATCAAGAATTTACATATTTTATAGCTTTAAAACAAATTAAAAAAAAAAGATTTTAAATTAGGACTATTTTGAAATGGATTCAAACTTATGCTGAATGAGCCAGCGAAGTCGGAGCGATATTTGTTTAGAGTGTATTGTTTATACTGCAAATCGTACCAACTGAATTCTGCTGTGTTGACACTGTATGCTGCCATGACAGTCAATTCTGTGTGTGACAAAGACAAAAAACTATAGGAAAAGCGCCAAATGGAGCGAAGTGGTATGCCAAGGGTTGCATCGCCCCGGGAAGATAGAATTATGACAGTTATATCCATATGAGGTTTGAAGATTGGATAGCTACCCCCCAGACCAAAAAACCGCTAAGAACTTCGAGAGACATTATCCAAATTTTGGAATAAAATTGCTGTGCCATTGCTGTGTATACGAATCTTGTCAACAATATGCTAAAAAGACTAAGTTTACTGCGTTTGAAAGTCAAAGAAGGCTCAGCAAAGTATAAAATCATCTGCAGTGTATGTTTGAAGCAATATACCTACTCTGAATATATAATAATGGTAGAACCTGTCGGATGAGGTCGTGATTATAGTTTGCGTTTTCCGTCTTTAAATTCCAAAACGCGAGGTTTAAATCAGGGTCGCTTTTGTCACTTGTTGCTAGATGAGCTTGAAATCTGCGATTAACTTGAAAACAGCGTTCGCATAAATGCGTCAAGTGTTCCACAGAAACAACCGCTTGCCCTCCCAGCTACTGGAGCCCATCTCTGACCTGGTGTGCGTCGTTCACTCATTCTTGTCAACGATCACCATTACTTCTCCTAACCTTGCCTCAGTCCTTTCAGTGCCTCGGTCTCTCATACAGTAACTACGACAATACAATCACTCGACGCTTGTGAAATCTTCTTCCCGGCGACTAACGTTTCTTTTGTGCATTTTTGTGGTATTGTTCTATTTTCTAACTTAATCCCAGTTTAAATGGCCGTGCTCAGACGTTTAACATTTTAAATCTGAATCACTTATGTTTCTGTCAATTTAAAATGGTTCTTCTAATTCAACTTTCATTCAAAGTACCTACTTTGAAATTATCATCGACCTAAAGATAGGTTTGAAAACCTTAAAAGGCAATCAGAAGCAGTTGACAAATAGAAAAGTAATCATTACCACTTGAACCCCATGCTTCAGGCAAAATGTACCTTGGGAAACATGGGAGTAATCGGCCTGATGGTCGGATTCGGGGTATCGTGCTGCTAATTTTTAACACCTGGAAAATGTTTGCATTAAAGGAGAAAATAAAATCAATTCTTATATCTGTAATAAGTCGGTCAAATGCTTTTCTCTGAAGTAATTTGCATAATGCACCCTTTATGGTTTACTTTTCATTGTTAAAAATAACTTACTATGTTATACAATGTTATTATTACATTTATCCATCAGCCTTTCTTCACTTCGTGCAATTCACCGTCTTTGAATTCTTCATTCTCTTCCCATCTTTTTCCGGGGCGTCAGATATTTCTTATACCTAAAGGTTTAGCTATATTTGATAATCACTCCTCATTCTTACCATTCATGCTCTCTTTTCAATTATGTTTATTTTCTTAAAAGTTATATATAATTAATAACCACTTTAGCAGGTTTCACTTTCCTCAGTTACTTTTTCCTTTTATTTTATTTAACTTACGCAAATTCACCATTTATACTTCCTTTTCTAACTCCTTTTACACACAAAACAACTTACACGCCTTACATTTAAAACTCTGAAAAGTTACTCTTGCCTCCTTGGCAACCTGACGTCATGCTAAGGAGCTCCTAATTTATGGGGTGTTTTCCAGATGGAAGCTATAACAATGTCGCAGTACATACCTATTCTATAGTTGTTTCATTTATTATTAAGGCCAATCTAATGCGTCCTTTAGTTCTCTCTAAATATCCCACTTCCGCTTTCTGAATTTCACTTTTGTCCTTTTCTTTTCTGTTAACAGTCCTTTTAGATTTTTTAGTTTTCTTTTAGATTGTCATATGAAGTGAATGAAATCTCACTGGAGTGATGAAGAAGTTCTGTTCAAGTTACATTTTTCACCATATATTTTTCTTAGCAACAATCTCAGATGAAGCAATAAGTAGTCATAGGCAACATTCGAAAGCAGCTTTGAAATATTTAAACGTGCAATATGAACAAGGAAGAAGAATTACAAACTTTGAAGCATATTGTGAGATGATGTCTGGGAATCTGTAGACATAGAACAAAACACTCGACTAACACGAAAAGCTGTATGTTTAATGACCTCGGCATATTTTCTGTGGTAAATGTTTGACTATTTCCTGTGATTCCCCAGATATACAGATTTGTGTAAAATTCAATCAGTATAAAGATAGTTATTGGGCTATTCACAGATAATATGAGTTATGCATTTAATGTAATGAAAATCGTTATTAAATTTAAGAAAATGAAAGATAACGAAACAGTTTTGGTAAAAAGGGTTGTTTGGGGCAGAAAAAATATTCTTGAGAATCCTTTATATGCATACGTACTTAGTACAGCATCTGGTTAAAGTTTAAAATTTTGTATCTGTCCGACATTTTTCGTTTTCTGGTTATGGCGTTTATAGAGAATCAGAAAATTAACAAATGTAGCTTATATTGACAATGTATGTTCCTTTTTAAAACTAGTATTTCCTGTAAAACATCCTCTTATTTTAGTTTCCAACAACGCACTACGCCTGGGTTCGAAACCACCACGGGAGTGTGATTTTTTGACCCATTTACGGAGAAACACATACTCTCCATCATACGAATTTGAGGAGCTACGTTAGATTGCCACCAGTAGGACACGAAAGCCAACATTGAAGAAAGTACGTAGCTGGCCACATTGCCTCGTATTAGGCTTGTTTGAAGAAGTTCGAAAAAGATCTTGCTACGTCATCGCCGGTATAGAAGCTTGCGAAGCGCTTGAAGGTAGGCAGTTTTGTCGGTCAGTGTGCCAGTGAGTGCGAGAGAGCTGTGTGTGATATTGTCGTCGTGAAAGATACGTCACGTCAAAGTAAAGAAGTTTTAGTTGAGTGATTTTATCGTCAGAGTTAGTGTATAAGAGATAGAGAAAGTAAAGAAAGACGGTGGAAGGAGTGAGTCATGGCTATGAGAAGAAAACAGTTGTGAGTTGTAATATCACGAAAGACTGTAGACTGTGTTAACGTCAGTAGAAGAGATCTGTGTTTTTGTGCAAAATTTGGAAGAAAAATAGTGATAAAGAAGTAACTGGACTGGATATCTTCATTTTGTCACATGGTGTCAGGAGTGGAATTCGTTGAATTGTTAATTTGTCACATTATTACTATTATTATTAATAATTATTACTATTCATTATGTTTTCTGTACCTGCTATAGGGAAAGGGCTGAGAAAACAAAGGTTTACCCGCGTTTAGTTAACTTCCCATAATCAACCGAGGTATACAAAGTTCACTTGAGCATTAAAACTAGTAACTCCAGATCTTGGGAGCAGAAATGCCACACTAAGAACAAATTGTAAAAATGCCTCATGATTAAAACAACTAATACTAAACGCCTAATGCTATTATCTATGTGCTTTTATTTTTTAACGATTGAGTATGTAAATATTCCCATAAATGTTGCATTTGTATTTTCTTTTCTCATCCTTTTTTTTAGAGGAGAATAGTTCGAAGTTTGATAAATTGATAATTTAGCTGCCAGTACATAGTTTATAAATAACAACACCGCGTTTTTCCTGTTTAAAGGTTTATAATTAGAAACAAATTTTAGAAATAGAGTACATATGCAAAGCCATCCGGGTGCTATTAATTACTTTTTGTTTTTTGGTGCCTCGTATCTTTTCCAGCAAGCCATAGATATGACAGGAACACGCTTTCCGATAAATTCTCCATCCTGTTTGTGTTATATATTATAGATAGATAATTGACCGACAGGAAATACGTAATTTTTTCGGCTTGTTTCTGTACTGCATCATAGTACGATATTTTACAGGTAAACCAGAGACCTACGCATTCATTCTGTCATGTATCTTTGCGCCTTGTTCACAGCCGGCTAAACGTAATGTACCGTAACAAGAATAATGCATTTTAGTTTCATGTCTACCTGTATAAGCATTGTATTTCATAAAAGAATTCTACACCTCCCTGTATCAGAAATACACGCCTTGAGGCTTCCTGGATTAACAAGAGTTATTTCTAGAAAAAAATCTGATGTGTTGCACTCACATGACTTTCTCTACTCTTGTACTAACCATTCTTACAAACTCTTATTCCTATATCTTCTTTCTTGTTAGTTGAGATAAACATTTGTACAAATTATCTTATTGCTTATTTCCTTGTAGGTGCAAGGGGAATATGGGAATACAGTAGGCTTTGTGCGATAGTCAAATCTTTTAAAGCTTTGAGATTCCGTTCTCTTTGTACACGTAACATATTAAAAAAATGAACAACCATGACCCATTTCACGAAAGTTCCAAGTTTTCCGAAACTCACACACATAACAAGGTATATCTCCGAAATGGTTCACCCTACAAGAAAATTTATTGAGAAATAAATTGTGTATTTTACAAAGATCTACATTTTTTATGTAGTAAGATTTGCTGTATCTCTTGCAGTTTACCAGTTATGCAAAAGTCACCCAGAGTAAATACGACTACAGGGGCTATAGCCAGAGAAGTCAAGATATACATTTCATTTGTCATAAAAATATCTCAAACATATGGCATTTTAATCAAAATCGCGAGTGCCATTTTCAAGAAAATAAACATTTTCGAAAAATTGTCCATGTAAAGGGTAGTTAAGGGTGAGGCTATTTTCTTCAAAATCTTCGTGTCGCATCCTTAAACAACATTAAACTTAAATACCAACTTTGGTTTTTAACCGACTTTTCGTTTTTGAGTTATGCTGTGCAAAGTCTGACACACACACACACACACACACACACACACACACACACACACACACACACACACACACATACACACACAGAGAGACCTTTTTCTAAAAATTTCCTCTACTACCTTTTACCCGGGCCTTTGTTTTTCTTAAAAAATTGCTCTAAGAATTTGATTTTACTGACTGTGAAATTGTCATTCAGAATCCATTCCAGTATTGATTTCCTAAATAAATCAAAACCTACGGAAGATTACACTTGGTGTTTTAATCCTTCGAAGTTGTTCTTCATGATTCTCGTTCATTTAATTTTTATACACGCATACTGACAACAGAGATGACAATAATAGTATAACAATGAAAACAACAAATACAGCAAGTTTACTAGATATATGGCAAGTAAAGTCAGACATAAGATTCCTACAAATTAATGATTATGTAAAACGAAAGAAATTTAAGACAGCTATAAAAACAAATAAAATTAAGATAGATATCTATTATAGCTACTGGAATGTCGTAATTAGTATGATATTGCTTTGAAATAAAGCTAAAATATTCAAGAATAGGTTTCTGCGTAGTGATATTACATTACGTTACAGTGAGTGAGCTTGTGGTCCGGCGTACCTTCGGAACGATGCGTTCCTATTCAGGTCGATGCTTCGTTTTTTATTTTTATTTTCTTTATTTCCAACTGTGACTATAGGTTAGCAAATTAGCGACAATATAATAAAGATATACGATGTTCTGATTAAGATAATATAAAAAGAAGGGAGATGGTAAAGTGGAAGTCCTAATAGAGCTAACTAGAGGCGAGCAAAAAATAAATAACACTAAAACACCGCGACTATAATAAGAAAACTGAGGCGGTTATGTTTGGGAACTGCGTGAGAGTTCGATCTACTTTAGGTGCGTTCACTCGAAGTGTAGGCCTTTCTTGCTTTGTTTAAAGTTCTGTTGAGCTTTCGTACGTATTGTTTATGCGAATAAAGCTATTTCTGTAAGTCAGATTCAATACTAGACGACTATCCTGTACCTGAAGGTTTGGGAAGCAAGTTCAGCTTGAATTTGATTCTTCTATGTTCTTTAACTGCTTAGCATTAAAACTTTTATTTGTATTTGATCTTTTTTTTTAGCGTTTTAACTGTTTTGACTTTCGCCGTTTACCGTTTTAGCTGTTTTCACATTCACTTTTTAATGTTTTTAAGTATTTTAGTATTGACTGATTTATGTTTTAACTGTTTCAAAGTTTCAGTGGTTTATTTCTTAGCTTTATGGCTGGCAGTTTGAGTGCTTAGCAGTTCTTTTTTACGTTTTGACTCGGACCCAAATGACTTCACCCACTCACTCGCTCACTCACTGACTCGGTCACTCGCTCACTCATTCATTCACTTACTCAGTCACTCACTCACTGATTCACCCACCCACTAACTAGACCAGCGGCCACTCAAGCACCTTATACTGCCATAACTTATCTTTATATATACTCGTGTTACAATAATTAGACACTGGAGGTAGCTAAAATATGGCAGACACAAAATTTAACGGCGGCTTACTACTATACCCTTTGCTATTATAGAAATAAACTTTGTAGGAGTAAATTATATTTCTATGAAGCTTTACAGCATAATATCATAACATGTTTAACTACACAATACCGCTTGCTTGGCAAGCTTCTGATTAGATTTTGCACTGATCAGCTCCTCTTGCCAGCCGCCATTAGATTTTGTGTGTGCCATAGAAGCAATTGGATCTCGGTTTGATTATGGTAAGATAGGCAGCCTGCTACACATTTGTTTATGACATAGGATAAACAACAAAGGCTATTAATGAAATTTAAGCTACTCAAAAGATCCGCTGAAGTCATGGATTTTGAATAGCATATGACTTCTTGAAATCTAAAGCATTTTTCGTTGTATTTGTTTGCCCACAGTCTGTACCCAGGGGTCACGTGTCAAAGAGTGTGCTCCCTGCATCAGAAACCAAAAATCACGAAGTCCCCTAATCCACCCTCTACTAATAACCCTTATGTAAGTAGTATCTAGGTATTTTAGTGACAAATTATTGCCAATTATATTTAGTGCCAGAGCTATTTAAACGTACGTGTGCTGAAGAAATGACAATGGATGCTATGCGTTGCAAATCTGTATTTGATTTTGTTTTAGTACTGAAGTACAAAATTATTCTCTGACATATTCAATGTCCTCAAGCCCCTATGGGTACTAGCGAATTCACTGAACGCAATTCCAATAACACAATTTAATATAAATAAACTTAGGTTTAAAACTCTAAGAGTTGCTACTTGCTCAAAGAATATGGCTGTAAGTGTGAGTGCGAGAGCGACTGTGTGTGTGTGTGTGTGTGTGTGTGTGTGTGTGTGTGTGTGTGTGTGCATGGACCGCATACTTAAAAAACAATTGTGTGGTGTACTTTTAACAAAATATTCATCACTTTCAAAAAGAAGCCTCTTTGGTTTTAAAATATAGTATACTAATCAAAATTGTTAGAGCCATTTTTGAGAAAATGGAGCTTTCTTAAAAAGTGTTCCATGTGAAAGGTGGTTTGTAGGGGGGGGGGGGGAGTTTCTTGAAAGTTTTTGAGTCGCTTCCTTGGAAGCTGTTGAGCTTAAATGCCGACTTTGGTATTTAAGCGACTTTTATTTTCGGACTTATATCATAGAACGCACCCAGACAAATACACGCATATATACATTGTTTTAAAAAAATGCTTTTCTTCTTAGATTCAAGGGTTCTCAAAACAAGTGCTCTCGTTGAAATCTCGATGTCGGATTTTTGGGCGGAATGCAATACTTCTGCATTTACGTAGTGTAGAAAAGTAATTAGACAACTATTAGGCATCTTCAGATGTCAGAAGCTGGCAGCTGCGAAAATCTTCCTCAAAAACTCGCACTATTCTTTTTGATTGGCTTTACAAAGCGACGCCAAAATCAAAACAAGATGCCTTACCCCCACCACATAGCGAGAGACATATATTTCCTGTCCCATCATAATCACTCTTTCGCTAGTCACCTGTTTTCCTCTGATTGAGATGTCAGAGCTAACTACCTGGGTGCCCTCGGGTGGCTTAAATAGAAACTTCAAAACAAAAGCATCGCGAAGAAGAAGCGAACCTACAATTTTCTTCCCTCCCTACTTCATTACAGGGATTGGGGTGGGTGGGAAATTATACACAGCATCCCCCCTCCATTGGGATTAAGGGTTTTGTGTTGTGACAAGGGAGGGAGGGGGGATAATAACAGAAATAATATATAGCATGAAACTCGATTATTACTCGGAGGGACGTCGCCGTGGCCAGAATCGCTAAATCGTGACAACGTAGGCAGAGGTGGAGGGGGAAAAAATTCCGGTTCGATTATATTTTGTGAAGGTTTCACCTGCACGCTTTTTGGGTGCAATTACGCCCCTAAGAAGGGCTTATTAACTTGTTCCAGTCCGTCCGTTTGCAACTAGAAGAGAAACGGTTCAACGCTAATGATTACAAGTAGGTATGCTTGCTGTAAACCGCAAATGGTTTGGGACTGTTGCCGGACAGTATTAGCCTCCTGAACGTTATGCTTTTGTCGGAGTAGCTAGTACGTGTCTCATATCCCAGAGCACTTCTTGCACCACCATGTCTCCGAAACTTTAAACTCCAGTATTGATGAAATATCTATAATAATATCACTGGACAACAAAACTGGTCTTCAAAAAAAAAAAAAAAAAAAAAAAAAAAAAAAAAAAAAATTACACAACAAATATAATTTCTTATGTATTTTTACGTGCTGAGTTCAAATATGGTCTTTGTTTTTGTCTAGAACCCTCAGTTTTTTAGTAAACCGTGTACTTACACTTCTAGTCATTTATAAATAAAACGTAAAGTCACCGAAATATCAAGAACTAACTTCTTCATAATAAAATTACATCTAATTTTGCAAAAGTAACCAGTTAACGTACCTGGAAACATTGCCAACTGCTTTTCAAGTCCATCCTCTGCTGCTGTCAGTTGAATTTCTGCCGTTTACTGCTTCTTCTGTGCTTTCCTGTGGTTTCTCTCATGAGGTTCCAGCAGGCATATTGTGATTCCATCTTCCTTGATACCTTTTGTCCATTTGGGAAATATCTTGGTGAAATCTTTCTCCATGTTCATCACTAACTTGTCCTAGATTTGCAGGGAAAAAGTCCAAATGGGAATGCAGGAAGTGAATTTTGATTTATATAGACTCCTAAAAATTTCTCAATTAATTTTTCGTAATTTTGTGCTCTAGTGTTACCTAAGAACTGTTTCTATTTGGTCTTGAATGCTTCAAGTTCCACATGATTCACTTCACTTTCCAACAACTGATCTTTCATTAGTTCTCGAATCTGAGGCCCAAAAAAATGCCTTCCTTCAACTTAGAAGCACTGATTCTTGAACATTTTTCTTCTAGGTATTTAAAACCTGCTCCAGATTTGTCTAACGCCTTGACAAAATTCTTCATTAGACCTAATTTTATATGAAGTGGAGACAATAAAATTCTGGAGGTTGTTGTCATCTTGGATGATACAAAATTCAATTAAATCTCATGAATGTGTTTGACTTTATAGGGACATCAGAGGTTCGTAAAACGCATGAAGCCGTTTACATATAGGTAATATCGCTTGAGGCACCTGTTTGTGAATAATGATGAGGGGCGAAGGTCCATCATTCCACAAATTACAGTTCCTCTTCTTCCAATTGAGTGGTAATAAAGTTCCCTCAGGAGATGTGGGCTGACTCTTTAAGATGTTTCTTCCTTAACTGGTTATCCAACAACAAATGGTAACATATATTTATTAGACTATGTTAATACGACGGTTATTAAACGCTGGCAATATTTCAGCAAGTCATGCTACTCCAGAAAATTTAAATGAAACACGCATTAGACGTGTCTAGCGCTGCTCTTTGCTATATTTTAATGCCAATGTATAGTTATTTGGTAGGATAACTTGATTAAAATGTGCCTAAATTATGGCCCAATTGAGCTGACCTACCCTACAAAGACATTAGTTCATTCATCTTGTCCATACCAATTGATTGGGCACTGACCGCTTAAAAATCATTTAAACACTAAAGCTGTTTATTAAAAGAAACCTTATGTGTTATATTCAATGACTTTCTCCATTGTTCATTGTTATGATATGATACAAATTACTCTTACGAACGCTTTTTGACGTAAAATCATCTAATCGCTCAAGTACAGTGATAGGCGGTCAACTTTCTTGCGTTACAAAATACCTTCAAATTTAATCGCTTATAACTACGAGGTTAATAATGCGATAACTACAACATTGTTGAGGTCACAATGCAAAAGCATGTCTGTACGTGTTTGTCATGTAGCTTTTGTTTTGCCCAGGATGTCATCGAGCTAGTGTAAGCGCCTGCGCGTGATTGTTGTGAAATAGCATTGTGTAAAATTGTTACTGCATTGTGAGAACGCGTTTAGCTAAGAGGTGATTTGGGTGTCATTATAAAGAAATTAAGAAGCACTATTAGGACTCAAAGTTAAACAATAAAAATATTCACCTAAATATACGTAAAATTGTAAACTGCAAAAAACTTAAGATGTCGGCTCACATGAATCGTAAATATGTGCGGAATTATAGAAAACGTAAATCAGAGGAAAGCTTGCAGCAAAAGGAAATTAAAAAACCTAAAAAGTTGAATGCTAAGTGAATGCTAGAGGTATGGTAATATAAAAAATGCAGTGAAAATAAAGTTGTGATTTATTTATTCTGCAAATGAACTACTTTGTATAACTGCGGCAACAAAGAAATTCACAATTAAAGTATATTAATGCGAAACACTTGTTATGAGTTTATCTCGACGTTTTCACGGAAAATCTACGGCATGAACCTTGACTACGACTGTCGGTTTTCTCTCTCTCTCTTTAAGTTAAAGCAGATAAATGTTTGCATTGACTGATTTACCGCCGGCGTGTTTGAAGAAGTTCGCGAAAGGTCCGTGTAACATCATCTCCGCTATATAAAAAGTCGACGAAGCAGCAGCGTTAGTTTAGAGTTACGGACATAAGTTAGTCAGTGTGTGAGTGAGTGCGAGGCAGCTGGTGTATGCGTCGTGAAAGATACCTGGGTCGTCGTAAAGTGTCGAGTGATTGTAAAGTCGTAGTTAGTGTAAGAGAGCCAGAGAAAGTGAAGAAAGACACTGAAAGGACTGAGTAAGGCTACAAGAAGTAAAAGTTGTGACTTGGAATAGCACAAAAGACTGTAGCCTGTGTTAACAACGGGAATAACAACTGTGCATTTGTGATATAATTTTAGAACACAATAAAGTGTTAGAAAAGTAACGATTAATCTGCCATCTTTTTTACAATAGCTTTAATTTAAAATATGAATAGTATTTTGAATATCCTGCAAGCAGTAGAAACAATTAAAGACACCAGATGTTGAATATTACTGTGATATTAATTCCGTACCTTTGATTATCTCGACATTGAGAGAGTTGATGTTTGAAGTTCCGAAGCAGTTGTCGAGAATTTCGATTTCTGGTGGTGAAATTCATTAGAATGCAGCTCGCGGGTATAGTAAACTTCCTCATTCCGGGAGAACGTAGTTAAAGGCTTGTAAATAATATAATTACTTCAGCATACGGATCCATTATCTCAACTTTCCCTTATTCTAGCACCCTTGTAATTTTCATTCCTTTCTTTCCGCAAGAGAGCCATTCAGAACACGAGCAGAGATAGAAAGGGGAAGAAACAGATTTAGTATCAAGCCACCTTCTCCCCGGTACCTAATCGAAACATTTGGGAGGGAATGTAATACCCTTGTTGTTTTTCTAAATGGCGGTACTTAGCTTCCAAATTGCTGGTTTCGAAAATTACCGAGTTTAGAAAAAGCATTTTTGTTGGAGAAGGGTGCTAAAGTTACATCACAGTTTTGTAATAGGGGCTGCGGTCTGTCATGTGGTTAATGTCCACGACCACAACTGCCTTTGCAATTTCATCCCATGTGAGCCACTATTTATCCTTATTTTAACCATATTTAGCCTAAAACACTTTCACTTAAGGAAAAGGTGGTAAAACTGAGCACTTTCGTTCCAGTTATGCTAATTATATTGTAACGTGGGCTCGGCACACAAAAAAGGATTGTGGGGTCCGGAATACTTCATGTCGCCTGCCGGGTCGGCGAGCGGGCAAGAGTTCAAGGTCAGGCACCTCGCGCGATTGCTATGTGCACGTGACTGTCAACAATCGCAACGGCAGGAGCAAAAAGGGTTTCGAGAACGTTCTCGAGACTTTTAGCTGAGTCATTCCCGGATGTTTATTCTCAACAACTAGAACGAGTTCATGAACTTTTCAGACGTAGATACCCAGCAATAGTTAACCGAAATAGAGGACAATGCAAGACCCCATAGTGCACGAACAACCATGGAAAAACTTCAGGAATTGGGAGTAATCGAACTGCTACCACACCCAGCATACAGCCCACCATCAGATTATCATCTTTTTCGATCCATGGACCATTTTCTACGTGAAAGAAATTTTGACAACATTGAAACATGGCACCGAATTCTTTTCTGTTTAATTAAAGAAGCAGAAGAACAAAACTAAGTTATAAGCATCCTGCAGCTATAGAAATCCGTCCAACAATAGTGCATAAACTTGAATAACGCCTCAACGCTTTTCTGATGCCTTCAGCCTAATACTTTACGATGAGTCGTTTATTTCCTTCTAAATATTTCATTTCTTGGTTTGATAGACATATTTTTATTACCTAGAACGAATATCGCACTTTGAAGACGATACACCAATTGTGAATGCTTTATATTTCATTGAAACTTGACCACAAGTACTAGTTTTAGTTGTGAAATTATGAGAGAAGATATAATAAGACATTTAGAAGATGCATTCAAATCTAAGGCACATAATTATGCCTTTGGTATTCATTAATACAGGAACTC
This sequence comes from Tenodera sinensis, assembly GCA_030765045.1. Taxonomy (NCBI): domain Eukaryota; kingdom Metazoa; phylum Arthropoda; class Insecta; order Mantodea; family Mantidae; genus Tenodera; species Tenodera sinensis. Next base: position 30,440,595 of record CM060969.1, on the reverse strand, counting down.
GGTGTATAGAGAGAAGCTGAGAAGAAAAACCTTTTAATTAAAACATTTATGATTTATGTTACTATCCTGACATTTAATTTAGAGAAAGAAAAGTAAGATGTTCTGGTGTTAAGTTAATAAAACATAGTATTCATTTTAGAAGGTCTCTGCAATATACCGGTATATGTGATGTAAGACGGGTTAGCGCAATACTGACCTTTGTTGAAACTTCTAAAATTAGAACACCGAAACACTAATATACACAACACGTACTTAAACTCCAACAGTAGCGTATTTAGAATGATTTTCCACTCTTGAATTACTCACGAGGGCGGTTACACCGTTGGCCTACCACATAGGTGGCCCAGGTTCTATCCCACGGACCCACGTGTGGTATTCCTGGTGGACGAAGCGGCGTCAGGGTGGCTTTTCTCCAGGGTTTCCGGTTTCCCCCGCCATTCATTCCACCAGTTGCTCCATTATCAGCCTGTCCAAGAGCGCAACACATTTTCAACTCGTACATTCACTTCATTTTCAATATTTTTGCCGAAGTCCTAAAAGGTGTGAAAGAGGGAGCTAACGGTTCGTGGTTTCATTAGTATGCCTTAATTATTTAATAGATTGTCAATGTGTACATACGACTTTTATGTAATCGTAATATTAAAATGGCTTATTATGGGGGCATAAATCGTGCTAAATTGCCTATTTCTAACATCAGTGTCAGAAAATACCTGTCTTAATTACCATGATATCACCGTCACAACATACTTTTCTCCAATGTGCCTGTAACAAACCCTGCATAATTACAAGGTCTGAAAAGTATGTCAGTAATGTTGTTTCATTAGTCAAACTAATGTGTTTATAAAACTTTTCATATTCTTTTTCGTAAACATATTTTGATTTTTCTGGAATTAATAAATTCTCAATACTCTTGGCTTCGTTCAAAACGTTAAGCGAAATGCAATCCACATTTTTAATAATTTTATCATTTCCTTCCATTTTCCTCTGCCAGAAAATTCAAAATATGATTATGTCTCAACTTTCCTTGATATTTTACTCAATAATTTTGAAATGTTACTGTTCAAATTGACAGCAGGGTAATCCAAACATGCGTTTTTTGGTATCAGGTGTTATGCAATGGTTCTAAACAATGACGTTTGGAATACCACTCTGTTAGCATTTTTTTTTTTTTTTTTTTTTGCACGATATCTTGGTAATGGAGTTTAACTATATGCTATATATACCGACTTTGCGAACTGTAATTATTGTTCTCCACGGATAGGTAGCTGCTTCACGAACCCTGGTGTGCAGATGAAGAATTTCCAGCACACGTTAGGGACCCTCGCCCACGCCCATATAGCGCTCTCATTTCATATCTTCCTTCCGGCTCTGACATATAGTAGCCTAAACAGCTGGCTAAATACGGAATTCCCTTCCCTTATACCTACCCTACTTATACTTAGCCAACCAGTACCTCATGTCTTGCGGGTATTTGGAATGTTTTGAAGCATAAAATTACTTCCGAAAATAATGCTCAAACAAGCGAGGTGTCTTTAGAGTTAAGAGTTATCGAGAATTCGTGTTTTTAGGACAAGGGGAATCCCCGGAATTAACTGTGTAATTCACTCACTTAGATGCGAACTCGGGACCTCTTGAATTTGAGGTAGGCAGGCTGCTCCCACACCACAACGGGCTATTATTATTTCTATATGCATATTGGATAGCAGCAAAATGTTGCTATTTGTTTATTTATTTAAATACACATAAACCATTTCGGCAGCACGATATAAGACAGTGTGCCTTGATTTCAGTATTAAACAGTTTTGTGCACAAAATCACACACATTTCGAATTTTCTTTTTGTGTACGTACCGGCAGTAATTCATGAACCCCATACTTGTATGCATTATCAATGCTCTAACAACAGCGACCCTGCTGGCGGAAGGGGAAACAAAAAAAGGTGAGCATACGGAGATGCACTCCATGCTTAGTATCTCTTATTCCAGGCGAGAAATCGTCAGGGGAGCCGTAAGTCTCTGTGCACCACCATCCGATTAAAAAATAAAACTGTATATATCCTACGTATGTATGCATTATACAGCTGCGGCGATACGTGCAGAATTGCTCACAATAGTGTGGAGTAAATTCAGCTATATCTCTCTCACTACAAACAGCTGCAACCATTAAGATTATATTATTATACATACTTAAATAATAAAACTGCCAGATCATAAAATTAAGGTGTTTTGAGCAGATAAAACCTGCGGCGTTTTATTTTAATAATGTATAACACAGGCATTTTCTTTCTCACCAATGCCTAGGTTGGTGAAAAATTCATGACACATTAAAACTACTGTCACTTATTAAAAAGGCTCCTGTTGAGGCACCCAGGAACCGAAATTTGAATTTTCTATATTTTTATAGATATAAAATCAATATTTTTCACAGTTAAGTGTGTTATTATAAACAACCACTCAAAGCTCCAGTACAGTTTAGTTTATACTTCTGAGGAAATTAATTATTCAATATATTCACAATTCGAAAATACCTTAATATTCAAAATATTCCCTGCGCATCAAAGGTTACAAAATATCACAACAGTTTTATTATTTTATAAACTCTAATTGCTCAACAAAACCATCAACTCTGGGAGGAACAAAAAATAATTACCTTGAAAGTAATTTCTTGTGCTTTTATGAGCACTGAAAATATTTTTAAACTCATTTTTGGTGTATTTAATTTTTTTGGAACCAAACTGAAGTTACATAAATGGAGCACGTGGTGTAAAAATTCTAGGAACACAGCAAAAAATTTAATGCGCATGCAGCAGATGGTGAGTTAAACATATAAAGCTGAGATAAAGCAATTTTTCTGCGCATGTGCATTATGCTCATTTTGTCAGTTTGGCCCAAAACTGCCCTACTTCATTTGTCACATCTTCCTTCTTTTGTCTAGTAGTCTGTCTCTTAAAATTCATAGCTTAAGTATTCCTTTCCGCTGAATTTGATTGTCTTTTAGCCTTCTTTGGCATTTATTTTGTTCAAATAAGCAGAAAAGGGATGAGTCGAGGGTTTAGGTCTTCCTCAGGCGCGAGGCAGGATGACAATACACTGTATTTTTCTTATTTATTTTGCCACACATAAATGCCCCGGTAATTACCGCATCCTTATGCTAGTCTCCTCGTTGTTGCAATTTTCTACCAACTTCCTTGACTACGACGTTCTTTGGCGCACGTTCGTCTAGGGTTTACCCTTGACAAACTCCACCATAACAAGCCCTGTCTTACCGAATTTTCAGTATTTATGTGTTTCTCACCCACGCCACTTTAGTGTATTTCTCCTTCCCATTGCGCGACTTTTAGCGCGGTCAATTTCGAAGTTGGTAGTCTCTGCCTTTGTAATGGCTGCCTTCTTCCCTGCTTTCGAGGTCTTACGCGCATTTTTCAGCCTTTACCGTTACTTGGGGAAGTATATTTCCCCAGTTATACTCTTGGGCGGTGTCAATACAAACTTTTATTTCCATACCACACATATTCTTGTTATGTAAATATTAGTTTTCTCTCTTACAACCATATTCTCTCGCGAAGATTTTTCGTTTGCGAAACTGACTCGCGATTATTTTAGAAATCGTGTTTTCTAAAGATGTTACAAATTTATATGTGGGTGTCTTAGACTGTAGACTTTATAATGTTTTATCGGAGAGAGACATGTGCAATTTCTGTCGACCCAAGTTATACGAGGCGCACGCTTTCTGACTTGAGTCTTCCAGTTTTGTTATGATTACTTTCGTATTATTCATATTATCACTACTAAAAAATGGATGAGATTATCAGTATGATATTATTAATATTGTTATTATTAGGTAGGTTTGTCCCATCACAAACTGAGCACCCAAGCAATATCGGTTTGTCACAAAGAAAGCTGATCTCAGAAGTGCACCATTTTGACAACCTTTGTTTACGTTTTATAGTAATGGCATTCCTCTCTTAGCCTTTAACCCCTTGCTTAATATCTGTTATGTTTATTCTTTTAAAAGTCAGACTGTAGAGGTTCACTTTTAGAAGAGTTCATCAGTGGTAGCATTAGTGCCAACAGAATAAAAAATAAGAATGACTTTACGAGTATATCTACATAGGTGTTCTGTTTCCACAGATGTCGAAGGATTTTGATGAGAGACTGTGAGTGACCATTACTTCTTAACATGAGTGGCGTTTACGCAGTTCTTGTCGGTGAATAACAGGCTGGGAACGGTTGATAAGGGCGATGCCTAAGGCGTGCGTGTTTGTCCCCTGATTTATATGTCCCGTGCTGGTATTATCTGTTGTCCCATTCTCTCGCAAATCAACCGGCAATCTTCAGCGTTACCTATGTCAAGTAGAAAATCCGAAGGTTCATCACCATGTAAAGCCTTTCTCATAATGAATGTTACAGATTAGAATGAGAAGTGGTACCAACCGCACACAACATCCATTACACCCAATGTCTGTCTGCCTACCTAGCTACTTTACATTAATTCCCCAAAATGTGTCGTGTCGGAATGAAAAGAAGACAGGGCAGTCTGTCTTATTCCCAGCGCATGTATTGATACGCGTGCAAAAACCTCATTGCCATCCGATGGAAAACAAAACTGAGAGAAACTTGTGAAAATAAATATCTTGGTCTTACATTCACAGAGCTGTTCCCATCACTGGAATTATATTATCTGTCTGGCATCGATGTTCACGAGAGTCAACATTTGAATACAACTGTAGCGTGCAACACATAGATGGATTTTGGATAAATTATATTTTTATTTGATCATCTGACTCTAATTTAGGATTTATATAGAGACACAGAATACTAGAAGTAGTAATCAATCTCATACAGAAATAATGGATAGCAAATATAACAAAGACAATAATAAAAAAATCTGATGTGTTGCACTCACATGACTTTCTCTACTTTTGTATTAACCATTCTTACAAACTCTTATTCCTATATCTTCTTCATGTTAGTTAAGATACACATTTGTATAAATTATCTTATTGCTTATTTCCTTGTAGGTGTAAGGGGAATATTAGAATACAGTAGGCTTTATGCGATAGTCAAATCTTCTAAAGCTTTGAGATTCTGATCTCTTTGCACAATTAACATATAAAAAAATTAACAATGATGTTCCATTTCACGAAAGTTCTAAGTTTTCCGAAACTCACACACATAACAATGAATATCTCCTAAATGGTTCAAACTACAAGAAAATTTATTTCGACATAAATTGTGTATTTTAGCAAGATCTACATTTTCTGTATAGTATAATTTGGTCTATCTCTAACGGTTTACCAGTTGTGCTAAAGTCGTCCAAGGTAAATACGACTACAGGGGCTATAGCCAGAAAATTCAAGATATACATTTCATCTGTCATAAAAATATGTCAAACATATGGTATTTTAATCAAAATCGTTAGAGCCATTTTCAAGAAAATCAAAATTTTCGAAAAATCTGCCATGTAAAGGGTAATTTAAGGTGCGGCTGTTTTCTTCAAAATCTTCGTGTCGCATCCCTGAAAGACATTAAACTTAAATACCAACTTTGGTTTTTAACGGACTTTTCATTTTTGAGTTATGCTGTCCACAGACTGACAGACACACACACACACACACACACACACACAAGGACCTTTTTCTAATAATGCTTTTTTTTGGATTCAGGGGTCCTCAAAACATATATTTCCGGTGAAATCTCGACATCCAATTTTTGGGTGGAATACAGTAGAGAAAGTAAAAAGCTATTTTTAGAAAAAGGTACATGTGTGTGTGTGTGTGTGTGTGTGTGTGTGTGTGTGTGTGTGTGTGTGTGTGTGTGTGTGTGTGTGTGTGTGTGTGTGTGTGTGTGTGAATAACATAAATCAAAAACGAAAAGGCGGTTAAAAATCAAACTTGGTCTTTAAGTTTAATATCTTTCAAGGATGTGACAAGATTTTGAAGAATGTTCTACCTTACATTGCCCTTTACATAAAACAACTTTCGAAAAATTTGATTTTCTCAAAAGGAGCTCTAACGATTTAAAAGTCCTGGGCTTAAAATATTTTTACGGCAAATAAAATATATATTTTAAATTTTCTGGCTATACTCTATGTAGTTTTTTTACTCTTAATGACTTTTCTATAACTGGTAAACCTTAAAACATACACCACATCTTCCTATAAAAATTTAGATCTTGGTAAAACACACAATATATGTTCAAAATAATTTAATTTTAATTTTTTTGTACAGTGAACCATTTTGGAGATATTCCTTGTTATCTCTATGAGTTTTGCAGTACATAAACTTTTTGAAATAGGAGGCCTATATTCACTATTTTATCTCTTGGCCGTGCAAAGAGATCGGAATTTTAAAGCCTTCATTTAGAGACAATTTTAAGATAACTTCTGCCAAGAATATTGAAGCATCCTGGTGGGCGTGTTGAAAAGTGAAATGTCAGTTTAGGTGTCATCAAACCGTCATTAACAACAATAATCAGCCTGTAAAGGTAGCAGACACGTGACTTGGGCAGCAGAGAAAAGCCATTAGTCGCTGTGTGTGCCACGTGACAGACAAGGAACCCCTTGCTAGTGATCATTTCAACAGATAACTAGCCACCCTTGGTGCGAGGGCTGTGAGATTAATGGATGATCCATATTTAATGTGGCAGGGGAGTCTACAACACTTTCTATTTTGGCTGTTCCAGTAGCGGACCTAAACCGGCTGGCTGCAGTATCTATGTATGTCAGTAGATCGCCGCTGCTTGCTATAACTGCACAATCTTCCTTATGACGTAGCTATCTATCTGTAAGATTGTGAGTTTTCGTCTTAACAGGTTCTTGAATCCAAAATTCCTTCCGGCTGCGAAAATTACTTAGGTAAAAATGGAACTTAGTATTTTGAGTTTAAAATATGTTGTATACTTTCTCACTCTGTAAAGTAACTGGAGGAATTATTGCATTCCACCCAAGAATTGCATAAGTACTATATCAACCCTCTCAACCCACAAAAGGCATTCGCTTAGCTGGTACAATTTAATGCTGTTTGTCAAGAGAAGCTGGTCAACACAAAATCCAATCAGAGACTTGGCACGTCTTGCGGTGTTGTATAGTTAAGGCGTTGTAAAGTCAGTGATATACTTATAAATACCATTTACAGCGGCAAAATTTATCTGTACAACAAGAAAAAGAATTAGCTGATCATGAAGTGGTTGCTATCAGCCGGCATTAAATTTTGTATCTGCCACAAATACCTATTATATACTTAGGTACCATTGTCGTCTTTATGGAAAGTTTTTGGGGTTGTAGATTGCCTTCATTGTTGCTGTTTCTCTTTCTTTACGTGAAAATTGACCAATGATTTCACTTTTCGGCGGATGTACAAACAATACCAGGCTTCTGTTAAACTAGGGAAGATATCTTCTTCATTCAGAACTTCAAAAGACCTAAGACCTAAGATTGGAAAGATGGAGAAATGAAGTGGTGAAACAGATGATGGGTATGGAGGAAACAGTGGTGAAAGGCGAGGTCCAGAATGGTGTGGGAACGTTAGAAGAATGGGGGAAAGTAGGTGAAGAAAAGTTTTTGGAATGGCCACCTCATGGAAGAAGGAAGCGGGGCAGGCCAAGAGCAAGTTCGAGAGGACACATTCATAGAATCATTAATGATCGATTTCTAGGGAAGGATGATTTGTTCAAATGAAAAGAATCGAAAATGGGATTACAGGGAAACTGCTGAAGGTTGGAGAAGCCTTTAAAAGTAAAAAAAAAAAGTTCCAGTGGTTTCTTTAAAGGGTCGGCGTGCCATTTACTGTGAGTTTACTAGCTGTTCTGAAAAACATTTCTTTGCTTTTGCCGTGATTTATTTGTAAATCATTTTCCACGGCCTCTTTTCCTAAAATTACAACTACCTTTATGGGTCAGTAAGGGGAAATCCTTTGCTGTTCCTCAAAGGGTTCTTCGTTTCCTATATTTAGGGGAGCTCTGCCTCCCCCTAAAACAGAAAAAAAAAAAAAAAAAAAAAAAAAAAAAAAAAAAAAAAACTGATCAGGCATCAACACATACGAGTATATATTATAAGGTTAATAAAGGATGTAGGATTTTATTTTCGAATTATGATATTTTGCTTCTGTCTCTCTGTCTGTCTCTCTCTCTTTCATACATACACACAAACACAGACAACATTCGCGCGTGAGGTGGTAATTTTTCTAAATTAGATTTAGTGAACCTGAAGACTGATTTCCACAAATCTAAATGCTGAATTTTTTAGTGTAATTATATAGGTCTTTTACCAACCACTGATAAGCTGTAAAAAACGTTATTTTCGTGGGCTTCAGTTTTGAACACTACAGTACACGTTGATCCAGCTTTATTTAAAATTTGAAATCACCATAGACAATAGGAAAATATGTTAAGAATCCTACAAAATACTAACAAATTACTAAAACATTGGGAGATAGGATGTCTTTCAGGTGAACTGAATTTGTTTCAACATTTATAGACGAATATGAAAGGTAATGATAAAACTATTGAAAATATGGATTGAATTCTGCTTGACATTTTGAAAAAGAACATGAAACATTTTGTTGATAGATGAACGAAAAATGCGTTAGTTCGCGAGAGTGACGATTTCAGGTTTTCTTACAGGCACACATTGGAGAAAATTATGTTGTAGCTGTAATAACGTCATTGCACCATTTATGTCGTCATAATGGGCCGTTTTAATGCTGGGATTGCATATAGTTTTTTGTCGGTTGAGTAAGCCATGAGATTACTTATGAAATATAAATGTTTTTCAGTTCAGTTTTATTCTACGTGTTTGAATCGTTATAATTCCTATGAAATGTTAATTTTTTTCGCCAGTTTTATTCTACAACGTTGAAATCCTTATGAAGTGTGAACTGTTTTCACACTCAAGTTATTCTAAAGCACGTTAATTGCTAAAATGCTAATCAAGGATGCATGCTTCACACGTTGAAATGATAAAATAGTAGTAAAAAGTATAGCTTTTCTTGACTATTGCATTTCGTGCGGTCTGTATACCAGTAGAAGGTGTAGGTTAGAATATGATATTTGGTATTAGCTACAATAGTAGGAATATTATAAAGTTTTGGTGGGCTCTGTGAGAACATCAGGGTTGCCATAGTTACCATGGCAGTTTTAGCAAATACATGAACATCGGCAGTTAGCTCTCCATTCTCTTAGTCTGTATATTAGTATTAGTTGAGCCCTTGTCTAAAGTAAACACATCTGTATGCAAAGCTACTTGCTGCCATTTGGAATAAACCTCAAACAATTGCGAGGAATTAAGAGAGAGGGAGGGGGGAGGGAGTGCTTCTGAGGTTTTTGTTAGGTAGGGAGAGTGGTGGCCCGCTGATTGCAAGTCATTTCCAGAAACTAAGCGTTGCAAACGTGCTGCGAAAGGATTATGCAAGAATAGGGGACAAAAGCAATCAAAGTAAACACAAATGAAAAGACATGCAACACTTGGGATTTCTGAAATGCTATTAACTCAAAATTGGATTAATTAACCATGAAAATTATTATTGTTAAGGATATGTATCACTGAAATTATATGCAAAACCAGAAAAAAAACTTAATTTTAATTCTATAAAATAACTGAGACAATAAGAAATGCGAAAAATGCATTGTCTCCAAGCGCCATTTTTAAATGCTCTACTGTATGTTTAAATATCGCGTGGATTTGATGTAAGTTTAAAAAGTGTTTGGGGCTAAACTGAAGGAAACACAGACACGTAGGAAATTTTAAAAGTAAAATTACTTTGTACTTAGGATTAAAATGTGAGACCAAAATTTAAAACTTTATGCCAAACAAATTTCATCACAATTTCTGAACAGTTAGAGTAAAATCTGATGTATTGCACTCACATGACTTTTTCTACTCTTGTATTAACCATTCCTTATTCCTATGTCTTCTTCGTGTTAGATGAAACATTTGTACAAATTATCTTATTGTTTATTTCCTTGTAGAGTATTGCACGCTTAACATATAAAAAATGAGCATTATGTTCCATTTCACGAATGGTTTAAGTTTTCCAAAACTGACACAAATAACAAGGAATACCTCGGAAATAGTTCACTCTAATTTAGACATAAATTGTGTGTTTTAGCAAGATCTGCATAGTAAGATTTTGTGTATCTCTTACGGTTTACAAGTTATTCAAGAGACATCCAGAGTACACAGGACTACATAGGCTATAGCCAGAAAATTCAAAATAATCATTTCATTTTTCATACAAATATCTTAAACATATGGCATTTTAATCAAAATTGTTTCCTTGTAAAGGGTAGTTTATGGTGGAGCTATTTTCTTCAAAATCTTCGTGTCGTATACTTGAAAGACATTAACCTTAAATACCAACTTTGGTTTTTAACCGACTTCTCGTTTGTTAATTATTTTGTCCACAGAGACGCGCGCGCACACACACACACACACACACACACACACACACACACACACATACACACACACACACACACATGGACACTTTTTTCTAAACATGGTGCTATACTATACATTGTAGAGAAAGCAGAAAAGCTAGCATTATTAGTTCAGAATTTCAATTTTTGGGTTATAAATAACCTTAAAGAACGCTTAAAGTTATTTAATATCCTAAGTAATGTCATTTAGATACTGAAAACCTATGTACCATTTTACACTCTTTTAATCAACACCTTAAGTTACCTATAAAAGTTTTCTTTAGTATACTTCAGAGCAGAAGAAACGTTTAACAAAATATAGTTAACTTTTTCAATCACATATTTCACAACAATAAGCTAGGTCCTGCTGCACTGAATTTAAACAAAGAAAGTTATTTTCTTTACATACAATATTTTCTTCAGCTGCCTTACGTGCCATATTTTTCACAAACATTTGTAGTTTGGCTGTGTTGTTTACAAAGAAAACCACCACAAATACTGAATTTTTTCTTGTTAGATATTGCCTACAAGACATCTGATGGTAAGGAAATGATATTTGAATCTACTGTTCGCCTTGAATCCCCTGTGATCAGCCTAAAGAAGTGGATGCAGAAAAACAAAGACTATTTTCCAAATTACAAGGAGAAATGCAACCAAATGAACGTCACGGTTATTGGAATAATGATAGGGACAAACGATAATCATAGTATCGATTTTCATCTGGTATTTGTTCAGCAAGTGAATTAAAAGTGGCACGTAAAATTTCAAGTGCATTAATTTTTTCAGACATTAATTACATTTTAATATGCAAATATTGATACCTATAATTTATGTTTATTTGAAGCTAATTATTGACAGTAAGTTGTGAATATTTTTGTAAGACTGCAATTCTTTTAAAATAGACGTTAATTGTAAAACATACTTTGACTTTTTGGCAGCCCTTAGACAAGGAAAGTAAATTAAATAAATAAAAATAATAAAATTACAACCCCCCAAAGGAACCAAATGTTGATATAATATAGTTCATTACCTGTCTGCAATTGTGCGTATTTGTCGTTGGAAGAGGCAATCGTGTAAATGCATTACATAATTTTTTTACAAGAATTCAGTGGTGATGAACTTTTTACAGTTACTTTTCATAACAGACTGTTTCATTTTAAATTAGTTTCAATGTGTGCTGGCATATTACTTTGACCTTGTGTCAAATCTGATTAATTTCTGAACCAAACCTAAATTCCCAGCTATGACGAAATTCATCTGATCGATTCATTAAGATCGCTTTAGGATCACAAATCATGTAAGTAGAGAACACGTTACATCAGTTTTTTAAAGGGCACATTTTTCTTCAATTTGCTCGTGAGACGCGCTTTGCCTGCTAACAATCTGTTAACATCCTAAAGCCTGCTTCCCAATATTCATGCAAATGAAACCCTCAAGCTCTCCAGGGAAATGAATGTGCTAACATGGAACCAACATCCTTCTCTCTGGCACCATGTTACCGCCATTTTTCCGAAGGTTTGCGGCCATCCTTGATTTCAGTTAAATTATTGCAGACAGCCTAGGTAGACAAGCTTACTTTCTTTCCAGCGCAACAGAAATTTAATTACACAGCAGCATAAAAATGGACTTGTGGTAATACTTTATCACAAGAGAAACTATTTATGATAGTAATGGTGTTTAGACATTGAAACAAAATAACTTACCTATACCTAAAATTATACATTAATAAAGGATTCTCGCTTACGTAATTACAATTATACTACTAATATTTTCTATACTGCAGCTTTAAAATGGCTTACTTTTTCGCAAGAGAAATAAAAATTAAATTCATTAATGTTACAGTCACTACTTTATTATTATTATTATTATTATTATTATTATTATTATTATTATTATTATTATTATTATTATTATTATTATTATTATTATTATTATTATTATTATTATTATTATTATTATTATTATTATTATTATTATTATTATTATTATTATTATTATTATTATTATTATTATTATTATTATTATTATTATTATTGCTGGATCAGGAAAAGTAATGTATAATGTATTAAAACGCCTCTGCCATGCTCATTTCCCACCCCTCAATTAATTTTGTCTTACTCCCTTATTTTCCTTCACTTCTGAGCCTGAAATCATGGACCTGTGGCAAACGTCGGCGTCGTCGACTGTCTCGGTTGGTCAGTCATGAGTTATTATTGGCAGCGTTCTCACATCAAATGGTTGTTGGTATCGGGATCGCTGAAGAATTAAATTTGGCAATCTCAGGTTTCATTTTTTTCTATTTTTTCCCGATGAGGATTATAAGGAATCCTCGGTGTCCAGCAAAGAATGTGACAACACTTTCTATTTAGCATTATTAACCTGTAACAGTCAAATGATTTCAGAAATCTTCGAAAGTTATTAGAAAATTTGCCAAAAGACTAACTGCGTTTGAAGTTCTTAACCAGAGCATCCATATCGCCGTGACAATTATAACTCCCAACACACCATTTCGCACTTCCTTCTCGCGGAGATAACACACTCTCATTACCCATCCAAGTGTGCATTTTGCGTTCGAGTTACCTGCCTTTTAACCTCAAAATTTTGAAATGTTCACTTACAATCCTATGGAGCACTTTTAGATTGTGTGTACTCGTTGGCGTTTTGATTTTGTTCCTTTTCCTGTATCTTTTTTTAACGTATCATTTTTCCAGGCCCTGGAGCAGCTTCCACTTTTTTATCCCCTAAATTTAAAAAATATCTCATCCTCGCATGATAAATCGATACTGCGAAGTTGCAGTCCCAAATATCTCTCTCCAAGAATTATGCATCTTATACCTTTGCATGTTTATTCCACCAGAAGACTTCCCTGTAAAACCATCATTGGAAAGCATGCCTTAAGCGAAATATTTCTCTACCCATCCCCTTTTGCCACTCACCTAGGCCTAGCGTTTGTTCATAGGCTAACACACATGCACCGGAGTTGGATTCCAATTAATATGACGTTTACTCAACCAGGGCTGGTGTGGGACATAGCAATTAAGAAATTTCTGCCAAAATTACGAGCACAGTTTGATAAATTCGTGACTTTGACGAGAAACCATGCACGAATCACGTGTTTCTTGTGGGCATGAAAGTAGTACACAAATTCTGTATATAACTGTAGATTGCAGACTTTTGAAACTCGTATTTTATGGAAGGGTTAAAAAAATTGGAGAAAAGCTGAACAAGATTTATACACTTAAAACGAGAATATATTGATGAATACAGTTTTTTTTTTTTTTTTTTTTTTTTTTTAATGTGTTATCTTTAAAAAGTAACGGGCTTATCAACCCGACTTTGTATATAAGAAAAAACAGTATAGCAAACCAAAAATATCGTTAAGTTTCCTTGTAACCGAGTATACGTACTAAGGATTCGATAGCTCTTTCAGACAGGTCCGTGTGACAGAAGACAAGCTGTAGTGAACCGGATCTGCAGTTCGTCGCTCAACACATCAGCCGATTCTTCACACGAACAGGCTACTAAACGAGAGAAAAATAATTAACGGGATTAATGAGCGGAAGGAGGTGCCTGGCCTTCACATGCAGTTTTGTTAATTTTTATAACGAAAATGTGATAATATTAAATGGGCAATTGTATACAAATGCTGCAATAAAGAGCCAAGTTTTAATATAGGAGTATAATATATTCCATTATGCGAGGAAATGTTCCTTGGCTTTTAATTTCTGTCTTATTAAAGCGTTGCATATTCAAGTAGAGAGGCGCGAGAGGTAACACAATTTATTTCTCAAGAGATCAGCAAAACGGAAGTGTTGGCAGGTGGAGCTTGATGAAAGAAAACACCTTAACTTCCAGCAATACCAACATTTTTGACTTTCAAATTACAGGATGAATAAAAGCTGTGGTTACATAATAAATGCTCCCAGAAGAGGGTTTTGTTTTAAATTCTTTATTCCACTTTTATCTGATCCTCATTCTGGACTTGAATATACCGTCTTATAACCAATTATACATTTTAAGGAACAATACCGCGAGTTTGTGACGCCAGCCCGCGGCTGTGTGCTTCAAAGAGGCGCTCAAGTTCAAGCTGCTTCACATGATACATACGTGGCGTGGCGACAATGTGCGTGGCAGAACGAACTCGACTATGAGTGCGGCAGAAAGAAATGTTTCCAGATTGTTCGCAAAGCTTTCGACTCCGGGCTTGTTTATGAGAAGTGTCCAGAAAATGTAAATTTCGAGAAAAATCCGTGCTACGTAATTCTTGCCTATAGAAGCGAATACGGCGGTGAGAGAGTGTCATTAAGTCATTAAGTGTTAACCGAGATAGCCGTTAGAAGTATGTGTGAGACAGTAATAAATATTTAATCATCGCATCAGGCTGTTTCTTGTATGAAAGATTTTTGGTCAAGAAGTTTTAGTCAGTAAGAGTGTATCTAGGAAAACAGTTTGCGAGTCAGGGAGAAAAGAACTAAACGTCAGTGAAATAGTGTCATATTTACGAGAGGACAGAACAGTTGTGAGTTACAAGGTCACGAAGAATTGTGTTAAAGATAAAACAAAACCATGTTTTTTTGTTTTTTGTTTTAGTTTTAAAAGAGATATAAAGTGACAGAAGAAGTAACTGGTGTCAGAAGTGGGATTTGCCACATTGTGAAAATTAGGCACTGTTACTTTTTTGTTTTGAAGAATTTCTGATTTCGGAATAAAATTAATACGTTTTGGTTATTAGCGATGTGGAATTAACTTGTAGAGAGACATCGGAGCGCATACACCTTGGCAATCAATGGACTCGCACGACAAATTGTTACATCAACAAACATCCAATGTCAACAAGTATAATAATTACAATATGTTACAAGTAGGTGAAGGTTATCAGGCTGTCGTATTATTTTCAATGACGGAAAACAAGTCATTCGATCTTCTTTGAAGAACTGAAGTATATTTGTTTGCTTTAATATCCGTACTTTATGACTAATCCCCGTTTTCAACATTGGAAATCGTCCTGAGGCATTTATGGAGTATTTAAAATCTTAAAACTTTTTTTCGGGGATCTTTAAATCAAATTAAGTTTTATGCTGGCATAGGTTTCATAGTAGAAACAAAGAGGTTTTCTTAACGACGCTGTCACTAACTGCCAGAATCATAATAACAGCGCCACCGGTGTGACGGAATTTTTTCTCGAATGTGTTATTTTACATAATACCATTAAATTTACTGATGAGTAAATGGACTCGAGGTTGGCTACGCATAAACCATACGCTGTAGTTGGATCTGAACTTTGCTCCTGGTGAGAGGTCAAGAGCAGGTTCCAGGTGCATGAGGCAATACAGAGAACTCCCTCCCAATTACGTAATGTTTGTATAGTGCGCGTTGACGTCACGAAGAAACTGTTTCACGAGGCTTTCGCTTTTAAGCACACTTAAAATTATCAGTCTTGGTCAGGTTTGAACCTTGAAATTAGTACTAGACTAGCGCCCAATCAATTGAAGCCAACCATACCAACAATGTCGGGTGGATAAACGATCCTTGGAGACTAAAAACCCTCTAAAAGATACCCATCACATAAGAACCGGCTCTCGAAATATTTGAGTTTATGTATTGTCCTAATGCCCTTGTATCTAGGAATTATGCAATAAGTCCATTTCTGAATATTGTAGTCTTAACGTAAATAAACAGAATATTATGCTTTTGTAGCCACAATTTGCTGAGAAATTGCACAAAAAATTACACGTTTTTTTAAAATTCAATACACAAAAATTTCTTTTAAGTACAGTATATTTTCGGGGAAAAAAAATTATAAAACTTACAGATTCGTTATTCCACTAAAAGGTGAAACGCCATAGAAATTAGTAACACTAAAAAACCACTGAAAGCCCTTTGTAAATTAAAAACGTGTACTTAACTCTTAAATTGCAGCAGAGGCCAACCGTTTCTATTTCCAGAAACTATTAGAAAGTTAATTCGCCCCTTCCAGTCAAATATCGTGGTCTCTTTATCTCCCATTCTCGGTCCATAGAGATCCTAAGTACCCGACATCTTAACCAACCAAGTCCAGTAATGAGATGCACAGAAAAGTCTTGGTTTCTTCATTATAATGTAGTTGGCGGGAGACACGGCCCTCTGTAGTCGTTTCATTTGCATGAATATTGGGGCCCATGGATTTAACAGCTTATTAGCAAATATGAGAGAGGCGGTGGTTTCCTCGAGCAACCGACTTATTACCCCGCCCTCTCCTCGCTTCCCACAAAGTGGAAAAATTCAATGTTCTGGGGCAAATCCAGGATTTTAGTATGCGGGCAAACAAAGCAGTGCAAAATCCACCAATTGTATACCAAACTTCTTGCAGTAAAGGACTTCCTAGGCTTAGAGCCCAGTTCACGTATTAGCTACACCTTGGTAATTTGCACAGTGCTGCAGTTGCTTGCTCTGCTGGTGTTGTAAATTATTTTCTTGTGATTGGCCCACAAGAAACTTGAAACTTACTCATTTGCGTTCGTGTGCTATCTCTCTGTGAATATAAAATTATACAACTTTAGGAATTCGGTATCTACACATTTCAACCAATTCAAACGAACTTATTTCAATCGCAGATTTATTCAAACATAATTATAGCCGAACGTTTTAATCACCATATTGCCCATCCGGACCAAGACCTACCGCCCGACCGCTGTATCCCCTCCTCTGCCCAATTATTCTTTTATCACTTTATTTTTCTTCAAAAATGTTGCGCAAATACACAATTCTCTCCCACTGACGTTAACGCAGTCTATAGTCTTTCGTGATATTACAGCTCACAACTGTTTTCTTCTCGTAGCCTTGACTCAGTCCGTTCACTGCCTCTCATACACTAACTACGACAATGCACTCAACATTCAATGCAACTTCTGCACTTCCACTTGACATATCTTTCACGACAGCACCACACACACACACACACACACACACACACACACACACACACACACACACACACACACACACACACACATACACACACACTGAGCAATCCATATCTGTAACCTAACTCTCTTCTCTGTTAAGCGGCCCTTCATTGTTAGTAACGCATACACAAACAGTCGCGCGAGGCAGCGTGATCTTGAACGCCTTTGTTTGCTCGCCGGTATGGTATGTGGTGTGAAGTAGCTTAGCCTTGACCGTCCTTTATTGTGCACCGCGCCCTGTGTCATATTCTTAAAGCTGTTATTAAGGTAATCTTATCACTAAATATACATGTGGTAGATATTCTACGACATTCATGACGCCCATTCTGAAATGAGGTAGGGACGTAGCGGTCGGGCGGTAGGCCTAGGCCCGGCATCGGGATATTGCGTCGCTGAATTAAGTTTTTTATAGTGTTCTTTGGAATCAAAATTAGGGCAGTTCCTGAAGTTGGGTATTCAAACCAGGGGAGGGCGATAGAATTTTGCAGAATTGGTTAAATTTGACAATTGTTTTATAACATAAATCAAACCAAAGGTCTCTTAAACGAACTTTTTTATTCGGAAGGGTAGTAAAACCGGTGGTCCCGTGTTGTTGACTGATGATACAAAAATACATTTTCTACATCAGAAGCAAAGTTATGATTTTTTATAACAGATGGCCCACTTCATCCGGCATGTATTAAAAGAGTTGCAGAACACAACGTCGCGATTTCTGTGAAATGGGCGCCAGTGGCGTGAGTGAGCTTTGTTCTGCCTGTAGAGGAATTCCACAGGCTTCAACTATCGTGAATGATTAATAGACAAGAACAGTGTTACAAAGAATATTTCCCACTTCACTTAAGAGTAGAATAAACTTATTGCTGTATATGCTGCTATTGTCTAAGAGATTATAAATTCGCGTAGAAAATACATGCAAGCATGAGGGCATGTTATGTTTCTTTGCCATTTCTTTGTTTCGCAGAAATTAGTGTTAGTTTTGAGCGTGTTATTTGCATGTACGGGAAACCAAATGTACGGTCATTAGACTTGAGGACACGTGACTCAAGGGATTTAGATAACGCGTGTGCTCATCCTTTTGACGTAATGCCTTGGACATATGTGTCTGTAAAGAAACATGCAGCAGGGGAACAGATTCCATATGTCGATAATGGACCGACCCACCGGCCGACCCTCTTCTTGCCCACCCGGATTACCTCAGGACAGATATATTGACTGACTTACACACAGCGCCGCCGCCGCCGCCAGATTATGTTAATACAATTTCTGGGTGTGGGAACTGTTTTTATTGAGGTTGGATTTGTTAACAGGAGAGGCGAGATTTCACACGATGATCCCGATAATACCGCGGCGTCATCTTCTCCCTCAGGACAAAGATGGACGTTGTTCTGGGCGGAGTTGGCGAGGATTTTCCAACCCTCCTGTTATGTAAATGTATGGACATTAATATACTCGTGCTTATGTTCGGAGAAAATGAATAATATGTCTCTGTACTTCAGGGTGGCATCGAACCAGATGTTGGGATTAACAGACAATATCCTGTAATGTATCATCATATTGTTGTAACATTGATGGTGGTGGTTTTCAGAACTAATACCAATCAGACGCTGGAAAACATTCTACAGTCATATGTCTCTTACTAGTCACTGCTGTTTGCTTTTGTATAAGTTGTGTAGGTTATGTTGTTTCGCTTCTTTCAATAATTATGGAGGAAAATGAAAGGTAATGATATAACTATTGAACTCAGAGCATTCCGCTTGATGTTTTGAACAAAACCAAGAGTGCTGAGTTTATTAACTCCATTCAAATTGAAAGATGT
This sequence comes from Tenodera sinensis, assembly GCA_030765045.1. Classification (NCBI taxonomy): domain Eukaryota; kingdom Metazoa; phylum Arthropoda; class Insecta; order Mantodea; family Mantidae; genus Tenodera; species Tenodera sinensis. Next base: position 30,421,421 of record CM060969.1, on the reverse strand, counting down.
TTACGAAAAAGAACATGAAAGGTTTTGTGGGTGGAGAAACAAAACATGGGTTAGTTATTGAGGTGATTCTTGTGTTTGAACGTTGCTACACAGGCGAGTGTGACGTTTTCACGTTCTCTTAGGGGCATATTGGAGAAAACTCTCGCGGCGGTCATGACGTCATTTCTGTGTTATTGCCATTGTAATTACGTCATTCATTTTCTGGCCCTGGTGCTAGAAATAGGGTAGTTTTGCACGATTTATGCCGTCATAATAAGTCGTTTTAACGCTGCGATTACTTTTATTAGTAATAGATACAAAGAAGATAGTTACTGGTAAGTAGGGGAAGTATTGTATTCCACCCAAAAGTTTGATGTCGAGATTTCACTGGAAATATATGTTTTGAGACCCCTGGATCCAAAAAGAAGCATTTTTAGAAAAACTTCGGTAGTTGTGTATCTGTCAGTCTGTGGACAGTCTAACTCAAAAACGAAAAGTCGATTAAAAACCAAAGTAGGTATTTAAGTTTAATGTCTTTCAAGGATGCGACACGACGATTTTGAAGAAAATAGCCTCACCCTAAACTACCCTTTACATGGAAAATTTTTCGAAAATTTTGATTTTCTTGAAAATAGCTCTAACGATTTTGATTAAAATGTCATATGTTTGAGACATTTTTATGACAAATGAAATGCATATCTTGAATTTTCTGGCTATAGCCCCTGTAGTCATATTTACTCTGGACGAATTTTGCATAACTGGTAAACCGTTAGAGATAGACCAAATCATACTATACAAAAAATGTAGATCTTGCTAAAATACAGAATTTATGTCCGAGTAAATTTTCTTGTAAAGTGAACCATTTCCGAGATATTTCTTGTTATGTGTGTGAGTTTCGGAGAACAAAACTTTCGTGAAATGGAACATCGATGTTCATTCTTTTATATGTTAAGCATGCAAGGAGAACAGTATCTCAAAGCTTTAAAAGATTTGACTATCGCACAAAACCTACTGTATTCTAATATTCCCCTTGCACCTACAAGGAAATAAGCAATAAGATAATTTGCACAAAAGGTTATCTTAACTAACACGAATACATAGGAATAAGAGTTTGTAAGAATGGTTAGTACAAGAGCAGAGAAAGTCATGTGAGTGTAACACATCAGATTTTTATAGTTAGGTGATGTACTATAAGAATCACTTCATGACTATTTATTTTTAAGGTATTAGTCTTTTGGTTGTGAAGTTAAATGCCTAGTTGAGAATACAGGATAGGTAACCTAACGCACTTGGAGGAAGAACGGGAAGTCTGTGTAAAGGTTGGCACCATGTGAGCATTACCCGACTGGCACGGAAGAGATTAATGGATTTGTGTTTCATACATCAGGCACGCAAACATGTACTAAATCTGACGGGCCGAGATCGAATACCGAATTTGTTTTTCCCGTCATAAACAACACAGTCTGGGGAATACCGTTATTTATTGTTAACGTTTTGTGCAAGATTGTTCCAGAAACTGTCTGTAAAAGAATATGTGATGCTTCCTGCATAGTATAGGTTTAACGGATAAGGATATCGATGTGCATATGTATCGATTAAGAGACAATCTAGCAATCGTATATGGCATTAGATAAAATAAAACTTATCTTGGGTAGAATTTAATCAATTGTTTCCTTCCATACGCCACAAAATATTGCTTTTTACTTTCTCTGCTAGCATATCTACTATGGATAAAGAAGGTAGGTAGATACTTACTGCGTCCAAAAATTCTATGTGGAGATTTCACTGTAAATATACGTTTTGAGGTCCCTTGAATCCGAGAAATGCATTTATAGAAAACGATCCCCGCCAGTGCTCAGTCTATCTGGCCAAACAAAGACAATGGAATGCAAAAATCATCATATAGCAACCAACTCTTGCAACATTTAACCATCGCTTAGTCTATATTAGTCTACTATTCACATTTTACCAATAAGGAAATATGTAAACAAATCGTTATATAACATTTTATCTCGATTAAGTTGAAGTAGATTGAAAAAATAATGTTTTTAAGAATAGTTTGTACAAGAATGAGTAGAGAAACTCATGTGATTTCACACTTCAAATATTTTTGGTGTATTTAGCATCCTCTCTTAGTACATACGACACTGTGGTTGTAGACGCTGATGGTCCATGAAATTATAATTGAGAAAAATAATTTGGGATGGCTAATATTAGCTTATCTGCCCTGCATTTGGCATTTATGAACAGTGAAGTAAACTTGGAAGAAATCTCAGAGCGGATAGTAGTCGCGGATGACTTCCTGAATGCAAGTCACATGCGCTACCGTCCTTTTTTTTCAAGGACTTCGCAAATATGGAGTATTGCATTCTGAGTAGAAAAATAGTAATTCTACAGAACATATAAAGAGGCAGTTAATGAAGTATTTATTATTACTTCTACTCAGAGGAGTTAGAACCCTCAGTTCCGAGGAATTCTCCCGAGGAACCACATAACCCACCGAAGCTAGCCGAGGATAAAACACCATTTACTTTTAAATTCCTTTAATGACAGAATCTAATCATCCTGCACCTTGTCCCTCCGGAAGAAAATCTTGGCTTTAATGAAGCAAGAAAATCACGCACAATAAAACAATTTGTGTTCATTTAAGGGCCGCAAGTTAGGTTATAATAAAGCGGGAGATAATCAGCATGGAACTACGCAATAAACCAACGCCGTTGATTGCAAGCAAGTTTACGTTCGCGTGGCGAGAGTAGTCATTTAGTTTGGTTCATATGAATCGGCATTAAAAGCTCTCTGCAATAATTGACGGAACTTTAAATAGAGTTAGTTCACTAAGACTTTAACTCTAAACACATTGCACTCGCCGAATGTCTTATTATTCTGAATACAACTAGTTTTATACAACAGAAAAATTTAAATATTTTAAATTATATTAGATTATAATTACCACAATCACTTGTGTTCTAAAATTCTACCACAGAATACACATTTTTCTTCTCCTGGTTAATAAACTTTACAGTCTTTCGAGCCATCAGAAATGACAACTTTTACTTCTCGCAATCTTGACTCGGTCCTTTCAGTGTCCTTCACTTTCTTTGTCTCCCTTACACTATTACAATCACTCTACTCTCGTTAAATCTGCTTTACGACGCACCAGCACAGCTGTCTCACACTCACTGACACACTGACCGCCACATCTTTCTCGATGGCTGCTGGAAAACCTTTGTATTGCCACTTCATTGTTGGCAGTCACGTGTTTGGTAGTGTGAGTGGTGTTAGTAAGCTTGACCTTGTGCCTTTGTGTGCTCGCCGGCCTGGTATATGCTATGAAGTAGTTTAGCCCCGAGAGTCTTTTGTTTTGTAACGCGCCCGGCGTCACAATATGAAAATTCAGGCCAGTAACAAGGAATACATTGGAAGTGGTTAATATAATAAAAAAATTGTACAGCTGTGTGTTAACACCTACAATTTTTGTGTAGAAAGTGTTTGTCTACATTTTATATTTTAATATTCACATCCAATTCATTCAGAATTTTCTAGAAAACATACAGTAATGAAAAATGTTGCGTATGGGAGATAGCAGGGGTGGGAGGTTTTCTTAAAATTCTTCGTGTAGCATTTAGTACTTTGGATACAACACAAGATTTTCAGGAAAAGCCCCAATACAAACTACTCTTTACATGGAAAACTTTAAAATTGGATATTTACTCAAATATGGCTCAAACGAGTTCTAGTAAAATACCTGAGATTAAGATATTTTTATGAAGTAGGCACTTTTCTCATAGATGACTCTTGCATAACTGGTAAACCGTCAGAGATAGACAAAATCTTACTCAGAGTTGTAAAATCACGAAGAACTTGAGTTTTAATTAACGAAGGTGAAAGAGAACTGTGTTTTGTGCTTCAGATTTAGAAGAAAAATAAAGTGACAGAAGAGGTAAATGGATTTTTTTGTCGTTTTTATCATATTGGTGTCAGAAGTGGGATTTGTGAAGTTGTAATTTTATTACAGTATTTTTAATTACTTATGGATTCCGATATTTTAATAACTTCAAAAGACAGTTTTTTATATAAAACCGTACTGCAGATGTTGCACCTAATATTGTTTTCGTGTTACAGGGGAGAGACAAGAAATGGTTGTCGGTTTGTAAAGTGTTTGCTGGTCCGTCATGCAGAGCTGCTTTCTGACGCTTCGTGGCAGTTCCGTATCCTGCACACGAACTGCCTCAGGATAACTAAATATGTAACTTTGCTTTCACGTTATTTCTGTACAGATATGTAATAGAAAATATGATGCGGCTCAAAAGACATATGACTAACCATCTTTATCCACAAATGTTTCTATCTCTGGAGGTTTTAGGTAGGTACCTATCGTTTTTAACCTTTATATGTGCGAAATTGTCTCAAAATGAATAAATTTAATTATTTCAGTGGTACCAATACGTGAAACATTGCGTGGTGTAGAGAGAAAGGAAAGATTACTTTAAATATGGCAGAGTAGTGGCAGTTTCAACTTTATTATAGGCTGAGAATCTTAGGTTTTAATACAAAATATGAAGAAACGAGTAGTAGCGAGGTGAAATTCCTTAGATACTATTGGATATATATTGCTAGATAAAAGAAGCAACGAAGAAGTTAGAAAGGAATTAAAACCAGACAGGATTATCCGTACTTTAAGATATAACAACAAAATTGGAAAGACCATATAAATAATATGTCAGTCATGTGAGTTACAAACGCACTAATGAACTATAATAATCCAATAGGAAAGAGATCAATAAGCAGATCAACAAACGATAGGGAGAACAATTGATGGGGGCGGAGCGGACCAAAAGGTGTCAGTTTTGGAGAACTTATACTTCTGTCAAATGGAACATCGTTATTCATTTTCATATGTTAACCGTGCAAAGATAAAGGAACTTGAAACTTTTAAAACATTTGAGTATTCCTCAAAGCCTATTGTATTCTTCTTGTACCTACAAAGAAACAAGCAAATAAAAGGATTTCTGCAAATGTTTATCCCAACTAACACGAAGAAGATACAGGAATAAGAGTTTGTAAGAATGGTTAGTACAAGAGTAGAGAAAGTCATGTGAGTGCAACACATCAGATTTCGTTGTTATACCCTTTAACGTGATGTTTGCAGTTCCAGGTTGCCTGTGTCAGCCCCTAAAGGCATACTCATACACATTGTAAACAAAAGGATATTTGTCCTAACTCTAATGATGGCCTGAAACTATAAATTATATATTTGTAAGCCATGTGCTCATCTAGGTGTTGTAGTGCACATATTTATAATAACTAAACTTTATTAGACTGTTTTAAGCCTGTAACAAACTGGATTCCCAGCTTTGACTGGATTTTTCCAACTTTTTCCCGGTCAGTGATAAAGTACACATCACTCTCAAGTAATTAAACGTTATCAAACAACATGAAATTACAAAACGGAGTAATTGAGAATGAAAAGATTAGCTGATAAGTGCCGGTTTAACTTGCCAAAGTGCTTTTGTCCTTGCTTATATTTAATACGATGTTAGCCTTTATACTAAATTTTCAACAAAAGTTCGAAAAAGTAGATATCTAACTTAAAAATGTTCACGAAAAAAACTCCTTTACGATAACAAAATCATAATAGCATTTATGGACATTTAAATGCCAAATGCCTCGTTTAAATGAACATGCAGATAGCACGTAACATTTTGAAACCTGATTTTCTCGTAATATTTTTGACTCTAAATATTCTCCATAGTGCAAATTTAAACTTTCTTTTAAATTGAAAATGTATGTTCTTTGAAACTGGATGTAATAGCTGAAAGGAATCTTTTTACTTTGAATTTAGGGTTTTAATAATTCAGTATATAATTCATGTTTATAAAATTAAGTTTATTCATTGGACTTTATTGAGGAAGAATATACGTAATATGTGTGCAATATTTTCAACATTTCATCACACTAGCTATTGGGCATAGCACAGGACACTAGATTATGATTACCTTTTATTTTTTATCCTGCAGCTAAAAAGAAATTTCATCTATTGTTTTAAAAACAAACTGTTCAAAATTTGCATAAATTTAATAACCTAACTGAACTAAACCCCAGCGCAACAGGTCTTATAGGGCAACGCTTACCGCCCGGCCGCTGCGTCCCCCATCTCTGCCCACTACAGAGAAGGTGCAGTATAGGAGGGTGGGTCGTGGTTAGCGGCCCCGTCCCTCCCGGCCGGTTATGAGGTGTACGTGACCAAATACCTCTACTACACGAACATTTTGAAGAAAATTCCTCCACCCTAACGCACCCTTTATAAGGAACATTTTTCGAAAATTTTGATTTTCTCAAAAATGGCTCTAACGATTTTGATTAAAATGCCATATGTTTAAGATATCTTTATTACAAATGAAATGCATATTTTAAATTTGCTGGCTACAACCCACGTAGTCTAGTTTACTCTTGACTTTTGTCTAGCTGGTAATCCATAAGAGATAGATGAAATCTTAGTATAAAAAATTTAGATCTTGTTTTAAACGCACAAGCTGTGCCCAAATGAATTCCCCTTTTTTGAGTGAACCATTGTGGAGATAACTTTTCTCAAACGCAAGCTCGTTATTGACATTTTTATGCGCAAAGAGACCGTTTCTGCAAGAAAAGAGAAAGTTATGTGAGTGCAACACATCAGATCTTACAAACAGCTCGATTAGTTACAAACTCTGATAGTTGCAGTTCCTTATAATATGATGGATTAAAAATCAGTAATTTTAAATATCTTTGAATGTGGATTTCCAGAAACGGAGGTTATAAGAAACAGTTGTAGGAGTGTTCCCGGTGCCTGATGAGATTCCTGACCTCACTCCCCTCACCTGATTAGGCATCTAGTAGATTTTTTAATTATGAGTGTGTGATGGCACCGCCAGGGTTTTTGTTTAATTCATAGCAGGTAGCCTTACAAGGCAGAAATTGATTGCACGTCATCTCTGCCCTGTACCCCATAGAGGCTTTGTTCTCCTCAATACTGGCCAGATCAGCGCTCCCCTCGGTGCTTTTGTTTCTCCAATTACTACAGCAAGCTTGTGTAGCGCACTGATATGTAAAATCTGGCCCAAGTGTAAACAATTTCAGTGCTGTGCTATCTATAGTTTGTGGTAGCAATATACCCAATTTTTCACAAAATATTTTCTTCTAGTTTACTTATCAAACAATTTTTTAAAGAAAAGGTATAAGAGCTAAGATAATGAAATTTGCCATAGAGATTCCCCATATGCCTGTTTTTGTTTCAAAGGAATTCACTTGGTAATAATTGAGAAACACATTTTCTTAAAGGCACGATCAGAATAGAATGCAGTAGGTTTTAAGCGATAGTCAACTCTTTAAGAACTGGTCACAATGTGACATTGTTATTAAAAAAAAAAAAAAAGAAAAGACTTGCTATTTTAGAAAAGTATAGGTACTTGAAAATTCAAACAAATAACAAGCAATGTCTTTAAAATGGTTAGCTCAGCAAAGAAATGCAGTTTATAACATATTCTGTTGTAGGTTTTGGTTTAATATTTTACTTTTACCCTTTCTAAATTACTTTTTATATTCTGTTGCTGAAAACGTATTCATAGTATTTCAGGTTAGTTTATAGTGGGAATATTAAAACGCCTTTTTCGTAAGGTGTATTTTAACGAACATTTAAATAAAAATAATTATCGTCGTACATACAATTTATGTCTCAATAAATTTTTTGGTAGAGTGAATCGTTTCGGAGATATTGCTTGTTACTTGTGTCAGTTTTGGAAAACTTAACTTTCGTGAAATGGAACATCGTTGTTAATTTTTTTATATGTTAAGCGTGCAAACAGAATATAAAGCCTACTGTATTCTCATATTCCACTTGCACCTACAAGGAAATAAGCAATAAGATTATTTGTACAAATTATCTCAACTAACACGAAGAAGATATAGGAATAAGAGTTTGTAAGAATGGTTAGTACAAGAGTAGAGAAAGTCATGTGAGTGCAACACATCAGATTCTTATCCCTGGCCTTCAAAGAGAACGGAATTTTAAAGGCATCGCATAGCAACCAGCTCTTAAAACATTTCATTATCGCTTAAAGCCTACTGTAGTTACAAGAGTTTCTCCAAGTTGAACTATATTAAAAGTCTGTATCGCAATAAGTTATGCCACGGTTACTTGGTGTATTTTCTAAGACCTTCGACTTTTTCGCCAAATATTGATAGATGTGTTAAACGTAAGCCGTACCAAAGAAGTCAATAATGAATAGATGTTTATCGCACACGATTTGGAAATGCTTTCCAAAAACAAACGCACTTTAGATGTAACAGAAGAGTGGAAGGACCTCTTCAGCTGGGCGTATTTAACGTTTCCTGAGATTGTCAGGACAACATTGCCTTGGTAGTCCTTATACAGCATTCTTCCCAACAAGGACATGTTGCTATCAGCTCAGAGGGGTGCAACTTTCCTGGAATGCACTGCCTTGTATCGTAACACTGCGATAGGGTACGTCGGGTAGTAATATATTAGAAAAACATATATGTATACATAAGTTTTCTGCCTTGCCTTATACGAATGGTGGTCCATTTTTACGTATCCGCCCCACCCCTTGTGTTGCCACCTAGCGGGCACGTCTTGTAGTTTCACACCGCGTTAATCACGCGTCAGGCGGTCTGTATGTAGAAGGCGGTGAAAAACGATCACGTGGAATGATGAGCGGTTTATGCCCTCTTCAATAAACGGGACTATAGCTCATAGCGGTGAAGCCTATTGATGGAAGGCCTGCTTAATTGAGAAAGCTTTGTTTTGGTGCTTTCCTTTCCTCGAACCTTGTTTATGAGCAGATCAATACGAGCCTTACGATAATGCAGTCGTTGGGCAAAATAACTATGTTACCCTTTTTTTCTTCCTCTGCGAAACATGGCTGTAGGTGTGAATTCCAATTGGAAATGGAGTGAACGCCTTCCAGAAAAGAACGGTCTAAGTAACACAAGAAGAAACTTACTAACGAGCTGTGCAAGTTTCCTGATCAAAGATACCGGGTTGTGAGACTTATTAAACTTCAGCACGTTTTTAAGATAAAAACATTAATTTACGAGTTTCTAAATAATTTACAAACGCCTTGTATGTAACCTATCAGTTGTCACTTGAGTATTTATATTCTGCCAATTAGTATACCTTCTTAATTTTTACTTTCTATATTACGTATAGTAAATAGGGAAAGTATTAAATTCGACCCAAAAATTCGATATCGATATTTCACCAGAAGCATGTGTTTTGAGGCCCCGTTAATCCAAAACAAGCATTTTGAAAAAAAAAACTCCAGTGTTTGAATCTCTCTGTGGACAACATAACTCAAAAACGAAAAGTCGGTTAAAAACCAAGCTAATCGAAGATTTTGAAGAAAATTCTGCTAGCCCAAACTGGGTTTTAGATTGAAAATTTTTCGAAAATTGTAACTCTCTCAAAAATGGTTCTCACGATTTTGATTAAAATGCCCCATATAGTTAAGACATTTTTATGGAGAATAAATGTAAATTTTGAATTTTCTGCTGTAGCCCATGTAGTTCTGCTTATTCTTGATGACTTTTGTGTAACCGCAAACCGCAAGATATAGGTCAAATCTTACTAACAATTATAAGTGTGGTTAAAACACAATTTATGTTAAAAGATTTTTTGGGTGAAGAGAACCATTGTGAGATATTCACTGTTGTTTCTGAGAATTTTTCAATACTAATTAGACTTTTCATATGTGAGGACGCACTTAATTTTTTTCTCTTTTGGTCATGAAAGGAGAGCGGAATTTCGAAGTTATCGTAGAGCCACCACTCTTAAAACTTATATCACCTATATATGGTATATTTTATTAGTATATGCTAGTATATGCATTACAAAGAGCTTTAACACAAAACCCATACAAATAATAGTAATCTTTTCCAAACACGTAAGCTAAAAAACAAATAACTATAATAGTCTAGTTGCAAAATACAGCTAATAGGTATGCTATTGACAAATTCCTTTATTTTCAGCTTGAAATGTTTGTAAGCAAAATATAAAACGCTACTGTAATTTAGAAAGGGTAAAAGGGTTATTTCTCTGTAACTTTGAATACAAGGCATTTGAATGTTGCAAATGTACCAATAAAGTGGCTAAGTATTTGCCCAAAAGTAGACTTTTTCTTATCATTCAGGTATATTTCACTCGCTAGGGCAAGTGAGATTTAGTTCCAGCTGAATCTAGTAATTTTTCAATCATGTTAAACATGGCAGTGAGAATAGATTATTATTTGAGAGTTACCTGCAATTTTTCTGTAATGTTCTAAAACTCTTACTGCGGAATCCTTCAAGAATGAGTTAGAAGTCAGAATATCAGATTTTTCTTCGTTCTTACTTTCTCTACTATGTACAGCAAGCAGAGGAAGTATCGTTTCCCACCCAAAAATTCGATTGTGTGTGTTAGAGTGTGTGTGTGTGTGTGCGTGTGCGTGCGTGCGTGTGTGTGGACATAACTCCAAAACGAGAAGTTGGTTATAACCAAAGTTCGTATTTAAGTTTAATATTTTTCAAGGATGCGACAGGAACATTTTGAAGAAAATTCCTCCACCCTAAACTACCCTTTACCTGGTCAACTTTTCGAAAATTTTGATTTTCTCGGAAATGACTAATGATTTTGATTAATATTTAATATATTTTAGGACAAATTAAATGTATGCTTTGAATTTTCTGGCTATAGCCGATGTAATCCTGTTTGCTTTGGATGACTTTTGTATAATTGGTAAATCGTACGAGATAGACCAAATTTTACTACACAAAAATATGTCCAAATTATTTTTGTAGTGACCCATTTCGGAGATATTTCTTGTTATTTGTGTTTTGCAAAAAAATTTTCGTCAAATGGAACATCGTTATTCATTTTATATGTTAGCCACGCAAAGAGAACGGAATTTGAAAGCTTTAAAAGATTTGGCTATCGCTCAAAGCCTGCTGTATTCCCATATTCCCCTTGTACCTACAAGGAAATGAGTAATAAGGTAATTTCTACAAACGTTTATCTCTATTAGCATGAAGAAGATAGAGGAATAAGAATTTGTAAGAACAGTACAAGAGTAGAGAAAGTCACGTGACTGCAACACATCAGATTTTTTTTTTTCTTCGAATTAAATGTCTGACTAAAGAAACAACACAATAAATATACAAAAAGTTCCTAGATCGGTGTTAAGTAGAAGTGCAAACCTCACCTGTAGTCATAGGGGTCCCACTTGGATTGCGGAACTGGAAACACGAATCCACCAGCTCTAGTAGTTCTATCGGCACAACACAGAGTGGCGCTGGTGGCACTGCTAGACCCGTACGAAAATCTGATTGGCTGATTCAACGTTTGGTGTTCTGGAAGCGTCAAATATGTTGCATGTTGGTATGAGTTTTTCGTCGCCAAATGATCTTCGACAGAGGTAATTATACATTTACATTGTTTCTACTTAACATATGTGTGTGTAATATTGGTATTTACTATTAATATTGGTGAAATACGTAGCAATTAGGTGTAAGATGCTTTTAACAGGTTATAACAGTGGAAGTGTTAACATGTATTTAATTGATAATTGTATTCATTTGTATTTAATTTTCAGCCACGCAGGTAGTGGGATATACCTACGATACATTTCTTGCAGCATGGCAGTGTAAATACCCAGTGGAAACTAAAGCTAGAATCTGAAGGTACGTTATTTATTTTCAATAAGTTTTAAGAGCTGCTTACTGTACCAATGATATTGGATGAAGATAGTGTATTTAACAAAATGTTTATCATAGCTTTTTACGCACATGTGGCAGTTAATTGCATCCATTTGTTGCACAGTTGTAAAATACATAATTGACCTACCCTTAGAAGATGTGGAATAGTAATCAAAATTGCAGGATATTATAACAAATATGTATTTTTAAAAAATTACACATTGGTTGTTCTGCAAAGTAATAGGCACATGATTTGACTAAGACTTTTTACTTGGCTGGAGATAATCAAGTGCCTCTGTTTGCGGTTACATATTTTAAATTATATTAATAAGCAAATGCAGCAATAACACTACCACATTAGAAAATACAAATGGATGCAATGGACTGTGGATAGTAGAAATCGTGCTCATCATAACCTATTTCAACAAATACAGAATTGTCATATGAAACAATTTTTTCACAAGTAAGTCACTGACATTATCTTCAAGAGATGAGTGTTTTGTATTTGCCGAACCAAACCAAATTTACATAAATGAATTTATATGTACATTAACATACAAGTATATTAACATATGATTGATATTTTAATGAATGCCTATAAAACAAGATAATCATACTCTTGATATCTAACTCTCAAGTGTTATTTGCCAAACCGTTAACCGAATTATGTGTTAAATAGAGCATATTGATATTATAATAATGTGTTGGCTAAAGTTGTCATGGCTAAAGTTGTCACGAGATTGTTAAGATTGCAAACCTGTGACTTTTGGCAGAAAATTTATTACTTGCTAGATAATCATATGCACAATTGCTGAAATTGTTTCTAACTAAGCTTAGTAGGTGAGCTACAAAAAGAATGAAGTTGTGCACGTTTTGTCTGAACAGCAGACAGAACTGGTTCCGCACACTGTGCACTCTGTCACGTGACTACAAATGCCGATAACTTGATTCATCTTTAATGTAGCTCGACTTCTAAGCCTAGTTATAACCCATCTAAAATTATCTATATTTTAAATGTAAATAGGATAAAGACCTAGCCCTTCTTTACCCAGGTCACTTTCATTACTTAAACTTTAGTTATACATAAATGTTGCTATTCGTTGCATTGATTTTTGTTTATTTCTAGGATATGTATGGTGGAAAGTTGGAGTTAAAGGCATTCCTGTGATTGTGGGTGTATAACTTTGCAAGCTGTGCCTTTTTGGTGTCCAGTGCTGGTGCTGAACATAGTGAAATGGTGTGAAAGTATTAAATGAAGTGAAACTGTTAAGAGGACATTTGTTGTCAGGCTAATAATGATCTAGTGATGATAAAACAGGTGTTCGCATATGGAGCAATACAGTGTTGTATATAATATATGTAGAAGAAGCCTCTTTGTGAGATTATTTGTGCTTGTTATGCAAATATGTCAAATTGTGTTATGCTAGAAGAAATAAATAAAAGTGTCAAACTTGTGTAATTGTTCCCATTTCCCTGTCAAATACCACATCCTAATGTTTGGTTGCATTGAGGTAGCTCATGAAAGTAGAAAATATTTTACTTTATGCCATGCATAGTAATTAGTGGCAGCGTCAGAATTGAAAAAGAAACATCTTGTTGCTATTAAGAAAACTAGTCATTTGAACCTGCAACCATTACAGAACTCATTAATATTTCATAAAAGCTATTGATGTACAGACTATTGGACAATTTTAATAAAAACAAATTATAACAAATAAACTGCTTTTACACCTGCTTACCTGTCAGTTTCAGCTGATTGTGTGCCCTAATGCCATATTTCTACCGCTGACGCATCAAGTTTAATATGTGAGCCTCCATAGTTGTGATTACAGTTTTTAAGAGTGCCGAATTTATTAAAGCACATAAAAGTTCATTTGCGTGAGCTTTTAATATGCAGTACCCTTAAAAACTGTAATCACAACTATGGAGACTCATGTGTTAAACTTCACGCGTCAGCGGTAGAAATATGGCATTAGGACATACAATCAGCTGAAACTGACATGTAGGCAGGTATGAAAAATCCTGTAAGAGCTACCGGCAGCGTGAGCATTCGGGAGCGCGATTTTTCATACTTTAGTTCCAACTCGCCGCACTTGGAGCGCTGTTTTGTTGACAAAGATTTAACACGTAGTTTCCCTTCTTACTACTAGGTGTTCTGTGTCTGTAGTTTTAATTTCTAAAACAGGGACATTACTCAAGATAAAAAAAGGAAGGAATTTGACTAATATAATCTGAAATTTAGTTTTGATCATAAATTTGAAATGATACTTGATTTTCTTTCTAAAAGAGAAGGACCCACTTTACTGCCGAGCGGGATGTCTCAACGTTTGTAGACCGCATTTGGGAGGTTCCGGGTTCAAACCCCAAGGGCCGACAAATCTGACTGGGCATTTTTTCTGGTTTCCCAAGGTAAATACCGCATTGGATATTTAATATCACTACCCAAAGCTCCACTTGAAATCTAAAACATTAGTATAATTGAAAAATAGGTGCTAATAGTGATTACTGTGCCATCTGTGCACGAGTAATGTAAGCAGACAGACTGGATTGCGCCCTAATGCCATCTGCCATCACAGAGGCAGAGGTACGGTGGTCCTACACTGTTCCCTCTCAGGACTCGTGGTGAAGCAAGCTGGTATAGTATAGGCATAGCGGATAGAAGACATAGTGTGAGCTCTTCGGGAGTTACTATGGTTCGCTCGCAAGATGGCACTGGTGTCGCGGTCGCTTGACTTTAGTTCACGAATGCATGGTGAAAATGGGTTTCATATTATCAGTTAGCATTTTAAATACCTAAAATCGTAAGCAGGAATATTGGAAATACTGTTTTGAAACATCGTCTTTTCTTGACACATAATATAGGATGGTATTTTACAATAATGGGTATTATAATTAACGAAGAACAGTTGGAAATATCTGCATACATGATTTTACGCTGAAAAATTAAACCATAATGCAAATTATGTATTTTTAAGCATTGTATCTAGAACCAGCTTTTGTTTTTTACTTAAATAATTTAAATTGCGTTTATGTTCGCAACAATTAGTAGCGAATTTCTTTTCTACTATTTTTAATTTAGCCCTCTCTTTAGATAGCAGGATTTTAGTTCTAACTAAATTTCTATTGAGATTTCTAATTCTTTTCTTCAGTGTAGCAATTTCATTATTGACACTTGTGTTTGTGACCTTGGAGGAATTGGAACTGTTTTCTGTGAATTCCTCATTGTTGAAGGACGGCGCGTTTGAAATAAGAACTGGTTGAGTGGATCCTGTATCTGGCAATTTACTGATTGTTGAATATTGCTTTTTCAGTAATTTTTTGTCTCTGTTTTGTGGAGATTTTCGGGATTTATGCACTGTAGTTAAGTACCTGGGTAAATTAGGAAATATACTGGGAATTGCCCCTGGCTTTAACCGCCATTTAATTCTAGGGATTTCAACTAGTTTTCCATGCACAACGAATGAATCAACTTTCACTAAAAAGTCCTCTCAAAAATGTTTGTCACAAATACTAGATTTAATGAACAATTTAGTGTCTTTCCTAGGAATAGACTTTTCCCATTTGTAAAACAGATTTTTATCTTTAGGAGGAGTAAAAAAATGTCTAGCTTCTGAGCAGTTTGTGTATCCTGAACGACACCCGGGTACAAAACAAGTTGGCATTTTTAATCAATTATAGAGTTGCTTGAAACTTACGTTTTGAAGAACACACACATTTATGCACAAACTTAGAAGCAATTTCACAAGTTATGTACCTAATTACTCACAACACACAACGCATACGTATAAAATTGTCTGTACTTCCGAATCACATACTAGGCAGTTCGGCCGCATTTTAAGGCGACTGCGATCGCCACGCCGCAGTTTCGGTCAGTTGCCACGGGACCACGGATCATGCAGTGAACTAGCAGGAGAGCTCACACTCTCTCTTCTATCTGCTATGGTATAGGCATGAGACCTTGAAGGCTAACTGCCAAAGCACGTAGACTGGCTGGCACCCTGTCATCTTCCTCACGGTGGCGGAGCTACAGTTGTCCTGCACTTCTCCCTCTGTGTACTCGAGCCGAAGCAGGATGGTAACTAAAGGATAGTATTTATAATAAATGCTATTAGGAAGCACTTCATGCAAGTGATCAAACGAAGCAAACTTCTTCTTTACCTGATTACCCTCCCCTTATGTAGGACTTATACCCCTTAGGACTTACAGGCCAGTGCACAGGATCCGACGCCTGTGGGAGAGCAGACGAGCCTATGGGCCGGATAGAATGAAGACCTGGAAGCGGGTGGATAGCCCAGCACCAGGTGTGAAGTGAGGAAGAGGATGACATGAAATCGATTATTGGAAAGGTCATAATGGAGCAATTGGTGTAATGGGTGACAGCGGAAACCAGAGAAACCGAAGAAAACCCGCCCTGACGCCGCTTCGTACACCACAAATACACATGTGGGTCCCTGGGATCGAACCCGGGCCGCCTAGGTGGTAGGCGAACGCTCTAACTGTTCTGCCACGGCGCCCTCTTTAAGCAAAGAAACCGTGAAAATTATATATTTTCTTCTATTTATAATTGAGTAAAAATTTCTGATGACATTTAAGTTGTAAAATATTTAATATTTCTTCCATTATTTAAGAATTTGTTGACTATTACATTGTTTTTTTTAGATGAAGGGCCTACAACCCACAGACTGGAAAGCAAATTGTACAACCACTAAGCACGAATGAGATAGAATTTTCTGTATTACTTCAGGAAGAGTACTGTTGGTCAATAAAAGGGAAGGCTAACGCAATAGTTAATAAAATGTTACACATTTTTACTTTCTCTACTGATAAGTAGGGGAAGTATTGTATTCCACCCAAAAATTCTATGTCGAGATTTCACATGAAATATATGTTTTGAGACCCCTGAATCAAAAAAGAGCAGTTTTAGAAAAAGGTCCATGTGTGTCTGTGTCTGTCAGTCTGTGGACAGCATAACTCAAAAACGAAAAGTCGGTTAAAAACCAAACTTGGTATTAAGTTTAATGTCTTTCAAGGATGCGACACGAAGATTTTGAAGAAAATAGCCCCACCCTACACTACGCTTTACATGGAAGATTTTTCGAAAATTTTGATTTTCTTGAAAACGGCTCTATCGATTTTGATTTAAATGTCATATGTTTGAGATATTTTGATGGCAAATGAAATATATATCTTGAATTTTCTGGCTATAGCCCCTGTAATCGTATTTACTCTGGACGACTTTTGCATAACTGGTAAACCGTTAGATATAGACCAAATTATACTATACAAAAAATGTAGATCTTGCTAAAATACACAATTTATGTCTCAATAAATTTTCTTGTAGGGTGAACCATTTCGGAGATATTCCTTGTTATGTGTGTGAGTTTCGGAAAACTTAGAACTTTAGCGAAATGCAACAACGTTATTAATTTTTTTATATGTTTATCGTGCAAAGAGAACGGAATCTCAAAGGTCAAAAAGATTTGACGTCGCACAAAGCCTTCTGTATTCGAATATTCCCCTTGCACCTACAAGGAAATAAGCAATAAGATAATTTGTACGAATGTTTATCTTAACTAACATGGAGATATAGGAATAAGAGTTTGTTAGAATGGTTAGTACAAGGGTAGAGAAAGTCATGCGAGTGCAACACATCAGATTTTTTTAGTTTTAAAACTGCACCAATTTTTTCACTGTCGTGTCCATCACTCCTTCGTTCAACGGTTGGTCACTCTACTAGGAATTGAACAATATTCATAAGTACTGAGACGCCAGCCGCCGGTCAGTGGGAAGCTCGGTGTTCGCTGTGTAAATACGCGACCGACGACAACGGAGTAATCAGAGCAAAGGTCCAATTTCACGCAGTTATAAAAGCTATTTGAGTACTTGCTTACGAGGAGTTTCGAGTGTTTCTATATTCTTTAAAGCTAAGACATTCATTTGCACTAAAATTATTTATCAGATGCTTCAAAGGATTTTCAAATATTGATTCGATATTTGAGGTGAGTTGCATGCCGTGGAACAATGTTTTAAAAAGTATAAAGCTTTATCTGTGGATTTTATATACACTGTACTATTTTGCATTATAGAATAGAATAATTAATTACTTAGACACAGGAAGTAATTTATTTTGTCCAAAAACTTCAAATACATACTTCACCGCAAATACACAATTTTGAGGTCCCCTGAACAAAGAAAAAAGCATTTCTAGAAAAGATTCGTTTGTGTCACTGTCTAAACGACCTGAGACTTCATTCTGAAGTTTTTCTAGGTTGCATGGTGAAGATTTTCATTATATTAATTTCTCCCACGTTAAACCACGTTTCACGAGGTAAAATTCGCTTCCTTGTTTATTGCATATATTTATGTAATCTGAAACAAGATCTACTGATTTTGAATAAAAGGCTGCTTCGTGCCTCGTGCCGTGTCGGCGAGCGGGAAGAGTCGTTTAAGGGCGGGCTGCCTCGTGGGACTGCTGTGTGTACATGACTGCTAACAATCAGGTGAGAGAAACAAAAGTGGTGTCGAGAACGTGCTCGAGACTTCTAGCTGAGTCATTTCCGGTGCGTGTGTGTATAGAAGCCGAGGAAGGTCCATGTGACGTCATCCTCAGTATATAAGAATGTCAGAGGGTGAGTTTTGGAGTTGAGTTACGGACAAGAATCGGTCAGTGTGCCAGTGAGTGTGAGAGAGCTGTGCGTGCATAAGTGTGTACGTCGGTCGTCGGGAAGAAGATTTATACGAGTGTCGCGAGTGATTGTAACGTTGTAATTAGGGAATGAGAGACAAAGAAAGTGAATAAAGATACTAAAAGGACTGGGCAAGATTATGAGGAGTGAAACCTGTTAGTTGAATAGTCCGAAGGACTGTAGACTATGTTAACGACGAGGAGAAAGCTGTATTTGTGGTACAATTTTAGAAGACAATGATGTATAGAAAGGTAACCGGAATGGATTTTGTCGTTTTGTTACGCTGATGCCAGGAAATGGGATTGTCGAATTTCCGTTTTGTTACAATATGTAAAATACAACATTTTCCCCCATATATTCCTTTTAGTTTACTTTAACTAAGGGCCATGCTCTTGTATTGATGACTGGTGGACAGACTTTTAGGTTATCTTCTGTTACCTATGATTTTGCTTCGACACGTGTTGCCCTTGGAGGCCTTAGCGCTAGGCAACTCTGTCTACGCTTCTGCGACGGTTAGATGGGTCCTTAGGCGTACATCTACAGAGACCTTAGTGTTAGGTAACTCTGCTTCTACACGTGCTGGGCTAGCGTCCATTCTACCTGTTTTCATTATCTGTGGACAGATGGTGCCGCATTCCTTGCTACCATCTATTTTCATTTTTACTGTTGTTTTACACTTAAGTTGGAACATCAGGTCATGGTATTAAACATATAATCCAATATTCACATTGACTAATATTTCCTTGAGGAAAACCAGGAGAAAAAAGTCAGATGGTCGACCCACAGCGTCGGTAATATTGAAAAATCAGCCCGGAAGACTCTTTTAGAATTTAGAACATCGGCCATGAAAGCCTATATGCCTACTCATTTGACTATTGTTGAATCGTTTTCAAGTTTTAAGTTATTTATTGTAAAAGTATTGGCCTGGTGCCGGTACATTGGGCCCGGCTTACAGGCTATTTTTACAATGATTTACAGTTGACTTTGTCCATATTTACAGTTTTCGCTATATACAAAAACCCATACGGTGACCATCTGTAGGTCACCGAGAATAGTTTTCTTTTGTCTTTTGTCTGTTTCGTCTTTGGGTTATATATACATATGTACATATTTACAAATTATATACAGACACATACACGCACGCATTCACCCACACACACATCTTCACTGGGGACACCAGAAATATGCATCCCAGCGCACTACACTATTTACAGTTTTGACACTATATACACTGTCCCGCGGTGGCAGCTCCTGAATATTTTCCGAGGCGAGGGCCTCTGCCGGAACATGTATGTGGCTTAGGGACGAGGTTGCGTGGACGCGCATTAGTCGGCGAGCCGAGCCGCTTCTAGAACATTTTTATCCTAGTATGCTTGCGGTGCTTCGGCTCGCCTTTGCCGATGTTAGCGATCACGTCATTTTCGTGGTTCCTAATGCGCGTCCATGCCGCCATTGCTCTTTTGTCTATTGCCTCCGGGATGAACGGGATCCGGGTTTCGAGGTGAAGAGTTTGGGTGTTGGTGAGGAGTGGAGCAGAGAGGATTTTTCTGAGGGAGAGGTTTTGGAGGGTTTGGAGTTGTTTGAGGGCAGTTTTGGAGGCATTAGCCCAGGCCACACATGCATACAGGACCACCGAGAGAATAAATGACCTATATAGTATAAGTTTTGACTTTAGTCGCAACTGTTTACTACGGAAGATGGGGGCGCACAACTTTAGCCGCTGTCTGCCTTTATTGGCGCTATTTTTTATGTGGGTGGACCAACACATTGTGCGGTCCAAGGTGACACCTAAGTATTTAACTTGCTGACGGCAGTGCAATATTTGACCATCGACCGTTAGGTCCGTTGCCAAAGTGTGACGCCGCTTAGAGAAATGAATCAGCTGGCATTTGTCGGGATTAATTTTGATTTTCCAGTCATGTTGCCATGAGAGGAAGTTGTTCACATAACGTTGCATTTCTGCAAGGCCGAAACGTGGATTTCTATGGTGGTTGTATATTGCAGTGTCGTCAGCATACATGGCGACCTTGCATCTGGCGTCCACTGGGAAATCATTGGTGAACAATATATACAGAAAAGGGGACATTATTGCCCCTTGTGGGACGCCAGCCCGCATCACTCGCTCCCGTGAGGAGGAGCGGCCCACTTGGACGTAAAAGTGCCGTTTTTCTAGAAAATTGTGCAGCAATTATAGATAATTTTGAAGAGCCGGGAAATTGTGGTGCAGTTTATAAATAAGGCCATTGTGCCAGCACCGGTCAAATGCAGCTTCTACGTCCAGAAATAGCGCCAACGTTGAAGCCCCATTGTTAAATTGCTCTGTTACGTCATCAGTTAGTCTGAGGAGCTGTAGTTCAGTGGAATGTCCTTTTCTAAAGCCAAACTGTGAATTTGAGAGTTCATGTGTTGCCGAGACTTGTTTTTGAAGTCGAGAAAGGATACATTTTTCGAGCAGTTTACCAATAGTAGACAAAAGACTAATGGGACGGTAGTTTTGCGGTTGTCTGGTGCTTTTCCCTTGCTTTGGGAGCATGATAACCTTAGCTCGTTTCCAAGTAGAGGGGAAATAGCCTTGCTGCAAACAGGCGTTAAATATCTTTGTTAGTTGCACCAGAGCTTTTCTCGGGAGATGCTTAAGTTCCTCATTAGTCACTTTGTCTGGACCGGCAGCTTTCCCATTAGGCAATTTCCTAATGAGCTTGTAAATTTCCTGCGGTGTTATGGTGGGTAGTTGTTGCTCTTGCTTCTGCGCCACCCAGGTTTGTACCCATGTCTGGACCTCCCGTTCTATTTCACAGTTGCTCACTGGGTTTTCGGTGAATCTGTCTTGGAGACAGTCAGCGAAGACCTCGGCTTTCTCCTCTGCGGAGAAGTGCAAGCCGCTTTGAGTGTGCAGCGCCTCAGTTGCGGAGTTGACGCTCGTGGAAACTTTGAAAGCCTTGAGTAATTTCCACAAAGAAGAGTCCGAATGTGTGGTACTCAGCATTTTGTTTTCCCATTGTTCAGTTTTATTGATTTTAATTTGTTGCCGAATGATGTTGCGTAGCCATTTTGCTAGCACTTTATATTCAGGCTGACGGGTGTATCGCCACAGTTTTGTCAAGCGTCGTCTCCGCGCAATGAGTTGCTCTACCTCGGGGTACGTGCAAAAACCGGGTGGTCTTGTGGTGTATGTGGTAGCATTTCTCTTGGCTGTGTGTAGCGAGGCAGTAAAGTTTTCAATGGCGACATCTATGTCTGCCTCGCTATAGTATGACAGTCTGGGTTGCGCCATCCCGTGCATTTCAATGGTGAACTTATTCCAGTCGGTCTCAGCTCTACTTTGAGGGCCAGAGGCACTGGCTGAAATGCCACCCTGTATGTCGAAATGCACAGGAAGATGGTCGGAGTCCAGGCTGTGATAAACAGTAAAGTTATTTAACAGTGTCGCATTTTTTGTTAGTACGATGTCCAAAATCTCAGCGTCAAAGTGCCCTGATCGATGCCAAAAAGTGGGTTCTGGGGGAAGATGTACCTCAATGTCATCATTATCAGTTATAAATTCAACCAGGAGATTTCCCGCCGCGTTTGCCCGGCGTGGAAACCACCAGGGGTGCCGGGCATTGAAGTCTCCTGCAATTATAACGTGCTCCTCTAAAGCGAGGATCTGCTCGAGGTCTTGTGTAAAGTCTGGGGAGTTAGGGGGCCGATAAAGTGCTACCAGCATAACCGTTTTACTATTTACACGTGTTTTAAGTGCTGTGCACTCTAACGCTGCCATTACAGGCAACGTAACAGAAGCATGAGCAATAGTATTTCTAAGCAAAACAGCAGTCCCTCCCCCTTGTCTGCCAATTCTGTCGTTCCGAAAGATTTGATACCCCTGGAGCTTAAAAGTGTGCTCGTGCTTTAATTTTGTTTCGCAGATGAATGCGACGTCAATTTTGTTGAATCGTCTAAAGTTATGTGTTCCTAAAATACAGCTAAGAATGAAAGCCTGTTTTTCTTCGCAGTTCATACTCTCATAAGACATAGTGAGCAAAGAATTTAGGGTAGTGCGATTTATTTATTTCCCCTAAGTGGAAATATACGCCAATAAGTACGTATAAGGCTGGCCCCGTAGCGCAGTTGGTAGAGTACATGCCTGCTGTGAAAGCGATCGTGGATTCGATTCCCGGGGGTAGGTGTTTTTCTCCATGCAGAATTATTCCTCATCCTTCCCTGAGTCTGGAAGTATAATGGCGGCGCCGTGGCTGAGTCGTTGGACCGCTGGCTTATCATTTAGGCGGGACCCACATGTGGTATTTGTGGTGGACGAAGCGGCGTCTGAGCGGGTTTTCTCCGGGTTCTCTGGTTTCCCCGCCATTCATTCCACTAAGTGCTCCATTATCACCCTTCCAATTACCCATTTCGCCTGAATTTCATATCCTCTCCCTCACTCTCATACCTGGTGCTTGGCTGACCACCCGCTTCCAGGTCTTTACTCTGTTTGGTCCAGAGGTTCCTCTGCTCCCCGACCGGCGTCTGACCCTAGGCATTGGCTTGTAAGTCCTAGGGGGTGTAAGTCCTACATAAGGAGAGAGTAATCAAGTAGGCGCGTTCTCGTGCCAAGCCAACAGCACTTGCGACTACGAGAGGTATTTCAGGCAAGATGGCGTTCCCAAATTGAGTGCTTCCAGGCCGGCCACCAGTGAAAGAATGATCGCCTTTCCCTGAAGACTAAGGTTCATCCTGAATGATTTTGTTGCATACCTACCCCAATGGGGTTTGACCACAGGTGGGATAGTTATAGGAATTGTATTTAGGCGTTCAGATACCCCATTTATAGCTACCGGAGAACCACCCGTGACAAGCTACTGCCCACCTGCTGCCACAGTATCGGCCGTAGCTCAGCCAACTACCAGCACCGATATCCCAATGGACCTGAGCCCGGAGAAGGAAGAGAGGGAGCCCAAAATGTATGAAAAATGGCAAATAGCTCCAAACAGAAATCAAGTACTACCACGATTCAGTGTCAGACTTCACAAAGACATCGAATGAACTGGGGTTCTGCAATAGAGAGCATGCGCACAAGAAGCTCTTTCTGGTGCAACTCAACTAGAGGTAGTAGGCCGCCCGAATCCGCAAACGCCCTCATTACCGTGGCAGTGGCCAGGAACATGACTCCAACTGTGAATGTCCCGGCCCAAAGGCTGGCAAAAGGAATAAAA
Organism: Tenodera sinensis; assembly: GCA_030765045.1. Lineage (NCBI taxonomy): Eukaryota > Metazoa > Arthropoda > Insecta > Mantodea > Mantidae > Tenodera > Tenodera sinensis. Next base: position 30,397,843 of record CM060969.1, on the reverse strand, counting down.
TCAGGCACCTCTCAAGCAACCCCTCGCTCTCAAGAAAAATGTCGCCACGTTTCAGACGATTCAAAGAGGAAGAGATGGAGGACCAAGCCCCGTCAGCCGCAACACCCAATCCCCATCCCGAACATCAACGGTCGCCCCCCTCCCCCACACCTGCTCCCCTGGAAATTCCCGTCCAACTACAGTTATCTACATCCAGGTCCGTGCCTGCCGCCAGAACGGCTGCACCCAAACCCAGTCCAGAGCAGAAGCCGTCGCTGATCATCATCCCGGACCACGCCGAATCATCAGGGTCCTCCACATACGCTGGAACTATCTCTCTCTCTCCCCTGACACGGTTAAGCTCCAGGGTACACTGGGCTGCCTGAAGCTTTTCCTCCAACGGAAGCAGGGTGCCATCCCCACAATGCAGCTACTGAAGGACACCGTAATCGAGAGTTACAGTTTCACCCCCAGAAATAACCAGTCCCTTAGGCACGGAATAAAACCTCTTCCGGTGGATCTGGAAAAGAACTTCATCTAGAAGTGTTTTGAACAAACACGGTACCGGCGCCCAGATACGTCGGTTACATTCCCGTGGCAGGCTTCTGCTGATCTTTCAGATTAGTCTGGACAGGACCACTGAAAATAAAAAATTATTGCAGGAGTGAGAGGGTATCATATGATGGTCACCATGGAGGTCCTGAAAGCCAACATCATCCAGTGGTTTAACTGCCAGCAATAGGTCACACTCATGAAACGTGTAACATGACCTCCCGGTGTATCCTCTGCGGTAGCCTCCACCGCCTGGCTGACTGCTCAATAAAGGCAACACAGGACATTTTACCCCACTGTACAAACTGTGGGGAGACGCATCCCGGGTGCGAAACGTTCAGAAACGATCGCCACCGCCAACTGGCAGCTTTGGTACTGAGCTCCCTAAGTGCTCAGCCAGGGCCAAAACCCGTTTTATACTCGGCGGTGGTCTAAGACGACGTCCCTTTTGCAGGTGAAAGGTACCTATGTCACCCCAAAATTGTGTCCCTCCAGAAACTTTCACCTCCGAGGCGTCCACAGGTGACCTGGATGGCCTTATACACATATTGAACCTAATAAAAGAACTATGTCCGCTGTGTGACAACCTTTTGTCAGTTCGTCACATGCTGCTAGTGTTGCTCTCTAGCGCACCTTCGAGATTCTCTGCAGCTGTCTGGCAGACTTGCAGAGGTCTTAGCGGACGACAAAGCAGCGGAGTGTAATATCAGTTTGAGGATTTAAAATTTGTAGATACATCTTTTTTATGCTTTTTGACATATTGATCACCTTGTTTTATATCTGGCTATTGCCACTGTTTTTTATATTTATGTGTGTATTTTCTTTGTTATTAGTAACTTTATTTTTGATTGAAGTTTATATCTGACTTTTGCCATGAAATGCTTTCTTAGGGCGCTGATGACCATGCAATTGAACGCCCTTAAACCTACATCCATTCCATTCCACACAGTGTCAACGTCAGTAGAAGAGAACTGTGTATTTGTGCAAAAGTTTAGAAGACAATAAACTGATAGAAAAGTAACTGGACTGTTTCTTTTTTTTTTTTTTTTTTTTGGTCATGTTGTCACAAATATTTCAATCCATTTCATTTTTATCGTGGGATATGACAAACTCGAATAAGAAATTAGGCATGTAATTATTTTAGATTAAACTACTTTAATCAAAATCTTTATAGAAAATCACAAATAACGAAACTTTGCCACTGGAAGGATATTTTGTGGTGGTGGAATTTTCTTGGAAATCTTATCGCTTGCGTCTTTGCGAAATGTGTTAAAAAGTCAAACCAATGGAAGGGAAAATATCGCAAATCGTTAGTACCATAAACTAATATGTTTTTTACATAAAGTTACTTTAATGAGATCGATTTGTATGCTCTGTCTGTTGTTGTACGTTAATACAAAACGATGGAAAAGTAATACAAATGAGGATGGGTTCACACGCTATTTAAAAAGATTAAAACTTACATTTTATGTCATGAAAATAATGTAAGACACGATTTTTTACTGACAACCATAGTGTAATTTTCTAGAAAATAAAAAGGATATCGAATTCACTTCTATATGAAGTATAATTTGAAAGGGGATGATTTTCTTGGGAATATTTGTGGTAGCACCTTTGGAGGCTGCTGAACATAAATAATACCAGATATTCTAATTTTTCACACACACATGATTGAGGGTAATTCCAAAGACACATTTCGAGTGAAATCTTGGCGGAGAATTTTGGAGTGAAATTCAACGCTTCCTCTGCTTACTGTGGAGGTGTTAGAAAAACAAGGTATGAGATAAGTGATTTACTATAAAGATGTTTATTTCAGGTCATTCTCACTTTAACGTTGGAGTAGACAAATCACTAACACTAAGCAACCCAGAAGTTCCACACAGTCATGAAATATGAACGCTCAGATGTGGTACACAAATTATTGTGCCTGGGAAATATTATAATACTGTATTTTCTATGTAAATAATAAGGAACCTAGGCATAGGTGTAAATAAAACTAGTTTCCGGCGAGCATCATTGAAGACATGGCTTCAATCGAATTGGTTGGCCCATGCTTTGAAAAATGATTGGCATGTATGCATATCTATTTATATTATGTACATTAATATAGGTTACTGATATAGCTAATATAATGAAAATTTAATAGAAAATGCAATGGTTTGCTGGAACAAAATATACTAGTCATACATCTGTGCAAAAATACTCAGAACTGAGCACTTAGAAATGAGTAACTTTATCAAAACGCATGATTACACTTGTATTATAGATTTAACTAATTAAATGATTTTGTGTCAGTATGCCTTCAGGGTGGAAATACATAGTGAAGCCCGAAGGAATGCAAGAGAAGCTCTATCAACAACGTCACCGCAACAGGCATCAACAAGCCCTCACCATGTTTCCAAGAATGGAGAGCCGCTGTTTACTAATAGTATTTCAGTTCTCTGCTTCACTTCTTTCCTATCATTTATGACCCATAGTTTCTAGACCTCCATATTCCAGAGAACAAAGCATACAAAGAAATGCTTCTGACCATGGGTTTATTAACAAAATATAACCTAGTAGTCACCTATTTATCAGCCAGGCTTCAACACACTTATTTACGCTGTCTATACATATCCATTCTTGCGGTGTTTCCAAAATAGGTAATAGGAGCTCTTTCTGAGAAACAGATTAAAACAAAATCACTTATAATGCTGCACTTATAATTCTGTAAACGAACAATACATAGTAAAAGAAAATCTGATGAATAACAGTTACTAACGCTTTCTATCATTTACACATTGCACCTTCGGCACCAACTGGAGACGAATTGGAGTGGCGACTTTCATTTGTTGATGTGACAGCTAAGTCTCAGAGAAATTCGAAGAAGGTTGTAAATGGAAGTGGCAACTAGTGAAGTAACAGTTTTGAAAATTGAATGAAGTCACCGTATGCTATATTTAAGTTATAGCATACGAACAAGTAATCTCGTTCCCACAGCCTACTAGAAATACTGTCTAGTGGAAAGTGATCAATGTAGATTGCTCACATTTTATGTATGAGTGAGGAAGAAAGGTTATGATGCGTGTGCTAAGTTTATCTTGTATATCAGAATGTTATTTAAAGAAATATGTTTTTCACAGAGTATTGTGCAGCTACTAATATTCCATAACTCTGATATGAACAATAAAGGTACGTATTTAAAGCTAGCATACGAGTATTATAATGTGCAAGAATTCGACTGAGCTGGGTTACTGCCAAAAGAAACAAAATCACTTTCTAGTTCATTCAGGCAACATGCTCGACAGAGTTTACTATAATTTCATTATAGGTTATTAATAACGCAATAGTAAATCACTATGCGAGATTATTCAGCCTACAAAGTAACATAACCTCAACAGCTTACAAACTGATTTGTAACACATATATTGCGGTAATTATTTCTAAGTATAAGGAATAATAATAACACGTCTGAATATTCCTTAATTGTTTCAGGAATTCAAAATGCCTAGGTGTTGCAGTATAGCTGACTGTAAAAGCAAATACAAATCAAAACATGAACATGTTAGTATATTTTCCTTACCAAAAGACAAGGAACTAAAGAAGAAGAGGCTGAGAAGCATTTCTACAGACTTCACAGGGGTAAACAAGCTTATTATCTCTAATAAGCACATTCGTGAAGGGAGTGTGATAACAACAGAAACATTTGTAGTTGATGGTGATGTAAAAGATTTTCAAAGAACCTAACCTAACCTGAAACCTGGTGCAATATCTTCAATACTTCCTAATTATAAGCACTAGGTCCATCATGCAGAAGATTAATAGATGCAGGAGAAGCAAACTTAAATACATCAGTTGCAGAAAGCTTAAATGAGTTTAAAAGATATGCTGAACAAACTCTGCATTGCTTAAAATTAGCAGATGTGATGCAATAGTTATAAGTGTGACAGATGAACAGTGAACTAGCATTGTAGAGGAAGAAAGGTAAGTTATGTGCTTAATGAATGTTTAAGATTCATTCCAAAGATTCTTGGCCTAGTGTGTGTTATGAGTAATCTCAGTGTTTTGCTTAGAATAAGTAATTGCTACATACCACACCATAAGTCTGCAAAATAGTAAGCAAAAGAGGTTCTCTTGATGAAATTTTTAACCTTTTTGGTGTTCCATGTGCATAATGAGGGTTTGAACAAGTAACTTATAGGGCATTCATTATACATTAATGATGCATTGGTGAATTGTCTTCTCAGTTACAGTGTATATCAGAGCAAATAAAACTACTAAATGTAAAAGGTAGTGCTCCAGGCACAACTTATATATAATATGTCCATACAACATCTGCATAAAGCTGGATATTTATTCTTAAACACCCATGTAATCTGCAAAAGGTTATTCGTAAGTTTGACTTAAATAGATAAAAGTATAGGTTACCTGAATGTTAACAAAAAAAATATTGAACGACCATCAAAGAGTAGTAAATGTACATAGTTCCGGATGAAATTTACATTGAGCGTAGAGTCACATCCAAAGAGGGTACAATTTATGGTGCCTGTATTTTTCGTTGGCCGTACCTCTTCTGATATGACGTCAAAGCAGAGATGATGGGAATAAAACAAGTGAGCGTAGAACAAAATCATCACAGCATGCTGTTGCTTATAAGCACAATGCATTCGATTTCTTTGGTCTTTCGAGCAGCAATAAGCTCGTAGATTGGTCGACAGACTCTCTCATGTGATTATCTCAGGAACGCCTCCCTTAGGGACAGTGCTAACACATTAACAACTCATGGTGTATAAACAATTGTTGTGAAGCAACAAGGGCCATTGTTGCAGGGAGCAGTTGGAACAAATGTCACCTGGGCTGTGCGATTTACATGCCGGCCCCTGTTTATCATGCTAATTCACTTCCAGCGGGATATCCTCACATTGTGTTTAATGTCAATTGGTTCCGAGGTGGACAAGAGCACTTTAAAAATGTACTTCATGGCCCATTCACATGAATTAGTAACGAACGAGTATTGCATATTACTTGTGTTCCTGCCCACAAGCATTCGGGCGTGACTTGTACCCGAAAAAAAAATATTCCAAAAACATTCCAGCAGGTCGTTTCTTAGAGGCAACTCAAATCTTTCTCCCAGTTTTTATGTTTATTGTTGTTGTTAATAATAATGAATAAATACATAAATTGAGATAAATGAACCGAGAAATCTGGAGAAGACTAAAAAATAGAACGTCGAAGGAAACACAAGTGATATTTTATGAAGTAATGACAGTGCGAATGGTCACATATGGAAGTGGAAACTGGACTATGAATAAGACGATAGGAAAAGAATTGAAACAGTAGAGGTGAAGTTCCTGAGAGTAATAGCTGGAAATATTTCCATAGTTTTGATTTTCTTCAAAATATCTCTAAGTATTTATATTAAAATTCCGTATATTTAAGATATTTTTATGACAAATGTATATTTTATATTTTTTGGCTGTAGCTCACGTAGTCCTGTTGACTCTTGATGACTTTTGTATAACTGGTAAGCCGTAAAAGATAGACCAATCTTAGTAGATATAAGATTTAGACCTTCCTAAAACACACCATGTATGTCTGAATGATATTTTTGTGAACTGAACGATATCGGAGATGTTCCTTGTTATTTATGTATATTTTGCAATTCAAACTTTTCTCAAATGGAAGTTCGTTATTCACTTTCAAGGAAATAAGCAATAAAATAATTTCTGCAAATGTTTATCTCAACTGACATGAAGAAGATATAGGAATAAGAGTTTGTAAGAATATTAAGTACGATATTTTAAGACCTTTTAATGTCCCTTGAATGGTTAGGTCATATCGGACGATGAATGAAATAGTGAAATAATGCTCAAATGAGCTCGGAATCCACAGAGCCTAAAGTACCCGATATCTACTAAAGGAATAACTACAGAAAAATATCTTAGGTAACTCCTCTAAACGAGATTCGAACTCGGGACCTTTTGAGTGTGAAGGAGACACGCTATGTTCACCACACAGAGGAGGGCCTGGGAGGTTTTCTTTACGATTAGAGCGTCTCCATTCTGAGCAGGTACAGCTGCACCGGGAGCGCATAACTCTGGTAACAACACGTTTTCTCTACTTGTTCATAAACGTGAGGCGTTTAAATCATTACACCTGCTCATTAGGATCCACGCAACTCACAAAAGATTATGTACAAATATGATGAATTGCTTGTTACAGATGCAAGCCTTTAGCGAAAGAAGAGCATATGCTCAGGGAGATCTGTGTTTCTTTGCTCGACAGTTTTGTAGGCTTGCCATGCTTTACTTAATTTAAAACAAGTACACTGACCACACATTTGCAGGTAAAAGGCATAAAACATGTTTAGCATCCTAGACTATAGCGAGAAACGTCAAAATGACAACAGTACCTAAAAAAACAGAACAAATCAAAGTAATAACATCGGATACCTCGGAAATGGCTGCTGATATAATGTAACAAAATGACAATTCGACGAATCCCACTTCTGACACCAGTGTAACAAAATGTTACACTTTATTGTCTTCTAAAATTGTACCACTGAACAGTTTTCTTCTCGTCGTTAACACAATCTACAGTCCCTTGGGCTATCACAACTCACAACTTTCTCATAACCTTGCACAGTCGTTTTAGTGTCTTTCTTCGCTTCCTCTGTCTTTCATACCCTAATTACGATGTCATAATCACTCGTGACGTTCAGTGAATCTTGACACGGCGTACTAACACAACACACACGCACAGCTGTCTTGCACTCGTGTCCGCTACTCAATTCTAAGTCACTGCTCTGTTCTTCTCTGGTCTCCTTGTATACTAGGGATGACGTCATACGAACCATTCTCGATTACACACACACACACACACACACACACACACACACAGATACACATACACCGGAAATGTTTCAGCTAGAACTGTCAAGAACGTTCGAGTAAACACTTTTGTTTCTCCCGCTTCAATTGTTACAATAATAATAATAATAATAATAATAATAATAATAATAATAATAATAATAATAATAATAATAATAATAATAATAATAATAATAATAATAATAATAATAATAATAATAATAATAATAATAATAATAATAATAATAATAATATAATAATAATAATAATAATAAAGTTATTTCAAATAAATTTGCTTGTCTTCTACTTTTTTGTGCAGTAGAGGCTTGTCCATCTCTTACAGTTTACCGGTATGCAACTATCGTTTAATAAAGGTTCAGGAAACTCAGAGTAGACATTTAATTGATCATGTAAATATTTCAAACTGTGGTATTATATTTTTACACCGTTCGCCCATCACCAAGGTTTCGATCCCAGGCACCCACATGTGATATGCGCAGGGGACCAAATGGCATAAGCGCAGTTTTCTTTGCGTTCTCCGGTTTTCCCCGCCAATCATCACCTTTACCTTCATCCATTCTCCTACATTTCATGTTGTCTTCTTCCTCACTATCATACCTGTTGCTTGGCTGATCACTCGCTTCCAGGTCTTCACTATGTCTGCTCCTGAAAGACATCTGACCGTAGGCATAGGCTTGTAATTTTTGGGGGATGTAAGCCCTCCGTACGGGTGGGTAATCACATAAATAATAAGAACAATTCAATGAAGCTCATTAAAGCAATTTCTGGGGTGCGGGGGGGGGGGGGGGGGGGGGAAGACTCGAACATTTTCAAAGCAAGGGAAGTTTGAAGCTGGGGATATTCTAAGATCTTAAACTTCACTAAGAAGTTGGATATTTTTTCGACTTTGCATAGTCTGACACATAAGCTATAAAATCCCTCGTGGACAGAGCTACTCCAACATAAACTTCCATACGTAACGTGCACTTGCGAGCGTAATCCGTTTATTCTGCAAGGAATCTGTATCAAGTAGAACATTTTTGATCGCTGGGTGATTAATATTTCCTGCAACTGGGAATATTGAGTAGGTGTGTAGACAAATCGCCTCAGCTGAACTCTACAAAAATATTGATGTTCTTACAACACGCAACATCATTATATCTAGTTCAGCATTGCAATTGTGCCCCAAATCCGGGTTTCTATTGTATCCTCTTTGATAAATAGGTCGAGATTTCTTGCTACAATCCCACACACACACACACACACACACACACACACACACACACACACACACACACACACACACACACACACACACACACACACACACACATACACACACACACACCTAGTATTACCAAGCCTTATTCCAAAACTTAGATTATCAAGTGGAGGGGCATATATTTTATTAACGCTTTTTCAAGAGTCAGTTGAAATGATCCCTTCAAAGTGGCAATGCGAGAAAAAAAGTAAACATAGTATTTGATTCTAAAATATTAAGCGTTGATGATGATGATAATGAATATGATAGCAGTAGCTATAACTTAATGTGTTAATTAAAACTATTAGAGCTATTTTTGAGAAAATGAAAACTAAGACAACTTTACCAATGTGAGGAAATGTGGGAAGACATCTTGAAAATCTTGCGTCGCATGTTTGGACGAAGCCCAATTTAAGCACCAAGAAAAACTTGAAACAGCAATTTTTCTAGGATCAGTTTTTGAAGTAGATTGAATTATTGAGTGGATTCGATCTGCATTACAATTAGGTGTGTATTATACATAGCAATCAACTTAAGTAATATCACAAGATGTCTGACATAACTAATAAATTGTCGAGCGAGCCGAGAGAATTTATTTGGCAACGTCAGACGTCGAATGATAGTGATTTGGGCTATTTAATAAATAAAGAAACTATTAATTTAACAACTATATATCAAAGATTTGACTAGAAAATAACCTAAAATATACTATTACGGTTAATGCAGTTTGACTAAACAAAATAATGACCTATGTTAATTCGCATATTATAATTTAACGTCTCTATGTATGAAATACTTACAGTAAACAGTTATATACACCACATACAGGGTGGAAGGGAAGTCATTACATTAATTTAAATCAGTGGTGGATCTCGACATTTAGAACACATTTTATATGTCACATTTTTGTCCTTGGTCATTTTCTATGGAGATATTTTAGTTTTTTCGCAAACAACCTGGCAACACTGCAGATTGTTTCGCTGGTCACTCTCCCTAGCTCAGTAACGGTGCGTCTTGAGAACATAAACACATACCCTGCCTTGTCCTCCTATGTTTACTGTGCGAGTGTAGGCCAATCACAAGTGTTAGCTCCCAAAAATTACACGAAAGTGAAAGTGCCTGGCCTGTTTACATACACAAACTAGGTAAATTTCCTGACCAACCTCAACGCAACGTTGTCGACTTACCTCACGTCCTAAGTGGCCCAAGTGCAATTTATGGTTTTCCACAAAGAAAGGTCTCTCTTAATCATAATGGACTAACGCCCTCAAGATGAACTGCAATATATCTTCATTTTGCAGTGTTTCAGCTAAAGGCCAAGTAAACCGTTGTACAACGAGACCGGAACCGTCGCACATGTGCTTGGCTTCTGTAGGAAGGATGAACTTCTTAGAAACAACAGACATCAGATAATACGGACGGCAATTGATTGCTGATTCATTCAGAGCCAAAAAGAAATATGAAGTCTTTATTTACGTTTAAAATTGTCTTTTTCTACAGATTCATTATCAGGCTGTGTTTTTATGATAACCCTAATATAGGGCAGCTGGGGTTTTCTCTCAGTAAACAGAATCCTTCGCTAGGAAGTCAGTTAAAACAAGAAAAGGTTTAAATATCCAATTTGATGTTTATTTCACATTCGCTTTTAGATATGCTATAGGGACACCTTTCACAAATCTGTCTTATTTGATTTGGAGGTTTCTAAACTTGTATTTCTGGTGAAATCTCCATGTCGGATTTCTGAATGAATAAACACTATACAGGAAGTGATAGAGAAAGTAAACATTATGCTTTGCTTGGTACGGAATTGCTTAGGGCTTTTCAAGATATTGCTTACACACTGTTTATCAGTGAATATATCTGGAGACGTGCTCGTTCAGAAAGATGAAAACTTGACATCAATAATGTGGTGTAGATGTGTTGCGGAACATATAAGATCTTGTGAATTGCTCAAGGATATGGGGATGGTATTTCCACTCATTTTATTTTAATGAATAAAACATTTGACATCATAAAGACAAGCCAGGCCATTATGAAGGATGAAAAATGCGTTCTTCCCAGACTCAAGTTTTAAGTGTGCTTCCGAAAATACACGCACCATCATCCATCGCTGAAGTTGATGAACTACCAAACGTTCCATTCAATTTACATAATTTCAATCGAGCTGAATTTTTGTTGGCTGTAACTTAAGATGTTTTTGCACAAAGAAAGAAGCTGCGGCCAGCTGTGTGAGGAAATAAAAGAAGAATAAGGATCACACCTGCTGCTGGGGGCTTGTTATCTGCTGTCTTGTTGCCGGTTATGACGAGTTAATAAACACAGTCGGCCATGATAAATGTTCGAATGCGCCACTAGGGGCGACACTGCTAATGAAACGACTGACAGAGAAGTCCATGAGCAAATTAATGTGGTGGTGGTGGTGCTACCCTCGGATTCGACATGGCTGCTCCAATACCACGAGAGATTTTCGTCCTGTTTCCAGTCCATTCAACAAAAGATGTGTTTTTGTTACGTCATTACTGCTTTCAGACACGTCTCACATTGGCTAATGTACCATGACCAGCTAACTCTTGTTCTTTTTCTCTTGTGTTAACTCCAACTAGACAAGTATGCACTCCCAATTAAGTATTTTCTCAACAGTAACACATACTCTCCAAAACTCAAGTTATCAAATCAGATGTCTTAGAACTGCAATGAATTCTCCATGATTTGTGTGTTTTAACATCTACATTTTTTGCGTACATATGTCCTTGCAGATACAATGGGGAATCTGTAGTCTTAGATCTTTTAACAGCTCTGTCGCTGAAATATCGCTTTGAAAACCCGTTTTCCTTGCATGACCAGAAAGAAAGTTCATCTGACTAAAGTATAAGCGCTGATAGATTCAAAACAATGAGAAAGAATATCCCGGAAACCCTTAACTCCACAGAAGATGCATTTTATATAAATTGCATGCCTTAAGGGCACCTACATTTTTTCTACAGGAAGATTTTCTCTATCTCTTACGGTTTGCCAGTTACACAAAAATCGTCTACGATTAAGAGGGCTTTAGAGGTTATTCCAAGCAAATTTAAGATATAATCTTAATTTCCTGGTCGTCTCCTTAGCTGTTGCTTAGCAAGCGGGGCACCCCTGTACTAGGGGGGGGGGGGGGAGGGGAGACCTGGTCCAGGGTGCAATGAGCTTCGTTAATTTCCTGAGGAGCCAATTGAAGAATTACTAGATTGAAAATTAGCGATCCTGGTTGGGAAGAGCGCATTACCAGCCTGGAGGGGACGCTAACCACGTCCCACCTCCAGTACTACACCCCACTCATGCCGTCTGTGATGGGCAGAGTTGGGGGTTGCAGCGGCCGGGCGGTAGGGCTTGGCTTGGAAAGGGCTGAGGGCTAGTTGTTTAATTTCCTATACTAATATGTTACAGATATACTATTTTAGAACAACTTTTGAGAAAATCAAAACGATTTGCAGATGTCCCATATGAAGAATAGTTTGGAGCGAGCTTGCAATCTTTGAAATCTTCCTGTGACAACGTTGGAAAATGTTGAAATTGAATAACAAGTTTGGTATTTAACCGAGATTAATTTTGGAGTAATGCTCTTTACGGAAACACAGACACACACACATACACATACACACACACACACACACACACACACACACAGGCACAAACCTTTTTTTTGAAAATGCTATCTTTTGCAGGCAATTTCAAAACGTGTGCTTCTAGTTGTAATCTTGTTATCGAATATTTATGATGTACTATTGATAATGTGAGCTAAGATACTGAATAATTTAATACTAAGGTGTCTAACACTATTAAACACTTTAGATATTTTACAATATTTATATCCCTATTCAACAACAATCAGATGTCACTCTTGTAATTATGTATAACATAATTTGGACTGTAATTACGAATTCCCTTTTAATGGAATAGTTTGGAAAATAAAAATTAATAAATAAACTGCTACAATGATGGGATTGAGATTATTTTAGCATAACAGTATTGCCTTTTTTTTACACTTCAAAGGTATTTTGGCGTTGTGAATAAATTGAATTATGAATTCCTTCAAAACTATGGGAAAAAAATTGTGCTGGAACTTTCTATGGTAGTTTGACATAAATAGGTACGTGTTCAAAGTATTGATTTAATACGTATAAAATGCACGTCTCAGTCGCAGGTTTCCTTAAACTGGTTCAAACAGATACAGGAATGTGACAGATGAAACACACCTGAGTTGAACCGCACTGCTCTCACGTGGCAGGTTCGAATTCCTTCACACATCCAATTATCACCGACACTAATTTGGGTGATTCTGCTCAGCAGGCGGACACGCCTGGTGGCCTCCTCTACTCTTCTCCTATTGATTTTTGTACCACAATGGAAGCATTCGTGCTTTTCCTAAATCCTAGCCTTTAAATGTTTCCACAAGTTCGCAACGGAGTAACGGAGAATTAGGTTTTGTTCTTCGTCGTTCATTAAATTGACCTCCACTGACGAGAAAGACTCTGTCTCGTACAGAAATGTTTCTGCCATTCCAACAAGTGTTAGACATAATCTACATGTGTTGGACTTACTATAAATTAATGACTCCAACAATATTTATTTTCCTCTTCTACAAATGAAAATAAATTAAGCTTTTATTTATGGACACTCTTTAACTGCCATGGTTCTCAATGTCCCATTCTAAATTGGCTGTGAAAGACGACTTAATTTTGCCCAGAATACTCTATGTTAGGCTTGAAGGAAAACGTCTAAAGAATTTATACGCTCGAAAAGAATCTGAGTTGTTGCACTCGCATGACTTTCCCTACTCTTGTACTAACCATTCTTACAAACTCTTATTCCTATATCTTCTTCGTGTTAGTCGAGATAAACATTTGTACAAATTATCTTATTGCTTATTTCCTTGTAGGTGCAAGGGAAATATTACAATACAGTAGGCTTTGTGCGATAGTCAAATCTTTTAAAGCTTTGAGATCTCGTTCTATTTGCACACTTAACATATAAAAAAATGAACAACGATGTTCCATTTCACGAAAGTTTTCCGAAACTCACACACATAAAAAGGCACATCTCCAAAATGGTTCACTCTACAAGAAAATTTATTGAGACATAAATTGTGTATTTTAGCAAGATCTAGATTTTTTGTATAGTATGATTTGGTCTATCTCTGATGGTTCACCAGTTATGTCAAAGTCCTCCAAAGTAAATACGACTACAGGGGCTATAGGCAGAAAATTCAAGATATACATTTCATTTGTCATAAACATATCTCAAATATATGACATTTTAATAAAAAATCGTTGGAGAAATTTTCTAGAAAATCAAAATTTTCGAAAAATTTTCCATGTAAAGGGTAGTTTAGGGTGGGGCTATTTTCTTCAAAATCTTCGTGTCACATCCTTGAAAGACATTAAACTTAAATACCAACTTTGGTTTTTAACCGACTTTTCGTTTTTGAGCTATGCTGTCCACAGACTGACACACTGACACACACACACACACACACACACACACACACACACACACACACACACACACACACACACACACACACACACACACACACGGACCTTTTTCTAAAAATTTCCTTTTTTTTGGATTTAGGGGGTCTCAAAACTCTTCCCTTGTACTTTGACTTGTTATTAGGTCTCTCTTCGCACGCCCCTTCACACTTTTTAAGAATTTCATCTGTGTATTTTACTCTGTTACTTCTTAGTTATTGTCTAAGTCTCGCTAGTATAAGGTAAGACCACCTAATAAGTTCATTTACCGTATCTAGCTTCAATATGTTCCTAATTTTGGTTTTTATTAAACCTAGTTTAGAAAAAACTCTTTTACAAGAAGTGTTTTCGTGGGACAAGGAAATCAATGATAATGCAAAGTCCGCCAGGGTGACATGTGTTTAACAGTACTCCAGGTTCAGGCATGTTCTTTATTTCACACGCAATGTCACTTATTCCGAGTTTTCTCCATTGATCATCAATTTTCTGAACCGTGCCTTCTGGACACACTGGCAATAAGAGGATGAAGGGTACGAGGATAAGTAGGATATGAAATGGCTGCCTTAGAGGGATGGTGAAAATGATATTTCGCCGGTATCGAACTATCATACATTCAATTTATCGTACACCCATAATCATCGTACGGGTTGGCAACCCTGATGAGCACAAAAGTCATGTGCATTAAACAGACTAGATTTGTTCTCCTAGTCATGCAAGGAAAACGAAATTTCAAAACCACTCAGCCACCATTTTAGATTTGACTATGGAATTTCCCTATTCCTATTGTATCTGCGAGGAACTATGTAATAAAATTGTTTTACAAATGCTTATTCTATTAATACCTATGCAATAACAATACTTTGATGAAGAACGAATAGAGAAAACTATGTGAATGTGTAACAAAACACCAGTTCTGCTCTATTTTTTCTCTCTCTCTACTACCAATCTGTAATTACCGGCAGACGTATTATAAATCTGGCACCTT
The DNA here is from genome assembly GCA_030765045.1 of Tenodera sinensis. NCBI lineage: Eukaryota > Metazoa > Arthropoda > Insecta > Mantodea > Mantidae > Tenodera > Tenodera sinensis. The sequence goes on along the minus strand of CM060969.1, from coordinate 30,382,711 downwards.
CTAACAATGCCACACAAACATTTTCAATAATTCCCAATCCAAGCTACCATTTAATGAAAATGCTTCTGCAAACTCGCGAAATACTTCCCAGCAGGAATAATGAATAAAGGACTTGTTCCTTTCACTCTAAAGATAAAGCAAACAGAAATACTACAAAGCAAAGAAAGGAATTTGAAGATAAAAACTGCAGGAGGTACAAATAAAGGTAGTGCATTCGAATCAAATTAAACGGTATTTCTTCTGCAGTATTCCAAGTGTTTGCTATCTGTACAAGCTTTTCTATTGTACCTATAAGCCTTTCACTGACCTCTCTTGTCTTCCTGAATAACTATTTGGAACTACAATTGTTACTGTTAACACCTGTTGTCGTGCAATTACAAATGGTTTGAATAATCTAGAAAGTATGAGTTTAAGGATACAGGCTACTCAAATATCACCAAGAGTGTAAATTGTTCTTTACTTTGAATATTACCACGATAAGCTGGATCTACTTCGCTATTTACTGAAAATCTTCACTATGACGTGTACACTCAGGCTCCTTAATGAGGTATCTCTGTCATTTGTGATAACATTTTAGAAGACAATAAAGTGGTAAAAAAGTAACCGGATTGATTTTGTCGTTATCTCACAATATTATCATTATTGGCCCCCCAAAACTAGAGCAGAGCATCGCAGGTGGGCCAGTGTGGCCTTTTATGCTTCGAACGCGACTGCTGGAATGATGGATGAGAGAAATAAGGTTCATCAGTTGCGGTAAGCCTGGATGAGGCCTCTAACGATTCCAGATTGAACGTATCCGACGCCTTCCAAACCTGTACATAGTTTCAAACACCCAGGGGTCGCGAAAGTCAACTCGTACCAACACCGGGAGAACCTTCACAAACCGTCCAGCCACAACATGCCGAACACTGTAACAGAGGTTAATGAAATTTTAATATGCTCCACAGCGAACTACATAAGTTCACCTTCCACGTTCGGTTTCAGTTGTGAGTTACCTGTTAGAGTTTATTCCTGGGTTATCCCATATGTCTAGAAGGAGGATATGGGATAACTCTAACTTCTATGGACAGTGGGTTCATTCAAGAGAATACCTATTTCGCTCTTTCATCGTCCAAAACCATCTGCTGTTAAACTATGTTGAAAATAGTTTATAACTTTTACCACCTGAAAATTTTGCAACGATTTGATCTCTGATATTCAACACAAATTATCCGTCTTCCTTGTTCTGTGATGTTCCTTCTCTTTTCTCCCTTCCCTTCCCTTCTCTCTTCCCTCCCTCCTTCACTCTCTCCTCCTTTCTTCCTATCTTTCCATCTTTCTTCCTTTCTTTTTTTCCTTCATTTCTTTCTTCCTTTCTTTCTTTCTTGCTTTCTTTCTTCCATTCTTTTTCCTTTGTTTCTGTCTCTCTCCCTCTCTTTCCTCTTCTTCATTTTCCCAGCTTCAGCTTGTGTAAAACAGCGTGGCACTCCGTATGCACAAGAGAGGAGAAATGACAAGTGGTGAGAGTGGCGGGAGCAAGAGAACAGAAGTGGTAACAGAATTCGGAGGCAGTACAATGCATCGGACTTAACACTCACACTCACAGCAGGTGGAGAAACACTGACCCCCACTTCTCTAATTGTGCAAGTGAGCTGGTGAGTGCCATTGCCTATCTTTGCTTCAGGAACAAGGGACTATCATGACGTTTTACACAAACTGTACTTAACTATTGTAACTAGAGAATGACTTTTGCCCCACCAAAAAATCGTGTCTGCATTTGATCAGATAATACATTTGTGGGTCTCCTGAATAAATCATATGACTTTGCGAGCGAGCATTTGTGTGTGTGTTTATTTTTATTTTATCAAAAATGGGTAACCAGTATGATTGAAATACTGTATTTTACGATATTTTCCTAGTTTATGCAGTACATATTCGAATTTCTGCTGATAGTTTGTGAAATGCTCTTCTTTTTGATTGAATTTCGAAAACCCTAAGAAAAAGACAAACCTTAAAACACACGTACGTACACACACAATCCCTCTCCCCTTCCCCTCCTCTGTCTCTCTCGTAATACGCGTATTATATTCCAATACATTTGTGATATTGGTCACTTCCTTGTGATGTCACACAAAGAACATGGGATTTCAAGCTCAGCAAATGACAATTTACATTTGGACATATTTTAGCACCCTATCTGTACAGTGACACCAAAGGTAAACACGTAAAGTGGTTTCAGCTATTAAATTCATACCATTTTGTCTAATGTCCACACGTCATATTACCAGTCCAGTACCTAACCTTTCTTATTAGTGACTTTCGTGGAGGAAAGCTACTCTCCATTCCCCTTTGTCTAACTTAATTACTGCGAAATATACACATCAGCCTGTAAATGGTGCAGCTTTTGCCATTTTAGCAACCATTGTATTTACGAATCAAAAATAAGTATAAGAAACTGACTGTGGATGTTACATGAAGTGGTAAAAACCTACATATCTAATAAATATTTCTTCAAAGACAACCTTAAACAAACCCTTTTATAACTCTTTATTTCTGTCAGATTAGGAAAACTTAAAAGTTTCGTGAAATGGAACATCGTTGTTCATTTTTTATATGTTAAGCGTGCAAAGAGAACGGGATCTCGAAACTTTCAAACATTTGACTGTCGCTCAAAGCCTACTGTATTCTAATATACCCCTTGTACCTACAAGGAAATAAGCTACAATTTTTGCAAATGTTTATCTCAACTAACATGAAATATATATAGGAATAAGAGTTTGTAAGAATGGTTAGTACAAGAGTAGAGAAAGTTATGTGAGTGCAACACATCACATTTTTAATAATAAAAATATGCAATTTATGGAAAAAATAAACTACATCTTCTCTTAATGAAAATATAGAAATCAATACAGTATAACTTCGTTAATCCGAATTCATAGATATCTGTTCGGATTGGGAAATGTTTGGATGTTCACAAAAACAAAAAGTTCAGTTTGTTTCGTTATTGTTAGTGGTCAATATAGTTATTTAAGGTTTTCACTCATAAATTATAATAGGTGATTGTGTTATACCTACCATGTACTACAATGTCAATCAAACGAAACATAGTTCCTGTATTTTAAAAGAAAATTTGGAAGTACTTAAACGACTTGACAAGGTGCTAGAAAATTGTCTATTAATTCGGTGTTGGGACACACACTATCAGTGACTGGAAAAAATTGGTAGAATATTGAGGGCTTCTACAGCATAACTAGTAGGAGAAAAAAAAAATATTGGAACAACGCCGCATAATTTCAATAATGCGTTTATAAGTTCTATATGAAAGTGCTTTCTCTACACTGCACATGAGCCTTTTTTTTTTAAAAAAAAAATACGGATTCGTGTTCGTATTATCTGGAATTCGGGATTTCCGGGGTTCGGATTTGCGGAGTTTCACTGCATCTTACTAAGAATTAAAGTGGAAGCAATACTTCCATTGCTTCCAAAGAGTCTACACAGCTCGTGATGATGCTGTTTCAAAAGACTAATAAAGTAAAAACATGAGCCAAGCGTCATGAACCTTTGAACCCTTGCCAGCAGCAATACCACAAGATGAAAGTACTGTAGGTATAGGAGTTTTGAGCAGTAAGCTAGTACTTGCAGGTGATGAGAGGTGCTGCTAAGAAGCATACGGACGGATGGGGGAGAAAGTTGTCCCCGAAGCGCCGTATCTACGCCAGCAAGTAAATACTCGCCGTGGGGCCGCTAAGTAAGCGTCCAGCAACCGTTCCGTCTCTTGATTAGTTTGAAGGTCGGTCCAAGTGTCACTGAGGGACTCCTTCATTTAATTACGCCACAATGACGGAGCACATTCCTCCCGACACCTGGTGGCCACTCACCGAACCTAAATACATCCTCAATTTCTGATTGTTTATGGACTGCAAGCAGAACTTCTTTCAATAATCCACTTTCTGTGGAACCTTACCTTCTACTTAATTTGTTTCAGAAATTTTGCAGTGTTACACTTATACGACATTTTCTAAACATAATTCTACACACTTTTTCTCACAGAAGCGGTTTTATTACTTACCTAGTAGCTAAGGGAGGTCTTGTATTCCAGGTGAAAATTCGATACAGCAATTTTACTGGAAATACACTTTTTGAGACCCTCTACATCTAGAAGAATACACTTCTACACAAAAGTCTGAATATATTATGTGTAGCTTAACTAAATCTTTGATGTGTTGCACTCATATGACTTTCTCGGCTCTTATATTAACCATTCTTACAGACTCTTATTCCTAAGGAGAATATGGGAATACAGTAAGATTTCAGCGATAGTCAAAGCTTTTAAAGTTTTGAGATTCTGTTCTCTTTGCACGGCTAAGAATGAAAAATTGAATAACAATGTTCCTTTTGACCAAAGTTTTAAGTTTTCCAAAACTCACACAAATAGCAACAATATCTCCAAAATGGTCCACTCTACAAACAAATTTAGACCTAAATTCTTATTTTAGTAAATCTGTATTATAGTAAATCTATAACATATAGTAAGATTTGGTCTATCTCTTACGGTTTACCAGTTATACAAAAGTCATCCAGAGTAAATACGATTACAAGGTTTATAGCTAGAAAATTCAAGGTATATGTTTCATTTGTCATAAACATATCTCAAAGATGTGGTATTTTAACCAAAATCGTTAGAGCCATTTTCGAGAAAATCAAAATTTTGGAAAAATTTATAATCTTTAATACTTTCGTGTCCCATCGTGTATAAGATATTAAACTTAAGTACCAAACTTGGTTTCTAACCGACTTTTTGTTTTTAAGTTATGCTGTAAACAGACTGGCGCGCACGCACACACACACACACACACACACACACACACACACATATACACATACACACACAGGACCTTTTTCTTAATTTTTTTTATACAAGGGGCCTCAAAACGTATATTTCCTGTGAAATTTCGACATCAAATTTCTTCATTTGTTTATTTCTTTTAAAATCTCTTTTCTTACATCTTACCACTGCTCTTGAAAGTTTAATTTCAGTAAGTTTGGTACTGCTATTACTTTAATAAATATTAGTAAAGGACAGTTAGGGCCGGGCTTCCCCACCCCACTGCCGCGGCGCGTAACAAAGTCAAAGTTCCCCAAACCACAGGCACCTGACTGACAGCGATCAAGTGGCAACACGAAGGGTTTTCCAAAGTATTCGAGAAGTGTTGGCAGCCGGTTTGTTACTAGCCGTTGTTACGTCATCGTCGATATAAAAGTTTGCAGAGTGTGTGAAGGCACACAGTTGTTTTGAGTCAGTGAGTGCGAGTCAGATGTTTATGTGCGGTAATATCGTTGTGAAAGATACGTCGCATCTTAGTGAAAAAGTTGTAATGAGTGTTGAGTGATTGTATAGTCGGAGTTAATGCCTGAGGAACAGAGAAAGGGAAGAAAGACAGTGAAAGGACTGAGTTAAGGTTACAAGAAGTAAACAAGAAAGGCTTTAAGACTGTGGAAGAGAACAGTGTTTTTGTACAAAAGTTTAGAAGAAAAATAAAGGGATAGAAAAGCAACTGGATTGATTGTTACAATACTTTATAGCGCTATTAAGTTAATAAGAAGCTTCCATTTTTAATTAATCAATTGTTTTTATGTTATAAATTACATCCTCAAAGTTTATAAATCTATATTAATCTATGGACGCCTCCGTAGGGCGCTTGTCTCTGCCGCGGAGGACCCGAGTTCGATCCCCGGTATCAGCATGGGGATTAATGGTGACATTACTCTATAAGGCTGGTTTAAAAACCCGGTTGTCGGCGAGTATATACAGCACATCTGTATGAAACAGACAGACGTCAGCATGTTTCCCCACAAAACAATAAGACATACATCTAACTTACTCTTGCTATTCAAACCGCAAGTAAGTCAAGCCAGCTGCAATTAGCTAAGGGTGGTATCACAGAAGTTGCGCCGCCTGTAATTATTATTATACAAGAAGCGTTGGCATTATCCTTAATGAGCACTGACCACATCGGACTGGCAACTTCACTTATAATGAAATAAGAGAACACACATTAACAACTTGACTGTTTCACTTTCCCCAACACCTACTTCCCTTGTCTCTCCTGAAATTGGATACAACAAAACATTGTTTAATTTCCACTTTCTCTACTACGTATAGTAGGCACAGGAAGTATTATATTCCACCCAAAAATTCGATGTTGACATTTCACTGGAAATATATGTTTTGAGGTCTCCTGAATCCAAGAAAAGCATTTTTAGAAAAAGGTCCGTGTGTGTGTCTGTGGACAGGATAACTCAGAAACGAAAAGTCAGTTAAAAACCAAAGTTGGTAATTAAGTTTAATGTCTTTCAAGGATGCGGCACAAAGATTTTGAAGAAAATAGCTCCACCCTAAACTACCCTTTACATAGAAAATTTTTCGAAAATTTTGGTTTTCTTGAAAATGGCTCTAACGATTTTGATTAAAATGCCATATGTTTGAGATATTTTGAATGCAAATGAAATGTATATCTTGAATTTTCCGGCTCTAGCCCCTGTGGTCCTGTTTACTCTGGACGACTTTTGCATAACTGGTAAACCGTTAGAGATAGACAAAATCTTACTGTACAAAAAATGTAGATCTTGCTAAAACACACAACTTATATCTCAATAAATTTTCTTGTAGGTTGAACCATTTCGGAGATATTCCTTGTTATGCGTGTTAGTTTCGGAAAACTTAAAACTTTCATGAAATGGAACATCGTTGTTCATTTTTTATATGTTAAGCATGCAAAGACAATAGGATCTCAAAGCTTTAAAAGATCTGACTCGCACAAAGCCTACTGTATTCTAATATTCCCCTTACACCTACAAGGAAATAAGCTATAAGATAATTTGTACAAATGTTTATCTTAATTTATACGAAGAAGATATAGGTATAAGAGTTTGTAAGAATGGTTAGTACAAGAGTAGAGAAAGTCATGTGAGTGCAACACATCATTGCATCTTTCATATCTCTCATAAGATTTTTCAGGTATGGAAGGAATACAGCCTATTTTCCAGTTTTCTTCGATTTCAGAATCAACATACTCGTTCCAAGTCAGTAAACAAGATTGCTATGAATAATTATTGATTTGAGCACGGTCTACTCAGTTTATCTCGTGGAACGTGTGTTAAGATTCAGTGACTCTGATTAAAATCCTCGACTGTTATTACAAGGAAATTTGGATTGATTTCAGTGGTTTATTCTTTTAAATTATAGCGTATACAATATAAATAAGAGGACAATTATTGTAAAAATCAGCAAACAGGTTTTATGAACTTTTATATCTGTATCGATCAAGACGTTAAGTTTAAAGGTGTAAAAATGCTAGTAGTCTAGGCCTTAAAAGTATGTAATATAGAAGGAAGGTTGGTAGACATGAATACAGGAAAATTCATTTACCTGTAATGTTAACATAACTGAAGAGGCCATGAAATATTATCTCCCAAAAGTGTTTACATAGCACACTCATTCTGCTTACCTTCTTCTGGTGGTCAGACTTTAGCTTAGCTACCTTAAATGTAGGTGGATGCAGATGTGGGACAACAATGTTGTGACAATCTGATTAGCACATCTTCATTCCAGAGGTTAACAGAGGTGAAATTGTTGTGGCAGCCAACCGGGGAATTGGGTTCCTTTTTCTTTCCACTTGTTCTCTTAAAGAAAAAGAAACAAAGGCGTGAAACGAGCAGCGATATTAGAGCTAAGTACTTCGCTTTTGTTTTAATACTCTCCCCTTCACAATTACCCTTCTTTTGTTTTTCTTTCCCTTTCATCCCCATCACAGAAAAACAAGAAAGCTAAGAACGTCAGAAGGTAAGTTTTTCTTTTCTTTTAATTTGTGAAATGAATGGGCATTTCTTTTCGTATTTTAACCAACTTATGTTAATGCTGTTTCAAACGGTTTTTACTCTCTCAACTGGTAGTGGAGGAAATATTGTTGCTTCATATTTTACTTTACAAAAAGTATGAATTGTAAATACGTTGTTAAATATGTAGTCTTTTATTGGTACGGAATAGTTATCACGCTACGTGCCATTCGACGAAGTTGGCTAGAGTTGTGTTTAGTTTGTTATTCTATGGATGACGTCACTTGCCAAGTATTAACTATATCCTGTTAGATTTGAGCAACAAAACAGTTGATTGAACGATATATGTGCTAATGTTTGTGAATAAGGTTAGTTTGAATCTAATTTGAGAAACGTACAAGTATTTAAAAACGTTCAAACCAATAACAAGAAATATATAGGAAAAGGTTGATGCATAAAAATGTAATTTCACACGCATCAGGCTTTAATGAGATCTTTTAAGTAATAATTACACACCTATCCCGAATGTTATTTATACTTATATTGTTTAAGCTTTTAATAAACACTCCTATATGAGCTACAATTCATTTTAGAAAAAGTGGTGTAATAAAAGTTGCTTAGATTAGTGTGGAGAACAAAAAAAAAAAAAAAAAAAAAAAAAATATCTGATGTGTTGCACTCACATGACTTTCTCTACTCTTGTACTAACCATTCTTACAAACTCTTATTGCTTATTTCCTTGTAGGTACAAGGTGAATTTTAGAATACAATAGGCTTTGTGCGATAGTCAAATGCTTTAAAGCTTTGAGATTCCGTTCTCTTTGCACACGTAACATAAAAAAATAAACAACGATGATCCATTTCACAAACTAAGTTTTCCGAAAATCACACACATAAAAGGAATATCTCCGAAATGGTTCACTCTACAAGAAAATTTATTGAGACATAAATTGTGTATTTGAGCAAGTTCTACATTTCTTGTATATTATGATTTGGCCTATCTCTAACGGTTTACCAGTTATGCAAAAGTCGTCTAGAGTAAATACGACTACAGGGGCTATAACCAGAAAATTCAAGATATACATTTCATTTGTCATAAAAATATCTCAAACATATGACATTTTAATCAAAATCGTTAGAACCATTTCAAGAAAATCAAAATTTTCGAAAAATTTTCCATGTAAAGGGTAGTTTAGGGTGGGGCTATTTTCTTCAAAATCTTCGTGTCCTATCCCTGAAAGGCATTAAACTTAAATACCAACTTTGGTTTTTAACCGACTTTTCGTTTTTTAGTTATGCTGTCCGCAGACTGACACACAGACACACACACGGACCTTTTTTTAAAAATGCTTTTTTTTGGATTCAGGGGGTCTCAAAACATATTTCCGGTGAAATCTTGACATGGAATTTTTGGGTGGAATTCAATACCTTCCCTACTTACCAGTAAAAAGGCGCTGGTTCCGTTTAAAATTCTGAGGTGGGCCAGTAAGGGGCCCCAAGAAAATATTTTACATAGTATTAAATTTGGAGGGCCCCTTGCTCGTATAATATATGGAATTCTTGGTCTTTTCTGTTCCTGCAACGCTTTGTATGGAGCACCCTGTATAGGTATAACACATTTTACATTTTATAACCAAATTTCCTTTACTTCTATGAAACAAACTACAATAGCTGTAACCGTTTGCGAGTGCCTGGGTCAGTTTTAATGCTGGTGGGGCATATGCTATAATTAATTCTGCGCAAAATTGCTACCACAGATAAAATTGTTTGTAGTCAAATCACATTTGTATTTAAAATGGCGGTAATATTTAAAGATCTTATTAATTAAATGGCGATATATTGATAAGATCACTTAAAGGAGATGATTGTGACTTTCTCTGTGTAGAGGTGGACCTCCTAAGAACTTCACATCAGCACCTCCATTTTTCTTAATGCGGAATCTTTTATTTATACGCAAAGGAACTCGTTAAGGAAATCATTAACAGATTCTCTTGGCGAAGACATAAAAAAGTGGCGACGATTTTACGTCAGCGGACCTCGTAACCCTTTCTTGATTTTTAATTGTGTTCGCAGGAAATGATCATCATCGATCTTTCTCGAAATGATTCATTTACAATTTAAGAGCTGCGGCTCCGGAATGGCTGCGGCGGCCATTTCACGTTCCTCCCCCCCCCCCTCTCTCTCTCTCACTCACTCTCTCGCCTTCTCGCAACTCTAATTAAGATGTTCGTGACTGCATGTAATTCCTCCTCCCCTCCGCCATGTTTATTAACAAAACGAACCTTCTGTGTACACTCGTCAAAATAAGAACACCACGTAAATACTCGCGCACACACACACACACACACACACACACACACACACACACACACACACACACACACACAGACAGACAGACACACACACACACACACACACACACACACACAGACACACACACACACACACACACACACACACCTGCTGCTATGGTAACGTCCTTCCAAAGGGAACTTCTAACTTGTCCTTTTGTACACTGGTACAGGAATATATTAACACTTAACTGTCTTGTAATGGGTACCTGAACTGAACATAGGCTAGCTTCAGTTGCCCACAAAGGCTTTTAGCCTTATATACCTATAAGACATACACAAAAGTTATTGCACAAAAATATAGATACAATTAAAAGAAAATAAATCGCTGTCACTGTTTTTACTTTCTCTACTGGTAAGTAGGGGAAGTATTGTATTCTACCCAAAAATTCAATGTCGAGATTTCACCGGAAACATGTTTTAAGACCCCCTGAATACAAAAAAGCATTTTTAGAAAAAGGTCCCGTGTGTGTGTGTCAGTCTGTGGACAGCATATCTCAAAAAGGAAAAGTCGGTTAACAACCAAAGTTGGTATTTAAGTTTAATGTCTTTCAAGGATGCGACACGAAGATTTTGAAGAAAATAGTCCCACCCTAAACTACCCTTTACATGGAACATTTTTCGAAAATTTTGATTTTCTTGAAAATGGCTCTAACGATTTTGATTAAAATGTCATGTGTTTGAGATAATTTTATGACAAATGAAATGTATATCTTGATTTTTCTGGTTATAGGCCCTGTAGTCGTATTTACTGTGGACGACTTTTGCATAACTGGTAAACAGTTAGAGATAGACTAAATAATACTGCACAAAAAATATAGATCTTGTTAAATAGACATTTTATGTCCAAATAAAACCATTAACCATTTCCGAGATATTCCTTGTTATGTGTGTGATTTTCAGAAAACTTAAAACTTTCGCGAAATGCAACATCGTTGTTCATGTTTTTATATGTTAAATGTGCAGAGAGAAAGGAATCTCAAAGCTTTAAAAGATTTGACTATCGCAGTATTCTAATATTCCTCTTGGACCTATAAGGAAATAAGCAATAAGATAATTTGTAGAAATGTTTATCTTAACTAACACGAAGAAGATATGGGAATAAGAGTTTGTAAGAATGGTTATTACAAAAGCAGAGAAAGTCATGTAAGGGAAACATATCAATGTTTTTAATTTAAGCTTTCGCTGTTATTGAAAATCACAGTATCCTTTTTTTAAGCATCTGAAATAATAGGGGAAGATTTTTGTGATATACCGTTTATGGGTCATGCGCACGCGCGCGCGCACACACACACACACACACACACACACACACACACGGACCTTTTTCTAAAAATGCTTGTTGTTTGATTTCAGGGGCTTCAACACATGTATTTCCGGTGAAATAATAACATCGAATTTTTGGTTGGAATACAATACTTCCCCTACTTACCAGCAGAGAAAGCAAAAATGGAAAATAACGAAAAATTTTCTACGTGAAGGATAGTGTGATGGCGGTACCCTCAAAATGTTAGTCTAATGGAATAGTTGATGTTTGCAATTTTCAGATAATACGATTATTAGTGCATACTGAACTAACCAAGTGTTTATTTAAAATGCGAAATTAAAACAAGGTTTGAAAATAAAAACGCTAATCAAAATCGATGATTTATGTTAGCTAACGGTAATCTCCCTGTAGCGCTAATTTTGCAGGGTGTACAAGACCAGGCGGGTATATATTTTTAGCTGAGTGTACCAAAGGTAAGAAGGGCAGGCGTGGTCCAGTAAAGAAGGACACAGGGCTGTCTGGTATCGACTTACTTCATCACGGCCATAATTGAACATCGCTTATAATTATATTTCTTATTAGCCCAAGACGAAAATTGATATCGCCGAGTGATAAACACATATTTCTCGTTCATTAATAATTAATTTTCATGCCGAGCTGCGGACCGTAATTAAAGACGTGACCTGAAGTCTCTATTAACTAGAGGCCAAGAAACTACCTGCCTTCGGCCCGAACATTATTCACGCTGGGATATCGTGTGTTTCCAATTCCCAGCCATGTTATGACGTAGCTAGGTGCTTCCTGTCAGCCGACCAGTAGCTGATGGCAATGCAACATTTAAATTACCCACCATTACAAAACAAGGGAAACTCGCTGGGAGTAAACACAGAAACAAAATGAATGCTAGGCGATCATAGGATTCTACAATGGAAGGTTACCCTTATTTACCAAAAAGTTTGATGACTTTCTCTACTCTTGTACTAAGTATTCATACAAACTCTTATTCCTGTATCTTCTTTAGTCGAGATAAACATTCACAGAAATTACCTAATCCTCTTGTGCGTACAAAGAGCGATAGTCAAATGTTTTAAGAGTGGTCGCTATATGAAGGGTTCGAAATTCCCTTCTCTTTACACTGCCAAGATATAAAAAGGTGAATAAAGACCTTCCATTTGAGAAAAGTACAGGTATTGAAAAACTCACACAAATAACAGGGAATATCTCAGAAATGGTTCACTCCACGAAAAAATTCATTGTGTGTTTTAACGAGGTCTATAGTTTCTGTACAGTAAGATTTGGTCTATCTCTTACGGTTTAACCATTTATGCAAAAGTCATCAGTAGTAAACAGGACTGCATAACTATAGCTACATAATTCAAAATATGCACTTTGACATAAAAATATGGCATCCATTTTTGAAACAATCAAACTTTCCGAATAATTTAGGGTAGAGCAATTTGCTTGGAAATCTGTGTGGCATCCTTGAAAGATTTTAAACTTAAATACCAACTTTGCTGTTTAACCGACTTTTCGTTTTTTAGTTATGCTGCTTAGATACACAAACACACACACACACATGTTTTGTAGAGTAACATTTTGTCTATCTGTTACGGTTTACGAGTTATTCAAAAGTCATCCAGAGTAAACAGAACTACATAGGCTATAACCACAAAATACAAAATATTAATTTCATTTGTCATACAAATATCTTAAACATACCATTTTAATTAAAACCATTGGCCGCTTTCAAGAAAAACAAAATTTTCGAAAAATTTTCCATGTAACGGGTTTTTTTAGGGTGGAACAATTTTCTTCAAAGTCTTCGAGTCCTTAAAAGGCATAAAACTTAAATACCAACTTTCATTTTTAACCGACTTTTCGTTTTTTAGTTGTGTTGTCCACAGACTGACAAACAAAAAGACAAACAGACAGACAGACACACACACACACACACACACACACACACACACACACACATACACGCACGAACCTTTTTCTAAGCCTGCTTTTTGGGTTCAGGGGGCCTCAAAAGATATTTCCGGTGAAATCTCGACATCAACTCTTAGAGTGGAATACAATACTTCCCCTACTTACGAGTAGAAAAAGCAAAAATTAACTACAATGTTGCATTTGACGAAAGTTTGTTTTCCGAAGCTGACACAAATAACAAGCAATATCTCCGAAATGGTTCATTCTAGAACAAATTTATTTGGACATAAATTGTGCATTTTAGCAACATCTACATTTCTTGTACAGTAAGATTTGTTCTACCTCTTACGGTTTACGTTATGCAAAAGTCATCAAGAGTCAAAAGGACTACATAGGCTATAACTAGAAAATTCAAAATATACATTTCATTTGTCACAACACTATCTTGAACATATGGCATTTTAATCAAAATCGTTAGAGCTATTTTCGAGAAAATCAAAGTTTTTGAAAAATTATCTATGTAAAGGGTAGTTTAGGATGGAAACATTTTCTTCAAAATCTTCGTGCCGTATCCTTAAAATATATTAAGCTTAAATACCAATTTTGGTTTTTCATCGCTTTTTCGTTTTTGAGTTAAGCTGTCCACAGATTGACAGACACACACACACACACACACACACACACACACACACACACACACACACACACACACACACACACACACGGACCTTTTTCTACTTACTAATAGAGAAAGTAAAACAAAAGACAGCTGCAAGGGTTCGGAGTTGAACTAAAATTTTCTTTTTATGATATCTGTGATGATTAAGAATAGGTATTTTGACTTACATCCTCTCACTAGTTATTAGATATAGAAATAGTTATAAATTTGACAGACAGCTCAGCTTTGAGACATTGCTAAGAGGTAAATGAAACGTTTATTGAATTTAGTCTGGAAGTTTCGGCAACGGTTCAACCTGAGCAGGAGAAAGTTGACGCAAAAAGGAAGACGTAAGGAAAATGAAGAAAGAGAGAAGATAACTAATCCCTTCTTGCACAAGCGTTACATCCTTTTTTCCCTTTTTGCGTCCCTTCAGAGTTAATGTGGTTGAGCATCAAAAGTACTCAAAATCTCCTTTTTCTCTCTTTTTACCCTCTTCTGCTCCTGTTTCCTTCCCCCCCCCCCCCCCCCCCCCCCCGCTGTTTCACTGAAAAAGAATTAGATTGGTGGCTTTAGAAGACGCTACGGGGTGAAACTTGAAACAAAGTCTCTCTTCGGGTGCAGCGTTTGCTAAAATCTCTTTTCCTCCTCTCTTGTGTTAAAAACCCCTCACGTTCTGCTTGGAAGTAAAACTGACTTCCGTGAACAAGGAAAACGCCCCATTCTAGAAAACGAATGAAAACACTTTGTCTACCGGAAGTGCTCTAGTGCAAGGGTTATTACGTCAATCACATGTCAATCATTGACCAAGGGCACGAATGGGTAAAGATATCGTAAACACTCAACATCGCTTTTGCCTCATCAACGCGGCCCGGGTTCGATTCCAGGCGACTGCTTCTGTATTTGCATGACTTGCAGTAATAGACGTAATTTACAATACTTTTCACTCAGAATACGCTATATACCGCATAGAAGGTATTAGTTCGACCGCACGTTAACCAGAGTCAACTACCTCACACCACTAGGCGACCGCGCGTCTCAAAGAAGCTTATGTTAGCTTCCTCACACTACTGCTTGTAAATACGTGACCCCACGGCAATGCATCGGTTTGAACAAAGACGACTATGATTGGGGAAGAACAAAAAGTTTCCAGATTGTTCACGAGACTTCCGACTGCCAGCTTATTTATGGGAGGAGAGGTGAATTTCAGAAAAATGTATACTACGTAATTCTCGTCTATATAATGAGTGCGGCGGCGACAGAAAGGAGTGTTTTACAGCAGCGTGTGTACAGTCGTCGTTGAGAGAAATGTGTATGTGTCGTCAGAGACAGTTTCGGAACATGTAACTCTCGCGTCGGAGTCGTTTGTTGCGTGAAGCAGTGTTAGCAAGTGTGATATTCAAAGAACAATTTGCAAGACAGGGAATGTAGAACTGAAAAACAGTGAAGTACGTCTCAGAGTTAGGATAAAATAGAACATCTGTGAAACGCAAGATCACAACGAATTGTAGACTGTATTACCGATAAAACGGAACTATACTTTTGTGCTTCGGTTTCGGAACAGAAATAGTGACAGAAAAATTAGCTGGAAGGTGTTTTTTGTCGCAGTTGAATGTTCTTAAACCATTACGTATTAACTCAGGATAATTTTGCACTACCCAGAAGTCACTAAGATAAGTATTTCTGACGAAACAGTGTTTTACCCTTATACCCAATCTTAACCCAAGTAGCTGTAACAATGTGTTAGATAACATCAGTTTGAATATATTATTATTATTATTATTATTATTATTATTATTATTATTATTATTATTATTATTATTATTATTATTATTATTATTATTATTATTATTATTATTATTATTATTATTATTATTATTATTATTATTATTATTATTATTATTATTATTATTATTATTATTATTACTAACCAAAATTTTAATTTTATGCATCTCCTTACCTAGGAATCACCGAAACCGTGTTATGTCACATGAATGAGGTACTTCACATACATTTGGGTCGACTGAGTCTATTCTGATAAGTGTGGTAGTTAGAATGAATAAGTAAATTAATGCAATAGAAGCATTAAACCCCTTTAGGAGTTAACCACCGAATATTTTCTTACCGTTTATTGCACATTCTATCAATGGCATTTCATAACTGCGATGCACTGTATTAAATATGTTGTACGAGTATATATAGGTAAATTTATAAGCTAACATAAGGATTTGTTTTTACCAAGTGAAAAATGCATGTAAGGGCTACCGAGTTCAGCGTAAAAATTGCCTATATCAATTCGAATGTTCACAAAGATTTGTGCCCAGTTATGCTTTTGAGCGAGTGAGTGAATGGGTGGGTGAGTGGATGAATGAGTGAGTGAGTGAGTGAGTGAGTGAGTGGGTGAATGCAGTTTAAGTTCACGTCACAACTAGGTCATTTGGCTTGTTTATGTTTTTTAGAATTGTTTTTATCTGGTTACACCCTTTGTCCTTTAACTTCTATGATAATATCGGGGTTTTGGTTGAGAAATATAATTATACTGGTGTTTGTAATTCTCTGAGTGTCTCATTTTAGCATAATATTATTCATTTTAACACGAAACACCTCCCATTAACCAGCAACATTTCTCCCACCCTATCCGTAGTTGGAACTCAGAACCTTCACATGTATTTGTGATCAGGAACTGTATTACTAGCATGTGAGTTGAAGTATCACGTTTTCTATTAAGAATATTCTTATTAAAATTAAAAATGCAATCACTTGATATAAATATGGGTCTATTGCACACTGGGCCAACAGTTGAGGCTATTGTATGGCAGATACTGGGAGCACGGGACGAGGTGAGAGTGCCCTAGGGGTGTGTTAGAATCTGCGCGAGTAGGTCAGGCGACTACCCGCCACACATCCGCCGAGAACATCGGTTAAAATTAGCAAAGTCCCCACACAACAGCGCCAATTCGCCCATCGCCAACTATTTTGACGCTGAAACACGGATTGAAATGAAACGGAGGGACGAAAAGTTCAGCATTTGTCTGGTGACCCGAGAAAATTCTCCAAGATAACCCGTGGCTCAATAAAGATGGCCACGGGAATCGAATACCGACCTCCCGAATGCCAGAACTCACGCAAATAACAAGGAATATCTCCGAAATGGTTCACTTCATACAAAAAAGGTGTATTTGGGCGTTAATTGTTTTTTTAACGAAATCTACATATTTTGTATATTAAGACTTTGTTTATCTCTTACGGTTTAGTAGTTATGCAAAAGACAAAGATTAAACGAGACTACATGTGCTATAGCGGGAAAATTCAAAATATACATTTCATTTGCCATGAAATATCTTAAACAGACGGCATTTTAACCAAAATTCTTAGGCATTTTTGAGAAAATAAAAGTTTTCGAAAACTTTTTCATGTAAAGGGTGGCTTAGAGCGGGGAATTCTTTTTTTGCAAAGTCTTCGTGTCGCATCCTTGAAGGACATTAAATTCAAACACACACTTTGGTTTTGACCGACTTTTCGTTTTTGATTATGCTGTCCACGGACTAACAGGAGCTTATTTTGGATTCAGGGGGCCTCAAAATATATATTACCGATGAAATATAGACGCCGAAATTTTGCGTCGAATACAATACTTCCTTTTACTATACGTGGCAGAGAAAGTAAAAAGTATTCACTTTATTTATTAGTAGTTACAGACGACTTTCTGAACGCCATTTGAAGTATTCGTGTATAAATTTGGCATTTACTTCATAATGAATATGCTTGGGTATCTTTTACTCTGACTAATTTGGAAGCATGTCCCGGAATTCAGAATCCAAGCCAGCCACTGTAATAATTAAATCTCAGGTAGTTACCGCGCAAGTTGTTAAGTTCCGCGGAAGATGGCAGGCGCGGGGCGTGGAAACAAATGACAAGTCTTCCTGTAGCGGAGCATCATCATGAGCCTGGCGTTGGGATTAGTAGAGCCATCCTGGTTAATAGTTTGTGTGAAGAGAAGAAGAGATTGAGGCAACGAAAAGATACGGCGTCGTTAAGGAGCTTATTGCTTTGCTCTCCCCTATATCCCGGTGATGCTCAACTTGCAGAAACAGGAAGCGCTCTGGGACAGGCTACGGCGTGAGTCGGAGTTACGTAGTAATGCTAGTCTCAAACATGGCCAACATCGCATAATTATAACTATATATTTTGCAGCGCCGCGCCGTAGCCGAGCGCTTAGACTGCTTGACTCTCACCTAAGCAACCCGGGTTCGATCCCAGGAGTCCGCATGTGGGATATGTGGTGGTTATACCTGGTTTTTCTGTTCAATAAAGAAAAAACAGAGAGGGACAACTGCTCCCACACCACATTACGGAACATTACGGAAATTGAGGCTCAATTGTGCAGATATTTTAAATAATTTAGTTCTAGATCGACCGCCGTGTTTTCACATTACCAATCTGTTTAATTCAGTTTTGAAAACCCAACAACTTAGTGTAGAACATAAACTAAATTCATATCTCCTAATGTAGACATAATTAAATTCCTTTCACATAATTAAATTTTGAAATACGGTAATTGGCCCTAACAAATTGTTAAACGGAATGTTGTGACGGTCTGTTGGAGAGCTGGGATTATAGTTTCTGAACCCTCTGTTATCCAGTGTGTCCTATATGACAATAAAAATTAATTATAATGTTGCAATGTGTGTCAGCATGATTAGTATATTTCATCCTGCAAAATTCATTAATGTACAGGGTGATGATAATGATTAAATCAAAATAAATAATTATTATTACGTGTTTTAAGAAAATACTTAAACATACTGATATAACCATCTTAGAATTTTTATTGATATTTTTTAATCGTTAAAATAGCGTCTAATATTACAATTACATACACGGGTTGATGAATAATCGCAAATTAGACAAAATGATTTTTCATTATATGAAATAAAAAAATAGCATTTTCCCATTCTTGATGAAACGCGTGGGTACTCTACTGTTTACTAGTTTGAACTGCACCGTGTAGCATGCAAGGAGATACACAGGTGGCTCCAGGAGATACTTAATGCCACGATTAGTCTAGAATAGGGGTGTATTAAGCGATTGTTATTTTATTTCATTGGGCCTTGAATGGACTAGGAGAATCAGCTAATTCCAGTTCTCAGCGTACCCTGGATATTTCGTTACCCATGCTTAGTGCTAATGACGTCACCTTGTCGCTCTACCCCGCCTCATTTTTTTGCGCATGAAGCATTTCCTGTTCACTCATTCAGTTAGCCAAATATTAAAGATGTTTATTTTTGAGTCCCACGAATGCAATATAGCTAGGCGAAATGTAGGTGGAGGCAAATTCCGCAGATTCTTAATATGAAAGTTATTAATAACCTTCATTAGAGGATGTACCTGTTGTATTTCACCCAAAAATTTGAATCCGAGATTTCACCGGAAATGCACGTTTAAAGACTCCCTAAATCCAAAAACGAAAGCACTTTAGCGTAAGGGCCATAAGTCGATTAAATGCCAAACTTGGTATTCCAGTTCAGCGAGTTCTAAATATGCAACATAACCTACTCTTTACATGCAAAACGTTTTAAAAACCTTGATGTTCCCAAAATGTCTCTAAAGATCGTTTTATTAACATAGGCTGAGGGTTTTTCTTCGGAAATTTAATGTATATCTTACATTTTCTGGGAGTAGCCTCTGAAGTCTGAATAGGCTTTTCATAACTGTTAAATCCTAAAATATAAACAAAATCTTGCTACATAAAGGAATATGTAGATTTCTTAAAGCATTTATGGTGTCAAATAAATTTGCAGTTTCTGAGTTATTCCTTGTCATTGATTTGAACGTTACAAAACTTATTCTTTTCTCAAATGGGAAGTCGTTATTTCTTGCCCCCTCCCCCTAGTCACACAAGTCAATTTCTGCTATAGAATAACATTTTATAACACTTTTATAAGTGCATTTTGTACAAGAGTGAGTAGAATATGGCATTAGGATTATTTACTGGGCATGAATTCTTCAGGAATCATCTGTAGACTGTAGAAATTCTCATTGCAGTTGGGGATGATCTGATAGACAGGAGAAAACAGCATAACAGAGGCTATTAATGGCGAGAAAATGATTTCATCTCTTTGGAGCCTCAATTTTTAACCCTATTGATTCCTTTTTCTATGAAATTTAATTATTAATAACGGTCTATCTTAGGAAAGAGAGTTCTGGGACTTGTCAAGGTTTAAGACTCGAATTCCTATGATAGCAAAAAGGGACAGCAAGGGATTAACCATCAGCAATAAAGAGAATTACTTCTACTGGCACTGCAGCAAGACTAAAGGAAATCATGTGAGCACAATACTAAAGCCCTTGTCAGTATTATGCAACTGTTTTACGTTTTGTAACGGTTGATTCATTAACCTAACCAATATAAGGTTTGTTTATGTAAGACTTTAGCGGAAACAAGTGAGATCTTGTTGTTCTCTAGGAGTAAGGGCGAATCTCTATTGCATAGATGGGGAGAAATGACTCAATGAGTCACTTCCCCTACATCACAGTTTTAACTCCTTCCACTACCTCACAGCGGTTAGGTACCAGGCCACGCCAGCCTACCTCAGAGAATCTTTGTATTAATTTAATTCTTACAGTGTCGTTAAACAACAAAATTTTTTTTTAATTTCACAAGCTTGCAAGGTACCAAATGACCTAGTTGTGAACGGGTCTTAAACTCTACTCCACTCACCCAGTCACTCATTCATTCATGAACTCACTCATGCACTGACTCACTCTTTCACCCACTCACCCCCACGAGCCTGCAGCATTTTCTGAACGTATACACACACCGAGTATGGACTTTCCCTGTATGGAAGAGCAAAGTTGACTTAACAACGACCTTACAAATCCTCTCCCATTTTCTTTGGTACCCAAGTCAGCTTTCTCTCTCGCACACACACACGAACGAAAATCCTCCGACATCTTCGCCTCTCAAACAGAATCCCCCAGGGAAAGGGGAGTGGCTACCGTGTAATTAATGATTACTGTGCTTAATTTTATTCCCCAACTATTATCACTGCCGCCGTCCGTAAAAAGAAGGGGAGAAACACAGGGAAAAAGACAAGAAAAAGAAGAGATTTTGCAATTTGTGATCCAGAAAATCAGTTTGTGATCCCCTTTCTCAACCCGACCCTCGTTTCAGTGTTCTTACTTGGAATGGTCTTTTCTACGTTTTTGCTTCCTTTTTTGTGTTCCTAAGCCGTTTTACTTCCTCCTGGCTTATGCTGTTTTCTTTCTTGGCTTGTTTTCGGTTTCCGCTATTACACTTTCGGATCTCTGCTGATCCACGAAACCTCTAATCCTTTTTATGGCCTTATTTTCACTTTCATTTTATATCTTTTGCCTTGAAACGCAAAAAGTGCGATTACTATTACGTGCCACTTAAATAAAAACCTCTTTTACATGCCACTTTCTTGGCAATTTGAAACAGAAACACTTATGTTGGTTTCAGTGTAGTACTCCGATACTTTTGCCTGTGGTTTCGATGCAATTATTTCTACGATTTTATCTACAATATTAGATCTCTATAGCTAATGTACAGTTTCGAATAATGTCAAACAAGCCGTATGCAATGCAAGGAAAGGCGATGAAAGGATATAAATTCTACGTTTGTGGCCCGCATTCGGGAGGTCGCGGGTTCGATCTTTGTGGCCGCGCTCTCTGACATGGGTTTTTCCGTGGTTTTACCATTTCACTTAGGCGCATTAATCTCTTCTGCATAGATTCCTTTCCCTTCTCTTCTCATTTCCTTCCCTTATCTTTCAGTTCGGTTGGTAGCGCGGTTTGTTCCGGCGAATGCGGACAGATGGCATAGTTGCTAGCGCACTGGAACGTCTTCCTTGGCTTTCCCTGGAAGTTGCCGCCCGGGCCGCAAGGATCGCCTCGTCGCCCTCTCCCTGGGTAGAGGAAACATTTTGGTTTTACACCAGGCGTAAGTATCCGGAACTGTTATATACTTGTATGCGTTTCTCTGAGAAGCCTCTGGTCTTACTTCACCTCATCTCTTACCCCTGGGGAAGTGGTAGCCCGCAATGAATCCATGTCGTTGTCGCAGTAGGTCGAGGTGTCCCTTTCCTTTATACACACACACACACACACACACACACACACGGTTCGATGCAACATTCGTTATCGCGAGGCTTGTCCAATCCACTCACTTCTTTCCGCACCACCCTCTCGGGGAAAGTAAATACATATGGGTCGATATCGATTTTACTTTCTCTATGTATAGTATGAATGAATAACTTATTTGTGCTCATAACCTATTAAAACACAAATAAAATGACTAAAAACATTTTCTCATAGTTCTTTTCGTGCTTTCTCAAAATATTCGTCTGATTTTGAATTAAAAATTGTCCTAACCTTTAAGTCCAATGGGAAGTCGTTCCATTTTTTTGGATACTAGATTCTCTCTTCCTTTTTCGTACCATTATAGGTTCATTACACCGTCCTACCCCATACATTCCCCATTCTGGTCTTTTTATTGCCTACTTCGATGTATTTCTGTCTCTCTCCTCCGTTCCATTTTTAAGAATATATACCTATCAATGATCTGCTACTCAGAATTTCTTGCTTTTCGATATCTCCCACCCTTTTTTCTAATTTTATTGTTTTTGCGCATGTTTCCCCCATACCTATTTCCTGCAATATTATCCGTATTTTGTGCATCCAAGTTTCTTTTTCCCCAGTTTTCCTTTACAATAATAGTTTTAATATATCATTTTGCTCCAATGAATTTATTCTAAACCAGTTCTTTCTACCATTTTACCTTTTACTTCCACTCTTCCTAGTTCTGTCTGTGCTGTTCCATTGGTAACCCCAATATTATTGTATTACGTCTATATTTTCCCAACCTTCTTCCAGCCCCCCTATTTCTGCTGAATAAAGCAGCCTTGCTTCTACCGCTGCGCTGTACATCCTTTCTAGCCACAAAATTTTCATTTCTGGTATTTTTTGACACACGTTCCAATTACCTGTATGGGTTGTTTCCCCTTTGCCAATACAGTTTTCCTCTGTTCACCCTAATCCGCTACTGTGTAGAGCCTAACTCCTAGGTAGTCATTTTTTTCACTACTTCCAAGTCTGTTCCCTTCTAAAACCATTTTTTAATCTTGTTTAATTTATATCATCGTTTGAAGCTCACCAAATGTGATTCCTGTTTATTTATTTTCAACCCCCAGTCGTTATAGTATTTCTCAATAGCTTTATTTAGCCCTACAAGTGAAACGAAACCTGCCGACAGATCGTCTGTAACAGTAGCCTGGTATTTCCTTATTGTTAATAACTGGTGCATGTTTATTAACTTTTCTTTGTCTTCTATAATATCATCTATGAATAAATTAAATAACAATGGAACTAGTTTAGATCCCTGTCTTATTCCTGAAATGCTCTGTACACATTCCGTCGCTTTATTGTGTGCCAATTTCACACAGAATTCATTCTCCTGATATATCTTACGCAATAAATCAATAAATGTATTGCTTACCCCTTTTCTTCTTAATTTTATCCATAGTGTCTCTCTTCTAATGGTATCAAAAGCCTTCTCTAGATCAATAAATGCTATGTGTGTGTGTGTGTGTGTGTGTGTGTGTGTGTGTGTGTGTGTGTGTGTGTGTGTGTGTGTGTGTGTGTGTGTGTGTGTGTGTGTGTGTGTGTGTGTGTGTGTGTGTACAGCCTAACAAAGAAGAAAAGTCCGCTACAAACAAAAGTTAGTATTTGAATTTAATATCTTTCAAGGATACGACACAAGGATTTTGAAGAAAATTCCTCCACCGTAAACTATGCTTTACCTGGTAAATTGTTCTAAAATTTTGATTTTCTCAAAAATAGCACAACGAATTTCAATTAAATTCTATATATTTAAGATATTTTTACGGCAAAGTGTATATTTTGAATTATCTGACCAAGGACTATGCAATCGTGACTTATGCATAACTGGAAAATCGTAACAGATACATCAAATCATACTGCACAAAATATGTGGGGAAATCTTGTTAAAAGACACAAGTTGTGCCTAAAAGCGTTTTTTTAAACTTTTTCTCAAATGGAAGGTCGTTATTCACCTTTTTGTCTCTTGGCCGTGCAAAGAGAACGGTATTTCAAAGCTCAAAGCATCTGTATTCTCATATTCCACTTGCACATATAAAACTCAATAATTATTTAATTTCTGCAAATGTGTATCTCGACTAACGAAGAAAATACAGCAATAAGATTTGTAAGAATAGTACAAGAGCAGAGAAACTCCTTTGAGTGCAACAGTGGGGTGCAATTCAGTGTTTTCTACTATCCACTGCAGGTAGTGAAAGTAGAAATTTACTGAAAGAAGTCAAGATGTGTACGGTGTTTTGCCAAAACTGCTCGAGTGAGGTTTCCAAGAACACTGCAGTATTTGCGATGTTTTTCTAACATTTCTCCTTGCTTTCTTAATGCCATGTTGTTCAACTATGTCAGTGCCTTCTTTTCCAAGCCCATGTTATAAGTGAGCACTTTACGTCGCAGTAAAATTAAATTACAAACACTTTCAATATTTCTTTTTCGTCTTCAGTGGAAGTTCGGGCAACGTTCCAAGTGCTGAAGAATCTGCCACCGCAGCACGAAACCCAAGATAAACGCGCACAACCAGCAAATTCACAAAACTTACCCAAACTTTTTTGTGGAAGGGAAAATGATTTTTTATTTAAATGTGAAGAAGATGAATTGAAATTGTCTTCTCGTTTTCCTTGCCTCAGCTTCTCCCTCATTTTATCTTCATGTCACTTCCTCCCTCCTTCACGCAAGCACCCCTTTTACAGCGCAGATGTGGAAATAAGATTCTGGAAATCTTCAGCGGGCAGAATCTAGGCTGCTTTTCCTCTCTTTCCTTGTCCTACCAAAGTTTCTCTGAAAAGCTGCTTCTTCCGCGTGCTAAAGTGACCTAAAGGACAATATATAGTTGTCTTTCACTTTTCTTTAAAGGTGATAAAGTAGTTTTACTTATAATATACACAAAGATAAAACGTTCAAGTAGAGGTTTACATGTTAGCAGTTAGATCGATCTATGACTCAGTTTGAGGCACTCGTTACGGACATCCTAGATCGAAACACAATGGAGCAGATAGCGTGATTTTCCTCATGCTTTTCTTTAGTCATCGGGATTCAATATTTTAACAATTAAATATGGGAGTTATTTCCATGTGATTTTCAGTTGTATCGCTTATTGTTATCTGCTGAATCAGTATAACATTTTGAATTTTAGTCTTATATAGTAGTTCAATATTCAGTATTACTTTCTCAATACTTTATTTTATTCAATTGTATCACTTATTCGCTTGATTACTATACCTACAGTTTGCAATGTTTTTTTTTTTTAATAATAGCTTAACATATATTTTATTTTTAGTTTCTTTGTATTCCTTGTTGTATTGTTGTTTTGCATTTAGTCAAACGGTATAGTTCGCGTAAAAAAAGAGGAATAGTTAAACATTATTAAATGTTACCTTTATAAACATGACATTTATTTTAAAAATTGCTAACATTTTGTTACCACTGGTGGTCACAAATTACCCCCTCCCCGTTTGTAGTGTAAGTTCTAGAATAAAACTTGGCATTGCTACGGTTAATGCCATGTAAACAAAGTCGATGGTACAGGAAGACAACTACGCACCTAAAATATCGTGATACCGCAAAAATTGTGTATGTGCGAATAGGACAGTCTGAAGACTCGCAAACCACTAAAAGCTCACATCATATGTGGGAGATAAAACCGTCGCCAATCCAGCAATATAGCAGGTCACGATGGCAAAGGATGGGACTAAAGCTGTCATTACTGTATGCATAAGCCAGCGTGTGCCGAATTTAAAACTTTTATTCCGTATGTATATAGGTATATACATTTATGGCTCTAGCCTATGCAGTCCTGTTTACTCTGGATACTTCTCCATAACTACTAAACCGTTAGATATAGACAGAATCTTACTATACAAAAATGTAGATCTTGCTAAATCACACAATTATGTCCACATCAATTTGTTTGTAGTATGAACCATTTCGGAAACATTCCTTGTTATTTGTGTAAGTTGTGGAATACTTAAACTTTCGTCAAATGGAACATCGTTATTAATTTTGTATATGTTAGCCGTGCAAAGAGAACGGAATTTGAGAGCTTTAAAAGATTTTACTATCGCAGAAAGCCTACTCTATTCTCATATTCCCCTTGTACCTACAGGGAAATAAGCAACAAGATAATCTCTGCAAGTGTTTATCTCAATTAACACGAAGAAAATATAGAGTTTGTAAGAAAGCTTAGTACAAGGGTAGAGAAAGTCATATGAGTGTAACATCTGATTTTTTCAATGGCTATACAAACGCTTATATCGATTAATATGAAGTAGACAGAACAATAAGCATTGAGTTTGTACAAGAGTGAGTAGAGAAAGTAATTTGATTGCCCACGTCAGATTTTCTGAGAACTATTGAATAATAATATTTTGAGGACCAAAATAAGATATTTAGTTGTGATTAAATTGTGGAATAAAGGCTTAACTAAGCTTATATAGACGGCAGAGCGCTAGAATTATTAAACGAAAATAAAATTAGTCTTCTTTATACCCATAGATGATAAAATCTTCATATAAAACTTGGACTGAGATAATCTTTCTAACGAACTGTCACATCCGGCGTCGACAGCTGTTGTCATTTAATGTCAATTATACGAGCAAGATGGCTCCACGGTATAGTGTGATGCGCACACTCGGAGAACCTGGGTTCCACTACCATCGACGTGCACTGATCTTGGGTTTTTCGTGGTTTTCCCTGTCGATAGGCTAATTGTTGGATGATTTCTCGTCTGCCACGATTCATTTCCATAATTACTCCTTCATTTCGTTTCCTCCTTACGTTTCAGACTTCGTGGCGTATGGTGGTGCCGAAGAGATAGAGAGGATGTCTGTTCAAAGGAAAGAGTTAAGGAGTCGAATGGGTATTTTATCGCCCTCTCTGTAGTTGCGGTGGTTTAGCTTGTTTCTAAAGAGTGGAAGGTTACTCCAGTACATAAGTTAGAGGCAGGGGTTAGAAAATATGGTTTGCGGACAGAAACGTCAGAGGAAGGAGGAAAGAAAAAAAGAAGGAATGAAAGAAATCACGTTTTCAAGTGGCGAATTTAACAGTCTTGGATCTGCGAGACTCTGCTGCACTTGTAAATAGCAAAGATAGATTTCCTATAAGATGCAGGTTCAGGACAGAGTTGATATCTAAGGCAAAGAAGTCTCCGTCCGGGCGTGTAAGATGGGACCTTGCAGTAGATACATAGATGTAGGACTTGTGGACTTGTCTCAGTGTTGCTTGTCTTCGTCTTCTCCCTCAACTTTACAGGGGGCTCGTATCCCATTAATCTCCAGACTCCTTTGAAATTATGCTTTCTCTCAATCTCTATTTGTACGTCGGTAACAGCGGCCCTTTACGAGTGTGTGTTCTTGCGAAATGTCCCAGGCAGATGCCGAGCACTGTTAGATTATCAAATGCACCCTAACTTCTACTACTATGGCTACCAAGGATTATACATGTCTTATTTTGGCCAATACTGGGATGCACATCATCTTACCACGACTTTCCTGTCCCATCATTCCCTTGTCATCCATTTCAGGGCTGTAGGACCAGGAGGACGATGGGTATGCGCTCTGTAAACAATCGGGGATCGCTCCCCAAATTTCGTATTTAGCCAACGTATCCTTCAAAGATACAAGATATTCAAGAAATCCTCTACTCCGAACTATTCCTTACATGGAAAAATATTTAACAGTTTTTATTTGTCCTCATTATGACGCAATATTTGTGTAAGCCCTCTGAAATAATTCCAAATGTTAATATAGAGGCAACATAAAGCCACCTGAAATAAGTGTTAGAATATAAGCAACGTAGGCTGACTTCTTTTGTTCATTGTGATACAACTAAGATCGATTCTGATCGAGTGTAACGAGGAAGAGTATTAATTGTATATTTTAAGACATTCTTGAAGGTAACAGTAGTTGTTTCGACAATGTGAAATATGATAATGTTAATAGGGTCTTATAGCTCTCCGACTGATGCAGGCCGCGAGGAGTAAAACTTCGTTAAGACTTTCACACCCAGACTTTCACTCCAACGAAGAATTATAAAAGCCAAACATAGTAACGAACAAATAAATAGTAATAATTAATAATCGTTCCAATTATCAGGCATCACAACGCTGGTTTCGAAGCTATACTATATATTCTAAGTTTGACCTCCTTTATCATTGAGTTAACTAAATATTAATGCAGACATTTGTAGCATTGGATTTTATTACGTTTAAATCTAGATCTTGATTGAAGTTATAGATTGACAGGCCATATCCGCTTATTTTGCTTTGTTACTTGATTTTTTTCTACGAAATTACAGCACAAAACGTTATTAGGTATCAGTTGTAACTATATTTTAAAGCGATCTAATTTTTTCTATTTAATATATTTTCGTTTAGCAGTTATACAGGGTTTTTCAAAATTCCCTCCGAATGAAGACAACTTTACAGAGTACTTCCAGAAAATTCAATATGTGCATTTTATTTGCCATGTCTGTCTTTAACATGTGACATTCTAATAAAATTTTTACAGCATTTTTTAGAAAATATTCAAAGTAAAGGAATTTTCTTGAAAATCTTCGTGTCATCTTAGGAAGATAATGAATTTAACTACCAAGTTTGGTATTCATCAGAGTGCGTATTTCTTAGCTGTGTGGTTCAAAGATTAACATATACATGTGCGGGCTAAGAAAGCAACTGTAAATGCACAAGAATGCAGTTATTACAGAATTTCAAAAAGCACTTATGAAAAAATGAAGACTTGAAAGTTTAGAAACGCAATGCACAAAATGCACAAAGGACAAGAGACAAAAATATTTCCCTACTCTTTCAGAAAGACTGCAATTAAGAACATATTTAACGACAAAACGTACAACAATGCTGACTGGACAAGAAAGGTGAAAGACGTATTGCCGCAGATTCCAAAACATAGAAGATTCAAACTGTCCATCAACGGAGGAGAGAACCACAGACCACATAGATATTATTTGATTGCAGCAATTTTATGGAGTGGCAATGTGTAAACTAATAGCTTAGTTATAAAACTATTTACATTATTTTATTAAAGTCAATAGCATAGAAAAGGAAAGCAAACACGCAGCATTATACTATACAATGGAATATATGAATCAATAAACCGACTTAAAACACATTTCAACAATTTGACCACCGAAGGAATCCCACTCCTGACACCAGTGTGACAAAACGACAAATCCAGTCGTTACTTTTCTATCACTGTATTTTTTCTCCAAAATTTTATCAAAAACACACAGTTCTCTTCTATTGACGTTAACACAGTCCACAGTCTTTCGTAATATTACAACTCAGTACTGTTTCTTCTCGTAGCCTTGACTTAGTCCTTTCACTGCCTTTCTTCACTTTCTGTGTCTCTCATACGCTAACTCTGACGATATAATCACTCGTCACTTGTTAAAACGTCTTCAATTCGACGCGCCGCACCTTTCACACAGCTGTCTGGCGCTTACAGACACTCTGATCGACTCATGTCTGTAACTCTCTTCTGCTGCTTCTTCACCTCCTTATATAGCGTGGATGATGTCAGATGAACCTTTCGCGAACTTCTTCAAACAAGCCGGCCGCCGGAGACTTCTCGAATCATCTAGAGAAACCCTTTTTGGTTCTACCACTCTGATTGTTGTTGGCCACGTGTTTGCTTGCATAAGTAGTGTGGGAAGTTTGACCTTGTGTCTTTGTTTGCTCGCCGGTCAGGCATATATGGCGTGGAGCAGCTTAGCTTCGTCCGTCCTTTGTTGTGCGCCAAGCCCAGCGTCACGAAATATATGTACGAAAACAGAGATAGAGAGAGAAAGTGAGAGTCAGAGAGACACAGACCTTTTTCTAATTTTTTTTTCTTTTTTCTTTCTGCCTTTTTATTCAAGGGCTTCAAAATATTTATTATTTCTGCTGAAACCTCGATATGTAATTTCTGGGTGGAATGCACTACTTTCCCTGCCTATGTACATAAAACAGAAAGTAAACATATACACAATGACATTATACCTACCTGTTTTGCCAGGTTACCGCCAGACTCGTCAGTTAAGAGAATTGCAACCCCCAACTTGTATACCTTCTCCTATTTAAGAGCCAAATAAACTTGCGTAGGCACATTAGCATTGGACCATTCGCCACTGAAGTTTTCCTTGCCGCCGCCTCTCCCTCTCTCTGTGTTTATCACTGTCTCCTACACCAACTAGGGGGTTGTAAACCAAGTTCATTTGTTTCCTAGCTAACCTTGCTGCTGTGTATGTGAAGCGAGTGAAATAGTGTGCCATTCTCCGGCAGATGGCTCTCTCGAGCCTCGTCGCCTAGCTGACAATCTGTTAATAGAAAATAATAGAATTAGGTACCCCGTTCCTCTCTGTTTTTGGGATTTAGAGAGAGACGAGGTGCAAAAGAGAGGGAGTCCAAACTAAAGGGACTAGCATACACAAGTGGAGAGTTAAAGTGCAATCCTCGAGTGTCTTGAGTCCACACGTAGCTATCCGTTGGCTTTCACCCAGTTCTTTTTTATTATTTATTATTATCTACAATGCGAAAGAATGTACGGGCTTCACTTGGAACGTCCATCATTTAACAACAACGTAATAGCTATGTATCAGAATTCACCAAAGTGCATTAAAATTCTATACAATTACTTTACAATTAATTTAACAGCGTGTTTAGGCAAGAATTAAATTACTATGAATTGGAATATACGTGAAAATTTCAGAACATTTCCCTTAAAATCTGTTCCCTAATAATAATCAGAAAATCAGTACAAAAATTATATTCTCCGCTTGTGTCACACAACAGAAGTATTGAAATGTTTAAAGAGGCAACCACCAAAAAGCGAAAATGACCTAGGATGCAGTTATTTGCCCTAGAAGCGGCTGAAAATTGTTATAAAGAACTTGTCAAGACTCTTGCGAGCCTAAGACGCCATCTGCCAACCAAACAAAAGAAGAACAGGCAGCGCTCAAGTCCCACACAAACGCAAAAGACGGATATTTGGGACAAAGGTAAAGAGACCAACATACACAAGTAGAGAATTAAACTGCAATCCTCAGTGTCTTAGATCCATGTGTATTAATAAACAATATGAATGGAAACTAAGTACAAAAACTTACTCGAAATACAAAGGCAAGTGAAGTTTAGTCTAAATATTTGTTAAATATGTTGATCTAATGATTTTCTCAGTAAAATACCATATGCTAGAAATTTTATCACTACAAAATATATATCTTGAAATTTTTGTGTATAGTAATTTTCAATGTCTGTTTTGAGACCGCCAAAACGTCTTCCGTGGGTAATATGCTAATCTCTGCTCCCCAAGCTCGCCAGTTCAAACCCAGCGGAGGGTGATGGATATTTTTCGGGCTTAAAATTCCTTAGTATGGCTTATTTTGGAAGGGAAGTAAAGCCGATAGGCCGTGTACTATATTTGGCTGATCAAGCCTGATAAAGAGGCCTCTGAGAATAGGAGTTGAATGTCCACAAACAAAAGTCGAAAAAGAGAGGCCACACGTGTTGCAGAAAAATGCAGAATACATTTAAATGCACAATTTATGTCAATTTTTCCGCAACGTTTGGCTGTCTCAGTTACATGAGTTGTAATTTAACGCATTTTCCATTACAGAAGTGCGTCATTAGATATAACGTATAGTTAAAGGAGGGCAATCATTTTATTCGGCCCAAAATTTCGATGTCGAAGTTTCACCGCAAATATATGTTTTGAGACCCCCTGAATCCAAAAAAAGCATTATTAGAAAAAGGTCCTGTATGTGTTTGTTTGTCTGTCTGTGTCTGTGGACAGCATAGCTCAAAAACGAAACGTCGGTTAAAAACCAAAGTTGGTATTTAAGTTTAATGTATTTTAAGGATGCGACACGAAAATTTTGAAGAAAGTAGCTCTACCCTAAACTACCCTTTACATGGAAAATTTTTCGAAAATTTTGATTTTCTTGAAAATGGCTCTAACGATTTTGATTAAAATGTCATATGTTTGAGATATTTTTATGACAAATGAAATGTATATCTTGAATTTTCTGGCTATAGCCCCTGTAGTCGTATTTACTCTGGACGACTTTTGCATACGTGGTAAACCGTTAGACATAGACCAAATCATACTATACAAAAAATGTATCTCTTGCTAAAATACACAATTTATGTCTGAATAAATTTTCTTGTAGGGTGAACCATTTCGGAGATATTCCTTGTTATGTGTGTCAGTTTTGGAAAGCTTAAAATTTTCTCCAAAATGGAACGTCGTTGTTCATTTTTTATATGTTAAGTGTGCAAAGAGAACGGAATCTCAAAGCTTTAAAAGATTTGACTATCACACAAAGCCTACTGTATTCTAATATTCCCCTTACACCTACAAGGAAATAAATAACATAATTTGTACAAATATTTACATGAAGATATATTAATAAGAGTTTGTAAGAATGGTTATTACAAGAGTAGAGAAAGTCATGTGAGTGCAACACATCAGCTTTTTTATGTGATTTCTGTAATACTTAAACTGTTCTAAAATTGAAGGTCATTATTCACTTTTCTATCTCGTGGCCGTGCAAAGGGAATGGAATTTCAAACATTTAAAAGATTTGGCTATCGCTTCTAGAAGGAAATATGCAATAAGACAGTTTCTGTAAATGTTTATCTCGACATAAAGAAGATAAAAGAATAAGGGTTTGCAAGAATTGTTAGTATAAGAGTAGAGAAAGTCATGTGAGTGTATCAGATCAGACTTAGTTTTGTGTGGGATTAATGAACTGAAAGAAATATTAATTAAAATACGATTGAAGTTCATTTTAGCTGTTAGGTATTTAGTGATGTTGAATAATATATGTTTTGAAACTGACAGGCATTATCACCACTAATACAGATGGAGGCACGAAGATTAGACCTTTGAAAAATAGGATGCTGCTTCCATGGCCCCCTATGTTTTGTTTCCACCTCTCTATACGGAGTGAAATATCCCTGCGGTCGTTTCCCAGGAATGCCAACTGATTTACGACTTTGTCCCCTCCCCGTCTCAGGTACTTCTAATTAACTCATTACCCGGGCTGGTCGGGGGAGGGGCGGTTCTGACCGCGGCAGTAATTGTGGCACACTTAGGCTAGGCAAGGTTAACAAGTGTAAGCGAGATTGCTTAGCAAACATAACACAAGTCCTCAACTCCTCCCATCCGCCAAACAAGAGTGTCAGTGCTTCCACATTTGCACGTAAGTGAGATACCCCAAAAAACCACATTATGGTTCAGTCTGGTTATATTTGGTAATATTCCATCCGTTAGGTTGCCGCCAACTGTTCGCAGCATATAACCATGGTGAAGCTATGGCATTATTTTGTTTCAAAGCATGGTACTTTAACTCTGTAATATTTGAGGTTAGAAATGCCTTTATTGTGTACGTTGGCAGGACTGCTTTTTGGGATACTTTCGTCTTCTGTTTAGTGTAATGCCGGCCATGTTGAACTCTTGGGAACTGCCGATAAACCGAGTCCACTATATGATAATACCCGCTCATCTACTCAGCAAATAAAATTAAATGAACGACTCACTGAAGAATACGCACTTGTGTAAAACTCCTAAACATTTCAAAGATGGACAAAAATGAAGCCTGGGTTGTAACAAAGAAGGTGTAAAGTAAGATTCTTGAGAAGAACTAAAGGTTGTACATAAATAATGACGTAATAACACCAGAGCTGCAAGTGAAATCTGTAAATGATGAAATACAACACTTTATCCCTGCATACCATTAAGCCTTTGTGCTTCTTACCTGGACTTCTAAGAAAGCAAGCATACTGCAAGAACTTCAATAGTCAACCTACGTCGGAACCCGTGTCAGATTTTCAAGAATCGACGGATGAAAATAACCTGCATCACAAAGGAACCGTCTCATATTTAAGAAATTGATTTGAAGATTTGGGACTTTGTTATAAAGCACATTGTAACGCCGGCCCACTGCGGTGGCAACACAACAAAGGACTGTCGGGGCCGGACTTTACCTCCCCCAGTGGCGCCGCGCGTAACAAAGGCACTCAAGGCTAAGCTTCCCCACACTACTCACGTGACTAGCGTCTATCGAGCGGCAATGCAAAGAGTTTTCCAGAGTATTCGAGAAGTGTTCGGCGGCGGGCGTGTCTGTAGAAGTTCGAGAAAGGTTTGTATTACCTCATCCTCGCTATATAAGGAGATGAGGCAAAGAGTTAGAGGAGTTACGGTAATAGACAGAGTCGGTCAGTGTGTCAGTGAGTGTGAGACAGCTGTGCGTGCCACTGTCGTGAAAGATACGTCACGTCGAAATGAAGAGGTTTTAATAACTGTTGAGTTTTGTATCGCCAGAGTTAGTGTAACACAAAGAAATTGAAGAAAGACAGTGAAAGGACTGAGTCAAGGTTACGAGAAGAAAACAGTTGTAATATCACGACTGGACTGTAGACTGCGTTAACATCAGTACAAGAGAACTGTGTATTTGTGGAAATGATGTAGAAGAAAATAAATTGAGAAAAAGTTAAATGGACTGGACTTTTGTCGTTTTTTGCCACAGTATTACAAATATCTGAAGAGCAATTAAAATGATGCAGGATTTTAATATTTCACACGTGGTCCTCTTAAGCCATCACGTAGGTATATTCTGCTTTTAACGGTTGGTAATTTAACTGGTGACGAGGAGAATTGAAAATTAACCACATAGACACACACACACACACACCTGCTATCTAGCAAACCAGTTCTCGAAACGCACAGTTTCAATAACGAGATATAAACATGAATCAAATGATATAAGGATAACAAACGAGCAAGCTATTGCCATGCGTCCACAGTGTTACATAAAACTAATTACGTAATAGTCCTAGCTGGTCATTACCATGTCAGGCTATGTCGCTAATTAATTTACAATAATCACGTGCAATTTTTCTTGCTCCATTCAGCGGGCAGGGGTTCGTACCCACAAAACGCTGTGGTCATTGTATTGATCACGGCCACCTATGTGCCAGCGTCGCTTGGCAACGTGTCATTAAGGGGGCCATGCTAGGCGTGAACTTCTTAATTAGTGGCACACGACAAACTGATAAAAGATAAGCCACTTCCTTTCACGTCAAGGTAATATTTAATGTTTGAAGTAACCGCCATTGTTTGTGCTAATAGTTTTCTGTGGCCGAGGCATTTATTGGCGGTTTGTTGCTTAAAAAGAACTTATGTGATACATTCACGTGAGTTTCTCTACCCACTAATCTACAAAATAGTCTTGAAAAATCTGACATGCTTACTTTCTCTATTACAAATGCTTATTCCTATATCTTCGTTATGTAAGTCGAGATAAATATTCGCAGAAATTATTTTATTTGCGTACTCTCCTTTAGATACAAGGAGAATATGGGAATGTAGTAGGCTTTGTGCGATAGTCAAATGTTTTAAAGCTGGTCACTATAATATATTCATATTATAAAGGCTTTGAAATTTCATTGTTTGCGTGACCAAGGGATAAAAAGGTGAATAAAAGCCTTATATTTGAGAAAAGTTTAAGTACTCAAAGCTCACACAAATAACAAGGAATATTTCCGAAATGGTTGACCCACAAAAAGTTTATCTGGATATAACTCGTGTGTTTTAATACCTATATTTTTGTTTATTAAGATTTGATCTATGTCTTACAGTTTACCAGTTATGCAAAAGCCATCAAGAGCTAACAGAGTGAGCTATAGCGGAAAATTCAAAATAAACATTCATTTAATATAAGTATTTGCTATTGCAATATTTTAAAGATATCCTAATTAAAATTGTTAGAGCAAAATTTGCATGCCACATCCTTGAAAGATATATGCCAACTTAAGCTTTTAAGCAATGTTTTGTTTTTGAGTTACTGTTCACAAACAGATAGACAGACAGACAGACAGATACTCACACATACACGCGGACCTTTTTTCTAAAGCTGCTTTTTTGGATTGAGGGGGGTACTATAATATATATTTCCGGTGAAATATTGACATCGAAATGTTGGATCGAATACAATACATCCCCAATTTACTATACGTAATAGAGAAAGTAAAAATGCTGTTTTGTTTCATTCAGGAAGTCTCAAAACTAGTATTTTCGGTGAAATCTGCATGTTGAATAGCATAGGGCCAAGAAATTTCCGCGGCCTAGATAGCAACATGGTCGCTGGCTGCTCAAAGAGTTGTCCTTGAGGTAGATCATGTTAATTAACACCACAAATAAGTATAAGGTAATGTTCTGTGCGAGGTTATGTTCATAGCAAATGATTCTGTTATTGCCAGTACTGAAAGTTGCAGAGATGTTAGGGGCTGGTGCATCTCAGCGAGGCGCACACCTATTCCTCCCCCCCCCCTCTCTCTCACTCTCGCCCTCTCTCTTCCTCTCTTCAAGTAATAACAACAATAACGAGAGCTGCGATCTGCCTGCCACCTGGCGGCCGAAACTCGACTCAATTGTGTTGTTATGATTTGTGGCCGTGGGAACAGAAAATAATAATAAAAAATCGAATGCCGGTTTAAAACGGTGCAAGTACGGAATATGACGAATGAATAGGGTAAAGTATGAGAAATTTGCGCTGTTGAGAGAAACATGCAAAAGTGGCCTAGGAAATGCCATTACTGGTAGAAGAGTACTCCAGGTTTTAGAATGCATATTCTTTAGATCGTCCTTGATTCGTTTGTTAGTTATCTGACACGAGGCTGGCTAGTTTAAGGATTTCCACAATATATTTACCCAAAAATTTCAAATAATTTATAAAAATAAATGTATTGAAACTTTTCTTCAGTTCGATTAATTGTTCTTCCACACATTAGCCCTGTGGAAAAGGTTAGAAAGGGTAAAATGAGACTGAAAAATTCAATGCCATGATCGGGATTTGAACCCCGGATCTTAAAATATGGTAAGTTGCCATTAAGGTATGTTATCTCATATGAGTTTGACATCTTCTGGTATGGTTTACCGGGAAAACGACAGTGAGTTGGAGAATTTAATGTCGTGGCTATGATAGCTTAGTGGTTAGAGCAGCCGGATGGTAACTGGAAGATCCGTGGTTCAAATCCTTCCGAACCTTTATCTTCTAGTACGCTTTTCGTAGATTACAGACGTATAAAAGCCCAACATTTGATTATTTAAATATCCAGCGTTTCAAATCCTTAAAACCTTTTTCTCAACTAGATTTTATACACTCTTAGTTATTAAAATGCTCCAGATACAGTTTGTTCATACGTTCTACGTAAACTCGAAGTCAATTTGGAAAACTAATGTACGAGTTTTAGCACAAATTTTTGTTCCATTTGCCTTTGGAACATTTTGTCATTAACAGTTTATGTTTGTTTACTATTGTATATATTTGGTATTGTTTACGTTGAGTTTTCTCCTTTTAAAACAATTCCACTCATATTTATTCTTCCTGCAAAGAGCCTGATTAATTCCTTTAAGTTTTTAAATTGTAAGAAATTATACTGCTCTCCGATTTCTACAAATGCAATGGATTTTGGTATTTTTAAGTTTCTCTTCGAGGGAAATGGCTCAGAATTTGAGTTATTTATGGACGGTTTACATACTCGAAACGCTCAAAAATGTATCTGTAAATAACATAACCTTCTGTCCACTATCAATTCTTTTAGTATGGGTAAGTATGAAAGTTTATGCTGTGTGTTTTACCTTGATACAGTTGCATAACACATGTTCCACGAAACGGTAGTCAGATGGTTAAGAGCGAGTTTAAGCGCTTTAAAATTCCACACCGTCTCAATAACAGTGAGAAACCAGTGAACAGTGATAGGACTTCAAGAAAAGCACAAAGTACTGAACACGTAAAGCCAATATTAACCTTGGAAATATATCAATTTATCACAAATAGTATCATAAGAGGTCTCACCTAACCAATAAATTTTCTAACCTAACCAATACATTCTAGTGCACGTCTGGGGAGGTCATACGGTCGAATGATATTTATCTGCACTATTTCATAAATAAAATATGCATTTGAATACTATTCTATTACAAAGATTTGATCAGAAAATGTTAACTTGTATAAAATATAACTAAATAAACTCTTTTCGATTAGTGTAGTTCGATTTACTCAGCACTGCCAACTGAGGAAAACGAAACCCTGGAGTTACATGTATTTTCATCGTATTGTTATAATAGAAAATCACCTAATAATCCATTTTATGTTTAAATTTAACAAATAGCCTTTTTTCTGAAAAAAATTACATAAACTATCAAAAGAATAAATTCTTTTTCGGCGTTTATGGAATACAGTTGGCGACTCTGATTAAATAAAAGAATGACGTAGTGATGATTTGTACAAAACAAAATAATGACCAAGCGATAATTCTTATGCTATAATTTAAATAGACATAAATAAATTGTGTGCTTTGAAGAGATATGAATTATTTGTACTGTACATTTGTCTATCATTTAAAGTTTACCAATTGTCTAAGGTATACAGGATTGCTTACTAAAGAATTGGATTTTATATATTAATTTCAAGCGATTCAATATATGTATTTTATTTGTCACGAAAGTGTCTTATCGTAATATTTTGAGCAAAATATTAGAATCATTGTGGAGAAAATAAATTTTAGAAATGCTCCATGGAAAGGGCAGATGTATGGAAGGAATTTTTTTGAATTTTTATGAAGCTTTCTTTAAGTTTGTTATTTATCCAACAGTTCGTTGTTGATGTTATTCTGTTCACAGGCAGATACATTGGCGTTTTAAAATCCGCTTTATTCAGGGGAGCTCAAAACATGCACTTTCGGTTGAAATCTCAATATCAAGATTCGTATACAATGCAGTACTTTATCTACTTTCCAGATAAGTGGTAGATGGTATAAAAATACAAACCTAAGAGCTAAACAAACTCCACTTTGGTATAAAACTTGTATGAGACTTAGGTCGTTGTTCCAGTGAGCAGCGCGGTGTTCCGCACCTGTAAGCGAGGCTTGATCCATAAATCCGAGTGATCATCCTCGTCATTACAGTAATCACCCCCACTGTAAGATCCGCCCCTTTGAACCAGATTGTAAACTCTGATACGTTCTTTATGTGTATATAGTCTCCTGTCTGATTGATGGCTCTCTGCTAAGTTCGGCGGTATCACACGCTGTTACCAGTCCACAACTATGTACATACCTATGCATTATGAGAATATCAAATAATGTTCCTACATTTCACTAAAACATATCTAACTATTACGTGAAATTTGGTGTCTCATTTAACCGGTTCCATTACGAGGTGTTTCAAGTAAGTTTGCGTTAAGAATTAGCCAGCATTGCCAAGAGGATGAAAAATGAAGTTGATCGTATCCTTCTCCTAAATGCAGCAAGAGCCAGTTGCCGAATAGAACCTGCTAGATTACTATAGGAAGTATATTATGTAACGAAAATATACTATGAATCGAGTAGTAACGAGTTAATTCATAATACTCATATGAACATATAAGAATCGATAGTTGCTCCTTCAACTTTTATTGTTATGGTGGCCTTGACACAAAGATACGACTATATATATATACTATAACCTCCAAAAAATAAGTTTTCAAAAAAATAGATAAATTGAGTTTATTAGAATGTTATTTGTAGTATTAACACTAATTATTAAACAGAGTAGCTTTATTTCATATACGGGAATAGTTTCATGAAAATGTGCGCAGACGGGAAAATATTGATTGTTACCTGTGGATATATTACGACATAGTCGAGCATAAAATAGCTTTAAGATTGTTTTATAAAACTAATTTTGTTTTATATTACGTATAACATTAACCTACATACAATTTAAGAGGTCAAGTTTCAATCTCGATTTTAGTGGGTTATCCTGATAAGGTTTCCCGGGAATTTCCTTATCCTGGGAAGACGAATGTTGGGTAACTATAAGCTCTATGCCTTCTGGGCTCGTTTGATCATCATTGCCTGTGAAGCGATATTAGATACTTAATCAAGTACATGGCAGTGGAGGAATTCCCGGTCTTATCTTGCAGGCTTATGTATCCTAAAAAAGCAGGATTTTTATATTTTCTTTCAACTAAAAGGATACTGTAGATCACATATCAGTTGTTCCAACAAGGAATAACGAAATGCGGCCTCTGCCCCAGGTAATTAAACATTAAAGAAGTTGGATGACTTGTTAAAAATAATTCTCCTGCTGCTTTTGTGTGATGTGCAAATATATGAAACACAATTTTATAAATGTTTCTTTATACAATTCTTGTGTAACTTATATGAAGATACGATAACAATTAGATAAAAAGATCTGATGTATTGCACTCACATGACTTACTCTACTCTTGTGCCAACTATTCTTACAAACACGCATTCCTATATCTTCTTGGTGTTAGTTGAGATAAATATTTGCAGAAATTATCTTATTTTTATCCTTTTGTAGGTACCTACAAGGAGAATATGGGAATACAGTAAATTTTGAGCGATAATAAAATCATTTAAACCTTTCAAACTCAGCTCTCTTTGCACGTTTAAGATATAAAAAATGAATAATAATGTTCCATTTGACAGAAGTATAAGTTCTCCAAAACTCACACAAATTATGACGAATATCTCCGAAATGGTTCACTGTACAAAAACTGTATTTTTACATAAATTGTGTTTTAGCAAGATATATATTTTTGTATAGGAAGATTTGGTCTATCTCTTGTGGTTTAGCAGTTATGCAAAAGTCATCCAGAGTAAATAGGACTACATGTGCTAGAGCCAGAAAATTGAAGATATACGTTTCAAACACATAGCATTTTAATCAAAATCGTTACTCATTTTCAAGATAATGAAAATTTTCGAAAAAGTTTATATATAAAGGATAGTTTAGGGTGGAGCAATTTTCTTCAAAATCTTCGTGTCGCATTCCTGAAACTTAAATAGCAACTTTGGTTGTTAACTGGCTTTTCGTTTTTGAGTTATGCTGTCCACAGATACACACACACAAACACACACACACACACACACACACACACACACACACACACATGGTGGATTCAGGGGGCCTTAAAACATATATTCCCGGTGAAATCTCGACATCGAATTTTTGGGTGGAAAGATGAGAAATGTGAGTTTTTATGTTTAGTGAAACTTAAAATATTTGCTCCGATGTGAATATCCGCAACATTGAACACAGTTTGAGTTTCGCATTACGCCGCAAAGAAAATAATGCATGTACCTAAAAATCCGACCTGCAGTTATCTGCATTAGTTCTTCCTTTCCTTCACTGGCATTATTTCACACTTTTCAGTCCGTACCAACTGCAGAGCAATTTGAGGCAATGAGTAGAAAGCATAGTGGGGAAAAAATTACTCTGCAATATGCTCTTTAACTTCTGCAAACTAGAAAAAGTCCTTGGAGAGTTTTGAACTAATAACCTTTGTGCTCGAAAGCGGGACCGCGGCAGTGATAAAACCGCTTCATTTAATTTCAAAAGCCATAGTGCCGCCACATTTTTATTCATGCTGCCCGTTACCAACAGGGGCCTCATTCAATTTTCCGCATTCAGCTTTGCTATACGTTTTCCTGAAAGTAACAACCTCATATCTCGAACGCAGCGTTACATAAATGTAATCTAAACTCCATCGTGCTTCCTTTAGCTCTCGATATCATCCCCCTTCCACCCCCCCCCCCCACCCCCGCAGCATGCGCAGGAAAGTAAAGCCAAAACATGTCCTAGAGGAATATCCGGCTCGTCTCCAATATGGATGTGTGCTTGCGGTTGGCTCATTCAATTTTCCGCCCCCCTTCCCGTTTCTATTACATTTCTATTAGGGGTGATGTCAGGAATGATGATCATAGAGCACTCTGGTGGCCAACCCAACAACCGACCGGGCGTGAAAATAAACCAAGCTAACTCAACCAGTCTGGTGATGAAAATCTACTATAGCAGAATTTGACATGGGTGTCTGCAGTCATCTAGCTTAGAGGCACAGGGGATGCCACTACAAGAAAAAATATCGTTCTAACTACGAATGTTTTTCATTAACTTTCCTTCTTTATAAACACCAACTGGCTTAAGAAATGACGGCTGACTCAGATCAATGGCCGTTGGAGGTGAGGATTATTTTGTTTTGGTAGTGTTTAACGCCCACTTTTACTACATACGGCACAGCAGGCGGTGACACTGATGATACATGATATGAAGATGGAGCACCGGTGGAATGAGATGGCGGGGGAACCGGAGAACCCGGAGGAAACCCGCCCCAGCGCCGCTTCGTCCACCACAAATCCCACATGCGGTTCCCTGGGATCGAACCCGGGTCGCTTTGGTGAGAAACGAATGGTCTAACCACGCTTGAACATCAATTCACCCATTTCATTAATGTCGTCATCATTATCATCATCTTAAAGTATACATACAGCAACTGGTCTGTTCCGCTTTCACCAAAATGATTTTCCATTTTTACTTTGTGTACTCCAGATTCCATCCCCAGTACCAGCAGGGGGATTTTATCCCCTCTGGGAGATCTGGCACGGAGTGCACTCAGCCTCGTTAGGTCCCGGGAGGACCAATTGAGGAGCTACTTGATGAAGAAGTAGCGGCCCCAGGTCTAGAAAACAGCATAACTGGCCGGGAGGGCTCGGGGCGCTGACCACGTCCCACCCTCCAGTACTGCACCTCACCAATGACGCCTGTAGTGGGCAGAGGTGGGGGACGCAGCGGCTGGGCGGTAGGCTTTGGCTCTTCGTGGGCTGTCGCGCGGGGTTTACATTACATTACTTTGCGTACTACATACAGGATGGGGGTGAAATAATCCACCAGATTTTAACAGCGAGTTTCTGGTATTGTGAATAACAAAAAACTGTTGTGCCAAAAGGCTGACAAGTTTATGCTTTTCTAGGAAAAAATACTTTTTGAAAAAAAAAATTATCGTTACCTGGCTGAATAATTATTGATTAGAAGTTCTTAATTTATGGCTTATTGAATAAACGACAACCTTTTTCTTTGGCGTATTTCAATCGAATCAACGATCTTTGTGTAAATTAAGTTTTAAAAATCAACAATTTGTTACTTTTTCAACTGTTAGAATTGGCAAGATCGCATCAGCTGTGTTTACTTTCTTCCGACATCAGTGTAGATTGCGCGAATGTTTACTTAACTGTATTGAATTGTTTTTTGTTTAAGCATATTGCGGTGGATAGTAAATTTACATTATAAATTATGCTTTACTAAAGATTCAGCAATTATAAGTGCCACGTGGTTCAATGCAACACAGAATAACGGTATTAATAATGTAAGAGGTGTTTCCCATGAGTAACATAACCTTTGAAATGCTGTAATTGTTGCAGCACATACATCTGGCAGACGATATTAAAACAATGTATACCTGTGTTCACTCCAAGTGCCGGTGTTGGAATCAGAACAATGCATGCAGTTCCTATATGTGAAGGCTTATTAAGAACGTACAGGTTATGTACGGATTTGCTGCTAACTTTCACCAGTTTATTTCACTGCAGTGTGTTAGCGACAAACACTTGAATATCATGAAGCAGGAGCAATGTTGGCAGCAATATTGCCACCAACTGGACGCATGCGCAGTAAGTAGATTTGGGCAAACCTCGTATGCATTTCATTTGAACTGAATTTATGTCTTTCTGGCCGTTTAGAGCGTATATTGAACGAAATGTATAATAAAATTATTTCTGTAAACGATTATCTCGATTAACATGACGTAAATATATAAACATGTTTTTGCCAAGGATACTTTGTAAAACCTACAAAAAACAAATGATAGAGGCTCGTGAAATTCACATGGATAATGGCTTCAAAATGTATATTTACAGTGGAATCTAGATGTTTATTTTTGGGTCAAATTAATAAATCCATTAAAGGTATTTCCTTCATTTTCTTGCTGTAAAATTAGCCCTCAATCTGTTCTGAAGAAGGGTAGGCAGAAAATAACAAAATAATATGTCAAAAAGTGAAATCAACTACACACAGGTCAGTTCAGTGAAAACACGTACATACAAATCTCCAGGGATCCAAAACAACGAAGTGTTTTAAAGCTCCATTAATTTAGAGCAGATTTAACCACGTCGGTAACGAATCATGGAATACAAATGACATGTTTTGAGGCTGTATTCCATCTGCTGTAATCAATAGTAAATCGCTGTTAGAGAATGTTTTGCTATTTTGGTATTTTATCATCAAAATCGCAACAATTACGGCAATGATGCAATTGCTTATTCCATTTCACTTTTGAGTTAACACTGGCATTT
The DNA here is from genome assembly GCA_030765045.1 of Tenodera sinensis. Taxonomy (NCBI): domain Eukaryota; kingdom Metazoa; phylum Arthropoda; class Insecta; order Mantodea; family Mantidae; genus Tenodera; species Tenodera sinensis. The sequence continues at coordinate 30,338,369 of CM060969.1, read as the reverse complement.
TGTTCTGTGTAATTTACGGAGCTTGGAGATAGAATTTCATGTAGAGTGATATTTAATGAGGAATCAAAGATTTCAAGTAACGTTTGGAAAATAAATTTACATGGCTGGTGTCAATTTAAGAGTAATGCAAAAAACTAACAAGAGAATGCTATAACAATTTAAAAATAGTAAATAAAGCTCAGAATAATACAAATATTAAGAAATGGATGGTATAAAAATTAATGGTGTAAACAAGCTTACAACAGAAAGACAAACTACTCATTTTTGCATTTAATAAATACTGGTGATTTAATGGGCAAGGTACCCTAAAAATACAGTTATACAGTGAGTTAAATTACTCTTAAAGTACTCAACGGGTTTTTCCTAAAATTTTTATTGATTATTCTATGAACAATGAAAATTCTTTAAAATTTATTCTATCCAGCGGAAAAATAATAACATTTACTCTTAAAACATCTGAAGCCATGCATCTTTTCCTCTGACACGGTTTGCAATGCAGAATTACATTTTTGCACACTTGTTCTTAGCATAATTAGTTATGTTCTGAACCTCAATTATTTAAATACGTAAATCAGTTTACTAGAAATTAAAAACGTATTTCTAAAGCTAACAAAAATATGGAAAATATGCAACTTAATTACCTTCTTAATATTACTAACATATATTATAAAATTATTATTGTGGTTATTATTACAATATCTGAGGTGTGCATTACCAGTACTTCAAGTACCTGCTATTGTGACTCAGTGGCTATTGTTCAAGGTTATGGCGAGGTTAGCGCCGGACAGTCGGATCTTTAACAAGATAAGCTACGCTCACCCAGTGTGAACATGATAAGCGCTCTCGCCAGAGAACTTGAAGCTCCTGAAAGTTTTGACATCTGGAACGTTCTGGGAAATTTTTATGGTTATAAAAGCGAACACTCTCAGGAAGTGAGAGAGTCTGTGAAGCAAGCTAGTGGTTTGGCGAAGCGAAGTGTCCAAGAATGAGGAAGTTAGCGGCACATGAGTGAGTCAGGGAGCCAAGTGTAAGTCAGCGAGTGCAATGAAAAAAGTTCTTTGCGCGAGTTTGTGGCAACTGTGGTCACATGCGGTCACTGCAAGGGAGTCGAGACATCTTGTACTCCACTCCCCAGTGAGTAAATCGTCCGGAAGAAGAGGCACGTCGGGCGTATTCCGTTGAGCTGTCCCGTCACGGAAGAAAGTAAACTGACAACGAACAGTAGAACTAGTTCGCATTAGTGAAGTGCCGGAACGTGCTAAGGGAACTCGGGGAAAGTTGGACTAGACGATTAAAAGAAAGAATGAAAACTTAGACGAAGATATATCATCCCGAACATATCCCTATGCTTATTTACAACATTAATTACTCCCCTTTTTTACGACAGAGCAGCCTGTTGGCTTACCGAGAAGTATATTCTGGGCCTGTGTTTTTTTCTTGGTTTCCACAGGTTCATAGGTTAAGGTGGTTCCCTTTCTACCACAAATTTCTTGTCATTTCCTTTCACTTGCTTCATCTCATCTATTTAGATAGGAGCAATAATGGTAACGCATGCGCACAACAAACCAATGGCTGATGTGCCACAATTCCTACCGTGACAGACAGACAATATCTTATAATATAATACAATATCTTATAATATAATATCTCCGAGTTCACCTTCTTTTTGTGAGGGTTCATGAAGCATGTGGTAGATATATATCCCCCCATTACTACAGAAACTGAATGATGTGAAACATCTCTGCTCCAGTGGACCTGATGTTAACTCGCGACTGGGAAGAAATGGAGTATTGGTTCCATATCTCCGTGTTACCCGTGGGATTCATATCCAAATGGAATGGAATGGAATTTCAAGGCCAGCAAATAGCGACCCGCTTTTGATCATCGGACTGTCGATTCCGGTTCCTCTTCTTTCTTGTACTTACAATGAAATGTGTAATAAAGGTATGTAGTGTATAACTAGTTGGTACAAGGTATAACAGAAACCAACCATAGGGGCTAGTGGGGCAAGTTCGTATAACATCAGATAGTTTACCTCGTATTGTTCAAAAACACGTGGAAGCTCTTCGGATTTAGGAGTCGTCAAAACATGCATTTTCGGAGAAATAACAGTGTCGAATTTTTTATTTAATGTAATAATTTGGTAGTTTCTTAGGTGTTAATATAGGAAGTAGAAATGGGCGACCTCTTACAACTTTTAGACATATTCCCTTGAGGTATGACTGGATTTTAAGGGGGACTTAGCACCTTGATCTGTGAAAGATTTTAGTACCAATGTCCCTGATCGGTGAGGTGAGAGGAGAGAGAGGGTGCCGGACCTAGTAGACACAACAGCAGAGGGCAGGGTCCTACAGTTTTGTCATTTTAAACTCCCCGGTGGCTACACATACAACCAGAGGAAGCAAATCTAACAAGGTCAAATGATATATCAGAGGCTGGAAAGAAGGCTCCAAGGATATCAAGAGAAGACACAGGAGGAACGGGTGATACCAGAGGAAGAGGAGATACTGGAGAGAGAGGAGATATCGAAGTGAGAGAAGATAAGGAGGAAGAGGAGGTGCAAGAAAAAATGAAAGAACATGGAGAGGCAAGGATGGTATGCAGTTACTTCTACGACAGGTTCAACTTGAGATCTATAATCATTAGTAGCCGATTAGTAAAATTACACAACCTTGTTCAATAAAACATCACTTTCGTTTACACATTTCTGAATGCTAATGCCATTATTCACGTCGTGTGTTTAATTAAAGATAATGAGTGAAATTAAATAAACTGAAGTGGGACTGGTACTTCCCAGTCCCCTTGCTTCGGAAGCCGTGCTCATTTCAGGAGAGCGTGGAGCTTATTACAAAGTAAATGGCATGAGGGAGTAGCTTGAGTCCCTGTAGCGGCATAAAGCTGTAAACGGAATGAGTAACCTCTCAGATCACCAGCATCTCTCATTTCAACCATCACACTCCACGGAGAGTCAGTCCTAACTGATTGTCTTCTGCCAAATGCTACAATACTTGAGTCTAGGACGGCGTATATGTGCTGTTGTACAAATCGACCTTCTGTCGTGAGATATCCTATCACATTAGTGCTTCTGTACAAAACACTACAGAAAATGGCAGCTTATCATTTAATTTCTGTAATGCTTTCTCTAACACCTATATTTACAATAGCTAGAGGCAGTACGGCGTATGCCAATAAAGAAACAGGATTCATGTTCTAACACTTGATTGAAAAAAATCACATAACTCTACTGTAACATAATGACAATTTGACCAATCCCACTTCTGACACCAGTGTGAAAAAATGATAATTGAGTCCAATTACTGTTTCTATCACTTCATTTTCCTTCTAAAACTGAAGTACAAAAAACACAGTACTGTTTTATCGTTATTAATACAATCTACAGATCTTCGTGATCACAGCTTCTCTATCCTTCCTTACTCTTACTACCTTTGACGATACAACTACTCAATGGTCACTGAAACTGCTTCACTTCAAGACTCACTCCGACGTGAAGTGTCAATGTCCCAACCATCTCTGTCTATACATACAATTATCTCATGGCGACATCTGCACACACGCACTCCTTACTGCTCTTTCTCTCACAAACTTTCTACTACCGCAAGAAAGACTAGCTAACTGTCCGAACGCGAAAAGTTGGTGAATTCTCTCCAAAATTACACCTTTCCTCGAACTTGCCGTAAACAAGCCGTCAGTCAAAACTTCTCTCGAGCAGTATGCGAAAATCGGTCCTTTGTTTCGGGCCGCTATGCATTATTATTAAACACTTATTCACAATCGGCGGAGTGAGGCAGTTTGACCTTGAGCGCCTTTGATGTGCAGAGGTCTGGCGGCCGGTGTCACAGCACTATCCTCTTCCGCATCCTGCACTCCTCCGTGCCATTTTTCTCTGCTGCTTGTGTTGATGTTCAACAGTTGTTTTGCGTATAGTTTCATTGCATCCAGGTACTCGAATTTGGTTCTTTCAACGATATAATTGACATTCGGAAACAAAAAACTCTTGCACGGTTCACTCATACCATTGGACCGGAAGATATCCCTATACCGCTTAGTTAATGAAATAATTCCCTCAGAATCAAAGAAATATTAATATTGCGCCTGCGCTGTGGTGTAAAGTTAGTGGATAAGTTGATACACAACGATAATGGTCATTTTTCTCATATGGAAATATGTGTTTCCAAAGGACTTTCATGTGAGAAATTCAAATCTGAAATCAGAAATTTGCTATCAGGCACAGTTTTTAGTTATTCGAAGATATATGTCTTATGTAACTGATAATTTTTAGGTTTGGTAAAATTGGTGACATTTGCTTTGCAGCAGTTGGCAACAAGTAATTTTGTTTGTCAATTTACAAACCTTCCTGTTGCCAATAGAATTATCTCAATATACAAGTCATTGTTACACTTCCGTTTAAAATTGAGTCTTAAACTGGCATTTTAACTAGTGGAAACGTTTTTTATGAGTAATATTGATATATATTTTAAATATGTAATTACATATCTAACTTTGGTATACAAAAGTGCAATACTGTCCATATTTCTCTTTTAAAGGAATCTCTTTAACCATAAAGGTGGACAACGCAGATTGTAACACGAAGAGGGCGTGAAACTGTGAGGTTATCCTAACTTTCTTGGCAGAAGACGCGAGAGGCTTATATATTACATTGAGTATTATTTCATTGTTTCCTCATAGAAACAATGTTTTCTAGAAAATGCCTCGTCGCATATACCGATATACTGTATTGATGTTCCTGGCCTCATGAATGCTTTGAACTTCAAATATGAGTCACAGAACTCGAGACTTTTCATAGATGTCTCCAAATACAGTCTGGAGGTAGTTCTCCTTCACAATGGAAATGCAATGCCTTCTGTCCCAGCTGTGCATGCCAGCATGACTAAAGGGTCCTATGGTGAAATAGGCTGAAATATGGATGTTTTCTGTGTGATTGGGACAGTCGAGACAGAAATTGCCACTATAAAAGAAAGCTTTGGCCTCAAAGGAACTGGAAAGTGGGAAGAAAAAATGTACAGAATGAGCAACTGGTAGTCAGTGAAGATGTTCTGCCTTATTAAACAGTTTGTGAAGGCCATGAATCAATCTGGACAAGGGTTTATGCACCTTTCAGAAAGTTTCATCGACTTTCTCCAGCAAAAATAAAGGAAGGGATGTTTATAGGACCCCAAATTAGAGAACTTCAAAAAGACTCACACTTTGAAGAATGTCTTTCATCCAAAGAAAAAAATGCACGAGTCTCTTTTAAGAATGTAACCCAAAACTTTCTGGGAAGAAAAAGAACTGACAACTATGAGCTGATAACCTATAGCAATTTAGGATGTAACATGTCATTAAAAGTGTATTTTCTAGATTCACATTTAAACTATTTTCCTGAGAGCTGCAGTGATGTTTCTGACGAACATGGTGAAAGATTCTATCAAGATATAACGTTCTTGGAAAAGTGTTAAGAAGGGAAATGGATGCCTGCAACGCTTGCCGATTACTACTGGAACATCATTCGAGAGTGCACCATTGTTCATAGGGGAAAAAAATAAAACTGTAGTACATCGCCTTTTAGTATTCATAGCCTAGGCATGCAAATATAACATTGCCTATAACTTGAAAACAATGACACTGAAAAACTAATTACAGATTTGAATTCGGGAGGTATGTTTCGATAAGAATCACATGTGAAACCTCCAGAAAAAATTTGTTTTTGGTAGAACAGTGTAATGAATCACCTCCTAGTGATTGTACGTGAACTGTGGACATGGACTAAAAACAGACGGGAAACTTGATTGGTGTCAATACAGAGAATGCCGTGTAATGTATTTTATTATCCATGCTGAGGACACCCAGATATGGTTGATTTGGGGATTCTACCAGTACTGCATCAGAGAGAAATCGCAATAGAGAACACCCTCACATATGGAGAGTGCTGAATGAACATTTGGATTTCAAATGTTGAGATATAAAGAAAAAAAAAAAAAAAAAAAAACAGGAAAGAAAGAAAAACCTGACAGTGCCTTTAACCATGAAACACTATCACTATCATAAGTATATTTAGATGGATGACGGGATGAGTTTTCATATGCTATTATGCTCTACTAACCAGAACCTACTAGTTCAAGTTCAAGTTATTTATTGTAAAAGTATTGGCCTGGTGCCGGTACATTGGGCCCGGCTTACAGGCTATATTTACATTGATTTATAGTTGACTTTGTTCATATTTACAGTTTTCGCTATATACAAAAACCCATACGGTGACCATCTGTAGGTCACGAAGAATAGTTTTCTTTTGTCTTTTGTCTGTTTCGTCTTTGGGTTATATATACATATGTACATATTTACAAATTATATACAGACACATACACGCACGCATTCACCCACACACACACTCGTACACACATACACACACATCTTCACTGGGCACACCAGAAATATGCGTCCCAGCGCACTACACTATTTACAGTTTTGACACTATATACACTGTCCCGCGGTGGCAGCTCCTGAATATTTTCCGAGGCGAGGGCCTCTGCCGGAACATGTATGTGGCTTAGGGACGAGGTTGCGTGGACGCGCATTAGTCGGCGAGCCGAGCCGCTTCTACAACATCTTTATCCTAGTATGCTTGCGGTGCTTCGGCTCGCCTTTGCCGATGTTAGCGATCACGTCATTTTCGTGGTTCCTAATGCGCGTCCATGCCGCCATTGCTCTTTTGTCTATTGCCTCCGGGATGAACGGGATATGAGTTTCGAGGTGAAGAGTTTGGGGGTGGTGAGGAGTGGAGCAGAGAGGATTTTTCTGAGGGAGAGGTTTTGGAGGGTTTGAAGTTGTTTGAGGTCAGTTTTGGAGGCATTAGCCCAGGCCACATATGCATACAGGACCACCGAGAGAATAAATGACCTATATAGCATAAGTTTTGATTTTAGTCGCAACTGTTTACTACGGAAGATGGGGGCGCACAACTTTAGCCGCTGTCTGCCTTTATTGACGCTATTTTTTATGTGGGTGGACCAACACATTGTGCGGTCCAAGGTGACACCTAAGTATTTAACTTGCTGACGACAGTGCAATATTTGACCACCGACCGTTAGGTCCGTTGCCAAAGTGTGACGCCGCTTAGAGAAATGAATCAGCTGGTTTTTGTCGGGATTAATTTTGATTTTCCAGTCATGTAGCCATGAGAGGAAGTTGTTCACATAACGTTGCATTTCTGCAAGGCCGAAACGTGGATTTCTATGGTGGTTGTATATTGCAGTGTCGTCAGCATACATGGCGACCTTGCATCTGGCGTCCACTGGGAAATCATTGGTGAATAATATATACAGAAAAGGGGACATTATTGCCCCTTGTGGGACGCCAGCCCGCATCACTCGCTCCCGTGAGTAGGAGCGGCCCACTTGGACGTAAAACTGCCGTTTTTCTAGAAAATTGTGCAGCAAGTATAGATAATTTTGAAGAGCCGGGAAATTGTGGTGCAGTTTATAAATAAGGCCATTGTGCCAGCACCGGTCAAATGCAGCTTCTACGTCCAGAAATAGCGTCAACGTTGAAGCCCCATTGTTAAATTGCTCTGTTACGTCATCAGTTAGTCTGAGGAGCTGTAGTTCAGTGGAATGTCCTTTTCTAAAGCCAAACTGTGAATTTGAGAGTTCATGTGTTACCGAGACTTGTTTTTGAAGTCGAGAAAGGATACATTTTTCGAGCAGTTTACCAATAGTAGACAAAAGACTAATGGGACGGTAGTTTTGCGGTTGTCTGGTGCTTTTCCCTTGCTTTGGGAGCATGACAACCTTAGCTCGTTTCCAAGTAGAGGGGAAATAGCCTTGCTGCAAACAGGCGTTAAATATCTTTGTTAGTTGCACCAGAGCTTTTCTCGGGAGATGCTTAAGTTCCTCATTGGTCACTTTGTCTGGACCGGCAGCTTTTCCATTAGGCAATTTCCTAATGAGCTTGTACATTTCCTGCGGTGTTATGGTGGGTAGTTGTTGCTCTTGCTTCTGCGCCACCCAGGTTTGTACCCATGTCTGGACCTCCTGTTCTATTTCACAGTTGGTCACTGGGTTTTCGGTGAATCTGTCTTGGAGACAGTCAGCGAAGACCTCGGCTTTCTCCTCTGCGGAGAAGTGCAAGCCGCTTTGAGTGTGCAGCGCCTCAGTTGCGGAGTTGACGCTCGTGGAAACTTTGAAAGCCTTGAGTAATTTCCACAAAGAAGAGTCCGAATGTGTGGTACTCAGCATTTTGTTTTCCCATTGTTCAGTTTTATTGATTTTAATTTGTTGCCGAATGATGTTGCGTAGCCATTTTGCTAGCACTTTATATTCAGGCTGACGGGTGTATCGCCACAGTTTTGTCAAGCGTCGTCTCCGCGCAATGAGTTGCTCTACCTCGGGGTACGTGCAAAAACCGGGTGGTCTTGTGGTGTATGTGGTAGCATTTCTCTTGGCTGTGTGTAGCGAGGCAGTAAAGTTTTCAATGGCGACATCTATGTCTGCCTCGCTATAGTATGACAGTCTGGGTTGCGCCATTCCGTGCATTTCAATGGTGAACTTATTCCAGTCGGTCTCAGCTCTACTTTGAGGGCCAGAGGCACTGGCTGAAATGCCACCCTGTATGTCGAAATGCACAGGAAGATGGTCGGAGTCCAGGCTGTGATAAACAGTAAAGTTATTTAACAGTGTCGCATTTTTTGTCAGTACGATGTCCAAAATCTCAGCGTCAAAGTGCCCTGATCGATGCCAAAAAGTGGGTTCTGGGGGAAGATGTACCTCAATGTCATCATTATCAGTTATAAATTCAACCAGGAGATTTCCCGCCGCGTTTGCCCGGCGTGAAAACCACCAGGGGTGCCGGGCATTGAAATCTCCTGCAATTATAACGTGCTCCTCTAAAGCGAGGATCTGCTCGAAGTCTTGTGTAAAGTCTGGGGAGTTAGGGGGCCGATAAAGTGCTACCAGCCTAACCGTTTTACTATTTACACGTGTTTTAAGTGCTGTGCACTCTAACGCTGCCATTACAGGCAACGTAACAGAAGCGTGAGCAATAGTATTTCTAAGCAAAATAGCAGTCCCTCCCCCTTGTCTACCAATTCTGTCGTTCCGAAAGATTTGATACCCCTGGAGCTTAAAAGTGTGCTCGTGCTTTAATTTTGTTTCGCAGATGAATGCGACGTCAATTTTGTTACGTCGTAGGTAGTTTTCAAGTTCGTGTTGCTTCCTGTGGATGCCATCTGCATTCCACAGTAGTGCGCGAGTTAAAGTTGTGCCTCCCCTTACGTGGGCCATTTATTCTAAAAGGGCCGAGAGGAGACATATGATGGTCTCTTGTAAGCTTATTTACATCTAAATATAAAAATGTAGTAAATGACCATTTAGCAACCTTTAGACTTATAATCAACGTTAATATTACCGAGCAAGATGACGTTTTTTCGAGCTTTCCCTCAGTCACCAATGTAAATACAAGATTGGATATTAATATCAGTACCCAAATTTCCACATTAAGTGTAAAACAATGGTATATAATTGAAAAATGGATGGTAAGAATGAATGCTGTGCCATCTATCCACAGCTGAAGTAAGCAGATAGACTGGATGGCGCCCTAATGTCATCTGCCGTCACTTGGGCAAAGGTGTTCTATGGAATCGTGAAAAAGCCGGATGCCATGAATAGGTATAAGACTGAAGAAGGCTAGCTGTCTGCAACAGACCGTTCTAGTGGTGTCGCGTTAACGTGTAGGATTTGAATTCGGAAGATCCTGGATTAAAAGCTAACGGAAAACTTTTTCGAGGTTTTCCTCGGAGGCTAGGCTAATACTGGATTGGATAATTTTTCCCACAAATTATCCCATTATATGTTTCATCACCACATGTAATTTCTTTCTCCTCCACCGCCACACCAGGAATTGCCAGACTACTCATCCTGCTTATGCTACGATCCAAACTTTGCTTTCTCTGTGGTAAGCTGCTGATGCAAGACATTGGTACCTGTATAATTTTTGAGGGTGTAAGTTTGAAGGATAGGCTATAGCGTAGAAGAAGAGGAACAAATGGTTTGTAGTTTTGACAATCCAATACTTCTTAGAGATAAATGGCAGAAACTAACTTCCATATGAATTTGCCGTTACAAAACAAGCAAGATCTCGATATGCTGACACATTAGAACCTAAAGTTTAAGATAACTAATAAAATTTACGTTAGCTTTCAATTTCACTGCCGTTTGATGTTTTTGCCGGGAAATCACAGCCCTACAGGCAAAACCTAGGCTACAGAAAATTATATTTTCAGACGTTCTGTGAAGCCGTAAATGAAAGAAATGGCAGGAAAGGAGTTGAGTAGGACTACCGAAGCAATCGTTTAAGAATCATAAAGAAGAAGGGTAAAATTACCTCCATAGCGAAGGACGGCATTTGCTAATGAAAGGTGCACTGGCAACATACCTGGGTGAGTTTAACCTGCAGGCGATGTTGCCAAGCTCTACTGGGAAGATGAGCGCACTATATCCAAGTTACTAACTATATTACATGTACAGGCAGTACGGAAGGAAATCAGCATTGCCTGCTAGCGGACACCTCGTTCCTTACCGCTTGTAGGGTACTTTATTACGCCATGCCTTCATTTTCTTGGCTGGTATTGTCACCTTGTGTTCTGTATCGAACCAACAGCTGGTGTTTGTCTAATTACGAATAGATGTAGCCACCTCCCTCAACTGGTAGGGACAGGAGGTAACGTGTCCCCTTTCTAACTGATGGAGACCGATATTAGTAGCCCTATAAATGCTTTTACTACTTGTGCTCTGTTACAAGGGCAACACGAAAAATATTTAAAGAATCAAACGAGGCTTATTTCTAAAAAGTGCATATGCTTTTATTGTTTTTCAAAATATTCACCTTTAACACCAAAACAATACCTTCTTCCTGAAGCACTTCAGGAAAACGGTATTTATAATGTCCCATGCATCTAATGGCGAGAAAGTGATTCCATGCATTTTATCTTTAATTTTTGGAAACAATGAGAATTCACAAGGTGCTAGCCAGGGCTATATTGTGAACGGACCATGGAGCTCACCTTAAGGGCATCCAGGTACTCAGTTTAGCAGAACCTAATCTTGCGTACATAGAAGCTTTTGGAGTGCGCGGATGACTCAGTTGTTAGTGCGGAAAGAGGCTGCTGTGTGTGTGTGTGTGTGTGTGTGTGTGTGTGTGTGTGTGTGTGTGTGTGTGAGTGAGTGTGTGTGCGCGTGCGCACGGTCGTCGAAACAGATACGTCGTGTCTAAGTAAAGTTAGTGAAGCAGTTTTAAGGAGTGTTAAGCACTGGTATCGTCAAAGTTAGTTTTTCTGAGATAGAGAACTGAGAGACAGAAAATTGTGTGTTAAGGTTATGAGAAGACACCTGTGATGTGTAATATTGGGAAGGATTGTAGACTGTGTTAACGACGAGAAAAGAACTGTGTATTTATGCAAATGTTTTGGAAGAGAATAGGATGATAGAAAAAAACCGGACCAGATTTTGTCAGTTTCTCACAATATCTTCCCCACGTGGAATAAATCACGTGCTAAGTGCTGGTTTCGCTTACGGCTCTGAACACCTTGGTTGCAATGTCAGTCTAGATTTAAAATGGATTATACAAACACCATATTTCTGGTATTGAACTCCGGACTTCCTGCACCCATAGCAGGCATCATATCTGCAAACCACCGAGGTACTTGTCAGCCAGGCTCTGCTCGACATTGAAAGAGTGGCAAATTAGAAGAATGGTAACACAAATATGAGGGTGCAGCCAAGATTTAAAGTCTGGGCTCTTGAACCCAAAACAGAAATCATACTCCTGAATCACTGAGCCATCTCCTAGAACTTCTTCATGCTAACATTGGTACTCTACAAATAAGGAGTACGAAAATGGCTCTAACGGTTTTTATTAAAAAGTCAAATGTTTAAGGTATTTTAAGACAAATGAAATGTGTATTTTGAATTTTCTGGCCATAGCGCATGTACTCCTGTTTACTCTGGATGACTTTTGCATAACTGATAAACCGTAAGTGATAGACCAGATCTAGATATAGCTCTTGCTAAAACACACAGTTTTTGTGGAAATTAATGTTTTCCGTAGAGTGAACCATTTCGGAGAAATTCTTTGTTGTTTGTGTGAGTTTTGGAAAACCTAATGCCTCATGCCTTATCCGTGCAAAGAGAACGGCATTTGAAAGCTTAACACTATCGCTTAAAGCCTACTGTATTCCTATATTCCCCTTGTACCCACAAGAAAATATGGAGTAAGATAATTTTGTTTCTGCAAATATTTATCTCAACTATCACGAAGAAGTTATAGGGAGAAGAGTTTATAAGACAGTATTTTTCTGCAAAAGTTTGGAAGACAACAAATTGATAAAAAAGTAATCCTACTGTATTTTGTCATTCTTGTCAGAATATTTAATAGGAAATCGTGGTGTAAACTAATCAGTGTGGAACACATTTGAGCACTAAAACATCCCAAATAAACACAGAGATAGAAAACAATGGTCTTTATCCCAAACATGGACAGTTGATTATCTGCAAAATAGCGCTCGAAAAACCAACGTCACAGTCACAATTAACAATAACTACGACCACAACCTTACACATTTTGTTTTAGGAGCAGTTGCTAGTATTGACCTCTACTGAACTAACAGAAAGAGGCACTATCATGGGGGAAATATACTACAGTTGTTTCCTATAGTGCCAAGAGTTCTACCATTTGAGCTAGCAGTTAAGGGGACACTTGAAGGGGTCTGAACATGCAGTTACTGCATAAGTCATGACAATTGTTTCAAGCGAAACCTTCGATTTCAGTATATAGCGATATTCTGTTCATTTAATATGTATAATTAGGGTTAATATTATAAATAACGTTCCAATAAATTCAATATGTCTTCCGCTTTTAAAAGTCTACCTTTTTACTTTCTCTACTATGCACAGTAAGTGGGGGAAGTATTGTATTCCACTCAAAAATTCGATGTCGAGATTTCAGCGGAAATATATGTTTTGAAGTCACCTGAATCCTCCAAAAAAAGCACTTTTAGAAAAAGTTCCTCTCTCTCTTTGTGCGTGCGCGCGCGCGTGTGTGTGTGTGTAAACAACATAACTTAAAAACAAGTGAGTTAAAACCCAAAGTTTGTATTGAAATTTGATATGTTCCAACGATGCAACACGAATATTTTGAAGAAAATATCTTCACCCTAAACTGCTCTTTATATGGAAACCTTTTTCGAAAAGTCTGATTTTCTGAAAATGAGTAATGATTTTGATTAAAATGCCATATGTTTAAGATATTTTTATGGCAAATGAAATTTATATTTTGAATTTCCTGGTTATAGCCCACGTAGTCCTATTTACTCTGGATGACTTTTGCATAACTGGTAAACCGTAAGAGATAGACAAAATCTTACTATACAAAAATGTAGATCTTGGTAAAGCACAATTTACGTTCAAATGTCTTTTTTGTGGAGTGAATAATTTCAGAGATATTCCTTGTTGTTTGTGTGAATTTTGCAATACTTAACTCTTTTCTCAATAGGTCGTTTCTTATCAGCCGTGCAAAGAGAACAGAGTTTTAGAACCTTAATATAGCAACCAGCCTTAAAAGATTTAATTGTCGCTCAAATATTTATCTCAACTAACACGAAGAAGATGGAGGAATAAGAGTTTTGAAGTCATGTGAGTGCAGCACATCCAATCTTTTTACAGCTTATAGCATACATCTCTATCATTGTGTCAAGGACAACATAGTAATAAAAGTTGAAGACGCAACTATCGATTCTCATGAAACAATAAAGTAACAAAATGTCGGACACTAATGACAATAACTCGCTAATGCTCGTTACACATATCTTAATTGCTGCAAGGAAGCTCTCGTTGCATAATATACTATTACGCTATTGGCTCTGTAAGAAAACCTGTTTAAATTCAGCATTATTTAATGTGGTAGATATCCAGTAACAAAATTATTTTCTTTAATGGCACAAAAACAAACGCCATAGACCACTGCTGCACGAAAGCTGCAGGGTTTTCATTGGGTACGTTCGGAAAGGACCATCTGTGAAGCGGTTTTCTCAGTTGATGTCTTCATTATTCAACTGTCAGGATCATTACGGCACGCACATCGTAAACCGATGATTGTTTCATGAGGCAAGCCATAAAGCATAATGCGAGGCCCCTGTTGCAACCTGGAGCTTTTATGGCGAAATTAACAGCGAAATTAAGATGCTGTTCAACATACATAGGTGAGACTAAATTATCCCCAACAGTTTTACCATTATACACGCCGGTCTGGTTGACGGTGCTGCCACACTTGCACACATTGTTGCCTTCTGCTTCCACATCCCATCTCCGATCTAAAATACTGCATTCAATGCAAATTTCAGTGCAATTTGACTTCCTCAAAAATACCTCTAAGAGTTTTGATTAAAATGATTCATTTACGATAGGAATGTAGCATGTTCGATGTAGTTCTTGAATTTAATATTAATAGCCTGTTTAGTCTTTTTCATAGTGGAACAAAGACAGATATTGTCTTATTGTTTATCTTCTTGTAGGTACAAGGAAAATGTGGGAATACGGTAGACTGAGCGATCCTCAAATCTTTAAATGCTTTCAAATTTCGTTCCCTTTGCACGGATAACATGAAAAATAAATAACAATGTTCAATTTAACAGTAGTATAACGCATACAAATAACAACGAATATCTCTGAAATGGTTCATTCCAAAAAAAAAAATATTTGGACGTAAATTGTTTTACCAAGATCTACATTTTTTATATAGTAAGATTTCGCCTATGTCTTACGGCTTACCAGTTATGCAAAAGTTATTCAGAGTGAATAAGGCTACATGGGCAGAGCCAGAAAATTCAAGATATGCACTTCAATTGCCATAAAAATATCTCAAACATGGCATTTTAATCAAAATCGTGAGAGCCATTTTCAAGGAAATCAAAATTGTCGATGTAAAGGGTATAGTATAGGACACCGGAATTTTCTTCAGAATTTTCATGTCGCATCCTTGAAAGATATTAAACTTAAATACCTACTTCGGTTTTTAACCAACTTTTCGTTTTCAAGTTATGCTGTTCACAGGCTGACACAGACACACACAGACAGACAGACACACACACACACACACACACACACACACACACACACACACACACACACACACACACACACACACAAACACTCACACACACAATGCTAACAGGTGTCAGTTCAGCTTTTAAGGATTACAAATAACTCTATTCTCTCGCCGCCGCATTCACTTATGTAGGTGAGTATGACGTAGCACGGATTTTTCCCGAAATTCATCTTTTTATAAGGAAGGCGCTCCACAAAAATCTTCTGGAATGTCTTTTTCCGGTCTACTCCATTGTTACTGTTTACTCGCCGCGCAGTGGTGTGAGCTAGCTGACACCGAGTTTCCTTTTGGAGGTGCACATCCGCCCAGTAGTGTGGGATAGCTTGACCTTGGGAGCCGGCCGAAGTCAGAAAACTTCATTGTTACCAGCGTTTGTTTTATCTTCAAGTGTTTAATATTCGCTTATGTTGTGTTTCATAACATTGAGTTACGAGCAGTTCTCAACTTGCAGTGTTGATATAGACCAATGATGCAAAAGAGAGGAGGGTGGCTTTGCCCTCATCTTTTGTTCGCCGAGCTACCACGCTTTCATAGGACTCAAAAACAAACGTTTGCAAACCGGAGGTGGAGTAGCGTTAATGTGACGTCATTAGTTCACAAGAGAAGACGTTGAGCCCCGCTGGGATAGGCTGTTCGAGTAGACCATTGCCTAGCAACAGATCTTGGAAATCCCCGACACAGCAGTAGTAGATCTCCGAGCTAACAGGGGAATGGCCCTTGTTTTTAACCAATGAGAGCCTCGTGATTGGCTTTTAGCTTCATAAGCATTTTGCTTGTCAGTTTATGGGGCTTTATAACAAATGTGATAATGGACTTAGATATCCTCTTAAATCATTGCTGCGGTGGATGGGATTTAGCGTGTTAAACGCTCCCCTTCTGATAGCAGGGATTAAGTTGGTAGCGGTTTTGTCGCCTGCCTGCCTGGCCTCCACCCTTGCGGAAGTGTATTACTGAAACACATATGGCTTCTGCTGGAAGAAACGAATTCTTCTCCTTCAGGTCACGGCATTCCTTTACAACTAGCTGGGAAATCTGAGGAGAGACAACCGCGGAGATGAAGGGCTATAATAGAGAGAGAGAGGCTGTCACAGACACAGCATTTAGACAATGCACAACTAAACCTCATGTGTGCGCTCACACGAGTTTCTCTACTCTTATACACAGTTTCTTTTACTAACGCTTACTCCTTTGTCTACTTCAAGTGCCTGTTGCGACTTCAAAGTCCTCTGGTCATCGTTTTCCTGGGTCTGCCCACCGATCTCCTTTCTTTAGGATAATATTCCATTGTTTGTTTTTGGAAGTCTGATATCTGGTATTATTTCAACATTGTCTTTTCACTTTTGATTGCAATAAGAGCTTCCAAGAAAGTCATGTGAGTTAACACATCAGATTTTTTTACGCAAGTCTATGGAATTATGTAAAACATTTTTATCATAAAAGGTTTGTAGTAGAGAAAGAAACAATAAATAATTTTAGAGAAGGTGTGTGTGATTGTGTGTAAGGGGGGGGGGGTTGTTTTGTAACTTCTCTATGTGTCTGAAGTAGTTGCAAAGTCCTCTTCATTTTGAATAATTCTATAATTGATGAAAAATCAGACGAGTCAAGACCTTACTATACAAAAATTGAGATGTTCTTAATGAGCAGTCTGTATTTTTTATGGTGTTAACCGTTTCCGAAATATTTCTTGTCAGTTGTTTAAAATTTCTTCTTTTTCTCTTTATGTTAGGCGTAATCGTCTATCTTGTACATGAATGAATCCAATTTTCCATCTCTTTTTTTTGGTCTTCCTGGACTTCTTCCTTCCGGAATTTTGTCTTTCGCTATTTTCACTAATCGTTCATCTGACACCTCGACATATGTATGTGCATTCCATTCCTTCTTCCTTCTTTCTGCCCATTCGGCCACAGGTTGTATGCTTCGTATCTCTCTGACTTCATTTCTTCCTTTATTGTACATAGTCCTTTCAGCTATTTTCCTTAACACATTTCCGTTGTTTCGATCATTGGTCGTGTTCTTGTGGTCTCTATTCTTATTTCTAATGCATAAGTTGTTACTGCTTTATAAATTTTGACTTTTGTTTCTTTCATCACATATTTATTTCCTCATACTAAATCATTAATATATCCAAATATTTTTGTTACTTCTACAATTTGACTGTTAATTTCTTGGGCTAGATTTCCTCCATTAATAATACTAACATCCATGTAATTGAAATGCATTAAGTATTCTATAATGTTGCTTTCAATGTCTAGTTAACATATCAGCGGTTCTTTTTAACTGTTAATACTTTTGTTTTATTTATGGAGAATTTCATTTTATCTCTATTAAGCTGTGAACTAAAACTAAACATAGTTCCAATGCTAGACGCACACACGTAAGCTTAATCAGTGAGGCGAATTTTGGGTGTTCGCTATATCGGAACTGGCTAGGGCGTGTTCGTTTAAATTAACAGTGTTCGACTAACACGTTAGTTCGAATCACATTTAATATTCCTGTTCTATTTCTCTTTTTCATTTTTCTTTCTTATTGGGAACATAATTATTTATGTAAACTGTGAGAAATATAAAATTATACAAACCAATGGAATATATATATTTATCCCGTATAGCGTTGTAATTTCCCATCGTCTAATAAATTTTGCAGTACGATTGAAATTTTACAACTGAATACTTTATAAGATATTAATTGCAGTTGCTAAAATGAAGCAGGAAATACGCCAACGTCTACTGTCAGTCATTCCTCCCGAAATTAATATTTCCCTTTAAATATTCGCATTCAAAACCATCTCTACAAATTTAATAGATATTACTATGTTAAAATATATAGGAGTTTAATAGTGTAAAATACGGGTTTTATGTTATTCACAGGATGTGGATTTCAATGAATAATGTAATTAATGAAATGTTAAGCAAAACAAAATGCAGTTCAGCGTGAAGCAAACTTTGCACCTAGCAAGGTTGCCATGTTGTTTATTTCCAAGTAATACACAATATTGCCATGTCCCCATCAACTCAAGTTCAGGAGTGTGCTTAATGCTAAGCTGAATTCACCAGGACGCAATTGAGTATTATTTCCACAGTTTCATTCATAGTTATAATTATAAAGTGAGTCGTTACAACACGTTAAACTAAGCTCGCTGGTTGATCTCCATAAACGTTAAGTTTGTGGGTGAAGGGGAAGATGAAAATCCGTGTGACCAAGACTTTGGCCTTCATCTTTTGCTCTGACCTAAAAGAAACTCCACTTGTTATATCCACCATTGATCAGTGTCTTGTGGAATTGGAACAAGCAACAGAAAATGTCTCTCAAGAGATTCGAATGAATGTTATCACATCTGTCTGACAAGGACATAAGCTCCGCTGACATAGAAGACTACCAACATACGTCGTGCATATAACACTACAGAAAACAGGACTTTGAGCAAAGAAAAGTTGGTTTAAAACCAAAGTTGATACTGAAAGTTTAATATCTTTCACGAAGATTTTGAAGAAAATTCTTCTACCCTTTAAGTAGAACAATTTTCGAAAATTTTGATTTCTTCAAAGATGACTGTAACGATTTTAATGAAAATGTCATATGTTTATGATATTTTTATGGCAACTGTAATGTATATTTTAAATTTTTTTGGCTATAGCCTGTATAGCCGTAAGAGATAGACCAAATCATAGTATACCAAAATGTAGACCTTGTTAAAACACACAAATTATGTCCGAATGTATTTTTTTCTGAACTGAGCCATTTCGGAGATATTCCTTTTTATTTTTGTGAGTTTTGCAATAGTTGGAAGTCTTATTCAATTTTTTAGTCCCTTGGACGTGCAAAGAGAACCGAATTTCAAAGTTTTGAAAGATTTGACTATCGCTCAAAGCCTACTGTATTTCCATATTCCCCTTGTACCTTCAAGAAAATCAGATACAGGATAATTTTTGCAAATCTCGACTAACATGAAGAAGATAGAGGAATAAGAGTTTATAAGAATAGGTAGTTAAGAGTAGGGAAAGTCATGTGAGTGTTTTATTTCAGAGATCTAGAAGCCTGCAATCAATAAAACGTGGTTGTCGATTTTAACGTATACTAACCAGGGAAAGCAGTGGTTTTGTATATGAATTCCTCACGGAATCTGTAACGAGTAGTGAAAATGATGTGATTTGATTAACCTAAGACCGATATTTCATTGAATTTTAATGTGATCTGAATTGAGGACAACGAAGGGAACGATTACTATTAATTTTAAAGATGATCGAGTGGCAGTTTCCCAAAAGACAATTGGAGCCACACACTCACTGCAGAGAACCTGATGCAGTCGGAATGATTCAGAAGCTAGAAAGGGGAATATAGAATCTGGCCTGCTCCTCTCCCAGAGGGACGGACAGACGGATGGATGTTGTGGTGGCGGTGTATGTGTGAGGAATGGCACCCCCGGGACCCACCCCCTCCCTCACATATGTCCTGCAAACCCGCACCGAATTAAATACGATGCGGACACCATCGGTTTTTGAACACCACACAGGTCCTTGCCTATTCTCAAATCTGACCTCGCTCGCTCCGCCTAGACTATTTCCTCTCTGTGTGCAGTATACACCCTTTAATTTAATTACTAATTACTTACGTCTTGCTGTTCACAATTTTACCGCTACTTTATTAAAATAAATCAAGAAGTTCACACGTAAATAACAATACGAATAATCATCAGACAAAAGTTTGAGTTTCGGTTTAACAATTTACAGACAGTATTAATAGTATGCTTTCATGCAAATCAAACATTTAAATACATATCATAACAAATATATCTTGTTTGAAATTTTAAGCTCCAAATAACTGAGGTCTAAGAATGTTTACAAAGCCACCTAAAAGTGACATTAACAATTTTCCTTATGTTGTTAGAAGTTCTTTCCAAAAGTTCACAAAAATGGCTTAAGTTCTGTCTCGGTCACTTACCATGATCGCATAATTTTAATATCATCCATCTGGTACTTATTACTTTCTCTACTGGTAAGTAGGGCAAGTATTGTATTCCAACCAAAAATTCGATGTCGATATTTCACCGTAAATACATGTTTTGAGTCCCCATTTTTAGAAAAAGGTCCATGTGCGTGTGCATGTGTGTCTGTGTATGTGTGTGTATGTATGTGTGTATGTGTCTGTGGACAGCATAACTCAAAAATCTGATGTGGTGCACTCACATGACTTTCTCTACTCTTGTACTAACCATTCTTACAAACTCTTATTCCTATATCTTCTTCGTGTTAGTTAAGATAAACATTTGTACAAATTATCTTATTGCTTACTTCCTTGTGGGTACAAGAGGAATGTTAGAATACAGTAGGCTTTGTGCGATAGTCAAATGTTTGAGATTCTGTTGTCTTTGCACCCTTAACATATAAAAAAATGAACAACGATGATCCATTTCACAAAAGTTCTAAGTTTTCCGGAACTCACACACATTACAAGGAATATCTCCGAAATGGTTCACCCTACAAGAAAATTTATTGAGACATAAATTGTGTATTTTACAAAAATCTACATTTTTTGTATAGTATAATTTGGCCTGTCTCTAACGGTTTACCAGTTATGCAAATGTCGTCCAGAGTAAATACGACTACAGGCGCTATAGCCAGAAAATTCAAGATATACATTTCATTTATCATAAAAATATCTCAAACATATGGCATTTTAATCAAAGTCGTTGGAGCCATTTTCAAGAAAATCAAAATTTTCGAAAAATCTTCCATGTAAAGGGTAGTTTAGGGTGGGGCTATTTTGTTCAAAATCTTCGTGTCATATCCTAGAAAGACATTAAACTTAAATACCAACTTTGGTTTTTAACCGACTTTTCGTTTTTGAGTTATGCTGTCCACAGACTGACAGACTGACACACAGACACACACGAACCTTTTTCTGAAAATGCCTTTATTAGATTCAGGGGTCTGCAAAACATGAACTTCCGTGAAATATTCACATCCAATGTTTGGATCGAATGCAGTACATTCCCTACTTCCTGCACGTATTACAGAAAGCCAGAAACCTTAGGTTTTACTTTATCAGTGGGCATCTTGTATGGAGAGAAATTCAATTATTCAAGCATTAATTCACGTATTAATACCAAGACAATAAAGTAAGAATGGGTTTGAGAATAGCAGAAGGAAATAGGGGTGCTAATGCACTGCCAAGCGAAGTGGAAATTTAATCACAACTGATCTCAATGCACATCAAGGGTTGCATATTTCTTTTTTGCCGTCCACCATTAATCAAAGGACGTGTGGCGCACTGACTCAGGAGTACCACCTTCTAGGGGAAAAAGAAAAAAAAAAAAAAAAAAAGAAGAAGAAGAAGAAACAATGAAAAACGCCGACTTGTTTTTGTAAATCTAACGCTATATATAAGAACAACGTTGTAATATTGTGAAACCTCTTCCTATTATTCAATAAAAGACTGAAAAAAGTACAAAAGGGGCATAACTGCTAATGGAAAGAAAGCAACAGGCATAAACCTGAACTGGGGAAAACCTTGAGTATTCCAATAAGTATGCCAAATATAACAATCTTAATTTTAGTAGTTAAATAAGTCTATGTTATATCAGAGATGCCAAAAAGTGACACCGCAAACCATTCATCTCTTTTTCCCCATCCACTTAATTTGACTTAGCGGCGTGACCGTGCAGGGTAAAGGCGACTGACATTGGCTAATG
The DNA here is from genome assembly GCA_030765045.1 of Tenodera sinensis. Lineage (NCBI taxonomy): Eukaryota > Metazoa > Arthropoda > Insecta > Mantodea > Mantidae > Tenodera > Tenodera sinensis. Next base: position 30,316,510 of record CM060969.1, on the reverse strand, counting down.
CACTTTACGTTTCATAATATAAAGTCAGTCTCGGGCGTCAACATCTCCCGTTACAAATTCCAACTGGAATTCTGTCACCATTCATCTTGCTTTCATATCTATTACGTCACCAGCGAAGGGTAATTAATAAAGGGAAAAGTAAACACCCTGTTTCCCCTCAGTGACACCATTGTGTTATATTCACATATCTTTTTCTACTCACTATCGTTTATTTTTAAATAACTACAGCAAACTTTTAACAAACGCTTAATTTTCTATTTAATATCAATCGAAATAAGGCTTTGCAGAAATAGTTTCATTACACATTTTGTTGTAGCTTCAAGGCAGGAAACCAAATCAATATTCAGATGCTTAAAAACCAATGACTGCACTGAACTTTAAATGTCATACTATCTCCATATCACGAGAAACAACTGGAAAACGGCACCTTAAAATGAAAAATTCAAACCAACAATAAGGTATATTTCGGAAATATAGGATGTCAAATTTTTAGCTGAGATGCAAAAATGACGTTTTAATGTATATTCTGACCTCAAGGCTGCAAAACACCGTCCGGGTTGTCCCACAGCATTGACGATACGTACATCAGAGACGCTCACGGTCAAGCTGCCTTGCGTGACTTGTTAATACGTGATAGCAATCAACGGCAGAACCAAAGGAGTTTTCTGAAACATTCGAGAAGTGTCCGGCAACAGGTGTATTTGTAGAAGTTGGAGAAAGGGCCGTGTTACATCATCCTGGCTATATAAGGAGTCGAGGTGGAGAGAGTGAATTAGTTCAACTTTTAGTTGTAGTGTGTGTGTGTGTGTGTGTGTGTGTGTGTGTGTGTGTGTGTGTGTGTGTGTGTGTGTGTGTGTCACCTGCGTGTGTCTGTGAGAGGACCGGCGAGTCGCGCAGATGGTTAGAGAAACATTTGAGTTTTAAAGGATTGTATGGTCAAATTCAGGTGTTCGAAAGACAGAAAGTGAAGAAACACAGAAAAGAGCGATTCAAGGCTACGAGAGGCAAACAGTTGTGAATTGTAATATCACGAAAGACTGTTAACGTCAGTAGAAGAGAACTGTGTCCTGTGTCAGTTTTGGGGTACCTACTTCTTCTTCCCAGACCTGCTAGGAGTTCCCTTCCTGCTTTGGGTTCGACATTTCTGATGCCCCACTGTCAGCTAATGTCTTGTTTGTGTTTCTAAATCTTAAAATTTAGCCTGTCTATAATGAAACTTCACAATAACACTTTTTCCTTGTCCTTCTGATATCCCAATTAATTTTTTTTTTCAGGGGTTCCAAAATCCTCCAATAACTTTAACATTTTTTGAAAACAATCTTATCAGTGTTCAATTTTAATTGGTTAATCATATTAAAAATGCGATTTCCCAACACACCAAAACATAAATTCTGAACTAACTTTTTAACGTCTTTTTAGTCAGATTTACAAAATCTTTGAAATTCACGAGTGCTGCAAGGGAGGAATAGGTTTCCTTCCTGTAGTTCTACTACAACCTGTTTAGATACTTGCTTTATGCACTAAATTGATCGGTTAGTAGTTAGGTTATGTTCACAAGGTGAACAAAATACTCGCCCCCGGGTGGGCTCGAACCACCAACCTTTCGGTTAACAGCCGAACGCGCTAGCCGATTGCGCCACGGAGGCCTCGAAATTCACATTCCATTGCTTTGGATTCAGGTTACTTGCAGTAGACGGAAACATCTAATCAGCATACAGTCGTCGTTAAAATTCGAGTATATATTTCACAACTTTGAAAATAAACCATATTTAATGCTTATATATGCCTGGTATGTAGGCTGTCCATTTTTTAAAATATCATAATGCTCATAAAACTGCTATATACACAAATTTCGCGTGTCGGAACGAGATAAACAGGGTCAAAATACTAGATGAAATAGGTAAAGATTTTGTGCTAGTTATGCGGCATTTTCCGGTTGATTAGAAGCCTCTGGAAGCCTTCTTAGAGGTGAAAAAGATTGCTTATCAGGTGAAGAAGAGAGTCAAGCGGAGAATTCTTAAACGTAATTCTTAAAAAATAATGAAAACATTTATTTAGCTAGTATTAAATAGACCAGTATAATGGGTTAAATAATTTTGCCAGGTCAAAGCCTGCAAAAAGGTGATATGAATCGGTGTAAAACGAAGCGTTTTTAAAAATATTACAGTTAGGCTTATCTTTCAGGACTAATCATAATTGCCAACTTAACAGCAATATGCCTAAGACTAACTGCTTATTTGACATGCTGGAATTACAACCCCATTTATGTACGTACTCTAGTATAACAGCTGGCCGCTTTTCTGACAGACCACAGTTAAAGAGCAGTACTGAATAAGGACATGGCATATTCTGCAAAAATTGAGAACATTGTGCATTAGTACCGGTATCTGCGTATTTGGAGTAGCTTTTGGACGCTTTGCACAGGTTTCAGAAATGCCACTTGTAGCAGCAGAAATAGGAGTATGCAGTAAATTCAATTTAATATAAGCAGAAATACAAATGCATGGATTGATGCACTTTTCTAGGGTACAGAAACGTAATCAAATCACAAACGCATTTGGTTAAATGTAGTCGCATTCCTGAAGAAAGTAAAAACATCAATGAAAATGTAATGTCGTTTGTTGAACGTAAACGATATCTGATTCAAAGTAGAAATTAGAACACAGGATTTTATCTCGAAATTTTTTTACTTAGAATATGTTTGTGTCAGGTTGCTGCCGTTTTTAATTCAAAGTAAGTCATAAATAATTCCACGCAGTTTTGCTAACTGCAGGAGAATCAAAACAATGACGACGAGGATGGGATTCGAACCCACGCGTGCAGAGCACATTGGATTAGCAGTCCAACGCCTTAACCACTCGGCCACCTCGTCTTCTTGTACAAGAAATGCCTTCAATGTAATCTAAAGACCAACTCCGCACCGTTAATAGAACGTCGTTAAAGGTAGTAACAAAAATAGTAAACATCTAATTCTAAGTATACCTTTGTTATGTTGCTTTGTTCTTATTTTTCAGATTGGTGGTAGTGCTGGTGGTGGTGGTGGCGGTGGTGGTGAAGTAATAGTTGTAATTTTGTTAGTAGTTTTAACGATTACAATAGTAGTTGTGGTCATAGTGGTAGTAATTGATGTAGTGACAGTGGTTTTTATAGCAGTATTTGTTGTTATTCTTGTAGTAGCAAGATCGAAGGGTAGAGACTGAGAGGTTAAGTCATACATAACCACACCACACTCAATGGTCTAGAACAATGATTCTTACTTTAAGTGCGTGAGATGACGAATTCAAATTCCGGTTGAGTCCTGGTATTTTGTTCTTATATCGTGCTTTCTGTAAAGCCAACGTAACTACTGTAAAATTCCAAGAAGTGAACATCCTCTAGATCAAATTCAGACAATTGTAGGTGCCAAATTTGTGTGTTCAATTATATTTCTACCTCTAAATGAAACAAAATAACAAATAGATACTTTTGATAATACGGGGGATTGCTTTTCCGGTTGTCTATAGTAAGATTTAAATATCTAACAATGTAATTGTAAGGACCTATGTGTACTGATAATTTTACCTTCCAATGCCATGGATTGCTATGCTATGGATTGAAACACGTCCTTGCCTCACTCCACCGGCCATCCCTCCCCTTCACTTCGACACGCCTCATAAAGCAGCGAGTATGGTTTCTCGGGACGTCTGTTTCATACAGAGACAGAGAGAATTTATTGTAAGTTACAAAAACTTGCTGTTGAATAAGCGGATTTCGATTTGCAAATGTAAGGCGTTACAATTCCAAATACCACTATGATCAGAAACATAAAGGAAACTTGGTGATGTCACAGGTATTCATTTACAATTTCAGAATACTCGTAATTGTAAATACATAAAGGGGGCAATATCATTCCCCTTTTTAGGAGTGTAGTTTCTTATCAGTTTATTTAATATAAGGTATTGTGTTTATTATTAAGACTAAATAGCAATTGAACTTTACTGCTTTATTTATTGTAAAAGAGAAACAATTTAATATGTTAATCAAAAGGCAGCTTAAGAATATTACGTGCATAAGATACAGGAAGGCTATGTAATTTGCCTGACTACAGTGGGTTTATGACTTGTATACAAAATATGTTTAATATAAACAAACTAGTTAATGATAGCTAAAAATTACTACCTTGCACGTAGAATGAAGCCGCCACTGCTCTTGCTGTATCAAAACAACCTTCGTCACTCAGCAATACAATGTGCAGTTAGTAAGACAAGTCAAATTGCAACCTCTCCTCTTGTATCCATGCCTGGTTTACATCAAGTTAGCTTCCAAAGCAAAGGCTCTATACTTGTCACTGTGTAACTAGGTTATGTACATAAATAAATAAAAGAGACGCCCCCGGGTGGGCTTGAACCACCAACCTTTCGGTTAACAGCCGAACGCGCTAACCAATTGCGCCACGGAGGCGGTGCATTGACCGTCAACCTATGTTATGTCATTGCTCTGGGTCCCTGGAGTATCTGGACTTAAAGAGTACATCTTAGTTGAGTTAGATTCTGCGCGGGTGCACAGTTACGTCATCAGTCCAGCTTTGAAGTAAAACCATTCAGTTGAATACTTATCTATTTTTAATTTTCGGAAGGTGTTACTAGCTTATAACAAAGTCCCTTACCCAGGGTGAACTGTTCCTAGTACAATGGAATGGACTCAACGTGATAGCCCCCCCCCCCCTCACTATTACATTTGCCGCACTTAAGACGATATGCGTTCTGATATTATGACTCGGACATATAACTAAGCACAGTTAAAATTTAGGAGTTCTTATGCTTTATGCCATAGGGGGAAGCTAAGTTATTCTTGGTGAACTAGTTAAAGGAATATTGGCGTTAACTTGTAGTCCTCATAGGCTTAGTGGCCTAGAGGTATGATTCTGGCCTTAGGTGTAGGAATCCTGGGTTCAAATCCCGGCTGAACCCATGTAAACTTATTACCACCTGTTCGTACATTGTTTAATCTCCCTGGTCACAAGCACTCTTTTGTTTTAAGGTACCTATAATGTTGATAAAGCTGCTGTGTAGAATATTTATATATGTATTCAATATGAATGCAATATTATTGTTTATTGGCATAAATAAATAAATAATAATTACCACCTGAAGGTTATTAAATCCCGGGACATAAGTACTTGCAATAGTAAGTCACCATTGGGGTAAATTGTCTCTCATGAGATACTGCCTTTGTGGTTTACCAGGAGAAATACGAATTGGTTGGAGAATTCCATGTCATTCTGGCAGGTTGTCGCATTAGCTAAATGGTTAGAGCATCCGCCTCGTAAGCGGAGAGTCCGTAGTTCAAATCCCAGCTGTGGCATTTTTCAGTTCCGATTCTACCTCTCAAATGAATGCAATATACCTAGGTTTTGAGACAAATTAGGCGTTTAGGAACAAGAGATATACTAACAGAGTCACAATACCAGATAAATTACCTGAAGCTTTTGTGCCCCTTGTGCACTTATTCCAAAATACCGTAACAGTTTAGACAATATACAGGTTTCGGGAACGCCGCTTCTGTCAACAGAAACAAGAATATACATTAAATTCAATTTTGCTACAAGGAGAAATGTGGATGCTAAGGCATGGAAGGAAAATAAAGGAACTATGTACCTTTCTAAGTGTCCAGAAATCAATATCATTCAAAACATAGTTCGTTTAAATAGTTGTACATCCTAAACAATGAAAACAACGCAGTGAAAACAAAATGCCGTCTGTTGAACTAAGATATCTAACTCAATGTAAAAATTGGAACACAGAATCAAAAGAGCGACGAGGATGGGATTCGAACCCACGCGTGCAGAGCACATTGGATTAGCAGTCCAACGCCTTAACCACTCGGCCACCTCGTCTGCCTTGTGCACCCCTCAAGAAATAACAGTTAAATACAGCCATTGTTAAAGCATTGTTACACATTAATATAAAATGACTCAAAAAAGAAATAAAAGTAATAATACAAAATAGTAAAATAAACAATATGATAACAAATACTGAAAAGAATTTAAAATACGTAAACAAAAGCTCAATAATCCATCTTGAGTTTACTATTGAACATGACATTGCGATATGGATTCCTGCTTATGGTGGCGTAGCAGATAGCGTTATGTATTTACATAAGCTAGTGCTACTACGTTAAACAGATGACGTTTTAATTTCCCTAGTTTGTATAGTAACTAGGACAAATATCATATTCGACCCATTTCGATGTCGTGATTTCACCGGAATTATATGTTTTGAGCCCCCCTGAATCCAAAAGAAAATGCATTTTTAGAAAACGGTACGTGTGTGTCCGTGCGTGCGTGCGTGTGTGTGTGTGCGTGCGTGCGTGTGTGTGTGTGTACGTTCATGTGTTTCTGTGTGCCTGTGAATAGTATAATTCAAAAACGAAAAGTTGGTTAGAAACCAAAATTGGTATTGAAGTTTAATATCTTTCAAGTATGCGATACAAAGATTTTTAAGAAAATTCCTACTCTAAACTACTCTATGCAGAAATTAGGATTTCATGAAATAAATTATAATTTTTATAAGAATAAGAGATGTAATCAAATAGGATTAACTGATTTTTTCTACTACGATTTTTTTTTTCGTTTTTTCAGGATCTAAAAGTGTTTTAAACCAAATATGGAATATTTTTATATTTCTAGACACTTAGAAAGTTGCATCGCTCCCTCCTTTAGCATTTACATTTCTACTTATAGACAAAAGTGGCATTGCCGAAACTCGTGCAAAGGAACTAAAAACTATTGGAGATGCGTGAATATGTGTAACTATTGAACAATATCCACAATTTTCGTAAATAGTGACATTGAAGTTTCTTATTGCTGCTATCAAAATGTCACGATCTAATGGCGCGAGTGCAGTTTTAGTAGATGCTTTTATAATGCTTCCATATCGACCTATTAATGGGCCTAAAATGCCGCAGAATGGGTGTAAAATTGTTTGCTGACACATCTAATGTTGCAGTTCGGTTACTCTCTTATCTTAAAACGCTGAATTTGTCCACTGGGAGCTGTGTATATTGGTTAAATACTTGATATGTTTGTAAATGCCCTGTATAGTTGCTTTTTGTGTATTTTAAAACAAAAGTACTTGCATTTCAGGCTTATAATGAAGTGCATTTCAATTTGTTAGTGACATGTTTTGTTTCGTGAAGGATTTATGTTAGGTGCTGAGCCTTGACTTATTTGATTCATAATGTTGCTTTTGCTGAACGTATTTGAAATTATTTTCATTACTTTTTATTATATTGTTTGTTTTATGGTTCTATATTTTACACCTTTATTAATTTTTGAATCGTTTTATATTAATGTTTAACATTAATTGTGTTTCTTGTCGAGATCCGACAGCAGACGAGGTGGCCGAGTGGTTAAGGCGTTGGACTGCTAATCCAATGTGCTCTGCACGCGTGGGTTCGAATCCCATCCTCGTCGCTCTTTTGATTTTCTCAAAACTGAGATAACAAAGAGTCTTCTTATTTTGTAGTTTCCTCGTGAATTAAAGAAGGGAATAACCTCGCTAGCATTTGTTCACCAATATACTCTACGTAAAATCGTTCGCAGTTCAGTCTTGTAGTAATGTCATAAGGTTGAATTATTATTTGATTCTAATCCCTTAAACACTATTACTAACAAGTATGTGGTTCCAATGCATGTATTAATAGGACTAAATTTTCCTTCTACCGCCGGAGATTAATTCTGCTAAAATGTGGAGTCAAAAATCTTTACTACGTGCGATTAAGCAAAAATAGTATTGCTGGTCAATTAGAGAAATGTTCACGATAAGCTGTAGTGGTGATATTGACTATTACTGGCTCAGTGATCTAATGGTATGATTCCTGCTTTGGGTGCAGGAGGTCCCTGGTTCAAATCCCGGCTGAACCCGGACTCATTTGTCACTTGTTATTAAGAATTAACAGTAGTCGTTATAATGCCATAACTAAAACTGAAATCGTGCCCTTTTTAACCTATAAAACGAACAATACTAGAATATTTGATATATACATATATATTCTAATATAAGTCAAGTCACGATACAGGATGTGCCACCCGAAGGTCTTTAATTTGTGATACATTTTCTTGACTGATGGAAGCCATGGATAAGATTACTTTATTTATAAAAGCCCTTGTGAAGTTTTAAGCAAATATATCAATCGCAAGAGCATTATTCTTTCAATCCAAACATCAAGGAGTGGAATTACTGTCTGGATGTGTAGCGTGTGTTCTCCCATGTATAAATTGTACATAAAAGGATAAATAACAAGGGCGGTCATAAAATAACAAGTGGGATTTGAACCCACGTAGAGCACATGAGATTAGTAACCCAACGCCTTAACCACTCAGCTACCTCTCCTGTAAGAAATACCAATAGACTGTATACCCAACACTAAAAACCATTTTGTAGTACGAACACTGATAGTGTATAAAGAATAAGGTCGAAATACATATAAGTAGTTCATCAATATACGGACGAGAGGGGACCGGGTGACCTTGGATACGGCGAGCGGCTGTGTGTGTGCGTAACTGCGCTGATGGCGGTAAGACACGAAAGAAAGGGTCCAGAAGTTTCCAGTTAATTCCGCTGGGTCATCGATGAATGTGTTTATGAAGGGTTCTCGAAGGTCACGTGACGCCGGTTCCAGTATAAATAGCACAGACACAGTCAGTAGTAGTTCAATTTCAGTTATGTTATTGCTGGTTGTGAAAGTTACGAAAGTAAGTTGGCCAGCCTGTCAGTGAGTAAGTGTGTGTCGTCGAGTGACTGTATCGTAATAGTCAAGAAATAAGAGATTTGGAGAAAGACTTTGAAAGACTGAGAAACATTATCAGAGCAATTGTGAATTACAATTGTTGTGTTAGTAACGAGAAAGAAATTGTGCATTTCTAATAAAATTTAGAGGAAAATAAGTGTTATAAAAGTAATAGGATTTCAAATTTTGCCGTTTTTGTTACAATATGTATCTTAATATTAACGTTTGTTATGTTATGCTATAGATTATCGCATACGCTGGCTTGGTTAATAACGTATTTACCTCACTATAGGTTCTAAAATAGTACGTATAGACTTTCTTTGAAGCACTAATATGTCTATTATTTAATTAGGTTATGTTTGGAAGTTAAATAAAACATACGCCCCCGGGTGGTCTCGAACCACCAACCTTTCGGTTAACAGCCGAACGCGCTAGCCGATTGCGCCACGGAGGCTACAAGGATTAGTAGCTGAACGCCAGCATGCCATTCTACTCATAGCCATTGCTTTGGATCTACATGGAATAGTTCCGACTATATCTCGTTCTTTCTGTGGCGAACACCACCTAGAAACACCACTTCCATCCTTTTAATATCATTTTTCTGTAAGATTTTGTCCCTTCATTTGGGTGAATTCCATCTAAAGTGGGTGCAGAATTACTTAGCAATGCACCTTTATATTAAAATCCATCTGGTTCAACTATTGTTTATTTCTAATTTCTTAAGAAGTATAATTTAGTGTTTGAACCAATGCATGTAAAACCGAACTGGACATAATTTCCTCTACCCTCATATAATTCGATTATATTAACAACTAAAACGTTCAAAATAAGCCCTGAAAACCCGGTAAATTGGGGATTGAAGATGTAGCAATTTTATACGAGGGAATAAAAAAGACGTATTGATAGTCAATTATCGTGACTACATTCATGTTAACTATTTGTACTTCCGAAGTTAGTAATCACAGGCTCAGTGGTCTAGGGGTATGATTCCTGCTTCGGGTGCAGGAGGTCCCGGGTTCAAATCCCGGCTGAGCCCTTACATTTTAGTGTCACCTATTCCTAAGTGGTAACAACCACAGAGTACACAGTCATTGCTAAAATTTAATATTTTTCACAAAAGTACATAGCCAACTTCGGTGACAGCTACGCGAAGGATCATAGCGTTCTTGTATAGATGGTCTAAGAGTAAAATTTGTCATATGTTTCGCTTGCTGTTCTATGGACAGCCTTTGGTTCACTTCGCAGTTTTGAAGAGCAATGTTTTAGAAAACCTTCTATGTTAACGGGCAAATATTGGAAGTTTTACTTCAGTACACCTGTAAAAAATATATTTTATGGTGATTAGATTAAGTTGTAGACTAGAAGTAAATACCATGCTTTGCTTAAAAAAGTAAGCTTAAGTAGCAGCATCTGGTTTCTGTGCTTGGTATACCTCAAAACGTATATTTTATACATATGTATCACTATCTATCATAGCAGCTTCATGAATATCGTGAATTTTTTAAAACAAAGCAAATATGAACTACAAATAGTTAACTTGAACGTTTGTTGAACCAATTTACCATTAAAATAAGCATTTAGTGGACAAATTTGACGCTTCAGTACTACTGTCAGTTTATAGTCTTAGTGTGTAAATATCTTAATGTTTGTAGTCTACATAGGAATACACGTTTCAATTGTAAGAAACGATGCTTACGAAAGAAAACGTGGTTTACTGAGGGTTTTGTGCACATTTAATGCAAGCCAAAAGCTTGGAATCAGAAAGGCACTATCTCTGTTTATTTTAAGATGAGTTAAAGTATGCCACGAGTTCAGTGGCACTTTTCCGGCTAATTAGCAGTCCAATAAGCAATTGTTTTAGAAAGCATTTATTAAAAAATACATTGATTTCATTATAATGCATCAGTTAAAAGCTTCCCTGAACAACGACAATGCCATATTTTGCTAAAATTCAGACGTTTGTACAATAACGCCACGCAACCACAGACCTGCAATGCTTTTTTGGTTCCTGTACGCAGTTCCCGAGAATGGCTGACACTGAACTGGTGCTTATAACAGCAGGAATAAAAGTATACAATAAATTTAACTTGGATAAAAGTGAAAATGCCTATGCTAAGGAAGACGGGATGATGAAAGATCGCTGGACTTTTCTAAGTGTCTAGGAGGGGGAGTGGAACTCGCCGAGGAAATAATGCTTATTTTAAAGGTAAAGCGAACCCAGAATTTCTCATGAAAGGCTTCACGTAGAATAGATTCGTGTGGAAATAATAGCGAGGATACTATACTCTGTCGTCCAGATGTCTCAGTCCTAAGAACTTCAATTTTTCAGTTCAAAGATACAGGACTGGAACTCCTGCCAGTATGTAATATGGTTTCTCCTATGCCTAAATTTTTAGTTACGAAAGGATCAAAAAAGCTACGACGAGGATGGGATTCGAACCCACGCGTGCAGAGCACATTGGATTAGCAGTCCAACGCCTTAACCACTCGGCCACCTCGTCTTCTTCTTGCAAGCTATAAGAGATTTGTTTATTCGCAATCTAAAGACTATATCGTGAACAATTTCCAGTAAGAGTATAAACAAAATGGCATTAAACAGACTATATGATAGTAAAATACTGAAAAATAGTTCAAATATGGCCAACATGTACGGTCCTATATGGTTGTTTACTGGCCTGTGTAGGTCATCTACAGAGTCTAGTGTTATAGTCATATTTGTTATAAAACCATCATAATTAAAAATATAGATAAAGACTTAACACCACTTAAGCTCAAGAAATTGTGGGAATTTTAACGCTTATAATAAAGGTCGAACACTAGAAAACTGCAAGTATATTTTGTAGTGCAAACACTGTTACTGTGCAAAGAATGAAATTCAGATATCTATCATACTTTTCTCATTTAGTCTTGTATTGTGCAATGGATTCCCGCATGCCGAGAGACAGTTAATAATGTCATGTGCTTGCATCATGCTAGGTTCTAAGAGAAATATGCAGATTCACTTCTAAATAATATCTACTCGTTGAGTAAGTATTGCGTTATGTTTAGAAGTTAACTAAAACAGTCGCCCCCGGGTGGGCTCGAACCACCAACCTTTCGGTTAACAGCCGAACGCGCTAGCCGATTGCGCCACGGAGGCGGTGATATTCAGTTTTTCAATATAAAACCAGCAAAAACTTCATTAGTTTGAAATCTGTATGTTGTAAGAGTAAGCAAAGCGTGCCAAATGAATAACTAGTATGTATAGCCGCTTCCAAATGTTTTCCGACGCACGCGGGACTCCCATACAGACGGTATTACTGACTTATAATAAAATCTCTCGTTTAATGGACTGTTCTTGGACCCATGTAAAAATATTCCACGTGATTTTCCGTCCCCATCACTTTATATTAACTTATAAAGGTAGGAATGAGCTATATGTAATTATATTGGCAACTTATGTAGGTGACAGAAACATTCTCGGATACTAGCCCAACTAAAATTTTAGGAGTCTGAAACCTTTATAAGGTAAAAATAAGCAAATAGTGGTAATGGGCTATTAGTTCCGAAAATATTACTGTTAGTTACTCGTAGGTCGATGCTTGGTCATACAGGCCCAGTAGTTTAGGGCAGCACTATCCAACGCGGCGCCTGTTATTTATTTGTCTGGCTCCCTTCATAGGTAAAGTTTTATTCCAAAGATTTCCAATATTAATTCAAATTTCAAGACAAAACTATTCCTTCCGAATATATTTCCAGTACACGCCATGAAGTATTTCCCTAAGCACTGCTTTCTGTTGTTCCTCTCAAAAGAAGGGTGTTTGTCCTTACAGTTGTTGTGATGGCGCCCGAGCCTCCTTAAATGTGCCCGAGTGCATAAGAAAGTCGGACAACACTGGTCTAGGGGTATCTGTGATTCCTGCTTTGAGTGGAGGAGGTCCAGGACAGGACTCCCAGCTGTGTTTATCGTAACTTGCTGTTAGGTGATAATACTAATCAATACAAGGCCATCGTTTTAAGTTCGTTTTTCTTTCTTAACCTCCAAGATAAATCATCTTAGAAGCTCATTTAAACCTGATTTTTAAGCATCCTTTTGTTTTATAATACCCACAATGTTATAAACAGGGTTACTCAAGTTTTGTTTCTAGTTGCCAAAAGAGGCACTTTTCAAGCATCTTTTTCCCTTGTTGGACACCTTTAGCCCTGTTTTCCTCCAACCATTCCCATAATCCGCGTTTCCCCCTTTTTATTTTAAGTTCCCTTCCATTTTACTCTATATGATTTTAATCAATATAAAATATTTAACTCTTAATTAACATCTCCTCAACTTGCTGTGAACACGTGAAAAGTAAGCCTAACTCTTTCAGTAAACCCTGCGTGGGAGCTGAAAGCATACCTTCAACCATTGAAAATAATTGTCTACCACAAATCCTCTTTCTCTTGCTTTACCGCTATGAAGCAGCCCGTAATAATGCAATTGACAATGAGTCATAGTATATCATTCTATCCTTTTAATTTCACCAGAATGAATAGCGTACTGTTCGTGAATGTTTGTTACTGTGAAAGACGTCATCTGTTCGCGCGGATTCCAAGGTCACGCAGAGACAGCAGTAACCGTACATGCATAGTTGCAACAATTGACTCTGTGTTCTGCTCGAAGGTACTAGAAATTGTTGAGACTGCAGTTCCATCATGAATGAGAACATTCTGGTAATTGTCGCGGTGTTGTATAAGAGTGTGGATAGCAAGTGAATGAGTTGTGTAACAGTCACATTGAGTTACCAATTGAGCTGCTGTTAGTCCTTTGTTACATTACTAAACGAGTATATTACTAGATTTTACCATACCAAAGGTGTCCAGTGCTCGACTTATTGTTCTAGCTCAGGAATTCAAACAAGATTTCATAGACACAGATGGAACTGTTATGCGATGTACTATTTGCGATTCAGGAATTTCGTTAGATGAGAAACACCCGCGAGATCACATTAACAGTGCATGTCCAGCTCTAAGCATCAAATGAAGAAAACTCTTCAGGCAAACAAATCGCGGCAGCCTCTATTACAAAATGCGTTTCAATAGTTTCTTTAAAAAGCCAGAATTTTAAGGATATCAACAATGAGTTGTGTACAGCTGTTACACAAGCAGGAATTCCTCTCAATAAGGTGAACCATTCAACCTTCAAGGGATTTGTTGTAAAATACACAAAGATGTCAATGCTGAATGAGAATTCCTTAAGAGAAAACTACATGGAGCCTGTTTAACAAGAAACCATACAAAGAATCAAGAAGAAAGAGTCTGATTGCGATCTGGTTGGTTCATGTCCTTCACAGGGTTTGTGAATCCATAAGGAACAAACATGACATCGCAAATCAGTTCATCTCTGCCCTGAAGAAGATTCTGCTGAAAGCTCTGAATCGTGTTGTGGTCTACAATTATTATTATTATTTTTTTTTGTTCTTTAACGACGCTGTCAATTGCCAGGATCACATCAGCGTCGCCGGTGTGCCGGAATTTTGTCCCGCAGGAGTTCTTTAACATGCCAGTATATCTACTGACATGGAGCTGTCGTTTTTAAGCACACTTAAAAACCATTGGTCTAGGCCGGATTTGAACCCGCGACCTTGGGATCAGTAGGCCAGCGTCTAACCAACTGAGCCACCCAGACCGACTTGTGGTCTACAAGGAATCCATTGCCCTTCCCTTTCCAAATTTTCCGGTCATTACTCGCTGGGGATCTTGGATCGAGTGTGCTGCTATGTTGTATGAGAATTTTGACAAAATTAAACGGTTTGTGCTTTCTTTGGATCCAGCCGACGCAGTGCAATTTCCAAAGGACTGCAGCTTCTGTTCCCGGAGAAAATGCACAATTTTCAGACAGAACTATATTGTGTCCATAGTTACAAGTACCTGACTGCATCTATTAACTATTAGAAGAACAAGGTTTGGAAAAGGAGAAACAGTGGGATATTTTTACTTCCGTGAGGGAGCAGTTAGATGGCTTTGTCAAAGACAAACTTGAGTTTAGTCTTCAGAAGAATACGGATATTGAGGATTTTGTCACATCTGTAGAATTGCCATTCCCAGTAAATACAAGATTTGTCCCACTGGATTCTGTGAATGTCGAAAGAGGCTTTAGCATCTTCAAAGACATTCTATCTCCTAATAGAAACAGACTCACTTTTAAAAATGTACAAATGCTTAATGTCTTGAAGTATAACAGCTTCATGTGTTTTCCTTCTTCTGATGAGTGATAATTTGATGCACTTGTTTGTAATTCAATAAGTTAGAAAAGAATTGTTGAATTAGTTGAATAAACAAGCACCTTTTAGTCCCTTATTTGAGCACCTTTTCCGTTCCTTTTTTTCATCTGAAATTTGCACCTAAAAATCTTAAAGCTGCTGTAACAAACATGTGCTGCAGACATTGAATCAGAGCGGCACTATGCTTATTAGCTTTCAGACTCGCTACAGAACACTATGGATGGACCATATTTTTCGACTCATGAGCAATACGTCAAGCAATTGTTTTATAGAGTGTCTTTTCAAAATACGTACATATATGTGATTTCATCGTAGGAATGAAGAGCTACTCTGAATAACGACACTGCCATATGTTGAGAACTTTGGGGATTTTGTACAATATCTAATGCCTTCCTTCATCTGGAGTATTTTTGACTCGCTTTACACAAATGTTGATATTGCCTGAAATTATACTGCCCTTTGTGCCAATAGGCATACAAATATACAGTAAATTCAACTTGCATAAAAGTCCAAATGCAGAAGCTATGGCATGGAATAATAATAAAAGAAATTCCAGGTACCTAGAAAGGCAACAACATTCCAAACGGTTTTGTTTAATCAAGTTGCAGATCACGAAGAAAGAAAGCAAAATCTCATTGAGGCAATAATGTCGTTTGTTGAACGCAAAGAATATCTAATTCAATGTATAAATTGGAACACAGAATTTATAAGGAAAAGTTTTACATACAGAATGTCTGTTACGAAATGTTAGTTGTCCAGGTGCCTCTATTGGAAGAGCGTTACTCTTTCAGCCCAAAGATAAATGACTGGAATTTCAATACGTATTTAATTTATCCTGTGCCTAAGTTTATAGTTAAGAGAGGATCAAAAGACAGACGACGAGGATGGGACTCGAACCCACGCGTGCAGAGCACATTGGATTAGCAGTCCAACGCCTTAACCACTCGGCCACCTCGTCTTCTTGTGTTGTGTTAGAAATACCTTTAATTGCAATCTCAAGCATATTTGGTTAAGTAATGATAAAAATTAATAGATAGTACCTTAAAAAAGAAATAAAAGCATAATTAAGAAGACATAAAACAAACAATATCACACATAATTACTGGAAATAAAATCAAATGCCTTCAGCATTAACGGTTAAATCCTTTCGGAATTTTTTCAAACTATTTACTGACCTGCGCAGTTGATCTATATGCCCAGTGTTATGGGTATGGTTGTTGTAAAGTCACAATAATTACTTAAAAGATAGACAAGGTAAGAAACTCTGCTTAAGCGAATATGAGAATTTTAACGCCTTTATACAATGGTCCACACGCCCAACACTAGGCAACCAGATATTTATTTTGTACTGCAAACACTTTCTTACAGTGTAAAGAATGAAATACAGTTATCTATAACAATTTATCCATTTAATCTAAAATTGCGCTGTGGTTTCCCGCAAAACATGGGGTAGTTTATGACGTCACGCGTTTCCATCATATAAGGGTCTAACACTGTTATATAAAGTTGCACTTATAAACACCATCTGTGTTTTGTAATTACGTTATGATTATAAGTTAACTAAAACAGACGCCCCCGGGTGGGCTCGAACCACCAACCTTTCGGTTAACAGCCGAACGCGCTAGCCGACTGCGCCACGGAGGCGACGATGTTCAGCTCTTCGATATTAACCTAGCTGAAACCTCAGGAGTTTGAAATCTGTATGATGTAAGAGTAAGCAAAGCGTGCCAAATGGATAACTGGTACAGCCGCTTCCAATCGTTTTCCGACGCACGCGGGACTCGCCATAGAGAGGGAAGGGGTAAAGATTATCGAGTACTCAGGCTTCTTTGGGACTTTTCTGTAAAACAGTGGAGATTACTAATTGGGTTCTACATCACTGAAGATACGAATGTGCATAAACGTGTTTGCAAAAATATTTTGTGGACTAGGGGCACAATAAATACTACATATTATTATAAACGATGTCTTGCATAATATTAGGCAATGTTCACACACACACACACACACACACACACACACACACACACACACACACACACACACACACACATTCACACACACAATTATCTAGTATTATGGTTATGTTAGGAGTATGAAATCTTTATGACGTAAGAACAAGCAAAGCATACCTACTGATGAACAATTAATTCTAGGAATATTCATGTTAACTACCTGTAGTTCTACGTATTGTGCACACATGTTCAGTGGACAAGATGACCACTCCTGCTTTGGATGCAGGATGTCCCAGGTTGAATCTCGCCTTAGTCCAAGTTTGTTTACTTGCTCTTATTCTTAGGAGATAACACTAATAAGCACAAGGACAAAATTGAAGCCGAATACATAATGTTAGCTTCCAAAGTGAAGCATGTTAAAGTCTTATGATAACCCTGACTAGGAAGCACTCTTTTGTATTAAAATACTCATAATGTTCATAAAACTGTAATAGACATTTAGGCATCCGGGGCGCTCATAAGGTTCTACCGGACGAGTCATTTATTGGAGTCACAACACCGAATGAGTCAGCGAAATTGGAGATTTAAAACATTTGAAATCGAAATCCAATTATTTTGTACTTTGAAGTTACCAAGTATTGAGGCTTCACCCGAGCTACAAAATATGAAATTACTTGCGTTGCAGAATTCCACGACCGTGAAATGTTCTGAGAAAGAACGTTGGGAATTGTTTACCTCTCTGCCCTGCTGTGAGTATACGAGATTACGTTTGTTTGCATCTAATTCAGTGGTAGTCTTTGCTGCACTTGTATTTCCAAACAAGCATTTTCAAAAATGAACTACATTAAAAGTATCTCAGCAAGATATGTGACAATCGCCTTGCTTACTCTTAAGACTGCGCACTTCATCTTTTGCACCAAATATTGAACACCTTCTGAAACATAAATCGTGCCAGAAAGTGTCCTCAAGAACATTGTGAGTTAATCTGGAGTAGAATATTAATGTGTAGGCCTTTGATTTCCTGGTAAGAACGTGTCGCCACTGGAACTCAGTAACCAATTATAAATTCAAGATAATTTCATTTTAAGTACTGAGAAACTAAATTGTCTACATGGAAAAACCAGCTTCAACAAGTGACGAGGTGGCCGAGTGGTTAAGGCGTTGGACTGCTAATCCAATGTGCTCTGCACGCGTGGGTTCGAATCCCATCCTCGTCGTCCTTTTTGTATAAATTGACACCCTTAATCGTAATTTAAGGCCTATTTCGTAAACAAAACATTAACAGAAAGTAGCTTAAAAGTAAATAAAAGTGTAATTAAACAGTCATAAAACAAGTAATTAGATACGAAAAGTACCCGATTCATTAAACTTAATACTGTCATCAAATACACGCAAATATGTAACTACACATGGTTCTCCCCATGCAATAAGTAATATAGAAGACATTCCTTCTAATACCTACATATGTCGAAAGCAGATACATACTTCTAATGCAACGCTTTTACCTGTTGCTTCACATTAAAATATTGTTCCAGATTATACCTATGGGGCGTAAGTAGGTTTGTAATAATGAGTTAAATTA
Source organism: Tenodera sinensis (assembly GCA_030765045.1). NCBI lineage: Eukaryota > Metazoa > Arthropoda > Insecta > Mantodea > Mantidae > Tenodera > Tenodera sinensis. The sequence goes on along the minus strand of CM060969.1, from coordinate 30,297,965 downwards.
TTTCCAGAAGATGTCGTGCATCTTAGGATTGCTTAAAGGCTTTAATAAGCAGAGAGTTGTTTATAAACTTTTATTATGGATGAGCATTATCCATTACGGATTATTTCCAAAATATTTACTGGCCTGTGCAGATGATTTACATGCCTACTGTTATGGATATGGATATTCTAAGGACGTCATAACCATTTACAAGATAGACAATTGGTTAAAAATGTATGTACTTGAAGCAAATGTGAGAACTTTAATGTTTTTAACCAATAAGCTACATGCCCAATACTAGAAATCCACAGGTGTATTTTATGTAAAAAGGGCGTTCTTGCTGTATAAAGAATGAAATCCAAATATGTGTTATAATTTTAAGATTTAATGTTGTGTTGTGAGTTCCCTCATAAGATGAAGCATGGCATATATAATTACAACATGATAGGTTCTAAAACACTCATTTAGAAACTCTATCTGTGTTGTGTGGAGTTACCCTATGTTTACAAGTTAAATAAAACTAACGCCCCCGGGTGGGCTCGAACCACCAACCTTTCGGTTAACAGCCGAACGCGCTAGCCGATTGCGGCACGGAGGCGGCGAAGTTCAATTTCTGACGACAAGGATTCCTTCCTACAAGTATTTCTCTAGAACCGCGTGAAGTATCTCAACAAAAGTGGCGAAGAGAAATCGTGAACTCCATTCTTCCCCCCACACTGTTAAAGTAGGATACAGAATTACGACATTACTTCCGCTTTGCATGAAAATCGCCCTTTTGAACTATTATTTCTTTCTGATTCACTAAAAAGTTATTACTGACTTATAAGAAAATGTTTTATTTTCTGGAGTGTTCTGGAGTTTTCTACTCGTTTGACATTTTCACTGAAACCTGAAATCTTGGAAGTTGAACTGTACCCATAAATACGTAACTGAAAGTTTAACTTACAACGTACAGAAACGAGGCGAACGACGTTGCTAGAATTCGCGCGAGTGGCAGCATGCAAATTGATGATGGGAATAACGTCTCTGCTTCCTTCCTTGAAATAAACAAGACACTAACGATAATTTGAGATGGCACTGCGCTTAAACACGTGTATAGTCTTATAAATACAAAAGTAAACTCGATCATAAGGCACTACGCAATTCGTCATGTATTTACCTTTGTATTGGCTAAAGCAACAAACCTTCAAACCTTCCCAACAAGAGTTTGCACTGTATCTCCACATTATTAGCTCCAATGGCTGCCGGCTGCGTATGTTCTGGCTAGATACGAGTACCTATCGAAGGTCAATATACGCTAAGCCCTTTTGTCACTGTAAGGGAGAATGCGGTAGATTGTATACCTACACTAATTAAAATTTACCAATACTATTTATACTGCATAGTAGATTTTAGAAATTATTACAGTCAACTTTAACCATAAAACAGTTGAAATAAAAAAGTTTGTCGAGTTACACGGAATGTAGAGGTGCGATTCTAGTGCACTTTATACACACTGGTCCATAGTCTAGGGGTATGATTCCTGCCTTGGCTGCAGGAGGTCCGGGTTCAAATGCCGGCTGAGTCCACGTGTGTTCATTGTCACTCTTGCGTGACAACATTAATCAGTTAAGGCATCACCGAATGTCGAATGTATCCTTCCTAACCTCTAATATGAATCACGTTAAAAAATTATACAAACCAGACTTCTAAGCATTTTTGTTTAAAATTTCCCATAATGTCTATAATAGACATTTAGCTTTTAGCGAGCAAATTGAGCGTTTCGGGACCACACAGATGAAGTTCGAGTCCTAACAACACTTGACTGAGCAAAGAGATTACGTCCATAGTGCACACAATAGTGTTAGTAAAACCTCTCTAAATTATAAGCCCAATTAAAAGTTATATGTTATGTATTCTAAATTCCATTTTAGCATATGTATTCGGGTCAATTAAATAAATTACTGTCAGTTTATAGCCATAGCCTGTTCCTTACGTTACTAAGTTGCCTGTGAAACCGATAAGAAAAATCAGTAAATATTTTCATGTGTATAGCCTACACATGAATACAAATTCCAATTGTACGAAACGATACATAGGAAATGCTTTACTTGTTAACGACTCTCTGAAATTTTGTGCAAATATAACTTATAAATTCCAGGAAATTTAGTCGGAATGGTGCTATGTTTATCTGTTGTTGCTATTTTTAACAATATCTAATGCTGTTCATCTGCAGTATCCTTGGGTCTCTACTCAGTTCTCGAGAATGCCAATAACATTCCAAATGGTTTAGTTTAATTGGAGTTACAGATCCTGAAGAAAGGAAGCAAAATCTCAGTGAGAGCATAATGCCGCTGGTTGAGATGATGATGATGATGATGATCATGATCATGATCATGATGATGATGATGATGATATAACTTTTAAGGGCCTCAACTACTTGGCATCAGCGTTCTTATAAAATGGATTACGGCAAAAGCTAGACATAAAATTCAGTATAAAATACAAATAAGCACAAACATAGATAATTTATCAGACAAATGAGGCAAAAATCAGAATTAAAACAAATTAGATGGCTCAGTTGGGAGAGCGTTACTCTTTCAATCCAAAGATGAATGACTGGAATTTTTGTACGTGTGTTAATTTGTTTCTTATATGCACACACTTGTAGCCAAGAGGGAATCAAAATAGTGACGACGAGGATGGGATTCGAACCCACGCGTGCAGAGCACATTGGATTAGCAGTCCAACGCCTTAACCACTCGGCCACCTCGTCTCCTTATCTTGCATAAGAAATACCTTTAATGACAATCTAAAGCCTATTTGGTAAAGTAATGATGAACATTAATACAAATTAGCTCAGAAATAAATAAGGCATAACACAAACAATAATAACGATATATTAAGTACTGAAAAGCAAATCAAATATCAGCATTGACGCTTTAACCTCTTCCTTGGCATTAAAATATTCCTCCATATTGCAATTATATGGCATGAGTAAGTAATAATGAGTTTAATTATTTCTTAAAGATGTTATACGTATTCAGATTGCCTAGGGGCATTAAAAAGGAAAGGCTTGTTCACATACATTTATTGGCGATTGGTATTATCATTTTCAGATTATTTTCAAACTATTTACCGGCCTGTGCAGATGTCTATATGGTTAATTATTTACAAGACAGACAAAGTGTTGATATATGTAGATATTCCCAAAGCGAATATATAAATGTTTATCGTTTTTATACAGTGGACGCACGCACAGCCCTAGAAAACCACAACTGTACCTGTAGTGGAAAGACTTTCTTACTGTGCAAAGAATGAAATCCATGTACGTATCTACCATAATTTTACCATTTCATGTTATGTTGTGCTGTGGTTTCCGGTATAACCTTAGTAATAAATATTGACGTCATGCGTTTACACCTTTTTTAGGTTATACAACTGTTATGAAAACTTGCACTTAATAGGCCAACATGTTGAGTCTGTAATTACATTATATTTACCAATTGAATAAAACGTACGCCCCCGGGTGGGCTCGAACCACCAACCTTTCGGTTAACAGCCGAACGCGCTAGCCGATTGCGCCACGGAGGCAACTGCCAGTTCCTGTGGCGAAGAGCAACCTCCGGAAACTCCTGTCTCCCCTTTGTTTTGTTGCTTATCTCTTCAGATTTTTAACAATATCGTGGACGCGGAATTGCCCTCTGCTACAGTTTTCCACTGAGAGCTGCTTGTTTCTTTGAAATAGTGCTACCTTCTAATGAAATCTCCTACCTTATTCATGGGCCAGTGTATGAAAATCAGACATGGTTCCCCGACATTTCCAGTTTATGTATCGCACATGTAATGTAATAATGGTACCGGGCCAAGTCTGGTCATATTGGCGACTTTGGTGGGAAAAGTCATGGCTTGGGATAAAGCGTTGCGGATTTGAGAATGAACACACTTTCATGACACCAACAGAAAAACGTATTGGTGGCGAGTAATTTTGAGGAATCTCTACCTTAAGGACTTGTAGTTCTGATCGTTATGCCACAGGCTCAGTGGTCTAGGGGTATGATTCCTGCTTTGGGTGCAGGAGGTCCCGGGTTCAAATCCCGGCTGAGCCCTTATTAATTTATTGGTAGCTGTTCTCAGTCAGTGTGACGTCACAGTTGAAACTAAGAATTTGGCTAATTAACTTGTATGCTTTAAGCTTGACTCGCAAATACTGTTTTGTTTCGGAACACCCGCAGTGTTCATAAAGGTGCTATAGTAGATATATATGTTCAAATTCGCAATGTAAGGTTTTAGAGGACAAAGTTGGAGTTTTGGGACGAGTTATAAGTCAAGTCGGAGGAGATAAATATTTTGCATACGTAGTGAATATAACACATTTAATAAAAGATCTCTAAAACTTATACCCAAATAGAAGTTATGTATTAGGTATTCTAAATTCCATTCTAGCGTATGTATCAATACGTGTCCTGCACTTACATTTACATTTAGCATATATCAGTTTATATCCATAGAGTGTTCTTGATGTTAATCTGAATTGCACAATTTACTAACAACGCAGACATAATACATATTTTCGTATTTATAGGTTACGTACGGCTCAGGTTTCGATTCTAAGGAATTATGCAGAGGAACAACTTTATCTATCAAAGTTTTTGTTCAGTTTTGTACAAATATGTCATAGACATCAGTAAACGCCAGAGCACTGAATCAGAACGGTGCTATGCTGATTTAATTTAAAACCAGATAAAGAGTACCACGACGACTTCAGCGGTGTTTCAGCTCATTGGCAATCCGACAGGCAACTGTTTTGGACAGCATCTGTTAACAATACGAGTACAACAGTATCATTACATTATAGAAATTAGAAGCTACAAACAACAACGACAACGCCATATTTTATGAAAACTTGAATTTGCATCTACTTTACGGTCAATCACAATGTATCTGAAACATTTTGGGTCGCTTTAGATAGAGAATGCTTGACGCTCAACTAGTTCAAATTATATTACTTAGGGGTGTTGTGATGTTGTGCATTATAGGTAGAGCCTGGAACCCAAACTCCCACCCTCCCACCCTGTTTATTACGTTCTCATATAGGGTAACACAATCACGTAACAGAGAATGCACAATGACGACTTCTAACCCACAGGATGAGCGAAACTCGCAGTATTAGCGATTTTTTATTTCTGTTTATTTCACAGTAACATTTTAGTTTATTCACACAATTGTATAGTTTTTGGATATACATTGTTTGAACTGGACAACTTCTGTCGGGTTCACTAATATTACACAAAAGTTACATCTTTCGTTTCCGCTGCACACATTTTCGCTGCTTGGGCTCAAAATATATCAGGCAACTGTGCCTTAAACATTCATCTAGCCACTGCTAGTACTTTTCCCTCTGTACTTATATCCTACATAATTTATCTGATATTGTTAGTTGTTGTTAAGTAGCCTAACTACAATGCTAGATTTCATTTTATACGAATAAAAAAAGTGCGCCCGAACAGGGATTTGAACCCTGGACCCTTAGGTTAAAAGCCTAATGCTCTACCGACTGAGCTATCCGGGCTATGGAATTGGTGCTCATATTGCGTGAGTGTAACTAATTTTACAATAATTATAGGCGCAAGCATTTGTTTTATTGAGTACCTAGTAAAACGACAATAGTTGTATGACACAGTGGTAGCTAAATGCTGCGATAAATAACGCAGGTGTCATACTTATAAAAAACTTGCAATTGCATGTAATAGTGATGTTTATTCCAATGTGTGCAGTATTTGTTTGTCACTTTGCACAGGTTTGTGGAATGTCTGGGATTGGAGAAGTGCTCGTCTAAGAGATTACGAGCATCAAGTAATTTAACTTGGATAAAAGTAGAGAAGCAAACACTAAGGAATGGAAGAATGACACCTACATTTATCTAAGTATCTAGAAATGCAATAATATAGTTTTAATTGTGACGTCACACTGACTGAGAACAGGTAACAATAGATTAATAAGGGCTCAGCCTGCACCCAAAGCAGGAATCATACCCCTAGACCACTGAGCCTGTGGCAAGACGATCAGAACTGCAAGTCCTTAGAGTAGGGATTCCCTAAACTAATTCACCATGGTACGTTTTTCTATTGATGTCATGAAAGTGTGTTCATTCTCAAATCCGCAACGCTTTATCCAAAGGCGTAACTTTTACCACCAAAGCCACCAATATGACCAGACTTAGCCCGGTACCATCATTGAAATGTGGGAGAACCATGTCTGATTTCCACACACTGGCCCATGAATAAGGTAGGAGATTTCATTAGAAGGTAGCACTATTTTAAAGAAACAAGCAGCTCTCAGTGGAAAACTGCAGCAGCAGGGCAATTCCGCGCCCACGATATTGTTAAAAGTCTGAAGAGATAAGTAACAAAACAAACGGGAGACTGGATTTTCCGGAGGCTGCTCTTCGCCACAGTAACTGGCAGTTGCCTCCGTGGCGCAATCGGCTAGCGCGTTCGGCTGTTAACCGAAAGGTTGGTGGTTCGAGCCCACCCGGGGGCGTCTGTTTTATTTACGTTGTAAATATAAGTTAAATACACACCGACAAGGCGGTGCTTCAAAGACAGTGTAAACAAACATCTATTGGTGTAACTAGAGGGAACAAATGATCTCAAGTATGGACAAAGTGCATTTGTCCACAAGACATTCTGTGAACACGGTTTTAAAATATCCTTAAAGGAACAACATCTGCTTGGCAGCTCAAAGTTTGAAACTTTTGTGAAAGTATATTTGGCATAAAACAAATTCAGCATTTTGACACAAATGCATTATTCAGTTTTAAAATGTTAGACTTTGAAATCCCAGAAATAACGAATCAGAAGGTCAGCTCGAGAGTGAATGAAATTTGCCATATCGGCAAACTAATGCCGATATATGAGGTATTGTGGTCCTGAAGATATGATAGCATCTTAACAAGAGTGTACATAAACTGTCTCGCCGTGTGTGCGCGATAAGCTCGCGTAGAAACCTCGGCAGTTTCACTTTATTTCCGATACGCCTCATAGCTTCACTACATAATTTGCTATAACACACAAATATTTAACATAGTGACCGATTAAGGAAATTCAGCTATTGGTTAGATACAGAAATAAGAAAGACATATAAAGAAAATAAACGTATACAAAATAATGATATATTATTTATAATGTTAATAGTTTTCTAGTTGTGTTTTACTCACTCTTGGTTTATTTACAGTTTATGCTTTATTTACGACTTAAAGTTCCAGCTGACTTTTGTGGTTTCTTGGAGGTTATGTACATGATATTTGAAAATGATAATAATGGCAACTACGGGTGATATAACTTTTGCGAGGTATTGATGAATAATGTGAATGAAGTGTATTATGGGAGAATAGCACTGAGAAATTATTCAAATGTTTGGGAACAGAATAGTAAATATTAATGTGGGTAACGAATGAAAAGAGAGAAGGAAGGAAAATGAGTAATATTGAATGGATGAAATACAGAGGGGAAGGAAATATGCATTAAATGTATTAAAGTTAGAAACAGTGGGAGAAAAGATTGGACGGTTTGGAAACCAAAAACAGAAATAAATATAAATGCAATGAATGAAAAGAGACAAAGAATGAAATTGTACAGGAATATTAAAAGCACAGAATAGAAAAGAGAGAGAGGGAAAGAGAGAGAAATATGAACTAAACGTATTAGAGGGAGAAATAATAAGAGAGACGTTGGAAATACAAAATAGCAATGAATGTAACGAGAAAAAGAAGTGAAGGAAGGAAAGAAGGAAAGCAAATATGGATCATAAAATAGTGAAAAAGGAAAGGGAAGCAAAAGCTCCTTAAGTGGAGTACATGGAGAAAGAATGAGAGGAAAGTTTGAAAAAAAAAAAGAATAGAAAATCTTAGTGATCAACCAAAAGGAGGAAACTGGACAGAAAAAGGTGAGATCAAAACAATGGAGTGTAAATTAAATTTATTAAAGGGAGAAAGAGCAACAAAACATTTTGAAAAGGTCGGAAATGAAAAACAGAAGCAAATGGGATAGTATTGAAAGAAAAAGTAGGGAAGAAAATGAAAATTAATCGAACGGAGTAGAAACAGTCTGTATTAATGTTGTACCTTCCTCTACCATTAACGAGGGAAGCTAGATGTAATACTGTAGTATAAAATATACTACCTTTATGAACAAACACAAAAAATGAATAACACCGCATTATGTATCTGTTGTTGTTTATGCTGATTAAATACACTTTGAGGCACGTGAGAAAAGGGTCACACAGCCTGACAGCAATTCGAGTTCCGGACCTTTTGATTGTAATACTGATGCTCGTCCGTTGATTACAGATTTTAATAGATTTTCTAACATTTAATCACAAACCTAAACAACCTAAAGCTGTATGTGATATTGTGTGATTTGTTTTCATTTCTTCACTGAATTAGATATTCTATACTTTCAACAAACAACAATATTTCTTCAGTAAATTTGTTTTTCTTAAAGATCTACAAGTCCATTAAAGCATTTGCATTCAGAATATTATTGCACTTCCAGATACTTAGATAAATGTAGGTTTCGTCCTTTTACCGTTCTTCCATTCCTTAGTATTTGCTTCTCTACTTTTCTCCAAGTTAAATTATTAGATACTCGCAATCTCTTAGACGCGCGGGCCCAAATGACCTTGTTGTCGACGGGCCCTTAAATTTAACACTCCACTCCACTCTTAGACGCGCACTTGTCCATTCCGAGAAATTCCACAAACATGTGCAAAGTGACAAACAAATGCTGCACACATTGGAATGAATAACACCATTACATACAATTGCAAATGTTTGATAAATATGGCACCTGAGTTACTTAGCGCAGCATTTAGCTACCACTGTATCATAGAACTATTTGTCTTTTTATTAGGTACTCAGTAAAACAAATCCTTGCGCCTATAATTATTGTAAAATTAGTTACACTCACGCAATATGAGCACCAATTCCATAGCCCGGATAGCTCAGTCGGTAGAGCATTAGGCTTTTAACCTAAGGGTCCAGGGTTCAAATCCCTGTTCGGGCGCAATTTTTTTTTTCCTTCGTATAAAGTAATATTCAATATTGCAGTTAGGGTACTTAACAACAACTGACTAACAACGTCAGCTAAATGACGTAGGGAATAAGTACAGAGGTGAAAATACTAGCAGTGGCACAGTTGTCTGCCATATATTTTGAGCCCAAGCAGCGAAAAGATGTACAGCAGAACCAAAAGATGTAACGTTTATGTAATATTAGCGGACCCGACAGAATTTTCCTGTTCAAACGTTGTATATCCAAAAATTATATAATTGTGTAAATAAACTAAAATCTCACTCTGAAATAAACAAAAATAAAAAATTGCCAATGCTGTGAATTTTGCTCATCCTGTGGTTTAGGAGTTGTCATTGCGCATTCTCTGTAGCCGGAAGATGGCCATATTTGTTGTTGTTACGTGATTATATTAATGTATAAGAAAACTTACTAAACAGGGCGAGTGGGTGGGTGGGTTCCAGGATGTAGCTATAATGCACAACATCACAACATCTCTGAGTAATTACTTCATTCTCTTTAATCTGAACAACGTACTTTAGTTTATATTATAAACAGTGAACCATAAGTATCTTAAGAATGCACGTTCACTTCGCTCAAATGATTTTTTAAGATCACTATGTGATTCCTATCTCTAGCACAATTTGCACAATGTATATTGTCTAATTACAGTTTAAAAGCGTACTTCAATAAATATAACCTGGCAAGGCCATGAAGGTATAGGAAAGAACGTGAAACTGTCCAGTTGTTTATTGTATAAACACGTCTAGACTGTGTGCGTACTCTGTTCAGATGAAATTATATCTTCAGGAGAGTAGGTCTCATATATCGTCATTCATTCTCCCAAAGCGGCCCGGGTTTCATCCCACCCAACCGCATGTGGGATCTGTGGTGGACGAAGCGGCGCTGGGGCGGGTTTCCTCCGGGTTCTCCGGTTTTCCCCACCATCTCATTCCACCGGTGCTCCATCTTCACTCCATGTATCATCACTGTCACCGCCTGCGGTGCCGTATGTAGTGAAAGCGGGCGTTAAACACTACAAATAATATCCATTCGCGGAGATGACAAATTTCATTCACTCTTGAGCTGAGCCTCTATTTTTTGACTTTAAAGTCTACCACTTTCAAACTGAGTAGCGCTTTATTGTCAAAAAGCTGAATTTGTTGTACGCCAAATATACTTTCACACAACGTAAAGCACAAAAGCTTCAAACTTTGAACTGCCAAACAGAGGTTCTTCCTCTAAAGATACTTTAAAGCCGTGTTCAGAAAATGTCTTTGGACAAATGTACTTTATACTTGAAGAGAAATTAATTTGTTCTATCTAGTTACACCGATAAGTATTTGTAAACACTGTCTTTGAAGCACTACCTTGTTTGTTGTGTACTTAACTTATATTTATAACAAACAAAACTGACGCCCCCGGGTGGGCTCGAACCACCAACCTTTCGGTTAACAGCCGAACGCGCTAGCCGATTGCGCCACGAAGGCGACCGTTGGCGAAGTATTCACTGAATGGTAATATGGGGAGTAACTCACAACCTTGAACCTGCATCCAGTGTTTTTCTCGGCTTAGGTTTCTGTGGCGAAGAGCAGCCTTCGGAAAATCCAGTCTCTTCTTGTCTATTCAGACTTTAATAGTTTCGTGGGCACGGATTTGTCCTACTGGTCCAAGTTTTCCATCGATAGCTTCTTGTTTTATTAAAATGGTGCTACCTTGTAAAGAAATCTCTTACCCTATTCATGGGCCAACGTATGAAAATCGGACATGGTTCCCCTACATTTCCAGTTTATGTACCGCACATGTAATGATGGACCTGGCTTAGTCTGCTCATATTGGCGGCTTTCGTGGTAAAAATCATACCTTCATATTAAGTGGGTAAAGCGTTGTTAGCTTGAGCATGAAGTAGGCACATCTGTGATATGAATAGAAGAAAGTACCGGTGGCAAATCATTTTGATTTTGTAACTAAAGTGTTGGTAGTTCTGAAAAACTGCACCACAGCCTCAGTGGTCTAGGGGTATGATTCCTGCTTTGGGTGCAGGAGGTCCCCGGTTCAAATCCCGGCTGAGCCCATGTATTTTGTTGTCACCTGTTCATCAGTAACAACAAGCATTAGGGTACAGTGAAAGCTGAAGCTCTGAAAATATTTTTCTTAACCTCAAAAGAGTATATTATGAGAAACTTATATAAACACTCTTGTTTCAGAATATCTGTGACGTTCGCAATGCTGAACTATAATAAGTAAACAAAATAAGGCTACTCGTAAGTGATAGGAATCATCATCGAGAGAAATATTAACTGAAATTCAGAAAGTATCCTTCTTGAGCTCTAAAATATATCACTTAGTCTATCCTACGTTACACGGTTACCTCCTTACACTTGAACAACGAACTAATTAATTTCATTTACTTGACTCAGTTCTTCATGACATATTTGTGCAGTGATTTAGAAGATGTTGGTGCCCAATAACCTAGCTCTCGACGGTCCTTACAGATCTATGAGCCACCAAACAAATTTAATAAAATCGGTCTAAAGTATAAGCCCAATTACAAGTTATATGTTAGATGTTCTAAATTACATTTTAGTCTATACAGGGTGTTTAAAAACGGAAGAATAGATTTCAATTGTGTATAATGGAAAACCAAACAAAAATAGAAACACTTGCGCATGTCACTCGATATAGGAAGGTTCAAAGTTTTGTATAGGCACTATACATTCAGTAAGAGCACCACTTGCTGCACGAGAAACAAGTGAGAACTGATGCCGCAATGCACGCTGCATTTGAGATATAGCAAATTACAATTTTTTTTTTTTTTTTTTTTTTTTTTCCCTGTGGTATGGTTGCTGTAAATGAACAACAGTGCAGTTATAATGTAGTTATATATCCTAAAGAATGAGGGAAAGATAAACTTGTGGAAGAAATAATCGCGTATGTTGAAGGCGAAGAATATGTAATTGAGTAATGAAATTGGAATGCAGATTTTACGCAGAATGTGTTTGTGTAAGTACATATTTCATTATTCAGTTGATTCTGTCCGGGTCTGTAAACCCATCATAATAGATGACTCACTTGGAAGATCATTAGTCTATCACAAAATGAAGGAACAGGATTCCTGTCAAGTGTACAGTTTCATATTTCCTATGCCTAAGTTTTCAGTTACGGGAGAATCAAAACTCTAACGACGAGGATGGGATTCGAACCCACGCGTGCAGAGCACATTGGATTAGCAGTCCAACGCCTTAACCACTCGGCCACCTCGTCTTCCTTTTTTGGTGTAAGATTATAAGGCATTATAAGGCCCAATTGGTTAACGAACATTAATCAAAAGTAGCTAAAAAACAAATAAAAGATAATTGAAGTCATAAAACCAGCAATATGATACGAAAAGTGCTGGTTCATTGAACTTAATATACCTACAAGATTTTACACTATCATCAAATACATGCAAATATGTAATTACACACGGTTTACCTCGTTCTCCCCATGCAATAAGTAACATAGAAGAAATCCCTTCTAATACCTGCATATGTCGACAACATACATACTTCTAACGTAACGCCTTTATCTGTTGCTTGTCATTAATTTAGTGTTCCAGATTCTAACTATGGGACTAAGTAGATAAGCAATAATGAGTTAAATTCTTTCTAGAAGATGTCGTGCCTCTTAGGATTGCTTAAAGGCTTTAATAAACACAGGGTTGATAATACATTTTTATTATAGATTAGCATTCTCCATTACGGATTATTTCCAAAATATTTACTGGCCTGTGAAAATGATCTACAGGCCTGGCGCTATGGACATGGATATTTTATGACCAACACAATTATTTAGAAGATAGATAAGGGGTTAATATTGAGCGGCTATTTCTAGGTCATAGCTTGTATTTCCTGGGAATGTTCACAGAATACCTTTTCATTCTGAATTATTATTGTGAACAGTAAGAGACAGAATAAGACAGACAGACTTACTAAGTAAAAGAATGTGAATTTCGTTAGAACAGACAATTTATGTCAAATACTTCGTTTTTCTTTTGAGTGAACCATTTCCGAGCTATTCTTTCTGATTTGTTTGAATTAAACAATACTTACCTATGCTTTCTTCAAATAGGAATACTTACTCGCTTTTTTTATATCTTGGCCTTACAAAGAAAGGGAATTTCATGGCATCGCAGAGCAACCACCTCTTAAAACATTTCACTATCACTTAAAACCTGCTGTATATCCATATTCCCCTTGCACTTGCAAGAAAATTAGTAAAAAAGTTACATTGTCAAAATGGTTATATCGATTAACAAGAAGTAGACAGGGAAATAAGCATTTGCAAGAATACTCTCTATACTAACACATATATTTGGGAAGAGAGTTTCTCTAATTTGAACTTAATTAAATGTCTGTATCGCATTATATTACACTTGGTGCATCTTCTGCTAAAAAGCATACGTTTGAGATGCACACAATAGTTTTCATAAGCGCTCTATAATATCTACATATGTCCTATATTAAAACTTATATGCTGCATATTCTGAATTACATTTTAGCTTATATGCATCGCTAAATATTTTATGTGCTACTTAAAAATAATGACTTTAATAGTAAGAAACCAAACCTAGAAAGTGTTTTATTTATTAAAGACTTTCTGCAGTTTGTGCAAATATTAATGATAAATCCACGGAAATTTAGTTCAAGCTCAAAGCATTCAACCGGAATGGTGTTATGTTCATTTTTTAAGGCTTGATACAGAATAGCAGGACGAGTTGTGTGGCATTTTCGGCTCATTAGCAGTCCGACAAACAATTGTTCTACAGAGCATCTACTGTAAATACATTAATGGCAATATATCGTGGCAGTTGAACGCTGCACTGAAAGCCATATTTTGTGAAAATTCGGAATCTTATACCATCATGCCGTTCATATGTTTATATACAGTATGCTTGAGAATATTTACACAATACCCAAGAATACCTGACACTAGATTTTCGCTTTTACCAACGTGAACTCCAGTGTACAGGAAATTAAGCTTGAATAAAGGTCGAAATGTAGAAGCTAGGGCGTGTAAGTAAAGTAAAAGAACGTTGCAGTTGTCTAAGTGCGTAGAAACGCAATAACATTCCAAACAGTTTGGTTTAATGGAGTTGTAGATCCCAACAAGAGAAAGCAAAATCTCATTGACGAAACAATGAAGTTTATAGGAGCAAAAGAATATCCAATTCAGTGTAGAAATTGGAACATAGACTTTATCATGAAAGGTTGTTTGTTTTTACTATACTCTGTTGTCCGATGGCTCACTCATAAGAGTCTTCCAATCCAAAGATAAACTGCTGGGATTCGTGTCCCACTCTGCAGTTTGATTTCTCCTAATTATAAATATGTATTTAAGAGAGGATCAAAATATCGACGAGGATGGGATTCGAACCCACGCGTGCAGAGCACATTGGATTAGCAGTCCAACGCCTTAACCACTCGATCACCTCGTCCTTTTGTTATCTAATAGGTATAACAAATACCTTTAATGTCAATCTAAAGCCTATTTGGTGAAGTAATGATGAGCATTAATACAAATTAGCTCAGAAATAAATAAATAAGGCATAACACAAACAATAAATACCATATATATTAAGTACAGAAAAGCAAATGAAATGTCATGATTTATGGTTCTATATATTTTGCTTTGCTGTTAGTTTAACAATGGGAAATGGTGGAGGAAGTGCTTAATATACCTTATACACTATCATCAAATGTATGCAAACAAACATGCACGGTTTACACACTTTAGTAACATAGAGGAAACTACTTACAATACCTTTGTCAGCAGTAGGTATATACCTACTTGTGATTTGATGCTTTAACCTATTCCTTGGCATTAAAATATTCCTCCATATTGCAATTATGGAACATGAGTATATAATAATGAGTTTAATTCTTTCTTGAAGATGTTATACATACTCAAGTTGCCTGAGGGCATTAAAAAGGAAAAACTTGTTCATAAACTTTTATTGACGATTGGTATTATCAGTTTCGGATTATTTTCAAACTATTTACTGGTCTGCGCAGATGATCTATATGCTTAATTATTTACAAGATAGATAAAGTATTGATATATGTACTACGAAATTTCGTTTCCGAGGACCAGCATTTCTTGCTACCCATACACATTTCTTTAGACCACGTGGAGTATCTCGGTTAATGCCTCGTTTTTTATGTCACAAAGAGCATCAGGAAACACAATTGTTCCTCTTAGCACTTTAATGTCGTTCTCAAAATACCCGTAAGCCCATAAAACTAATGTAATGCATATATAAGCATCAGATGCGCAATATAAGCCTTTGCTGACAAATTCTCCTTTTGAGACGAGGGAGTCCCAATGCAGGAAGTGTCAGCTAAGACCTTACGTCTCTGGTACAAACAATTGCCTTAGTGAACTCTCTCTAATATTTACAACCAGTTAAAAGTTAATGTTGCAGATTCTAAATTCCATTTTAGCACATGCATCAATTAAATAAATTCTTATCCATTTATAGCCGTTGTATGTTTCTTTCAGATGCTTATGACAAATAACAGAAAATTGGTAATTATTTGCATGTATAAACATGAATAGAGAATACACGAATGCAAGAAACGATAGATAGGAAATACTTTACTGCAATTTATTAAAGACTTTGTGCAGTTTTATGCACCAGGTACGCAATATAAGGTCGTAGGGTTATAAATTCTGCGTTTTGGGACGAAACACAATTCGAGTCGCAATAATAAATGTGCGAGCTATAGATATTATGTTCGTGGCTCTCAAAGTAGTTATTGTAATAATTACACCTATGCCCAAATAAATATTATTATGCTACCGTTTCTAATTTGCATTTAATTACATGTATAAACTGATTAATTACTGTCAGTTTACAGTGATAAAGTGTGTATTTTAATGTATAATCATGAACAAACAATACATGATAACAGCTTTTTGATATAAGAAACGATACATAGGAAGTAGTTTATTTATTAAGTACTTTGTTTTGTTTTGGGCAAATTGATAAATCCCAGGCAAGTTAGTACAAGCCAAAAGCATTGAATTGGAATGGCGGTGTTTATTTGTTTTAAAACTCCCCCAAAACATACCATGAAGAATGACTCATTGTTAGTCCGACAATTGGCTGTTGTAGAGAATATGTATTCAAAATGAATTAATGTCATTATATCCCAGCACATCTTACTTTATAAAATAGGATTTATATTGCCAATAAAGGTATTTCTCACGCAAGATGAGAAGACGAGGTGACCGAGTGGTTAAGGCGTTGGACTGCTAATCCAATGTGCTATGCACGCGTGGGTTCGAGTCCCATCCTCGTCGTTATTGTTTTGATTCTCCTGTAACTGCAAATTTAGTCATATGAGAAACCAAGCTACATTCACCGACGGGAACTGCAATTTCTATTTTTGGATTGAAAGAATGCTCTTCCGACAGAGGCAGCTAGACAACATAGTATAATAGCCTTGCTATTATTTCCTCACAAATCTACTCTAACACTCTTCGTCAAAATTCTGTGTTCCAGGCTTTACATTGCATTAAATATTTCCTACGTTCAAAAAGCCTGCATTATTTCCTCACTGAGATTTTGCTTTCATTAAACCAAACTATTTAAAAAGTTATTGTATTTCTGGACAGCTAGAAATGTATAACGTTGTTTTGTTATCCCTCCATGCCTTAGCATCGATATTTCACTTTTATCCGATTGCATTTACTGCAAACTTGTATTCCCGTTGGCACAAGTGGCAGTACTGCTTCGAGCATTCTGGTGTTCTCTGTGAAGAGCCCCATAAATACTGCACACATTGGAATGAATACCACTCGTATTAGATACAATTACAAATGTTTGATAAATATTTCACTCGCGTTATTTATCGCAGCATTTAACTACCACTGTGTCATAGAACTATGCATTGTCGTTTTACCAGCTACTCATTAAAACAAATGCCTGCGCCTATAATTATTGTAAAATTAAGTTATAATCCTGCAACACAAGAGGCACTCCTAAAGCCCGGATAGCTCAGTCGGTAGAGCATTAGGCTTTTAACCTAAGGGACCCGGGTTCAAATCCCTGTTCGGGCGTAACTTTTTTTTTTATTCGTATAAAATGTATTTCAGTATTGCAGTTAGGCTACTTAACAACAACTAGTAACGTCAGCTAAATGAGGTAGATATAAGTACAGAGGGAAAGATACTAGCAGTATCTAGGTAAAAATTTGAGGCACAGTTGCCTGACTTTGATCCCAAGCAGCGAAAAGATGTACAGGAGAACCGAAAGATGTAACTTTTATGGAATATTAGCAGACTCCATAGACGTTGTCCAGTTCAAACATTGTATATCCAAAAACTATACAAATGGTTACATAAACTAAAATGTCACTGTGAAATAAACAAAAATAAAAAATCGCTAATACTGCGAATTTCGCTTCTCCTGTGGGTTATAAGTCGTCATTGCGCATTCTCTGTTACGTCATTGTGTTACCCTATATGAGAACGTAATAAACAGTGTGGGAGGATGGGAGTTTGGGTTCCAGGCTGTACCTATAATGCACAACATCACAACACCCCTAAGGAATATAATTTGAGGCAGTTGAGTGTCAAGCATTTTCGGTGTAAAGCGACCCAAAATGCTTCATTTGGCCATAAGGTAGATACAAATTTCATGTTTTCATAAAATATGGCATTTTCGTTGTTGTTTGTAGCTTCTAATTGCTACGATGTAATGACACTGTTGTACTTGTATTGTTAACAGATGCTGTCCAAAAAGGTTGCTTGAGGGATTGCCAATGAGCTGAAAAATACCACTGAAGTCGTTGAGGTACTTTATCTGGTTTTAAATTAAATCAACATAGCACCGTTCTGAATCAGTGTTCTGGGGGTGTACAAAACTGAACAAAAGCTTTAATAAATAAAGTTGTTCCTTTGCATCATTCCTTGGAATCGAAAGCTGAGCCGTACGTAACCTATAAAGACGAAAAAATATTGATTATGTCTGTGTTGTTAGTAAATTATGCAATTAAGATTAACATCAAGAATACTCTATGGCCATAAACTGATATATGCTAAATGTAAATCTAAGTGCAGCATACGTATTGATACATACGCTAGAATGGAATTTAGAATACCTAATACATAACTTTTATTTGGGTATAAGTTTTGGAGATCTTGTAGTAAAAATGTTATATGCACTACGGATGCAAAATATTTATGTCCTCCTACTTGACTTATAACTCGTTCCAAAACTCTAACTTAGTCTGCTAAAACCTTACATTGCGTATTTGATACATAACTGTCTACTATAACACATTTAGGAACACTGCGGGTGTTCCGAAACAAAAGAGTACTTGCGAAACAAGGTTATACAAGCTTAAGGCATATAGGTTAATCAGCAACATTGTTAGTTTCAACTATAACGTCACACTGACTAAGAATAGGTAACAATAAAATAACTATTGCTCAGCCGGGATTTGGACCCGGGACCTCCTGCACCCAAAGCAGGAATCATACCCCTAGACCACTGAGCCTGTGGTATAAACATCAGAACTGTAAGTCCTTAAGCTACAGATTCCTCAAAATTATTCACCACCGGTATGTTTTTCTGTTTATGTCATGAAAGTGTGTTCATTCTCAAACCCGCAACGCTTTATCCCAAGACATGACTTTTACCACCAAAGTCGCCAACATGACCAGAGTTAGCCCGGTACCATCATTACATTACATGTGCGATACATAAGCTGGAAATGTCGGGGAACCATGTCTGATTTTCATACACTGGCCCATGAATAGGGTAAGAGATTTCATTAGAAGGTAGCACTATTTGAAAGAAACAAGCAGCTCTCAGTGGAAAACTGCAGCAGCAGGCCAATTCCGCGCCCACGATATTGTTAAAAGTCTGCAGAGATAAGTAACAAAACAAAGGGGAGACAGGATTTTCCGGAAGCTGCTCTTCGCCAAAATAACTGGCAGTTGCCTCCGTGGCGCAATCGGCTAGCGCGTTCGGCTGTTAACCGAAAGGTTGGTGGTTCGAGCCCACCCGAAGGCGTCTGTTTTGCTTGCGTTGTAAACATAAGTTAAATACACACCGACAAGGTGGTGCTTCAAAGACAGCGTAAACAAACACCTATTGGTGTAACTAGAGGGAACAAGTGATTTCTCTTCAAGTATAGACAAAGTGCATTTGTACATAAGACATTCTGTGAACAAGGCTTTAAAATATCTTTAATGGAAAAACATCCACTTGGCAGCTCAAAGTTTGAAACTTTTGTGAAATTATATTTGGCATACAACAAATTCAGAATTTTGACAACAATGCATTATTCAGTTTTAAAATGTTAGACTTTGAAATCACAGAAACAACTAATCAGAAGGTCAGCTCGAGAGTGAATGAAATTTGCCATATTGGCAAACTAATGCCGACATATGAGACATTGTGGTCCTGAAGATATGATAGCATCTGATCAAGAGTGTACATAAACTGTCTCGCCGTGTAAGTGCGATAAGCTCGCGTAGAAACCTCGGCAGTTTCACTTTATTTCCAATACGCCTCATAGCTTTACCAGATAGTATATAGTTTAATATAACACACAAATGCTTAAAGAAAATAAACAAAGACAAAATAATGACATATTATTTATAATGTTAATAGTTTTCTAGTTGTGTTTTACTCACTTTTGGTTTATTTACAGTTTATGTTTTATTCACGACTTAAAGTTCCAGCTGACTTTTGTGGTTTCTTGGAGGTTGTGTACGTGATATTTGAAAATGATAATAATGGCGACTACGGGCGATATAACTTTTGCGAGGTATTGATGACTAATGTGAATGAAGTGTATTATGGGAGAGCAGCACTGAGAAATTATTGAAATGCTTGGGAACAGAATAGTAAATATTAATGTGGGTAACGAATGAAAACAGAGAAGGAAGGAAAATGAGTAATATTGAATGGATGAAATACGGAGGGGAAAGAAATATGCATTAAATGTATTAAAGTTAGAAACAGTGGGAGAAAAGATTGGACAGTTTGGAAACCAAAAACAGAAATAAATATAAATGCAATGAATGAAAAGAGACAAAGAATGAAATTGTAGAGGAATATTAAAAGCACAGAATAGAAAAAAGAGAGGGGGAAAGAGAGAGAAATATGAACTAAACGTATTAGAGGAAGAAATAATAAGAGAGACGTTGGAAATACAAAATAGCAATGAATGTAACGAGAAAAAGAAGTGAAGGAAGGAAAGAAGGAAAGCAAATATGGATCATAAAATAGTGAAAAAGGAAAGGGAAGCAAAAGCTGCTTAAGTGGAGTACATGGAGAAAGAATGAGAGCAAAGTTTAAAAAAAAAAAAAAAAAAGAATAGAAAATCTTAGTGATCAACCAAAAGGAGGAAACTGGACAGAAAAAGGTGAGATCAAAACAATGGAGTGTAAATTAAATTTATTAAAGGGAGAAAGAGCAACAAAACATTTTGAAAAGGTCGGAAATGAAAAACAGAAGCAAATGGGATAGTATTGAAACAAAAAGAAGGGAAGAAAATGAAAATTAATCGAACGGAGTAGAAACAGTCTGTATTAATGTTGTACCTTCCTCTACCATTAACGAGGGAAGTTAGATGTAATACTGTAATATAAAATATACTACCTTTATGAACAAACACAAAATATGAATAACACCGCATTATGTATCTGTTGTTGTTGTTTATGCTGATTAAATACACTTTTAGGCACGTGAGAAAAGGGTCACACAGCCTGACAGCAATTCGAGTTCCGGACCTTTTGATTGTAATACTGATGCTCGTCCGTTGATTACAGATTTTAATACATTTTCTAACATTTCAACACAAACCTAAACAACCTAAAGCTGTATGTGATATTGTGTGATTTGTTTTCATTTCTTCACTGAATTAGATATTCTTTACTTTCAACAAACAACAATATTTCTTCAGTAAATTTGTTTTTCTTAAAGATCTACAAGTCCATTAAAGCATTTGCATTTCTAGATACTTAGATAAATGTAGGTATCGTCCTTTTACCGTTCTTCCGTTC
This sequence comes from Tenodera sinensis, assembly GCA_030765045.1. Lineage (NCBI taxonomy): Eukaryota > Metazoa > Arthropoda > Insecta > Mantodea > Mantidae > Tenodera > Tenodera sinensis. Next base: position 30,276,874 of record CM060969.1, on the reverse strand, counting down.
CTTGGTATTTGCTTCTCTACTTTTCTCCAAGTTAAATTACTTGATACTCGCAATCTCTTAGACGCGCACTTGTCCATTCCGAGACATTCCACAAACATGTGCAAAGTGACAAACAAATATTGCACACATTGGAATGAATAACACTATTACATAAAATTGCAAATATTTGATAAATATGGCGCTTACGTTATTTAGCGCCACTGTATCATAGAACTATTTGTCTTTTTATTAGGTACTCAGTAAAACAAATCCTTGCGCCTATAATTATTGCAAAATTACTTTATATTCATGCAACATGAGCAATAATTTCAACGCCCGGATAGCTCAGTCGGTAGAGCATTAGGCTTTTAACCTAAGGGTCCAGGGTTCAAATCCCTGTTCGGGCGCAATTTTTTTTTCCTTCGTATAAAATAATATTCAATATTGCAGTTAGGGTACTTAACAACAACTGACTAACAACGTCAGCTAAATGACGTAGGAAATAAGTACAGAGGTGAAAATACTAGCAGTGGCACAGTTGTCTGCCATATATTTTGAGCCCAAGCAGCGAAAAGATGTACAGCAGAACCAAAAGATGTAACGTTTATGTAATATTAGCGGACCCGATAGAAGTTGTCCTGTTCAAACGTATATCCAAAAGTTATATAATTGTGTAAATAAACTAAAATCTCACTCTGAAATAAACAAAAATAAAAAATTGGCAATGTTGTGAATTTTGCTTATTCTGAGGTTTAGAAGTCGCCATTGCGCATTCTCTGTAGCGGGAAGATGGCCATGTTTGTTGTTGTTATGTGATTATATTAATGTATAAGAAAACTTACTAAACAGGGCGAGTGGGTGGGTGGGTTCCAGGCTGTACTTATAATGCACAACATCACAACATCTCTGAGTAATTACTTCATTCTCTTTAATCTGAACAACCTACTTTAGCTTATATTATAAGCAGTGAACCATAAGTATCTTAAGAATGCACGTTCACTTCGCTCAAATGATTTTTTATGATCACTATGTGATCCTTATCTCTACCACAATTTGCACAATGTATATTGTCTAATTACACTTTAAAAGCTTACTTCCATAAATATTACCTGGCAAGGCCAAGAAGGTATAGGAAAGAACGTGAAACTGTCCAGTTGTTTATTGTATAAACACGTCTAGACTGTGTGCGTACTCTGTTCAGATGAAATTATATCTTCAGGAGAGTAGGTCTCATATATCGTCATTCATTCTCCCAAAGCGGCCCGGGTTTGATCCCACCCAACCGCATGTGGGATCTGTGGTGGACGAAGCGGCGCTGGGGCAGGTTTCCTCCGGGTTCTCCGGTTTCCCCCGCCATCTCATTCCACCGGTGCTCCATCTTCATTCCATGCATCATCACTGTCACCGCCTGCGGTGCCGTATGTAGTGAAAGCGGGCGTTAAACACTACAAATAATATTCATTCGCCGAGATGACAAATTTCATTCACTCTTGAGCTGAGCCTCTATTTTTTGACTTTAAAGTCTACCACTTTAAAACTGAGTAGCGCTTTGTTGTCAAAAAGCTGAATTTGTTGTACGCCAAATATAATTTCAGACAACGTAAAGCACAAAAGCTTCAAACTTTGAACTGAGGTTCTTCCTCTAAAGATACTTTAAAGCCGTGTTCAGAAAATGTCTTTGGACAAATGTACTTTATACTTGAAGAGAAATTAATTTGTTCTGTCTAGTTACACCGATAAGTATTTGTAAACACTGTCTTTGAAGCAATACCCTGTTTGTTGTGTACTTAACTTATATTTATAACAAACAAAACTGACGCCCCCGGGTGGGCTCGAACCACCAACCTTTTTGTTAACAGCGGAACGCGCTAGCCGATTGCGCAACGAAGGCGACCGTTGGTGAAGTATTCACTGAATGGTAAAATGGGGAGTAACTCACAACCTTGGATCTGCATCTAGTGTTTTTCTCGGCTTAGGTTTCTGTGGCGAAGAGCAGCCTTCGGAAAATCCACTCACTTCTTGTCTATTCAGACTTTAATAGTATCGTGGGCACGGATTTGTCCTACTGGTCCAAGTTTTCCATCGATAGCTTCTTGTTTTCTTAAAATGGTGCTACCTTGTAAAGAAATCTCTTACCCTATTCATGGGCCAACGTATGAAAATCGGACATGGTTCCCCTACATTTCCAGTTTATGTACCGAACATGTAATGATGGACCTGGCTTAGTCTGCTCATATTGGCGGCTTTCGTGGTAAAAATCATACCTTCATATTAAGTGGGTAAAGCGTTGTTAGCTTGAGGATGAAGTAGGCACATTTGTGATATGAATAGAAGAAAGTGCCGGTGGCAAATCATTTTGATTTTGTAACTAAAGTGTTGGTAGTTCTGAAAAACTGCACCACAGCCTCAGTGGTCTAGGGTTATGATTCCTGCTTTGGGTGCAGGAGGTCCCGGGTTCAAATCCCGGCTGAGCCCATGTATTTTGTTGTCACCTGTTCATCAGCAACAACAACCATTAGGGTACAGTGAAAGCTGAAGCTCTGAAAATATTTTTCTTAACCTCAAAAGAGTATATTATGAGAAACTTATATAAACACTATTGTTTCAGAATATCTGTGACGTTCGCAATGCTGAACTATAATAAGTAAACAAAATAAGGCTACTCGTAAGTGATAGGAATCATCATCGAGAGAAATATTAACTGAAATTCAGAAAGTATCCTTCTTGAGCTCCAAAATATATCACTTAGCCTATCCTACGTTACACGGTTACCTCCTTACACTTGAACAACGAACTAATTAATTTCATTTACTTGACTCAGTTCTTCATGACATATTTGTGCAGTGATTTAGAAGATGTTGGTGCCCAATAACCTAGCTCTCGACGGTCCTTACAGATCTATGAGCCACCAAACAAATTTAATAAAATCGGTCTAAAGTATAAGCCCAATTACAAGTTATATGTTAGATGTTCTGAATTACATTTTAGTCTATACAGGGTGTTTAAAAACGGAAGAATAGATTTCAATTGTGTATAATGGAAAACCAAACAAAAATAGAAACACTTGCGCATGTCACTCGATATAGGAAGGTTCAAAGTTTTGTATAGGCACTATACATTCAGTAAGAGCACCACTTGCTGCACGAGAAACAAGTGAGAACTGATGCCGCAATGCACGCTGCATTTGAGATATAGCAAATTACAATTTTTTTTTTTTTTTTTTTTTTTTTCCCTGTGGTATGGTTGCTGTAAATGAACAACAGTGCAGTTATAATGTAGTTATATATCCTAAAGAATGAGGGAAAGATAAACTTGTGGAAGAAATAATCGCGTATGTTGAAGGCGAAGAATATGTAATTGAGTAATGAAATTGGAATGCAGATTTTACGCAGAATGTGTTTGTGTAAGTACATATTTCATTATTCAGTTGATTCTGTCCGGGTCTGTAAACCCATCATAATAGATGACTCACTTGGAAGATCATTAGTCTATCACAAAATGAAGGAACAGGATTCCTGTCAAGTGTACAGTTTCATATTTCCTATGCCTAAGTTTTCAGTTACGGGAGAATCAAAACTCTAACGACGAGGATGGGATTCGAACCCACGCGTGCAGAGCACATTGGATTAGCAGTCCAGCGCCTTAACCACTCGGCCACCTCGTCTTCCTTTTTTGGTGTAAGATTATAAGGCATTATAAGGCCCAATTGGTTAACGAACATTAATCAAAAGTAGGTAAAAAACAAATAAAAGATAATTGAAGTCATAAAACCAGCAATATGATACGAAAAGTGCTGGTTCATTGAACTTAATATACCTACAAGATTTTACACTATCATCAAATACATGCAAATATGTAATTACACACGGTTTACCTCGTTCTCCCCATGCAATAAGTAACACAGAAAAAATCCCTTCTAATGCCTGCATATGTCGACAACATACATACTTCTAACGTAACGCCTTTACCTGTTGCTTGTCATTAATTTAGTGTTCCAGATTATAACTATGGGGCTAAGTACATAAACAATAATGAGTTGAATTCTTTCTAGAAGATGTCGTGCCTCTTAGGATTGCTTAAAGGCTTTAATAAGCACAGGGTTGATAATACATTTTTATTATAGATTAGCATTCTCCATTACGTATTATTTCCAAAATATTTACTGGCCTGTGTAAAAGATCTACAGGCCTAGTGCTATGGACATGGACAACACAATTATTTACAAGATAGATAAGGGGTTAATATTGAGCGGCTATTTCTAGGTCATAGCTTGTATTTCCTGGGAATGTTCACAGAATATCTTTTCATTCTGAATTATTATTGTGAACAGTAAGAGACAGAATAAGACAGACAGACTTACTAAGTAAAAGAATGTGAATTTCGTTAGAACAGACAATTTATGTCAAATACTTCGTTTTTCTTTTGAGTGAACCATTTCCGAGCTATTCTTTCTGATTTGTTTGAATTAAACAATACTTACCTATGCTTTCTTCAAATAGGAATACTTACTCGCTTTTTTTATATCTTGGCCTTACAAAGAAAGGGAATTTCATGGCATCGCAGAGCAACCACCTCTTAAAACATTTCACTATCACTTAAAACCTGCTGTATATCCATATTCCCCTTGCACTTGCAAGAAAATTAGTAAAAAAGTTACATTGTCAAAATGGTTATATCGATTAACAAGAAGTAGACAGGGAAATAAGCATTTGCAAGAATACTCTCTATACTAACACATATATTTGGGAAGAGAGTTTCTCTAATTTGAACTTAATTAAAAGTCTGTATCGCATTATATTACACTTGGTGCATCTTCTGCTAAAAAGCATACGTTTGAGATGCACACAATAGTTTTCATAAGCGCTCTATAATATCTACATATGTCCTATATTAAAACTTATATGCTGGATATTCTGAATTACATTTTAGCATATATGCATCGCTAAATATTTTATGTGCTACTTAAAAATAATGACTTTAATAGTAAGAAACCAAACCTAGAAAGTGTTTTATTTATTAAAGACTTTCTGCAGTTTGTGCAAATATTAATGATAAATCCACGGAAATTTAGTTCAAGCTCAAAGCATTCAACCGGAATGGTGTTATGTTCATTTTTTAAGGCTTGATAAAGAATAGCAGGACGAGTTGCGTGGCATTTTCGGCTCATTAGCAGTCCGACAAACAATTGTTCTACAGAGCATCTACTGTAAATACATTAATGGCAATATATCGTGGCAGTTCAACGCTGCACTGAAAGCCATATTTTGTGAAAATTCGGAATCTTATACCATCATGCCGTTCATATGTTTATATACAGTATGCTTGAGAATATTTACACAATACCCAAGAATACCTGATACTAGATTTTCGCTTTTACCAACGTGAACTCCACTGTACAGGAAATTAAGCTTGAATAAAGATCGAAATGTAGAAGCTAGGGCGTGTAAGTAAAGTAAAAGAACGTTGCAGTTGTCTAAGTGTGTAGAAATTCAATAACATTCCAAACAGTTTGGTTTAATGGAGTTGCAGATCCCACAAAGTGAAAGCAAAACCTCATTGAGGAAACAATTAAGTTTGTTGAACTGAAATAATATCTAATTTAATGTAGAAATTGGAACATAGACTTTATCATCAAAAGTTTTATGTAGAATATAATACTCTGTTGTCCAAATGGCTCAGTCGTAAGTCTTCCAATCCAAAGATAAACTGCTGGAATTCGTGTCCCAGTGTGCAGTTTGATTTCTCCTAATTATAAATATGTATTTAAGAGAGGATCAAAATATCGACGACGATGGGATTCGAACCCACGCGTGCAGAGCACATTGGATTAGCAGTCCAACGCCTTAACCACTCGGCCACCTCGTCTTCTTATCTCGTGTAAGAAATACCTTTAATGGCAATATAAATCTTATTTTATAAAGTAACATCTGCTGGGATATAATGACATTAATTCATTTTGAATACATATTCTCTAGAACAGCTGATTGTCGGACTAGCAATGAGTCATTCTTCATGGTATGTTTTGGGGGAGGTTTAAAACAAATAAACACCGCCATTCCTTTCCTGGGATTTATCACTCATATTTGCCCCCCCCCCCCAAAAAAAAAAAAAAAACAAAAAAAAAACAAAGTATTTAATAAGTAAACTATTTCCTATGTATCGTTTCTTATATCAAAAATCTGTTATCACGTATTGTTTGTTCATGATTATACATTAAAATACACACTTTATCACTGTAAACTGACAGTAATTAATCAGTTTGTACATGTAACTAACGGAAATTAGAAACGGTAACATAATAATATTTATTTGGGCATAGGTGTAATTATTACAATAACTACTTTGAGAGCCACGAACATAAGATCTATAGCTCGCACATTTATTATTCCGACTCGAATTGTGTTTCGTCCCAAAAAGCAGAATTTATAACCCTACGTCCTTGTATTGCGTACCTGATGCATAAAACTGCACAAAGTCTTTAATAAATTGGAGTAAAGTATTTCCTATCTATCGTTTCTTGCATTCGTGGATTCCCTACTCAGGTTTATACATGCAAATAATTACTAATTTTCTGTTATTTGTCATAAGCATCTTAAAGAAACATACAACGGCTATAAATCGATAAGAATTTATTTAATTGATGCATATCTAAAATGGAATTTAGAATATGCAACATTAACTTTTAACTGGTTGTAAATATTAGAGAGAGTTGACTAAGGCAATTGTTTGTACCAGAGACGTAAGGTCTTAGCTGACACTTCCTGCATTGGGACTCCCTCGTCTCAAAAGGAGAATTTGTCAGCAAAGGCTTACATTGCGCATCTGATGCTTATATATGCATTACATTAGTTTTATGGACTTATGGGTATTTTGAGAATGACATTAAAGTGCTAGGAGGAAGAATTGTGTTTCCTGATGCTCTTTGCGACATAAAAAACGAGGCAATAGCCGAGATACTCCACGTGGTCTAAAGAAATGTGTATGGGTAGCAAGAAATGCTGGTCCTCGGAAACGAAATTTCGTAGTACATATATCAATACTTTATCTATCTTGTAAATAATTAAGCATATAGATCATCTGCACAGACCAGTAAATAGTTTGAAAATAATCCGAAACTGATAATACCAATCGTCAATAGATGTTTATGAACAAGTTTTTCCTTTTTAATGCCCTCAGGCAATTTGAATATGTATAACATCTTCAAGAAAGAATTAAACTCATTATTATATATTCATGCTCCATAATTGCAATATGGAGGAATATTTTAATGCCAAGGAATTGGTTAAAGCATCAAATCACAAGTAGGTATATACTGCTGACAAAGGTATCCTCCATGTTACTAAAGTGGGTAAACCGTGCATGTTTGCATATATTTGATGATAGTGTATAAGGTATATTAAGCGCTTCCTCCGTCATTTCCCATTGTTAAACTAACAGCAAAGCAAAATATATAGAACCATAAATGATGACATTTCATTTGCTTTTCTGTACTTAATATATATGGTATTTATTGTTTGTGTTATGCCTTATTTATTTATTTCTGAGCTAATTTGTATTATTGTTCATGATTACTTCACCAAATAGGCTTTAGATTGACATTAAAGGTATTTGTTACACCTGAAAAATAACAAGAAGACGAGGTGGCCGAGTGGTTAAGGCGTTGGACTGCTAATCCAATGTGCTCTGCATGCGTGGGTTCGAATCCCATCCTCGTCGTTATTGTTTTGATTCTTCTATAACTACAAATTTAGTCATATGAGAAACTAAGCTACATTCACCGACGGGAAGTGCAATTTCTATTTTTGGATTGAAAGAATAATGCTCTTCCACAAAGGCATCTAGACAACATAGTATAATAGCCTTGCTAGTATTTCCTCACAAACATACTCTAACACTTTTCGTCAAAATTCTGTGTTCCAGTTTTTACATTGCATTAAATATTTTCTACGTTCAAAAAGCCTGCATTATTTCCTCACTGAGATTTTGCTTTCATTAAACCAAACTATTTAAAAAGTTATTGTATTTCTGGACAGCTAGAAATGTGTAACGTTCTTTTGTTATCCCTCCATGCCTTAGCATCATATTTCACTTTTATCCAATTGAATTTACTGTAAACTTGCATTCCCGTTGGCACAAGTGGCAGTACTGCTTCGAGCATTCTCGTGTTCTCTGTGAGGAGACCCATAAATACTGCACACATTGGAATGAATAACACTCGTATTACATATAATTGCAAATGTTTGATAAATATGGCACTCGCGTTATTTAGCGCAGCATTTAACTACCTCTGTGTCATAGAACTATCTATTGTCGTTTTACCAGGTACTCATTAAAACAAATGCTTGCGCCTATAATTATTGTAAAATTAGTTTATAATCCTGTAACACAAGAGGCACTTCTAAAGCCCGGATAGCTCATTCGGTAGAGCATTAGGCTTTTAACCTAAGGGTCCAGGGTTCAAATCCCTGTTCGGGCGTAACTATTTTTTTATTCGTATAAAATGTATTTAGGTATTGCAGTTAGGCTCCTTAACAACAACTAACAACGTCAGCTAAATTAGTTATGAAATAAGTATAGAAGAGAAAATACTAGCAGTGTCTAGGTGAAAATTTAAGGCATAGTTGCCTGACATACATTTTGAGCCCAAGCAGCGAAAATGTGTACAGCAGAAACGAAAGATGTAACCTTTATGTAATATTAGCAGACCCGACAGAAGTTGTCCTGTTCAAACAATGTATATCCAAAAACTATACAATTGTGTGGATAAACTAAAATGTCAATGTGAAATAAACAAAAATAACAAATCGCTAATACTACGAATTTCGCTTATCCTGTGGGTTAGAAGTCCTCATTGCGCATTCGCCGTTACGTGATTGTGTTACCCTACAGCAAAACGTAATAAACAGGGTGGGAGGGTGGGAGATTGGTTTCCAGTCTGTACCTATTATGCACAACATCACAACACCCCTAAGTAATATAATTTGAGGCAGTTGAGCGTCAAGCATTCTCGGTGTAAAGCGACCAAAAATGCTTCAGATACCTACATAGTGTTTGGCCATAAAGTAGATACAAATTTCAAGTTTTCATAAAATATAACGTTTTCGTTGTTGCTTGTAGCTTCTAATTGCTACAATGTAATGACACCGTTGTACTCGTATTGTAAACAGATGCTGTCCAAAACAGTTGCCTGTCGGATTGCCAACAAACTGACAAACACCGCTGAAGTCGTTGAGGTACTTTACCTGGTCTTAAATTAAATCAACATAGCACCGTTCTGATTCAGTGCTCTTTCGTTTACTGATGTTTATGACATACATTTGTACAAAACTGAACTAAACCTTTAATAAACAAAGTTGTTCCTTTGCATCATTCCTTAGAATCGAAACCTGAGCCGTACGTAACCTATAAACAGGAAAATATTTATTATGTCTGTGTTGTTAGTAAATTATGCAATTAAGATTAACATCAAGAACACTCTATGGCTATAAACTGATATATGCAAAATGTAAATCTAAGTGCAGCATACGTATTGATACATACGCTAGAATAGAATTTAGAATACCTAATACATCACTTTTATTTGGGTATAAGTTTTAGAGATATTTTATTAAAAATGTTATATGCACTACGGACTCGACTTATAACTCGTCCCAAAACTCTAACTTTGTCCACTAAAACCTTACATTGCGTATATTTGATACACAACTATCTACTATAGCACCTTTATGGACACTACGGGTGTTCCGAAACAAAAGAGTACTTGCGAATCATACAAGATTAAGGCATATAGGTTAAGCAGCAACATTGTTAGTTTCAACTATAACGTCACACTGACTAAGAATAGGTAACAATAAAAGAACTCGGGCTCAGCCGGGATTTGAACCCGGGACCACCTGCACCCAAAGCAGGAACCATACCCCTAGACCACTGGGCCTATGATACAACCAACAGAATTACAAGTCCTTGAGGTAGGGATTCATCAAAATTACTCGCCACCGGTACGTTTCTCTATTGATGTCAGTCTCAAACCCGCAACGCTTTATCCCAAGACATGATTTTTACCACCAAAGTCGCCAATATGACCAGACTTCGCCCGGTACCATCATTACATTACATGTGCGATACATAAACTGGAAATGTGGGGGAATCATGTCTGATTTTCATACATTGGCCCATGAATAAGGTAGGAGATTTCATTAGAAGGTAGCACTATTTTAAGAAACAAGCAGCTCTCAGTGGAAAACTGTAGCAGCAGGGCAATTCCGCGCCCACGATATTGTTAAACGTCTGAAGAGATAGGCAACAAAACAAAGGGGAGACTGGAGTTTCCGGAGACTGCTCTTCACCACAGCAACTGTCAGTTGCCTCCGTGGTGCAATCGGCTAGCGCGTTCGGCTGTCAATCGAAAGGTTGGTAGTTCGAGCCCACCCGGAGGCGTCTGTTTTATTTACGTTGTAAATATAAGTTAAATACACACCGAACAAGGTGCTGCTTCAAACACAGTGTAAACAAACATCTATTGGTGTAACTAGAGGGAACAAATGATTTCAAGTACAGACAAAGTGCATTTGTCCACAAGACATTCTGTGAACAAGGCTTTAAAATATCTTTACAGGAACAACATCTGCTTGGTAGCTCAAAGTTTGAATCTTTTGTGAAAGTATATTTGGCATACAACAAATTCAGCATTTTGACAACAATGTATTACTCAGTTTTAAAATGTTAGACTTTGAAATCACAGAAACAACGAATCAGAAGGTCAGCTCGAGAGTGAATGAAATTTGCCATATTGGCAAACTAATGCCGATATATGAGACATTGCTGTCCTGAAGATATGATAGCATCTGTACAAGAGTGTACATAAACTGTCTCGCCACATATGTGCGATAAGCTGGCGTAGTAAGCTCGTCAGTTTCACTTTACTTCCGATACGCCTCATAGCTTCACTACATAGTTTACGACAATATTTCTTCAGTAAGTTTGTTTTTCTTAAAGATCTACAAGTCGGTTAAAGCATTTCCATTTAGAATATTATTGCATTTCTAGATACTTAGATAAATGTAGGTTTCGTCCTTTTATCATTATTCCATTCGTTAGTGTTTGCTTCTCTACTTTTCTCCAAGTTAAATTACTTGATACTCGCAATCTCTTAGACGCGCACTTGTCCATTCCGAGACATTCCACAAACATGTGCAAAGTGACCAACAAATATTGCACACATTGGAATGAATAACACCATTACATAAAATTGCAAATATTTGATAAATATGGCACTTACGTTATTTAGCGCCACTGTATCATAGAACTATTTGTCTTTTTATTAGGTACTCAGTAAAACAAATCCTTGCGCCTATAATTATTGCAAAATTACTTTATATTCATGCAACATGAGCAATAATTTCAATGCCCGGATAGCTCAGTCGGTAGAGCATCAGGCTTTTAACCTAAGGGTCCAGGGTTCAAATCCCTGTTCGGGCGCAATTTTTTTTTTTTCCTTCGTATAAAATAATATTCAATATTGCAGTTAGGGTACTTAACAACAACTGACTAACAACGTCAGCTAAATGACGTAGGAAATAAGTACAGAGGGGAAATACTAGTAGTGGCTAGGTGAAAATTTAAGACACAGTTGCCTGAAATGTTTTGAGCCCAAGCAGCGAAAAGGTGTACAGCAGAACCGAAAGATGTAACTTTTATTTAATATCAGTTGACCCGACAGAAGTTGTGTTCAAACGTTGTATATCCAAAAATTATGTAATTGTGTAAATAAACTAAAATGTCATTCTGAAATAAACAAGAATAAGAAATTGCCAATGCTGTGAATTTTGCTCATCCTGTGGTTTAGAGGTCGTCATTGCGCGTTCTCTGCAGCGGGAAGAAAGCCATGTTTGTTGTTGTTACGTGATTATATTAATGTATAAGAAAACTTACTAAACAGGGCGAGTGGGTGGGTGGGTTCCAGGCTGTACCTATAATGCACAACATCACAACAAATCTGAGTAATATACTTCATTCTCTTTAATCTGAAGAACGTACCTTAGCTTATATTATAAGCAGTGAACCATAAATATCTTAAATACGCACGCTCACTTCGCTCAAATGATTTTTTATGATCACTATGTGATCACTAACTCTAGCACAATTTGCACAATGTATATTGTCTAATTACAGTTTAAAAGCGTATTTCAATAAATATTACCTGGCAAGGCCATGAAGGTATAGGAAAGAACGTGAAACTGTCCAGTTGTTTATTGTATAAACACGTCTAGACTGTGTGCGCACTCTGTTCAGATGAAATTATATCTTCTCATATATCGTCATTCATTCTCCCAAAGCCGCCCGGGTTTGATCCCAGGCAACCGCATGTGGGATCTGTGGTGGACGAATTGGCGCTGGGGCGGGTTTTTTCCGGGTTCTCCGGTTTTCCCCGCCATCTCATTCCACCGGTGCTCCATCTTCTTTCCCTGTACCATCACTGTCACCGCCTGCGGTGCCGTATGTAGTGAAAGCGGGCGTTAAACACTACAAATAATATCCATTCGCCGAGATGACAAATTTCATTCACTCTTGAGCTGAGCCTCTATTTTTTGACTTTAAAGTCTACCACTTTAAAACTGAGTAGCGCTTTGTTGTCAAAAAGCTGAGTTTGTTGTACGCCAAATATACTTTCAGACAACGTATAGCACAAAAGCTTCAAACTTTTTACTGCCAAGCAAAGGTTCTTTCTTTAAAGATATTTTAAAGCCGTGTTCACAAAATGTCTTTGGACAAATGTACTTTATACTTGAAGAGAAATTAATTTGTTGTATCTAGTTACACCGATAAGTATTTGTAAACACTGTCTTTGAAGCACTACCTTGTTTGTTGTGTACTTAACTTATATTTATAACAAACAAAACTGACGCCCCCGGGTGGGCTCGAACCACCAACCTTTCGGTTAACAGCCGAACGCGCTAGCCGATTGCGCCACGGAGGCACCGTGGGAATAGTAATCTAGGGAGTACCTCACAACCTTGGACCTGCATTCAGTGGTTTTCTCGGCTTAGGTTTCTGTGGCGAAGAGCAGCCTTCGGAAAATCCAGTCACTTCTTGTCTATTCAGACTTTAATAGTATCGTGGGCACGGATTTGTCCTACTGGTCCAAGTTTTCCATCGATAGCTTCTTGTTTTCTTAAAATGGTGCTACCTTGTAAAGAAATCTCTTACCCTATTCATGGGCCAACGTATGAAAATCGGACATGGTTCCCTTACATTTCCAGTTTATGTACCGCACATGTAATGATGGACCTGGCTTAGTCTGCTCATATTGGCGGCTTTCGTGGTAAAAACCATACCTTCATATTAAGTGGGTAAAGCGCTGCGAGTTTGAGGATGAAGTAGCCACATCTATGATATGAATAGAAAAAAGTACCGGTGGCAAATCATTTTAAGGAATCTCTAACCCTAAGTAAAGTGTTGGTAGTTCTGAGATACTGCATCGGCAGCTCAGTGGTCTAGGGGTATGCTTCCTGCTTTGGGTGCAGGAAGTCCCGGTTCAAATCCCATCTGAGCACAGTATTTTGTTGTCACCTATTCATAAGTACCTAAGGACAACCATTAGTTTACAGTCAAAGCTAAAGCCCTGAATATATTTTTCTTAACCTCAAAAAAGTATATTATGAGAAACTTATATAAACACTCTTGTTTCAGAATATCTGTGACGTTCGCAAAGCTGAACAATAATAAGTAAACAAAATAAGGCTAGTCGTAAATGATAGGAATCAGTATCGAGCATAATTACATTTACTTCACTCAGTTCTTTATGAGATATTTGTGCTGTGATTTAGAAGATGTTGGGGCCAAAATGACCTAGTTGTCGACGATCCTTACAGATCCATGAGCCAGCAAACAAATTTAATAAAATACTTCTAAAGTATAAGCCCAATTACAAGTTATATGTTAGATGTTCTAAGTTCCATTTTAGCATATACAGGGTGTTTAAAAATGAAAGAACACATTTCAATTGTGTATTACGGAAAAACGAAACAAAAATAGAAACAGTTGCCAATGTCAGCCGATTAGGAATGTTCGAAGAGCTATAGAGGCACTATACATTTAGCATGAGCACCACTTGCTGCACGAGAAACAATTGAGTACTGATGGCGCAATGCACGCAGCATTTGAGATATAGCAAATTCCTGCATACAAAATGTTTTTTCCTCTGGTATGGTTGCTGTAAATGAACAACAGTGCAAGTTGTAATGTAGTTATATATCCTGAAGAATGAGGGAAAGATAAACTTGTGGAAGAAATAATCGCGTATGTTGAAGGCGAAGAATATGTAATTGAGTAATGAAATTGGAATGCAGATTTTACGCAGAATGTGTTTGTGTAAGTACATATTTCATTATTCAGTTGATTCTGTCCGGGTCTGTAAACCCATAATAATAGGTGGCTCAGTTGGATCATCATTGGTGTGTCTCCAATGTCTCCATGTCATCATTGGTGTAGGATTCCTGTCAAGTGTACAGTTTCATATTTCCTATGCCTAAGTTTTCAGTTACGGGAGAATCAAAACTCTAAGGACGAGGATGGGATTTGAACCCACGCGTGTAGAGCACATTGGATTAGCAGTCCAACGCCTTAACCACTCGACCACCTCGTCTTCGTTTGTGTGTGTAAGATGATACCCTTGATCGCAATATAAGTCCCAATTGGTTAACCAACGTTAATGAAAAGTAGCTCAGAAACAAATAAAACTGTAATTGAAGTAATAAAACCAGCAATATGATACGAAAAGTGCTGGTTCATTGAACTTAATATACCTACAAGATTTTACACTATCATCAAATACATACAAATATGTAATTACACACGGTTTAACTCGTTCTCCCCATGCAATAAGTAACACAGAAGAAATCCCTTCTAATACCTGCTTATGTCGACAACATACATACTTCTAACGTAACGCCTTTACCTGTTGCTTGTCATTAAATTAGTGTTCCAGGTTATAACTATGGGGCTAAGTACGTAAGCAATAATGAGTTAAATTCTTTCTAGAAGATGTCGTGCCTCTTAGGATTGCTTAAAGGCTTTAATAAGCACAAGGTTGATAATACATTTTTATTATAGATTAGCATTCTCCATTACGGATTACTTCTAAAATATTTACTGGCCTATGAAAAAGATCTACAGGCCTGGTGCTATGGACATGCACAACACAATTATTTACAAGATAGATAAGGGGTTAATATTGAGCGGCTATTTCTAGGTCATAGCTTGTATTTCCTGGGAATGTTCACAGAATATCTTTTCATTCTGAATTATTATTGTGAACAGTAAGAGACAGAGTAAGACAGACAGACTTACTAAGTAAATGAATGTAAATTTCGTTAGAACAGACAATTTATGTCAAATACTTAGTTTTTCTTTTGAGTGAACCATTTCCGAGATATTCTTTCTGATTTGTTTGAATTAAACAACACTTACCTATGCTTTCTTCAAATAGGAATACTTATTCGCTTTTTTTATATCTTGGCCTTACAAAGAAAGGGAATTTCATGGCATCGCAGAGCAACCACCTCTTAAAACATTTCACTATCACTTAAAACCTGCTGTATATCCATATTCCCCTTGCACTTGCAAGAAAATTAGTAAAAAAGTAACATTGTCAAAATGGTTATATCGATTAACAAGAAGTAGATATAGAAATAAGCACTTGCAAGAATACGGTCCATAAGAGTACATATATTTGGGAACAGAGTTTCTCTAAATTGAACTATATTAAAAGTCTGTATCGCAATATATTACAGTTGGTGCATCTTCTGCTAAAAAGCGTACGTTTGAGATGCACACAATAGTTTTCATAAGCGCTCTATAATATCTACATATGTCCTATATTAAAACTTATATGTTGGATATTCTGAATTACATTTTAGCATATATGCATCGCTAAATATTTTATGTGCTACTTAAAAATAATCACTTTAATAGTAAGAAACCAAACCTAGAAAGTGTTTTATTTATTAAAGACTTTCTGCAGTTTGTGCAAATATTAATGATAAATCCACGGAAATTTAGTTCAAGCTCAAAGCATTCAACCGGAATGGTATTATGTTCATTTTTTAAGGCTTGATAAAGAATAGCAGGACGAGTTGTGTGGCATTTTCGGCTCATTAGCAGTCCGACAAACAATTGTTCTACAGAGCATCTAGTCTAAATACATTAATGGCAGTATATCGTGGCAGTTGAACGGTGCACTGAAAGCCATATTTTGTGAAAATTCGGAATCTTATACCATCATGCCGTTCATATGTTTATATACAGTATGCTTGAGAATATTTACACAATACCCAAGAATACCTGACACTAGATTTTCGCTTGTACCAACGTGAACTCCAGTGTACAGGAAATTAAGCTTGAATAAAGGTCGAAATGTAGAAGCTAGGGCGTGTAAGTAAAATAAAGGAACGTTGCAGTTGTCTAAGTGTGTAGAAATTCAATAACATTCCAAACAGTTTGGTTTAATGGAGTTGCAGATCCCACAAAGTGAAAGCAAAACCTCATTGAGGAAACAATGAAGTTTGTTGAACTGAAATAATATCAAGTTTAATGTAGAAATTGGAACATAGACTTTATCATCAAAAGTTTTATGTAGAATATACTCTGTTGTCCAAATGGCTCAGTCGTAAGTCTTCCAATCCAAAGATAAACTGCTGGGATTCGTGTCCCAGTGTGCAGTTTGATTTCTCCTAATTATAAATATGTATTTAAGAGAGGATCAAAATATCGACGAGGATGGGATTCGAACCCACGCGTGCAGAGCACATTGGATTAGCAGTCCAACGCCTTAACCACTCGGCCACCTCGTCCTTTTTGTTATCTAATAGGTATAACAAATACCTTTAATGTCAATCTAAAGCCTATTTGGTGAAGTAATCATGAACTATAATACAAATTAGCTCAGAAATAAATAAATAAGGCATAACACAAACAATAAATACCATATATATTAAGTATAGAAAAGCAAATGAAATGTCATCATTTATGGTTCTATATATTTTGCTTTGCTGTTAGTTTAACACTGGGAAATGACGGAGGAAGCGCTTAATATACCTTATACACTATCATCAAATATATGCAAACATGCACGGTTTACCCACTTTAGTAACATGGAGGATACCTTTGTCAGCAGTATATACCTACTTGTGATTTGATGCTTTAACCAATTCCATGGCATTAAAATATTCCTCCATATTGCAATTATGGAGCATGAGTATATAATAATGAGTTTAATTTTTTTCTTGAAGATGTTATACATACTCAAATTGCCTGAGGGCATTAAAAAGGAAAAACTTGTTCATAAACATTTATTGACGATTCGTATTATCAGTTTCGGATTATTTTCAAACTATTTACTGGTCTGTGCAGATTATCTATATGCTTAATTATTTACAAGATATACAAAGTATTGATAATTATATGTACTAAGAAATTTCGTTTCCGACGACCAGCATTTCTTGCTACCCATACACATTTCTTTAGACCACGTGGAGTATCTCGGCTAATGCCTCGTTTTTTATGTCGCAAAGAGCATCAGGAAACACAATTGTTCCTCTTAGAACTTTAATGTCGTTCTCAAAATACCCATAAGCCCATAAAACTAATGTAATGCATATATAAGCATCAGATGCGCAATGTAAGCCTTTGCTGACAAATTCTCCTTTTGAGACGAGGGAGTCCCAATGCAGGAAGTGTCAGCTAAGACCTTACGTCTCTGGTACAAACAATTACCTTAGTGAACTCTCTCTAATATTTACAACCAGTTAAAAGTTAATGTTGCAGATTCTAAATTCTATTTTAGGACATGTATCAATTAAATAAATTCTTACCGATTTATAGCCGTTGTATGTTTCTTTAAGATGCTTGTAACAAATAACAGAAAATTGGTAATTATTTGCATGTATAAATATGAATAGAGAATACACGAATGGATATGAAATACTTTACTGCAATTTATTAAAGACTTTGTGCAGTTTTATGCATCAGGTTATAAATTCTGCGTTTTGGGACGAAACACAATTCGAGTCGCAATAATAAATGTGCGAGCTATAGATCTTATATTCGTGGCTCTCAAAGTAGTTATTGTAATAATTACACCTATGCCCAAATAAATATTATTATGTTACCGTTTCTAATTTCCGTTTAATTACATGTACAAACTGATTAATTACTGTCAGTTTACAGTGATAAAGTGTGTATTTTAATGTATAATCATGAACAAACAACACATGATAACAGATTTTTGATATAAGAAACGATACATAGGAAATAGTTTACTTATTAAATACCTTGTTTTTGTTTTGGGCAAATATGAGTGATAAATCCCAGGAAAGTCAGTTCAAGCCAAAAGGATTGAATTGGAATGGCGGTGTTTATTTGTTTTAAACCTCCCCCAAAACATACCATGAAGAATGACTCATTGCTAGTCCGACAATTGCCTGTTCTAGAGAATATGTATTCAAAATGAATTAATGTCATTATATCCCAGCATATCTTACTTTATAAAATAAGATTTATATTGCGATTGCAGGTATTTCTTACACAAGATAAGAAGACGAGGTGGCCGAGTGGTTAAGGCGTTGGACTGCTAATCCAATGTGCTATGCACGCATGGGTTCGAATCCCATCCTCGTCGTTACTGTTTTGCTTCTCCTGTAACTACACATTTTGTCATATAAGAAACCAAGCTACATTCACCGACGGGAACTGCAATTTCTATTTTTGGATTGAAAGAATAATGCTCTTCCACAGAGGCATCTAGACAACATAGTATAATAGCCTTGCTAGTATTTCCTCGCACATATACTCTAACACTTTTCGTCATAATTCTGTGTTCCAGTTTTTACATTGCATTAAATATTTTCTACGTTCAAAACGCCTGCATTATTTTCTCACTGAGATTTTGCTTTCATTAAACCAAACTATTTAAAAAGTTATTGTATTTCTGGACAGCTAGAAATGTAAGGTTCTTTTGTTATCCCTCCATGCCTTAGCATCGATATTTCACTTTTATCCAATTGAATTTACTTCAAACTTGTATTCCCGTTGGCACAAGTGGCAGTACTGCTTCGAGCGTTCTCGTGTTCTCTGTGAGGAAACCCATAAATACTGCACACATTGGAATGAATATCACTCGTATTAGATACAATTGCAAATGTTTGATAAATATGGCACTCGCGTTATTTAGCGCAGCATTTAACTACCTCTGTGTCATACAACTAGATACATTGTCGTTTTACCAGGTACTCTTAAAACAAATGCTTGCGCCTATAATTATTGTAAAATTAGGTTATACTCCTGCAACAGAACAAGCATTTCAAAAGCCCGGATAGCTCAGTCGGTAGAGCATTAGGCTTTTAACCTAAGGGTCCAGGGTTCAAATCCCTGTTCGGGCGCAATTTTTTGTTCGTTTAAAATTAATTTCAGTATTGCAGTGAGGCTACTTAACAACAATTGAATAAGATCGTCAGCTAAATGAAGTAGATATAAGTACAGAGGGAAAAATACTAGCAGTCGCTAGGTGAAAATTTAAGGCGCAGTTGAATGTCATATTTTGAGCCCAAGCAGCGAAAAGGTGCACAGCAGAACAGAAAGATATGACTTTTATTTAATATTAGTTGACCCGACAGAAGTTGCACTGTTCAAACGTTGTATATCCAAAAATTATATACTTAATTGCGTAAATAAACTAAAATGTCACTCTGAAATAAACAAGAATAAGAAATTGCCAATGCTGTGAATTTTGCTCATCCTGTGATTTAGGAGTCGTCATTGCGCGTCCCCTGCAGCGGGAAGACAGCCATGTTTGATGTTGTTACGTGATTATATTAATGTATAAGAAAACTTACTAAACAGGGCGAGTGGGCGGGTGGATTCCAGGATGTACCTATAATGCACAACATCACAACACCTCTGAGTAATATACTTCATTCTCTTTAATCTGAACAACGTACTTTAGCTTATATTATAAACAGTGAACCATAAGTATCTTAAGAATGCACGTTCGCTTCGTCAAGTGATTTTTTATGATCACTATGTGATTCCTATCTCTAGCACAATTTGCACAATGTATATTGTCTAATTACACTTTAAAAGCTTACTTCCATAAATATTACCTGGCAAGGCCAAGAAGGTATAGGAAAGAACGTGAAACTGTCCAGTTGTTTATTGTATAAACACGTCTAGACTGTGTGCGTACTCTGTTCAGATGAAATTATATCTTCAGGACAGTAGGTCTCATATATCGTCATTCATTCTCCCAAAGCGGCCCGGGTTTGATCCCAGGCAACCGCATGTGGGATTTGTGGTGGATGAAGCGGCGCTGGGGCGGGTTTCCTCCGTGTTCTCCGGTTTCCCCCGCCATCTCATTCCACCGGTGCTCCATCTTCTTTCCCTGTATCATCACTGTCACCGCCTGCGGTGCCGTATGTAGTGAAAGCGGGCGTTAAACACTACAAATAATATTCATTCGCCGAGATGACAAATTTCATTCAGTCTTGAGCTGAGCCTCTATGTTTTGACTTTAAAGTCTACCACTTTAAAACTGAGTAGCGCTTTGTTGTCAAAAAGCTGAATTTGTTGTATCTCAAATACACTTTCAAACAACGTAAAGCACAAAAGCTTCAAACTTTGAACTGCCAAACAAAGGTTCTTCCTTTAAAGATATTTTAAAGTCGCGTTCACAAAATGTCTTTGGACCAATGCAGTTTTTCTACACTTGAAGAGAAATCAATTTGTTCCCTCTAGTTACACCGATAGGTGTTTGTAAATACTGTGTTTGAAGCACCACCTTGTTCGTTGTGTATTTAACTTGTATTTATACTACTAACGCCCCCGGGTGGGCTCGAACCACGAAATTATTATTATTATTATTATTATTATTATTATTATTATTATTATTATTATTATTATTATTATTATTATTATTATTATTATTATTATTATTATTATTATTATTATTATTATTATTATTATTATTATTATTATTATTATTATTATTATTATTATTATTATTATTATTATTATTTTATTATTATTATTATTATTATTATTATTATTATTATTATTATTATTATTATTATTATTATTATTATTATTATTATTATTATTATTATTATTATTGTTGTTGTTGTTGTTGTTATTATTATTATTACTATTATTATTAATTATTGTCATCACCATTATCATCATTATAAATATGTGATATTAAGAAACGTCCAGAACTTGGTGGAAAAGATAATTTTGTGTGTGTTTTGTGTGTGTGTGTGTGTGTGAACGTTGCCTAATATTGTGTAAGATATTGTTTATAATAATATGTAGTATTTATTGTGCCCCTAGTCCACAAAATATTTTTGCAAACACGTTTATGCACATTCGTATCTTCAGTGCTGTAGAACCCAATTAGTAATCTCCGCTGTTTTACAGAAAAGTCCCAAAGAAGCCTGAGTACTCGATAATCTTTACCCCTTCCGTCTCTATGGCGAGTCTCGCGTGCATCAGAAAACGATTGGAAGCGGCTGTACCAGTTATCCATTTGGCTTGCTCTTACATCATACAGATTTCAAACTCCTGAAGTTAGGTTAATATCGAAGAAGTGAGCATCGTCGCCTCCGTGGCGCAATGGGCTAGCGCGTTCGGCTGTTAACCGAAAAGTTGGTGGTTCGAGCCCACCCGGGGGCGTCTGTTTTATTTAACTTGTGAACATACAACTCAGATGGGGTATCTAAGTGCAACTTTACATAACAGTTTTAGAACCTTGCATGATGGAAACGCGTGACGTCATAAATTGCCCCATGTTTTGCGGGAAACCACAGCGCAATATTACATTAAATGGAAAAATTGTTATAGATACCTGGATTTCATTCTTTACACTATAAGAAAGTGTTTGCAGTACAAAATAAATATCTGGTTGTCTAGTGTTGGACGTGTGGTCCAGTGTTTAAAAACGTTAAAATTGTCATATTTACTTAAGCAGAGTTTCTTACCTTGTCTATCTTTTAAGTAATTATTGTGACTTTACAACAACCATTCCCATAACACTGGGCATATAGATCAACTGCACAGGTCAGTAAATAGTTCGAAAAAATCCCGAAAGTATTTAACCGTTAATAATGAACGCATTTGATTTCCAGTACTTTTGTATGATATTGTTTGTTTTATGTCTTCTTAATTATTCTTTTATTTTTTAAAGCTACTGTGTACTAATTTTTATCATTACTTTACCAAATATGCTTGAGATTGCAATTAAAGGTATTTCTTGTGCAACACAAGAAGAAGAGTGGTTAAGGCGTTGGACTGCTAATCCAATGTGCTCTGCACGCGTGGGTTTGAATCCCATCCTCGTCGTCCATGTTTTGATTCTCTCTTAACTATACATTTAGGCATAGGAGAAATCAAATACACCCAGGGAAGGAAATTCCAGTCATTTATCTTTGGGCTGATAGAGTAACGCTAGTCCAATAGAGGCACCTGGACATTTCGTAACAGACATTCTGTACCTAAAACTTTTCCTTATAAATTCTCTGTTCCAATTTCTACATTGAATTAAATACTCTCCACGTTCAACAAACGGCATTATTGCCTCAAAGAGATTTTGATTTCTTTCTTCGCGATCTGCAACTACATTAAACGAAACCATTTGGAATGTTATTGCATTTCTAGGCACCTAGAAGTTCTTTTATTATTCTTCCATGACATAGCTTCTGCATTTGGACTTTTATGCAAGTTGAATTTACTGTATATTCGTATTCCTATTGGTACAATGGGCAGTATAATTTCA
Source organism: Tenodera sinensis (assembly GCA_030765045.1). Taxonomy (NCBI): domain Eukaryota; kingdom Metazoa; phylum Arthropoda; class Insecta; order Mantodea; family Mantidae; genus Tenodera; species Tenodera sinensis. The sequence goes on along the minus strand of CM060969.1, from coordinate 30,254,076 downwards.
GGCAATATCGACATCCGTGTAAAGCGAGTCAAAAATACTCCAGATGAAGGAAGGCATTAGATATTGTAAAAAATCCCCAAAGTTCTCAACATATGGCAGTGTCGTTATTCAGAGTAGCTCTTAGCTCCTACGATTAAATGACATATATGTACGTATTTTGAAAAGACACTCTATAAACCAATTGCTTGACGTAATGCTGACGATTCGAAAAATATCGTCCATCCTAGTGTTCTGTAGCGAGTCTGAAAGCAAACAAGTATAGTGCCGTTCTGATTCAATGCCTGTAGTACATGTTTATTACAGCAGCTTTAAGGTTCTTAGGTGCAAATTTCAGGTGAAAACAGGAAGGGAAAAGGTGCTCAAATAAGGTACTAAAAGGTGCTTGTTTATTCAACTAATTCAACAACTCTTCTTTCCTAATTTATTGAGTTACAAACAAGTACATCAAATTATCACTTACCAGAAGAAGGAAAACACACGAAGTTGTTGTACTTCAAGACATTAAGCATCTCTTCATTGTTAAAAGTAAGTCTGTTTCTATTAGGAGATAGAATGTTTTTGAAGATGCTAAAGCCTCTTTCGACATTCACTCCCCTCCGAAGGAGTGTCGCCTTGTCGTGGCGGAGGGACTCAGTACCTGAACCAGACGGCCTACTAAGTGTTCTGTCGACTATTGGTAGGCAAGAGGTGAGGGGAAGCTAAGAACATTCCAAACGGGTAGATGGGGCTCGGTAGTCTTGGTCGACAACTCATCTAGGAGAAGAGGACTCCGAAATCAAACTCCCCCAGGGGCTCCTACTATGGTAGGTACGGGTTTGGCGTACCCGGGGCCCCGAGCTATACTCTCGATTGGGTTCCTCCAAGAGGTGAGAGAGCACATGACAAACGCCCAATCAACTTCGGTCCACTTTTGTGTTTGACCTCCCACCTGTTACCTCCCTGTACACAGTCTGATGGATAACCTACGCGCGGGTCGGAGGATGGGGTGACGCAAGGGGTGACTGGGTAATCGCGTAAGTCCCAGCCCCTGGTTATCATGTAGGATCTGTGTGCGTATCCGCTGATAAAGGTCAGTCCCGGGGAGGGGCCATTGCATGAGCTGATGCACTCCTGAAAGCGATTGGGTCCCTCTGTCTATACATTGGGAGGTGAGACCCTAGGGTGAGCAAGGTCCAGGCCAGGACTCTCACCTAAGCCGGGGTGGCGCCCAGGATGTGAGCATGCCATCGGAGACATTTGCAATGGTGGAGGATATCATCGCCATGAGTTCTTTTAAAACTCAAAAAACAAAACATGCCAAAGTCAGTGAAAAGGAAGTAGCAGAGTTGAGTGGTCCTCGCTACTTAGTGATATCAAGAACAGAGGAAGGTAAAACATTCCGATCGGTGAATCCTTTCGTGATACAGAAGGGTCTCGATAAGATAGCTGGCCCAGTGAAGAACTGCACAAGATTGCGAAACGGCACGCTGCTTGTTGAATCTATTTCAGCAGCACAGGCAGCTACTATTGTAAAAGCAAACATGTTAGCCAGCTATCCGGTGCGTGTAGAGATGCACAAAACGTTGAACTCCTCTCGCGGCGTTGTGAACACCCGGGCATTGGACGGCATGTCCAATGAGGAGATTCAGGAGAACCTCGAAGATCAAGGTGTAACAGCAGTATACCGGGTTCAGAGGAAAGATGGAGGTGAATATCTGCCTACCCGTACCCTTTTCCTTACGTTTAATCGGGTAGATCTCCCGCAAAGGATAAAGGCTGGGTACGAGGCCATTGAAGTAAGACCTTACATTCCGAGCCCGCTTAGATGTTATAAATGCCAGCGCTTTGGTCATACAAGTGACACGTGCAGTGGTGGAGCTACCTGCGTAAACTGTGGAGGCATCGCCCATGACGATGACTGTACCTCACCTCCCAGTTGTATTAACTGCAGGGGAGAACATCCAGCAAACTCCCGAGAATGTCCCCGTTATGTGGAGGAAAGAGCTATCCAGGAGATCCGGGTTAGAGAGAAGGTGTCCTTCTCAGAAGCCCGAAAGCTCTTACGTTTGCGACAGCCCGCTATCCCGAATTCCGGTACCTATAGCTCGGTTGTAGCTAAACCAGTACCGTGTCGGGAAATCGCAACTCAAACTAGCGATATAAATGGGGCAACAATCTCAGACAAAATTCTTGTAGCTAGGTCACCTCCAAAGCCTCAGACATCACCTAAGTCCGCCAGAGCATCTACAAGCACCGCAGTTCAATCCAGCAGACCAGGAAGGTCGCCAATAAAGAAGCCGAGCTCAAAAAGTAGACCGATTGTATACGATGTGTCACCGATGAAGTTTAAGACCCAGTATCAAAGATCTGATTTCCTCGAAGACAATAAGATATCTCCCAAGGCACCAAAGGGAAAGAAAAGCCCAAAAACATCTCCCAGGAGATCCTCTTCGGAGGAATCCTCTGGGATGACTACAGACCGGCGAATGTCATCTTCGCCGGTCTCCGTGTCAAATCGGTTCGAGGCTCTCGAACCAAAATTCAGTATCGGAACACGGACGTCCTCGGCAGAGGACATGGAGTTTGAATCTGCCCACACTGGGAGACCCCCAGTAGAAAAAAGGCGCGAAAAAGCGCCAGACAAGAATGCCAGCCCCACAGAAAAAAAGGGCTAAGTTTGTTCGACAACCGCCTGCTCAGTAATGAACAGTTACCTTGGAACTATCTGTCCCATACACAATGCAATATGGCTATCCTACAATGGAACATACGTGGAATTCGAACTCAACGGCCAGAACTTGAGCTTTTGCTCAAAGAATACGAACCTCTGGTTGCATGTTTGCAAGAGACTAAGCTGCGTCCTCATGACGCTTTCCATCTAAGGCGATACACCCCAATACGGTGTGATGTTACACCAGAAGAGGGTGTACCGGCACATGGCGGCGCTATGATGCTTGTTAGAGATGACGTGTATATGCAAAATCTACCATTGCACTCTGATATACAATCAGTTGCAATAAGGATTCTACTGCCAGACATCCATTTCACCATCTGTAATATATATCTGCCTCCGTCCCATGACTTCTCGCACATTGATTTAGAAGATCTAGTTTCCCAGTTGCCAACACCGTTTCTGTTGGTGGGAGACTTCAATGCGCACCACCCACTTTGGGGTTCAAGTCGCGCTTGTGCGAGAGGTACACTCATTTCCGATTTCCTCGACAGTCACAACCTAGCTCTCCTCAACACTGGAGAGCCTACATTCATTTCTGACTCTCATAACAGCTTCTCACACCTTGACCTTGCAGTTTGTTCACCTCAGTTGGCAGTCTCCTTACAATGGAATGTCATCTCTGATTTACACTCTAGTGACCACTTCCCATGTCTTATTAGTCTCTTGACACAACATACATTTTCCACACGTATGCCCAGATGGAGTTTGGACCATGCCAACTGGAACCTTTACACCCAGTTGGCTGTCTTTACCTACAACGAGCATGACTCAGTGAACAATTTGGCGCAGCATCTCACGGAGACGATTCTCTCTGCTGCTGAACAATCGATTCCGCGGTCGACTACACAACCCCGTCGATTTCCCGTCCCCTGGTGGACGGAAGAATGTCGGAATGCCATTCGTGCTCGGAGGCGTGCACTTAGGGTTTTCCAACGTCACCCTACTTTGGAAAACCTAATCGAATACAAGAAAATGCGCGCCAGGTCCAGACAAGTCATTAAGGATAGCAAAAAGTCTTCATGGAGCAAATTTGTAGCTTCATTTAACCGACACACACCTTCCTCGGTTGTATGGGATAGATTAAGGCGTGTTGCAGCTAAAACGACCCAAATTCCAATAGCGGGACTAAAAACAGCCACAGGAGCTGTTGTTGATTCATTTGAAGTGGCTAATACCTTTGGCAGTGCTTTCGCACAAGTGTCTAGCTCGGAAAACTACTCCCCTGAGTTCCTTCCAATTAAAACTCAGGTGGAATCTCAAGGCTTCACGTTTCGTTCTAGAAACGTAGAAGATTACAATCGCCTTTTCACCATGGCTGAGCTTGAGCATTCCCTGAAATCTTCGCGATGTTCAGCACCAGGACCGGACGGTATTCATGTATAAATGTTACAACAGCTCTCTCCTGAAGGTAAGGCATTCCTGCTCGAGGTCTATAATCGTGTTTGGGTTGACAGTATACTCCCAAAAATTGGCGGGAGGCCACCGTTATTCCCATCTTGAAGGCTGGGAAGGACCATCATCTTCCCTCCAGCTATCGTCCCATTTCCCTCACCAGTTGCGTTTGCAAGGTGATGGAACGCATGATCAATGGACGATTGGTATGGTGGTTAGAAAGTCGTAACCTACTGACTAACATCCAGTGTGGTTTTCGACGACGCCGTTCAACTGTTGACCATCTTGTGTCAATATCGACACAGATAATGGACGGCTTTATGAAGAACTGTCAAACCGTTGGCATATTTTTCGATCTTGAGAAGGCTTATGATACGTGCTGGCGAGCAGGGATTCTACGTTCCCTGTATGCCTGGAACATACGTGGACGCCTACCACTTTTCATTCAGGAGTTTATGAAGGACCGCTTTTTCCGAGTAAGGGTCGGCTCGGTTTTTTCTAATTCTTTTGTTCAGGAGGAGGGAGTACCTCAGGGTTCGGTGCTAAGTGTCACGCTCTTTGCTATAGCAATTAACTCCATCTGGAAATGTGTTCCACCTGGAGTTTCGTCATGCCTATTCGTAGACGACTTCGCTGTCTATTGCACTTCTCAGCGCACGGCGTTCTTACAACGGCGCCTGCAGCAATGTTTGGACAACCTTAGAGAATGGAGCGTGAGAAACGGCTTCCGTTTCTCAACTGAGAAGACAATCTGCGTTAATTTCTGGCGCCGTAGGAGACGATTACCACCTTCGCTCCGATTTGGTTCAGATGAACTTCCCTTCGCAGAAGAGACGCGCTTCCTGGGTTTGATCTTGGACAGGAAGCTTAGTTGGTCGTCGCATATTGCACAGCTAAGAGCGAGATGTGACCGTTCCCTAAATATTATGCGAGTACTGAATGGCAAATCGTGGGGAGCGGATCGAACAATTTTGTTGCGAATATATCGCGCATTGGTCCGATCCAAGCTAGACTATGGGTGTATTATTTATTCGTCAGCACGGCCATCTGTGCTGAGAAGATTAGACGTGGTCCATAATAGGGGCATCCGCATTGCAACAGGAGCTTTTCCAACAAGCCCAGTGGTGAGCCTTTACGCCGAGTCCGCAGAACCTCCTCTGCAATATCGGCGTGAGATTCTCTTGGCAAATTATGGTTGTGCGCTTAGATGTATGCCTAAGCACCCAACGTTCGCTTCTTTTTTCACCACCACGCTAAGAGAACGATATAGAAATAGCACCCTTAATCCAAAGCCTGCGGGGTTCCGTTTCCAAGAGCTCCTAGTGAAGCTTGGAGTGAAACTGCCTGTGATGTTCGCCAAGGGCGAGAGACTTTACCCCCCTTGGCTATCTGGTACGCCCCATGTAGATCTTGGGATGACCATACACCAGAAGTCCACGATGCCTATTTCAAGTATCCGCACGTGTTTCTTAGAATTTTTGTCAGGTTACTCTGACCGTAGATATATTTACACCGATGGATCAAAGAACACCAACGGTGTTGGATGTGCTTATGTTTATGGAGCCGAACCATATACATTCGGTTTTCCAAATAGCACTTCCATTTTTACTACAGAGCTTTATGCAATTTATCGAGCCGTTTTGTATGTTCGCCGTCGTAAATTAGGTGACTGCCTGATTTTGAGCGATTCCCTTAGTGCACTACAGAGCCTTTGTCAGTTGTACAACCCCCACCCTATTGTACAACGTATCCAGGATGCCCTCCATGTTTTACACGCTTCTGGTGTTGATGTGGTGTGTGCATGGGTTCCTGGTCACGTAGGTTTGCCTGGGAATGAAATGGCAGATTTAGCAGCAAAGACGGCAACTACAGAACCCAGAATTATCATCCCACGTGTTACTTCGGAAGACTTTAGGCTTGAAGTGCGGAGAGCGGTGCTGTCGTCCTGGCACGACGAGTGGTCAGCTCTCCGCGGTAATAAGCTTAGAGAAGTGAAACAAGTTCCAATAAACTGGGTAACTTCCTGTCGCACATCTCGTCGCGAGGAGGTTAGTTTGGCTCGATTAAGAATAGGGCACTGCAATTTTTCGCACGGTTACCTATTTAAAAGGGACCCTGCGCCTCTATGTCCGCTGTGTGACAACGTTTTGTCAGTTCGCCACGTGCTCCTAGAGTGTTACTCTCTAGCGCACCTTCGGGATTCTCTGCAGCTGCCTGCCAGACTTGCAGAGGTCCTAGCGGACGACAAGACAGCGGTTGATAGAGTTTTTAATTTTTTAGCGCAGTGCAATATAAATTTGAGGATTTAAAAATTTTAATTATCTGTTTCTGATTTTGGACATATTTATCACCTTGTTTCATATCTGGCTATTGCCACTGCTTTTTACTTTGTATATTTTTCTTGTTGCTAGTATTTTTATTTTTTGAGTGAAATTTATATCTGGCTATTGCCATGAGTCTGTTAAGGGCGCTGATGACCTAGAAGTTGAGCACCCTTAAACCAAATCCAATCAATCGACATTCACAGAAACCAGTGGGGCAAATCTTGTATTTACTCCGAATGGCAATTCTACAGATGTGGCAAGATCCTCAATGTCCGGGTTCTTCCTGAAGACTAAACTCAAACTTGTCTTTGGCAAAGCCATCTAACTGCTCCCTCACAGAAGTAAAAATATTCCACTATTTCTCCTTTTCCAACCTTGTTCTTCTAATAGTTAGTAGCTGCAGTCAGGTACTTGTAACTATGGACACAATATAGATCTGTCTACAAATTATGCCTACAAATTATGTATATTTTATATTCATTAATATCATATAGACTAAAATGGAAGGAAACTTCAAAGAAAAAAGGGGTAAACGCGGATTATGAGAATGGTTCGAGGAAAGAAAGGATAAGGGCACCCAAAAAGGGGAAAAACTTGCATGAAAAAATGCCTCTTTTGGCAACTAGAACCAAACCTTCACACTATCATTTCTTTCCGAGAGCTTAAATTTACCCTAAGAAAAAACGTGCGCACCTAGTGTACTTTTCAAATGGGAAGGAGTTTGTCCTTGAACGCCTCCAGACCAGCAACCAATCGGAGTCCTGCTGTGTTGTCATATTGCTTTCCCCTTAAGTGGGCCTTGACGCGCGCCAACAGAATCCGCCTCTACCAGTAGGACAGTGTGCAAGAGGGAGGAAAATATGGAAAGAGCGGGGGTAATGAGCTTGCAACGTTGTGCACGTAAACGTATCTCATTGGCTGCAGATCAGAACTCTTCCCATTTCAAAAGCACAGTTCTAACCCTGTTTATAACATTGTGGGTATTATAAAACAAAAGAATGCTTACAAGTCAGGTTTATATGAGCTTCTACTATGATTCATCTTGGAGGTTAAGAAAGATAAAACCAACTTAAAACGATGACCTTGTACTGATTAGTATTATCACCTAACAGCAACTTACAATAAACTCAGCTGGGAGTCCTGTCCTGGACCTCCTCCACTCAAAGCAACAATCATAGATATCCTTAGACCAGTGTTGTCCAACTTTCTTGTGCGCTCGGGCACATTTAAGGAGGCGCGGGCGCCATCACAACAACTGTTAGGACAAGCACCCTTCTTTTGAGAGGAACAACAGAAAGCACTGTTTAGGGAAATACTTCATGGTGTGTACTGGAAATATATTCGGAAGGAAATTGAAATTTGAATTAATATTAGACATTTCTATGGCGAGTCCCGCGTGCGTCGGAAAACATTTGGAAGCGGCTGTACTAGTTATTCATTTTGATACGCCTTTCTTGCTCTTACATCACACAGATTTCAAACTAATGAAGTTTTAACTGGTTTAAAATCGAAAAACTGAACATCGTCGCCTCCGTGGCGCAATCGGCTAGCGCGTTCGGCTGTTAACCGAAAGGTTGGTGGTTCGAGCCCACCCGGGGGCGAATGTTTTAGTTAACTTCTAAACATAACGCAATACTTACTCAACAAGTAGATATTATTTAGAAGTGAATCTGCATATTTCTGTTAGAACCTAGCATGATGCCAGCACATGACATTATTAACTGTCTCTCGGCATGCGGGAATCCATTGCACAATACAAGATTAAATGAGAAAAGTATGATAGATATTTGAATTTCATTCTTTGCACAGTAACAGTGTTTGCACTACAAAATATACTTGCAGTTTTCTAGTGTTCCACCTTTATTATAAGCGTTAAAATTCCCAATTTGCTTGAGCTTAAGTGGTGTTAAGTCTTTGTCTATATTTTTAACTATGATGGCTTTATAACAAATATGAGCATAACACTAGACTCTGTAGATGACCTACACAAGCCAGTAAATTGTTTGAAAATAATCCAAAAAGGATAATACTAATCGGCAATAATAAAAATGTTTAAACAACTCCTTGCTTTTAAATCCCTTAGGCAATCTTAAGTCGCATACACCTTTATGAAAGAATTAAATTCATTCCTATATACCCACAGCCCATAATTGTATTGCCAACCTAGAACATAACAACAGCAACATAATGGTGTATAATACTCTAAAGCAATTCAAGATGCAACCACTCACACACGAGGAATACAATGGTGCCCACAGATTAATACGGTGTCGAAACAGCATGTTGTTTAAAAATATATCGGTTACCTTCCTGGTTAAAAATGTTGGCTGCTGTGGGAGCATAACGGATGCAATAGCACCACATATGGTCGTAGCCTTATCATGGTTATAGTAGTGGTACTAATGCAACCTAGGACATCTAATGTCACCAAATATAAGCAGACCGCACCATAATAGGGGGGGGGGGGGGATGTAACAGTTGGCTTTTGAGGTGTTCCAATAAGGTATTTCCTGTATAAAAGCGTTGCATTGGAAATAGGTATATGTTGTGGACATAGGTATTTGAAGCAGTTTACTCAGTGCTTGGGGAAAAAGGGGTCAAGTGGGTGTTTATTTGCATGCATTTCATAAAATTGACGTAAGTCCAATGCACTCGGTCTTTTCCCACTAACAACAAAAACAGCCATATAGAGCCGAAAATATTGGCCATATTTGAACTGCTTTTCAGTATTTTACTATCATATGGTTTCTTTAATGTCATTTTGTTTATACTTTTACTGGTAATTGTTCACCATATAGTCTTTAAATTGCCAATAAACGAATCTCTTATACAAGGCTAGAAGAAGACGAGGTGGCCGAGTGGTTAAGGCGTTGGACTGCTAATCCAATGTGCTCTGCACGCGTGGGTTCGAATCCCATCCTCGTCGTCCTTATATTCATCTTCTCTTAACTACAAATTTAAACTTAGGAGAAATAGAAGTACACTCACGGAAAGTAATTCCAATCATTCTTTGGGCTGAAAGAGTAACGCTAGTCCAATAGAGGCATCTGGACAACAGAATATAACATTTCCTCACAGACGTTCTCTTAGTGATAAATTCTGTGTTACAATTTCTACATTAAATTAGATATTATCTACGTTCAACAAACGGCATTATTACCTCAATGAGATTGTGTTTTCTTTCTTCGGGATCTGAAACTCTACTAATATAATTAATATAGTAGATACTCTCTAGAACAGTTACTTGTTGAACCTATAATGAGCCAAAAAATGGCGCTGAACTTGTCGTGGAATTCTTTAGCGGGCCTTAAAACAAAAAAGCATATCACCATTCCGATTCAATGCTTTTGGCTCGGATTAAATTCCCGTGGAGACATCATTCATATTTGCACAAATCCTTGAATAAACAAAGCACTCCCTATATGTATATCGTTTCCTGCACTTGAAGGGGCCCTAATGACCAAGTGGTCGACGGGCCCTTAAACCCAACACACTCACTCACTTGCACTTGAAATCTGTATTCATGTTTATACATGGAAATATTTACCAACTTTCTGTGGCTTTAACAACAACCATGATCATAAAACTAAACCTGTAGATCACCTGCACATGTCAATAAGATGATAATAATCGAAAAGGGAGTACTAGTCGTCAATAAATGTGCTCTCTGATTTTTAAAACTCTAAGGTCACCCTAAGACGTTTACCAACTTCAGGAGAGAATTAAACTATGTTTCGCAATACTTAATAGGTAAGTTGATCATTGCTAACACATATTTGGTTGTATAAGCTAAATTTACAGTTCATTTATCAATTCCCAGGGCAACAAAGCTAAAACTGTTCTTAATACTTTCGGCACCAGTAAGAAATGACGTCATACCGAACGGCATATTAACCTAAAAATAAGTAACTGACGAATCCTTAGGAAAATGTACAAACGTATGGATTATTTATTGATTGAAACATTAAATATGCAATTGGACATGTTAACATTAAGAAGCGATTCAATTCTTTTTATTTCTTCAGTACGTCTTGAGGTGGAACCTGGATTTTCTCATGAATATAAAATTATTACGTCTATATGAGACAACTTAGATGTAGCTTTTCGTTTGTTCACATTGTGAATTTATTTTTCTTAATGTTTAATAACATATTGAAAAGCAATTTTGGTTTATTATTGCGTTTTACAGTTTTTTCATGTATTGTAAAAAGTAATTGGCTAACCCAATGCATGGGGAGAAAGGGGTGAAGTGTGTGTTTATTGCACATCTTTGACGGTAACGTATAATATATATTAATTTCAATGTCATCAGTCATTTCTAGCCTTCGGACAGGTACACTTCTAGTATACCGACTGGTATGTTTACAAGCAAGCGCTTAAGGTGAACGGGGAGGGGGAGGTAGCAGTGAAACCTTGTGCGCATGTAACCATTTTCCAGCCAAAGTGTAACAAAACATCAACCACGTCCGAAGCCTATAGTTATTTCCCACTGTGAACCTAACAACAAAACCAGACATATGAAGCCAGTAATTGATTTTTATCATTAGTTTAGTAAACAGGCTTTAGATAGCGATTAAAGGTATTTCTTATAAACTTATTACGTAACAAGAAGACGAGTGGTTAAGGCGTTGGACTGCTAATCCAATGTGCTCTGTACGCGTGGGTTCGAATCCCATCCTCGTCGTAGCTTTTTTGATCCTTTCGTAACTTAAAATTTAGGCATAGGTTAAACTATACTACATACTGGACAGGAGTTCCAGTTCCGTATCTTTGAACTGAAATATTAATGTTCTTAGTAACCTTGCTAAATATTTCCACACGAATCTATTCTACGTAAAGCCTTTCATGAGAAATTCTGGGTTCGCTTTATCTTTAAAATAAGCATTATTTCCTCGGCGAGTTCCACCCCCCCCCCCCCCCTCCTAGACACTTAGAAAAGTCCAGCGATCTTTCATCATCCCGTGTCCCTTAGTATCTCCATTTCCACTTTTATCCAAGTTAAATTTATTGTATACTTTAATTCCTGCTGTCATAAGCACCAGTTCAGTGTCAGCCATTCTCGGGAACTGCGTACAGGAACCAAAGAAGCATTGCAGGTCTGTGGTTGCATGGCGTTATTGTGCAAACGTCTGAATTTTCGCAAAATATAGCATTGTCGTTGTTCAGGGAAGCTTTTAACTGATGCATTATAATGAAATCAATGTATTTTTTAATAAATACTTTCTAGAACAATTGCTTATCGTACTGCTAACTAGCCGAAACGTGCCACTGAAGTCGTGGCATACTTTAACTCGTCTTAAAATAAATAGAGATAGTGCCTTTCTGATTCCAAGCTTTTGGCTTGCACTAAATGTGCACAAAATCCTTAGTAAACCACGTTTTTCGTAAGCATCGTTTCTTACAATCGAAATCTGTATTCCTATGTAGACTACAAACATTAAGATATTTGCACACAAAGGCTATAAAGTGACAGTAGTTTTTATCAAATTTACATCTAAAATTTAACTTTTAATTGGGTGCATAATTTACAGAGCGTTTACTAGAACTGTTGTACGCACCACAGACATTTAGCTGACACCATTTGTATTGCGATTCCACTTCCTGGCTCGTACTGAAGCGACAAATTTGTCCACTAAATGTTTATATTACGTATTTTATACATGCATGTCACTATGCTACTCGAGCATGTCATTTACGTAGGCCAGCACATAGCTTGAAACTAATCTAAATAATATCCATCTAAATTTAAACCACCACTGTTTATTTGCAGCAACACGCTTTAACGAGTTCAGCTATACCAAGCATAGAAACCAGATGTTGCTGTTTAAACTTACTTTGGTAAGCAACAAAGCAACCAACACTGGAATTGTATTTATTTCTGGTCTATAACTTAATCTAATCACTATAAAATATATTTTTACAGGTGAACTAAAGTAGAATTTGCAATATTTGTCCGTTAATGAAAAAGCTTTGCTAAAACATTGCTCTTCAAAACTGCGAGGTGAGCCAAAGGCTACCCATGAAATAGCAAGAGAAACATATGACAAATTTCACTGTTAGACCATGTATACAAGAACGCTATGATCCTTCGCGTAGCTCTCCCCGAAGTTGGGTATGTACTTTTGTAAAAGTATTACATTTTAGCAAAAAGTATTACATTTGTGGGTGTTATCACTTAGGAATAGGTAACACTAAAATGTAAGGGCTCAGCCGGGATTTGAACCCGGGACCTCCTGCACCCTAAGCAGGAATCATACCCCTAGACCACTGAGCCTGTTGTTACTAGCTTTGGAAGTACAAATAGTTAACATGAATATGGTCACGATAATTGACTATCAGTGGGTCTATTTTACTCCTTCGGATAAAGTTGCCACACTTTCAATCTCCTAATGTTTTACCGGGTCAATATTCAGGGCTTATTTTGAACGTTTTAGTTGTTAATATAGCATAATTATATCAGGGTAGAGGAAATTATGTCAAGTCCGGTTTTACATGCATTGGTTCATAAACTAAATTATACTTCTTAAGAAATTAGAAATAAATAATAGTTGAACCAGATGGATTTTAATATAAAGGTACATTGCTAAGTAATTCTGCACCCACTTTAGATGCAATTCACCCAAATGAAGGGACAAAATCTTACAGAAAAATGATATTAAAAGAATGGAAGTGGTGTTTCCAGCTGATGTTCACCACAGAAAGAACGAGATATAGTCGAACTATTCCATGTAGATCCAAAGCAATGGGTAGGTATGTTAGAATGGCATGCCGGCGTTCAACCTCAAACCCTCGTTGCCTCCGTGGCGCAATCGGCTAGCGCGCTCGGCTGTTAACAGAAAGGTTCGCGGTTCGAGCCCACCCGGGGGCGTATGTTTTATTTAACTTGCAAACATAACCTAATTAAATAATAAACATGTTAGTGCTTCAAATAAAGTCTATACGTAGCATTTTAGAACCTATAGTGAGGTAAATACGTCATTAACCAAACCAGCGTATGCGATAATCTATAGCATAATATTAAACGTTAATATTATGGTGCATATTGTAACAAACACGGCAAAATTCGAAAGCCTGTTACTTTTATAACACTTATTTGCCTCTAAATTTTAATACAAATGCACAATTTCTCGTTGCTAAAACAGCAATTGTAATTCACAATTGTCCTGATAAAGTTTCTAAGTCTTTCAATGTCTTTCTCCAAATCTCTTATTTCTTGACTATTACGATACAGTCACTCGACGACACATACTCACTGGCTGACAGGCTGGCCAACTCACTTTTCTAACTTACACAACTAACAATAACACAACTCAAATTTAACTACTACCAGAGGCACCAGAGGCAGTTCGAGTCAAGCGAGGAATCCCCACCCGAGTGTCTTTACCGCAGTACCTAGCCGTTATACGGCTTAACCTGCGCGATAGTATGGTAGTTTGGTCTACAGGGATTTGATACTTCTGGGAATGTTTGTGGTATCAGGGGTATTTATAGGGGCGAGATGGATGGTTGGCAGGGATGAACTACTACTGACTGTGTCTGTGCTATTTATACTGGAACCGGCGTCACGTGACCTTCGGGAACCCTTCATAAACACGTGCATCGATTACCCAGCAGAATTAACTAGAAGCTTCTGGACTCTTTGTTTCGTGTCTTACCGCCATCAGTGCAGTTACGCACACACACAGCCGCTCGCCGTATCCAAGGTCACCCGGTCCCCTCTCGTCCGTATATTGATGAACGACTTATATGTATTTCGACCTTATTCTTTATACACTATCAGTGTTCGTTCTACAAAATAGAGTTGTGTTTTTTAGTGTTGGGTATACAGTCTATTGGTATTTCTTACAGGAGAGGTAGCTGAGTAGTTAAGGCGTTGGGTTGCTAATCTCATCTGCTCTGCGTGGGTTCAAATCCCATTTATTATTTAATGACCGCCCTTGTTATTTATCCTTTTATGTACAATAATACATGGAAGAACACACGCTACACACCCAGACAGGAATTCCACTCCTTGATGTTTGGATTAAAATGCTAATGCTCTTACGATTGATATATTTGCTTTAAACTTCACAAGGGTTTTATAAATAAAGTAATAGTATACTCATCAGTCAAATCTGCATTCTTACGTGGTCTATAAACATGAAAATGTATTACAGATTATAGATCTTCGGGTGACACATCCTGTATTGTGGCTCGACTTATATCTTGTTCGAAAAGCTGGGATTGTCCGCTAAAACCTTATATTGTGTGCTCTATTGTAGCAACTTATATAGGTTAAAAGGGTTACGTTTTCAGTTTTAGTTATGGCATTATAGCGACCACTGTTAACACAAGAAAAGGTGACAAGTAAATCCGAGCTCAGCCGGGATTTAAACCCGCTACCTCCTGCACACAAAGCAGTAATCATACCCCTATACCACTGAGTCTGTAACTGTCAACGTCAGCACTACAGCTTATCGTGAACATTCCTTTAACTGACCAGCAGTAACTTTTGCTTATTCGCACGTAGTAAAGATTTTAGACTCCATATTTTAGCAGGATTAATCTCCGGCGGTAGAAGGAAAATCTACTCCTATTTTACATGCATTGGAACCCATTACAGGACATACCACATACGTGTTAGTAATACTGTTTAAGGGATTAGAATCAAATAATAATTCAACCTTATGACATTACTACAAAACTGAACTGCGAACGATTTTACTTAGGGTATATTTGGGAACAAATGCTAGTGTGGTTACCCCTTCTTTATTTCACGAGGAAACCACAAAATACGAAGACTCCTTGGTACCTGGTAGTTTTGACAGAATCAAAATAGCGACGAGGATGGGATTCGAACCCACGTGTGCAGAGCACATTGAGAGCACTTACAAGAAAATTAGTTAAAAAGCTACATTGTCAAAATGGTTACATCGATTAACAAGAAGTAGATAGAGAAATAATCATTTGCAAGAATACGGTCTATAAGAGTACATATATTTGGGAAGAGAGTTTCTCTAAATTGAACTTAATTAAAAGTCTGTATCGCAATATGTTACACTTGGTGCATCTTCTGCTAAAAAGCATACGTTTGAGATGCACACAATATTTTTCATAAGCGCTCTATAATATGTACATATGTCCTTTATTAAAGGTTATATGTTGGATATTCGAATTATATTTTAGGATATATGTATCAGTAAATATTTTGTGTGCTACGTAAAAATAATGACTTTCATAGTAAGAAACGAATCTAGGAAGTGCTTTATTTATTAAAGACTTTCTGCAGTTTGTGCAAATATAAATGATAAATCCATGGAAATTTAATTGAAGACAAAAGCATTCAACCGGAATGGTGCTATGTTTATTTTTTCAAGGCTTGATAAAGAATACCAGGACGAGTTGTGCGGCATTTTCGGCTCATTAGCAGTCCGACAAACAATTGTTTTACAGAGCATCTACTGTAAATACATTAATGGCAATATATCGTGGCAGTTGAACACTGTACTGAAAGCCATATTTTGTGAAAATGCGGAATCTTATACCATCATGCCGTTCATATGTTTATATACAGTATGTTTGAGTCGCTTTTCACAGTACCCAAGAATACCTAAAACTGGACTTCCACTTGTGTCAAGGGGAATTCCAGTGTACAGGAAATTAAGCTTGAATAAAGGTCCAAATGTAGAACTTAGGGCATGTAAGAAAAGTAAAAGAACGTTGCAGTTGTCTAAGTGTGTAGAAATTCAATAAAATTGCAAGCAGTTGGGTTTAATGGAGTTGTAGATCCCGAAAAGAGAGAGCAAAATCTCATTGACGAAACAATGAAGTTTGTAGAAGCAAAAGAATATCTAATTCAGTGTAGAAATTGGAACATAGACTTTATCATGAAAGGTTGTTTGTTTTTACTATACTCTGTTGTCCAATGGCTCAGTCATAAGAGTCTTCCAATCCAAAGATAAACTGCTGGGATTCGTGTCCCACTGTGCAGTTTGATTTCTCCTGAACCTAAATATGTATTTCAGAGATCAAAATATGGACGACGAGGATGGGATTCGAACCCATGCGTGCAGAGCACATTGGATTAGCAGTCCAACGCCTTAACCACTCGGCCACCTCGTCTTCTTATTCTTTCGCTGGTATAACAAATACCTTTAAGTGCAATCTAAAGCCTATTTGGCAAAAGAATGGTAAAGTTAATACAAAGTGGCTGAAAAATAAACAGAAATATAATTAAGAGGATTTTCAACAAACAATATGATATAAAAGTGTTACAAAGCAATTCAAAAGCGGGCAGCATTTACTGTTGTATACGTTTGGTTTTGTTATGTCCACAGCGGAATACGACGAAGCACATACATATACACTATCATCAAATAAACGCACATTTCACCACTTTCGAAGCAACTGCTTCTAATATTTATGTCCACAATATATACTTCTACTTAACACTTTTACCTGTTGCTCCACAATAAAACATTCCTGGACGTTATAATTATGGGGTTGAAGATATTATACGTCTCAGAATTGACTAGGAAGTGCTTCAAAAAGTGGTTGTTTATAAGCTTTTATTGCGGATTGGTATCATCCTTTTTGGATTATTTTCAATTTCCTGGTGTGTGGAGATAAAATGTATGCCTAGTTTTATGGCCATGGCTTATGTAAAATCATTATAATTATTTACAAGGATTTAATATATGTACCTATGCTCAAGCAAATGTGAGAATTTTTACGTTTATAAACAATGGACCATATGCCCACATTAGAAAGTCCCACGTGTATTTTGTAAACATTTTGTTAAAGTGTAAAGAACGAAATCCAAATATGTATCATAATTTTACCATTTAATGTGGGGTTGTGCAGTGAATTCCCACATACCAGGGGGGGTACTTATTGATGTCATATACTGCATCATACTATGTTCTAAAAGTAATTTTTATATATGTGAAGACTCGCTTAGAAGCACAAACTGTTTAGTGTGTAAATACATTATGTTTACAGTTTAAATAAAACAAACGCCCCCGGGTGGGCTCGAACCACCAACCTTTCGGTTAACAGCCGAACGCGCTAACCCATTGCGCCACGGAGGCGACAAAAGTCAGCTTCTGAAGACCAACAATTCTGGCTACCCTACTGCTTTATATCCCCTTGAGTATCTTGTTCTTTCTGCGACGAAGAACAACCGGAAACACCATTCTTCTCCAAACCTTTCGATGTTGTTCCTCTTTAAGATTTTATCCCTACAGTTGTGTGATATAGAACTATGAAAAGTACAGAATAAAGTTAGCAATCCAGTTTTGTATAAAAATAATCTGATATGAATATTGTTGTTATTCTAGTTTATTACAAATCATTGCCAATCTGTAATAAAACATCTTACATTTGTGAAATGTTTATGGACCAATATCTGACTAAACTGGGCTGGACGTGATTTTCCCTCACACTGCAATTTATGTAGCTGTATTAGTAATGATAGGACTGGACTATTTTGTTCATATTGACGGTTAAGGCGGCAGAAATAAACCCTGGGTATTAACTCATGTAGGACATGAAGCGTTTGAAGTAGTAGCATGAATAAGGAAAATGTATTGATTGTACATGAATTTTAAACGCGAGAAATGCCTGGTACCCTTGTGAAAGTAAGGCAGAATAAGGCACGCCGATGCACTCTTTCTGTTAATCGCAATGGGCGTGCCTTCCAACATTTACTTTAAATAGTAAAGCTGTGATCAACTGTAAACAATGAGAAAAGACAAACCTCTATCCCTGTCCTTGAAGGCCAATAGCAACCCTGATTTTAAGGGAGTAACGGCTATATGTTCTTCTTCATAAGCTACAAAGGTTCATGTTAAGATGTTGTAACTCTGCCTGAAAGGACTCAAAAAGAAGGGCCCGTGTTGTAAAACAATTATTAGGGTTCCTCAAAGAGACAGCCGAAGTGCAACCGCGTGGACTAAACAGACTCTACCGCAGACCATGGTGTGTTTGACTCGCACTAGGGAGGTCGTGGGTTTCATCCCCACGGCCGATCTCCCTCACCCATGGGTTTTTCTGGCATTCCCCAGGTTCGCTCGGTGAATACTAGGAAAGATAATTACATTTCCCAAATTGTGTGTTGTCCATTTCAGTCCACTCTTCATCCTGCTTGACTATTTCAGGGTTGTAGATGGCGTCAACACTGCATGGCAGTGGAAAAGGATGCTCTGCAAAAGTTCGTCCTCTGGTTTGGGGACGTTCTCCGAGAACTACACTTTCAGCAGAATGTGTTAGTCCATAAGAGGGAGGGGAGCTGCTTTACGAGGAGGGAGTCTGTTTTTGATAATTATTGTAGAGATCTTGCCCTCTGCTGCAGTGTCTCCTAGTGCATGCCACCCTCTGTCTATTCTCCATTTACCCCTCCCTTCTGGGGGAGCGCCACGTAAGGAACATGGGTACAAAAGGTCTCCAGATGGTCGAGCTGCAAATCACCCGAAACCTTGTCATAGAACATTCTAGAATGTTCTGTGGAAACTTTCAGCGTTATAAACAGCGGGACTGCGAGTGATAGGAGAGATGGTGAGTTAGTGAGCAATATCCAGTGTGCGATTACGCATTCTTTGTGAAGGCAGTGAGTGCTGCGAAGAGAGATTGGAGAAGTCCTGTGTTCTACTCCCTAGCGGGTGAAGCGTCCGAAGGAAGCGGGGACTTCTCTACATGTCAAAGAAAGTGAAGTGAATGGAAACTTAGTGAAGTGGTAGTTGAAGCTGTTTATAGTCATAACTTTTAGATGTTTTAAATTCAATTTTAGGAGTGCATGA
The DNA here is from genome assembly GCA_030765045.1 of Tenodera sinensis. Classification (NCBI taxonomy): domain Eukaryota; kingdom Metazoa; phylum Arthropoda; class Insecta; order Mantodea; family Mantidae; genus Tenodera; species Tenodera sinensis. The sequence continues at coordinate 30,234,871 of CM060969.1, read as the reverse complement.
ATTTAAAAGCTTACTGTTTATCAGTTCATAGCCTTAATGTATTCATTACATATATAAAAAACACATACGCACTGTAGAAATAATTCATGGAAGAAAAAACATAAACGGTAATGAGTATATATATATATATATATATATATATATATATATATATATATATATATATATATATATATATATATATATATAAATTTTTGTCCGTGTGTATGTGACTGACCTGTTCATAAACGGCTGGTCCAATTTCTAGGAAATTTACATGATTCCAGAATGATCTAGGTTCAGAATTTGACCAATAGAACATGCTTAATTAATTACTTAATTAATTGTATGATTTGTTGATGTTTGGATGGTTTAGGTTCACAGGATCCGTTAAGCAGTGCTATGATTGCGTTTAAGACTTTCCGGTATTTTGTGGCTCGATAGAATTCTAGGAGGTATTTGTCGCAGCTGAGCATTAATTTACAATAAAAGGGCGCGCATATTGAGCAAAAGTAATTAAAAGTGTCCTTCAACATTATACATTGTGCCAATGTATAAGGTGCAATATTGAAGTATTTTGCATGATTTGTCATGAACTCCAATGATGCATTCTGTAACAATCATCCTAACCTAAGAATTTAATATATGTTTCTCTTAGATCACGGTAGTTAGTGCTGCGATCGGATTCTAGGACCGTTTTGTCTTTGCTTAGGGTTAATAGTACATTAAAAGTGCACGCTTATTGAGAAAAAGTATTTAAACGTATAATTAACAAATATACATTTTGCAAATGTGTAAGGTGTAGTATTGATGTGAATATTTTACAGGAGTCATGAATTCCGGTGATGTATATACGTCATTCTATAACAATCCGCTTAACCTATGAGTGTAGTAGCAAAGGAGATAGATGACAAAAGAGATAAATAAGTACTTTTCCTGTAATGCAGCATTACCCATCCAGGTAATGCAGAGCCATCTATGAACATGGCTTTAAATTAGCACATAGTGATCACAACAAATCACTTGACGAAGCGAACGTGCATTCTTAAGATGCTTATGGTTCACTGCTTATAATATAAGCCAAAGTATGTTGTTCAGATTAAAGAGAATGATGTATATTACTCAGAGGTGTTGTGATGTTATGCATTATAGGTACATCCTGGAATCCACCCGCCCACTCGCTCTCCCACGTTTACTTATACAGTAATATATTCAGGTAACTACAACAAACATGGCCATCTTCCCGCTACAGAGCATGCGCAATGGAGACTTCTAACTCACAGGAGAAGCGAAATTCGCGGTATTAGCGATGTTTTTATTGTTGTATATTTCACAATGACATTTTAGTTTATTACACAACTCTGTAATTTTTTTAATATACAACGTTTGAACTGGACAACGTCAGTCAAGTTCGTTAGCATTATATAAAAGCTCATTTCTGCTGCAAGCTTTTCGCTGCTTGGTCTCAAAATATATGGCAGACAACTGTGCCACTGCTAGTATTTTCACATCTGTACTTATTCCCTACGTCATTTAGCTTACGTTGTTAGTCAATTGTTGTTAATTACCCTAACTGCAATATTGAATATTATTTTATATGAAGGAAAAAAAAATTGCGCCCGAACAGGGATTTGAACCCTGGACCCTTAAGTTAAAAGCCTAATGCTCTACCGACTGAGCTATCCGGGCTTTAAAGTTTTTCCTCATGTTGCATGATTATAAATTAATTTTGCAATTCCTTGCCTTTACTTTCCCTATTTCCTTCCTACAGTTCATTTTTTCGTTACATTCATATTAATTGCTATTTTGTGTTTCCAACGTTTCTCTTATTATAATAATTATTTCTCCCTTTAATAAGTTTAGTTTATACTTCTCTTTCTTTTCCTCTCTCTCTTTTCTATTCTATCCTTTTAATATTCCTGTTTAATTTCCGTCGTCGTCTCGTTTCATTCATTACATTTATATTAATTTCTGTTTCGAAACTTTTCAATCTTTTCTCCACTCTTTCTAACCTTAATACTTTTAATGCATATTTCATTTTCCTCTGTACTTCGTCCATTCAATATTACTCACTGCTTTTCTTCTTTCTCTCTTTTCATTCTTTACCTATATTAATCTTTACTTCCGTATTCTATTCCCAAACATTTCAATAATTTCCCAGTGCTGCTCTCCCATAACACAGTTTATTCACATTATTCCTCAGTTCCTCGGAAAAGTTATATCAGTAATAGTCGCCATTATCATCATTTTACAAATATCACGCACAGAAACTCCAAGAAACCACAAAATGTCAGCTGCAATTTTAAGCTGTAAATAAAACATAAACTGTAAACTAAATCAAAGTTGAGTAAACCATAACCAGCAAACTATTAACATTACAAATATATGTTATTATTCTCAATTTCTTTTTTTTTTTATTTTCTTTATATTTCTTTCTCTTTTCTGTATCCAATCTATGTCAGGATTTTCTTTATCGGTCACTATGTTGAGTATTTTGTGTTATAGTAAATTATGTACTATCTGGTAAAGCTATGAGGCGTATCGGAAAAATTGTGTAACTGACGAGGTTTCTACGCGAGCTTATCGCACATACACGGTGAGACAGTTTATGTACGCTCTTGTTCAGATGCTAACAAATCTTCAGAACAGCAATGTACCATATATCGGCATTGATTTGCCGATATGGCAAATTTTATTCACTCTCGAGCTAAGCCCCTGTATCGTTATTTTCTGGATTTAAATGTCTAGCACAGGCATGTCAAACATCACTCCGAGGGTGTGAAGAGAGGGGTCTACCCCTCCTTAACTGCAGTAGCACGCGCTAGTAGAACCGGTTTTCGCTTTGTTTTTCCCGTTTTCCGATTTGATCATCACGGAGGGAGGGAAAATAGGGGAACATTTTTCACGCCTGGTGAGTGCTGTTTGACACCCCTGGTCTAGCATTTTAAAACTGAGTAGCGCTTTGTTGTCAAAAAGCTGAATTTGTTGTATGCCAAATATGCTTTTACACAACGCAAAGCACAAAAGTTTCAAACTGTGAGCTGCCAAGCAGATGTTCTTGCTTTAAAGATACTTTAAAGCCAGTTGTTGTTGCACGGAATACTCCTACTAGTTCAGTTTTCCACTAATAGCTTCTTGTTTCCTAAAAATAGTGCTACCTTGTAAAGAAATATCTTTCCTTATCCATGGACCAATGTATGAAAATCAAACATGGTTCCCGGACATTTCCAGTTTATGTATGGTACAAGTAATGATGGCACCGGGCTAAATCTGGTCATATTGGCGGCTTTGGTGGTAAAAAACATGCCTTGGGATAAAGCATTGTGGGTTTGAGAATGAACACACTTTCATGACATGAATAGACAATTTTTTGAGAAATTCCTACGATAAGTACTTGTAGTTCTGAAATATTGTGTTACCGGCTCAGTGGTCTAGAGGTATGATTCCTGCTTTGGGTGCACGAGGTCCCGGGTTCAAATCCCGGCTGAGCCCTTATATTTTGCTGTCATGTATTCATAAGCAATCATGACCATTAGTGTGCAGTCAAAACTGAAACTCTGAATATGTTTTCTTAACCTCAAAAGTGTATATTATCAAAAACTTGTATAAGTATTCTTCTGTTTCAGAACATATGTGATGCTCGCAAAGCTGCAATATATATTCATATAAAGTAAACAAGATAAGGCTATGTAAGTGTAGGAATCAGTAGAAAGAAATACTGACTGATGTACTAGTTAGCTTTTCCTACGTTACAGGTTAGCTCCTTATGCCGGTGCTCCAGATGCCGGATTCGAATTGTGCTGACATCTATTATTTTGTTCTTAAATCTAAATTGCAGGCTCAATAAAAGTTTTACATTCTATCCACTAGAGCATCAGTCTCGGAATATCACACGCGGGTATGGATGCAGGAGTTTTCCACATTCCACTGTGAGCTGATCCCTAGGGTTACTGTCTAATTCTCACAATTTAACCTGTCAATAATATAGCTTCAGAATTGTCTAGGCACAAGAGATGTCTTACTAAAATTAACCTACAGCCCCAGGGTTGCTATTTCTAAGTTTGAAGAGAAGTCAAGTTTGTTTCTTTTAGTTTTATTCCTAGGTGCTTCTAACGGCTTCCTTACATGAACGAGGGCGTTCAGTGCGTATTTAGCTTCATTTACAAGGTAAACAAAACTGACGCCCCCGGGTGGGCTCGAACCACCAACCTTTCGGTTAACAGCCGAACGCGCTAGCCGATTGCGCCACGGCGGCGGTACCATGAAACGCTCCTATTGACTGGCAGTATGCCAAGCAACCTTAGCTTTGCATTTGTGTGGGGTTTGTTTGCTTGAGTCGTTTTTTCTCGTTGCTGTGGGGAAAAGCGACTTCCAGAAAATCCAGTCTCCATATACTTTATTTCGTCCCTTCAGATGAGTGACTAGTACTTAAGGGTACAAATTACATTAGCCATTCAGTTTTTCACTAGCATTATTTAGATAAATTGCTGCTTGTTTGGGATTTCTTGAAAAACAACCAACCTTCAAATAAAGTATCAAAGTTCATTGGGCAATGCATAAAAATCACACAAGTTGTCCCTGCCCATTCAGTTTGTATACTTCCAGTATACTAGTCATGCTGGTGATTTTGATGACAAAAGTCATCCTTTGATGTTAATCCAGCTGAAACGTTATGAGTTTGAAGATGACGTATCTTTATGACGTAGCAAAAAGGAAAGCGCACTGTGAATAATGAGGAATCTGTACGTTAAGTACTTCTACTTGTATTTCTTAGTTACTACAGGCTCAGTGGTCTAGGGGTATGATTCCTGCTTTGGGTGCAGGAGGTCCCGGGTTCAAATCCCGGCTGAGCCCGTATTTTTTATTGTCATCTACTCCTAAGTAAAAACATTCAACCTATGCATAGTCATTACTGAAACTCGGCAATAACCTTTTCTAACCCCTAAATTATATATTACTACACTAGATACGCTATCAGAGCCGCATTTTCTATATTACTCCGCGCAATTCGTGCTCTAGGACAGGCGATAAACCGACTGGCTAGCGACACTGCCATATCCTTAACAGAAAACAGACTTATTGGGACTGTTCTTCTAGCCAACTTTAATTGCTATGTGTAGACTTGAAGCAGGGTAGGTGATGTGTAAACTCAGAAGTCCCAGTTTCGTATCCCGGAATGTCAATTTTCTCGAAAGGCATTTTCGAATGTTTGTTTAACTTGAAAAAGTGAATACAAGTTGATAGGATCCTACTTCATTTACTTTTTCTAATCATTATTTAAATCTGACTAATAAATTGGCTCTAAACTTAGTATTAATTAATACTATCATAATCATCATCATTATCGTAATATACTATTATATATCAAAGAATCAAACTAGAATATCCTTCCCTCTCTTTCTGTTTCCTGCATTTTAAAACTGTACGTAAATACTGCGGAAGTTTGACTAAATATTCGATATATTTTGTCCTTAAAGTTTTAAGAAATGACCATATTTTATGATTTTGTGTATTTCACAATAGAGGAAATACGTTGAAATAATGTTTATGAAAATGAGCAGTTTTGGTTTTTATATCAGTAAGTTTACGTTCATCATAATGTCTTTTAAAACGAACACTCACACAATATATTATAGAATGACTCTATGGCAAGAAAGCGGGTGTTACCACCTCGACTCAAAGGTGGTCTTTAGGGCCTCTGCTTACCCTGACGGGGTAACCCCCACACAAGAATGGATGAGGCGAATGGATCCTAAGGGCGGCTGGAACGTGGCCATAACAGAGAAGGTCCCTACATATTCCCAGTTAGAATCATCCCGGCGGACGCTGGCTCACCTTACTCCCCCCCCCCTCCCCCACCCCATCGGGCTTGACGAAAACCAGTTCCAATCTGGCCCTTGTCCATATGTGGAGCTTTTATTCCCCCATAGCACTTCAAAACTGACGAAAATGTTATCTTTTTATTCCTTTGTGTTTGTTCAGAAGTTGATATTTACGCCACTATTGTATAATTGATTTTATTAATCCAGAGACGCTTTGTTATATCGTAGTTACAGGGGGTTGAAAAAAAAAAAAAAGAAAAGAAAAAACCGACGAGGATGGGATTCGAACCCACGCGTGCAGAGCACATTGGATTAGCAGTCCAACGCCTTAACCACTCGGCCACCTCGTCCCTCGTGCTATTTTCCCTTACATAATGAGACAGATGTAGATTTCTGGTTCCTACTGTGAAATGTGGATATTCGTGAATATTCATCCAGCTGGCACCCTCTTTGTAAACTGTTATATTATGCCACTTTAGGTTATTAAAAGAATCCCATTGTATAAATGTAATTAGCGAAGTGGTGGCCCTGAAGTATACATTATATTATATATATTTGTCAACAACATGCACATGTATAGCAATGTTAAGACATAAAATAGTTATATTATCTCCAATCAACGAAATAAAATTGTTGTGCCTTATAGAGGGGATTATAAATAAAAACATTTATCTTCCTTTCGAAATGACCAATGGAAGAGTTTCTCAGGTAATCAGGCAAACGATTAAGTAATTTTAGACATACATTTCACAGACATACAGGTTAAGCATAAATGGTATTAAATTGGTGCAGATTTTTTTTCACATAAATAAGGCATTTACATAAGGAAGTGTAAGAATCCCCAACTCAATAAAAGATTATCAGACACAGCTCCACAAATAATCCTCACATCTCTGTTTGTAAGATTAATAACATATTGATACAAGTATAGCTACTTTCAATAAATACTTCTCTTCAGCACTTTGTCGAAGAATACATAACATGAACTGTCCTTAAGTTATTTTACTAGCAGTATAAACTATATGTAATTTACAGCCAAGATCTTTATTCAGATAAATACTTAAAACTTTTATACTTCTATCAAGAACATTAGGAACACGACTTAAATTAAAATGGCTGTATTATTTTTGCCTTGATATACACTTAATTTATTTGCACCACATAATGTTTTCACTTTCATGATAAGTTAACTTATCGTTGATTGGAAATATGTTGAAATTGTTCGCTTTTTAATCGAAAATGAAGGACATTAACTTATCTCGGAATGTGGCCTGGTTATATTTCGTAATAATCCATCTGTTACTTTGCATTAATACCACCAACTGCTCGTAAAGTAAACCATGGTTGATATTACTGCATTTCTTATCTTGCCACAAAAACGCACATCTTTGAACACATTGCATAAAATGCAACCAATAGATTTTAAAACAAGATTTTGTTTAGACGCAATATTTATCTGTGGACTCCGTTGTATTGCTCGTGTGTGCGTGGTTTTGTCTTGAAGTGTTTTACAGCATTACGTGCAACTATACTCACCGTTGTTATTTTTGTATTCGCAACACAGTGATACATTAAATATATTATGATATTCGGCGTTCGGAAGTGATTTTATCCAAAAGTGTCATTGCACAACAAGATTTGCCAACACGCGTTGTGTGGTAACGATGTTCAACCATTATTATCATTTGAAAGCATGTCACTTTAACCCTGGCTAGAAATAATGCTTTTATTATGTAGGTTGGCAGTATTGCTTGTTGGTGTAATGTCGACTGCAGTTTAGTGTAATGTCGACCATATTGAATTCTTGGGAACTGCCGAATAGCTGTTTCCCCTCTACTGTGACTTATCTTACTTGCTTCATAGTACAAGTTGATAATAGAATGCTCTTTGAAAAATGCTTTGTATGCATGAGCCCGGATAGCTCAGTCGGTAGAGCATTAGGCTTTTAACCTAAGGGTCCAGGGTTCAAGTCCCTGTCCGGGCGTTAATTTTATGACATGAAATTCAGTGCTACTGAGAGGGAACTTAATAACTATCGACTGCAGGTGAATGCTGAAAGAGTTAGGTTGTAAACAAAGAGTTTGACTAAACGGCGCACCACTATTCCATTATTTGTTTCACCTCAAGGGTGTAGCAGGGGGAAAAAGATTTAATTTTCATATGTATTTGTTTACTCATTACCTTTATGTTTATTTCTTATATAAACTATTGCCACAAATGTTATGCTTATATCTACTACGTATTAATCGAGACAAACAGTTGCAGAAATGTTTTTTTTATGCATTTCCTTACAGGAAACTGCAGTGATAATCTGAAACACGATCGGTGTTTTGGGTGCAGGAGCTTAAGTACCCAACTCCAAGCAGATCCGTTTGTCTTTCCCCCTGACCACATATATGACGACAGTACAGGTTATGTTTGGTCATACTAGTGGTTTTGATAGTAAAATTTATCCCTTTATGTTACGCAACTAAAGTACTAATTGGGGTTTAAAAATGAAGGACGCACCTTTATAACTTAATATACATGAGAAAAAACCATGCCGGGTGTCAATTATTACGTTGAGGATCATCTTAAATATCTGTATAGTTGGTTACCTTGACGTGTCAGGCTCAGTGGTCTAGGGGTATGATTCCTGCTTTGGGTGCAGGAGGTCTCGGGTTCAAATCCCGGCTGAGCCCGCGTAATTTATTGTCACCTTTTTCTAAGAGGCAACACCCAATCTATGTATGGTCATTACTGGAACCCGGAAAGTGCATTTCTTAACCTTTGAACTTTATGTTATTACTTAGGATGTTGTATGTGTCTGACTTGCAAGACTGATTTGTTTTAAAACATCTGTAATGTTCACAAAGCCGATATAATATATACAATGTAACTATATTCACTTTCAATTACTTTTACTTGCTGTTTATTTTCTCTCTTTCATAACAGGTATGGGCTAACGCACTCCAATTCACAAAAGTGCTTTCCTTTTCACGTTAGATTCTCATTTACCAAACAGGATTCGAAAACTTTACTACATTCCAAGCTACTTAAAGGTACTCTCTTTGCGTAATTGGAAACGTGACGTCATCCAATGATGATTCAATTTGACATGGTTCCACAGTGTAGGTACACTAAAGCGCAAAGCAATGTGCATATATATTCAAAGGTATTAGTTTGCAATCGATGTGGAGATATTAGCTAAAATTTAGAAAGTAAGTTTCCTAAGCTCTAAAAATTTCAGATTAATTAGCTTGCTGAAGTTGCATGTTAGCTATTATTCCAGGTTATATATATATATATATATATATATATATATATATATATATATATATATATATATATATATATATATATTGTCGCGCCGATCGAAAGCCCGAGGTGCGGCTGGTAAGAAATAGCGGGCCTGAACTCCGCCCGTCAGCAGGAGCGGACCGGGGGTATTTACCTGCCCTAAAGGTCCGTCCGCCGACCGCACAATAGAGTATACGAAAACAATGGCTATTGTGTAGTGGTCCGTGTCTGGACTGTTCTCTCATAGCCACTCTATATCATTCTACTTCCAGAACATCTCCATTGTCTAAAGAACTATATAAGGCACCTGCTCGTGCCCGAAAAGGCGAGTAGTAAAACTTGGTCCACTCGTGCTTGTGGTGAAGCGTTGGAGGAAGTTAAAATGTTTACGAAGCGTTCAGTGAAATGCATCTGTAAATCTGCACTACAATGCGAGTTGTAATCTGACAGTTCTTTATTGTAATTCGATTCGATAGTACTGTTGTGGTGAGTTTGTACAAAAGTGTTCTAAGTGTAACGTTAGCACTACGCTAACTGGCTAGAAGGCAATAAAGTGTGATTAGGAGTAAGTGCTGTTTTCTCATTTGTTACAGTATATTATGTAGCGACATATATATCGTTAAAACAGGAACTAAGGAGCAAAGAAACATTTTGAAACATTAAATATTTCCAAGATATTCTTTGTTACTGTTGTGAATTTTAAGATACTTCATACCCTTCTGAAGTGCTAATTTACCATTGGTTTCTTTCTCGCGTTGATGCAACACCTGGAATGGTAAACTGCCTTTTAAACACTTGAATATCACTGCAGTTTCCTGAAAGCGGTAGTGGTTCACCGTTTAGCCAGGCACTGTTACTGGTCTCTTCTCTTCTATTTATAGCCCAGCGCTTTGATCCAGCACCTTTTTTTATCACTAGGCGAACAGTGCGTCACTTAGCTTTCTGCGACTTTCTGTCCGTCAGATTCACTTCTCCATCCTTTAATGGTGGGAAGTGTTAGCGAAGACGACTGTGTCACAGATGTTCTCGTGATACTTCTGAAGTTACTTGAAGAACCTCAGGCCGAACATTTGATTCCCTCCAAAAAGGGTTGTTCGGATTGGGTTGGGCTCGGTGGGACATATGACTTTTACTGTTTTGTTTCCACATGTTAGTATTTATATCGTTGATACAACTGCAAGCCTCTATTAGTCAATGTAGAACCCACAACAAAACCTACATGGACGCGTTGTTTATTGATGGATCAAAAAATAAACGACGAGGATGGGATTCGAACCCACGCGTGCAGAGCACATTGGATTAGCAGTCCAACGCCTTAACCACTCGGCCACCTCGTCTTCTGCATAGTGCTTCATCCAAATTTAACACATTCGTTTTCCAGTACTTACAAATATACCTACATTTGTAATGTTCTAATTACTCCCATAAACAAACAAATGATAATTGTCAAATATTTCATAAAGGGCAAAGTAAGTAAACAAAATTAATTCGTGATTCGAGTTTGAATAGCTAACGTGCAAGGTCGGCTGGCTAATTGATTTGAATATTTCAGAGCGCAGGAAACTTACTTTCTAAATTTTAGCTAATATCTCTATGTTGATTGCAAATTAACACCTCTGAATATATATGCAGATTACTTCGCGCTTTAGTGTAGACTGTGGAAGTATGCCAAATTGAATGATGCTTGGATGACGTCACGTTTCCAAGGAGGCAGAGAGAGTACCATTAATTAGTTTGGAATGTAGTAGAATTTTCGAATCCTGTTTGGTAAATGAGAATTTAATGTGAAAAGGAAAGCATGTTTGTGAATTGGTGTACGTGAGGCCATACTTGCTATGAAATAGAGAAAATAAACAGTAAGTAAAAGTAATTGAAAGTGAATATAGTTACATCGTATATATTATAGCAGAACGTTACAGATGTTTTAAAACAAAAGTGTCTTGCAAGTCAGGCGCATACAAGATCCTAATCATATGTAATTTAGAAGGTTAAAAAATGCACTTTCCTGGTTCGAGTAATGACCACATACAGTTTGGGTGTTGCCACTTGGAAATAGGTGACAATAAATTACAAGGGCTCAGCCGGGATTTGAACCCGGGACCTCCTGCACCCAAAGCAGGAATCATACCCCTAGACCACTGAGCCAGATATATTAGGGTGTTCAACTATACAGATAACGTGATTCTCAACGTAATTGACATTCAGCATGCTTTTTTACGTTATAAAGGTGCGTCCTTAGTTTTTAAACCCCAATTACTTTAGCTGCGTTAACATAAAGGGATAACTTTTGCCCTCAAAACCACTAGTATGACCAAACATAACCTTGCCCAGTCATCACGTATGTGGTATTTAAACTAATAGGGGGGGGGGGCGGATAATGTAAAATGTATGATTTAGGAACAGCCTTCTAAGAGATTTCATTACAAGATTGCAATATTTTAAAGGAATTACAAGGAAGAGGCAGTTCAATTGGATAACACGATGAAACGCTGAACCGCTAGGGTAGTCACGCTGGTACTAAACTCGCACATTGAAAGGAATAAATTAACTAACGAGAAACAATATTTAAGAAGGATTCGACCACATTTTTTGTGTGTTGGTCTTCTTCACAGATATGATAGAAAGGTACCTATACTACCAGTCAGTCGGGAAGCTTCTTGTCGTCGCCTCCGTGGCGCAATCGGCTAGCGCGTTCGGCTGTTAACCGAAAGGATGGTGGTTCGAGCCCACCCGGGGGCGTCCGTTTTGTTTACCTTGTAAATATAAGCTGAACATGTACTGAAAAACGTGATGCTTCAAAGGGACTTTTCCCAAAATATAGTGGAAACAAAATGTTTTATCATCAGATATCCACCGATTGCCTGCGTATTCAAAGTAATTAGAAACAGTTGAAACTATTTAATTTTTATGGTGTGTAAGGCATACGTATTTTCGCTACGACAAATTAAAAGAATTTGACAACAATAGCTTAGTCGTTTTTAAAAATACTTCAATTAATGGTAGAATTTAAAACTCAAAATATAACGATTCTGGGCTCACCATTGAATTTAGGAAGACCTATTTTTCAGTTTAGACAAAATTAGTTATTCTTAGGCCAAATTCATGGAAAGACAATTGTGAGAATTGGAAACAATAAACAAGGGATCAACACAGAGTGGAATATGCAAACTCGTTCAGCTAAATCACTTATCGCATTCCTAGACCATGAGCCTTATGCTCGGCGACCTTGTAATCAGCACGCCAGGGCCTAACCACCTCAGCCACCCAGACCAACCCCTATATGGAAGTATAGGCCACATTATAGACTAGGAGAATACAGGTAGTGACGTCATCTCACACCGCTGAACATGCCGACACTGATATCCGCGCCCTGTATTACTGCCACAGAGGAAGAGCAAATATTTTCAGTCATACGTGATGGAGCAATGTAGGAAATACAGAAAACAATAGTACAGGTAACATATTGCATGTTGTAATATTAGTGCTGAGTGTTTCGCTTGCACAACTGGTAACTGATTATAAACAATTACATTTCGGCTGTATGCTTTGAGTAAATATATATCAACTCCAATTTACGTGACGGATGTTATAAAATAAATAGAGCACAACATATTTTCTTTTTTGTGCAAATCAAAACAGAACGACACAGAACAGGGTTACGTGGGCATTTTCCTATATTATCTGTTTCGTTTTTCTTTAGTTAGTTCTTCAATGTTAAGACTTAATGTCTGTAAAATTTATAATCGAAGAAGACTACATGTTGGGTCATGATCTGACAAGGTACTTGGAGATTTGGACTTGGCTAATTTCATAGCAGAACCTGAGGGAAACACTGGCTCTTCCATGTTATTTGTACTGGCCATGTTACTACACTTGATTGAACTGTCCGATTCCGTATTCGCAGCACCGTTTATCTAGGCAACATCACATTACACGTCTCTCGTCTGACGTAGCACGCGGTAATAGGTTTGCTCTTCAATATAATATGTCACACCACTTGAAACTGTCTTCCTCTGTTATAGACAGACTAAACTGTGTGACCAATCAATGAACTCAGGTCACATTCTGACTCAAGAGTGTAAATGAGATGCTAGAACCAAGCTAGAGTTAGAGACAGGGAGTGGCAGAGGCGGTTTAGTGTTTCCTTACTGCTGTGTTTCTTTGTGTTAGTATTTATATCGTTCTTACAGTTAAAAACTTCTATATATTTATGTGGAAACCACAACAGTGCCTACGTGTACGCATTGTTTCCTGATAGTCAAAAAACAAACGACGAGGATGGGATTCGAACCCACGCGCGCAGAGCGCATTGGATTAGCAGTCCAACGATTTAACCACTCGGCCACCTTGTCTATTGAAGTGTTACGTCCATATTACAATACATACGTTTTCCAATTTTCCTAAATTTATAATGTTCTATTAACTTCAACATGCAACATAACGATCAGAGTAAATAATGAAATTAATTCGTGATTCGAGTTTAAATATCCTACATTATATATTTACAGATTTTGCTCTTTTTCTTAATTTTGCATCACATTTTGTAATTTTAAAAATATTGATAGCATGAATATGAAAACTTCACAATTCAAATTCAATCAATTCCTCAGTGCATGTATTTCTCACATCACTGAAAATACATTCGTTTCGCAAATTAAGCGACTGAAATGAAAATCAAAATGTACCGGTTTGATAAAATGATGTATTCGTAAACGTTTAATAACTTTACTAACCACTCCAAAATTTTTATTCTAGGCAAATACCTATTACTTTTCTTAACCCTGCATGTATTAGACATGTACGAGTAGTTTTGTCCTTCAGTTAAGGATTTGTTTAGTTCTGCGGTCTATAAATAAACACGTCCATCTTCCAGCTATATCAAACCAATACAAGGATGAGAACACAACAATGAACCATGATGCTCCCGAAATAAACACATGCTTACTTAACAGTAAAATGTATGTATCAGAACATTGTTATTTGTATTTTGTGGCCAAAAATTGATTTCCCTCCCCGAAAAGTAATATTACTTTAGCATTGTGATATTTGAGGTTAGAAATAATGCTTTTGTTATGTAGGTTAGCAGTATTGCTTCTTGGTGTAATGTTGGCTTCTGTGTAATGTAATGTCGGTCATATTCAAATCTTGGCAACTGCCGATGAGCTGTTTCCCCTAAAGCGTGGCTTATTTTACTTGCTTCATAGTACAAGTTGATAATAGAATGCTCTTTGAAAAATGCTTTGTAGCCACTACAGTTGTGGAGCCTGGGTAGCTCAGTCGGTAGAGCATTAGGCTTTTAACCTAAGGGTCCAGGGTTTGAGTCCCTGTCCGGGCGCTGTTTTTTATGACATTAAATTCAGTGCTACTAGGAGGGTACTTAATAACTATCGACTGCAGGTGACAGCTGAAAGAGTTAGGTTATAAACAAAGAGCCTGGCTAAACGGTGAACCATTATCTCAATATTTCTTCAGTTTCAGACTGTAGCCCGAAAAAAGATGTAATTGCCACATGCATTTGTGTACTCATTACTTTTAAGTATATATTGTTCTATAAATGATTGATAAAAATGTTATTTTTCTATCTGCTTCGTATTAATAGAGTCAAACTTGCAGAAATGGCTTTTTTATACATTTCCTTATAGGTGTTAAACGAATACAAGAAACTGCAGTGATAATCTGAAACATGCCCGGTGCTTTGGGTGCAGGAGTTTGCGTATTCCAATCTATGCTGATACCTTGTTTCTTGTTTGCAGTTAAGTCTACCCATGATGTTGCTTAAGAATATCTATTTGTGTCTAGGTTGCAAGATATAAAACCATAGCTGAGTCCAGAATCGTCATATTTTTGGTTTCAAAGTCTGGCATTAGCTGAAGCATTTTAAATAGTGACTACGGTATTGTTAAATTTTTTAATTTGTCGTATCCGAATTGTGCTTTACTCACTATAAAAATAAGAAGTTTTAACCGCCAAACATTTCTAAAGTTACTTTGAATACGCAGGATATTGAATTAGTGGATATTTGAAGAGAAAACGTTTTTTCTCTTCCATATTTTGGGAAAAGTCCCTTTGAACCACCAACCTTTCGGTTAACAGCCGAACGCGCTAGCCCATTGCGCCACGGAGGCACGTCAAGTCCTGTAGCAATTGACTGGTAGTATACCTATTAGAACCCACGTGGGATTTCTCGGCTTATGCTTCGTTCTTCCCTATATCTCTGAAGAAGACCAACATCCAAAAAATGTGGTCGAATCCCTCTTAAGTATTGTTTCTCCTTAGTGACTACCCTAGCGGTTCAGCTTTCCATTGACGTTATCCACTTAAACTGCCCCTTCCTTGTAATTCCTTTAAAATATTGCAACCTTGTCATGAAATATCTTAGAACGCTGTTCCTAAATCAATATACCTAAATTTTACATCACTTCCTTTGCCCGGCCAGTTTAAATATCACGTTTGTGATTATAGGACAAAGTTATGTATGGCCATATTGGCGGTTTTGACGGTAAAACTTATCGCGTTACGTTAACGCAAGTAATGTAATTGGGGTTTATAAACGAAAGAGGAACCTTTATAACGTATAAAAGAGAAAAAATCATACTGCATGTGAATTACTTTGAGGAACACTTTTAGGTTAAATGTCTGTATAGTTGAATGCCTTCCCATCTCAGGCTCAGTGGTCTAGGGGTATGATTCCTGCTTTGGGTGCAGGAGGTCCCGGGTTCAAATCCCGGCTGAGCCCATGTAATCTTTTTTTGTCACGTATTTCTAGATGGCAACACGCAAACCATATATATTGGAAAGTGCATTTCTTAACCTCAAAATATTATATTGTTAGGACCGTGTACGTGCCTGACTCGCGAGCACTCCTTTGTTTTAAAATAGCTACAATGTTCACAAAGCTGCTATAATATATACAATGAGGTAACTATATTCATTTTCAATTACTTTTACTTACTCTATTTTCTCTATTTTATAATAGGCATGGCGTCACATGCACCAATTATTCACAAACATGCTTCCCTTTTGACTTCAATTCTCATGTATCAAACAGGATCCGAAAACTCAGCTACATTCCAGACTACTCAAAGTTATTCTCCCTGCCTCCTTGGCAACGTGATGTCATCCAAGGATCATTCAATTTGGAATACTTCCATGGTCCACACTAAGGTGGGAAGCAATATTACAAATATATGCAATGGTGATAATTTCCAATTTAAGCATTTTTCACTATTCAAAATCCTCATTGGACCGTAGTTTACAACTGATTAGCCTGAAATTTTAGAAGGGCTTCAGGGATTAAAGTAGTAAAATGTGTCAACCACTGGTTAAAACATTTACCTAATAATTGAGCTGAAATTAAATATTTTTCATAATTTATACTGAATAAAATGTAAAATATCAATAAAGTGTATACCTACTAAACTTATTTTTTCTCTTAAACTAATTACATTTAAGCAATGGCGATATGATAATTTCTTTATATCTATATACGAGCTGAAGTTAAACATTTAGAAATAATACAATAAACTGTAGGGTCCAATGGCCATTCCATGTAAGCATATCAAAAAGTGATTCCTGCAACAAATATATTAATAGTTTAAACACGGTTTGACATAGAACATTGAAACTTTTTGTACGCGATATATGTTATATTCTGAGTGTGGAAAAAATTCAAAGCAATCACAACTAAACAGTGGATTTTTTAATTTACATTTGAATCTTCATTTCATAGATTTTCGTAGATAGATGTAAACTATTCGAACTCGAATCAAGGATTAATTTCGTTTACTTACTCTGCTTTTTATGAAATATTTGACAGATAATAGTTGTTTGTATATCAGAATAATTAGAACGGTACAGATTAAAGAACATTTGTAGATACTGGAAAATGTATATGTTGTAATAGGGAATGAAATAGTACACAGAAGACGAGGTGGCCGAGTGCTTAAGGCGTTGGACTGCTAATCCAATGTGCTCTGCACGCGTGGGTTCGAATCCCATCCTCGTCGTCTATTTTTTGATCTATCATAAAACAACGTGTCTATATAGGTGCTGTAGTGGTTTCTACTTTAATTGAGGCTTTTAATCGTAACAACATTATAAATACTAACACAAAGAAACAAAATAGTGAAAGTCATCTGTCCTACCGAGTTCAGCCCAATTCAAAAACGCCCTTTCAGGAAAGACTCGAATGTTCGGACCGGCGTAATATCAGAAACATCATGAGAACTCCCCGCGGAACAGATGACCTTAGAGCCCCCAAAACCGTGAACAGCAGTTACAGGTGCAAGTTGCTGCACATAGCTGCGGCACAGTCAACTTTCCCTTCCTTATATTTTGAGTTTTAAATTCTACCATTAATTGAAACATTTTTAAAAGTGACTACAACATTGCAGTGAAAAACCCTTAATTTGTCGTGCTAATACACTTTACTCGCCATAAAAATTAAACTAAAAGGTTTCAACTGCGAATATTTCTAAATTTACCTTCAATACTCACGCAATTGGTGGATATTTGCAGAGAAAACATTTTGTTCGCACTGTATTATGAGAAGAGTTCCTTTGAAGCACCAGGTTGTTCAGCTTATATTCACAAGATAAACAAAACTAACGCACCCGGGTGGGCTCGAACCACCATCCTTTCGGTTAACAGCCGAACGCGCTAGCCGATTGCGCCACAGAGGCGACGAAATGTTTTGTGCCAACTGACTGGTAGTATACCTTACTAGGATCCACTTGGGGTTTCTCGACTTATGCTTCGTTCTTGCCCATATCTGTGAAGACCATCAGACACAAAACGTGGTCTTAAATATTGTTTCTCCTTAGTTATTTTATTCCTTTCAATGTGCGAATTTAGTACTGGTGTGACTACCCTAATAGACCAGCTTTTCATCGACGTTATCCAGTTGAACTGCCCCCTCCTTGTAATTCCATTAAAATATTGCAAACTTGTTATGAATTCTCTTAGAAGGCTGTTCCTAAATCATACATTTTACATTATTTCCCGTTCCCAACTAGTTTAAATACCACATACGTGATAATAGGACAAGGTTATGTGCGGTCATATTGGCGGTTTTGACGTTAAAACTTACCGCTTTATGTTAACGCAAGTAATGTAATTTGGGATTTAAAAAGGAAAGAGGCATCTTTATAACGTATAAAGGAGAAAAAGGCATACTGAATGTGTATTACTTTGAGGAACACTTTTAGGTTAAATGCCTCTATAGTGGAGCGCATTCTCATCACAGCCTCAGTGGTCTAGGGGTATGATTCCTGCTTTGGGTGCAGGAGGTCCCGGGTTCAAATCCCGGCTGAGCCCGTGAAATTTATTGTTACCTATTTCTAAGTGGCAACACTCAACTCTGTATTGTCATTTCAGGAACCTGTAAAGTGCATTTGTTAACCTCTAAATTATAAATTATTATGCACCTGACCCTCGAAAACTCCTTTGTTTTAAAACATCTGCAATGTTCACAAAGCTACTATAACATACCTATACAACGTAACTATATTCGCTTTCAACTACTTTCACTTACTCGTTATTTTCTCTGCTTTATACCAGGCATGGAATGTTATGTACCAATTCACAAACATGTTTCCCCTTTCACATTAAATCCTCATGCACCAAACAGGATTCGAAGTCTCTGTCTATATCTTCTATATCTCTGTGTGTGTGTCAGATCTGTGTGTATGCAAAGCTGCCAATTTCCAATCAATATAGAGATATTCACTAACATTTAAAACGTAAGCTTCCTAAATTCTAAAATATTGAAATAATTAGCTTCACGGTGTTGCAGCTTAGCTATTCAAACTCGAATCACTAAATAATTTCGTTTACTTACTCTGCTGTTTATGAAATACTTGACAATTATGAGTTGCCTGTATGTCGGAGTAACTAGAACGTTACAGATTTATGAAGATTTGTAGCTTTAGAAGAGCCCATGTGTTGTAATATGGATAAAGCGATATGCAACAGACGAGGTGGCCGAGTGGTTAAGGCGTTGGACTGCTAATCCAATGTGCTCTGCACGCGTGGGTTCGAATCCCATCCTCGTCGACGCTTTTTTGATCTTCCAGAGAACAACGAGGCTATATACAGGCTATCGAATTGCGCCAGGAAGGATATGTAGACCTTTAATTGGAAAATACTAACAAAAATTAACAAGTAATGCTTCTAAATATTACACATATTTATCCACACATATGACTGAAGGGTATTTAACCCCGAGTTAGCATACAAAATTATGTTATAGAGAAGTTTCATATGAGAGCCCCTAGTGATTGGATTTAAGGTGGGTATTTCGCTTTAGTGGCAGGAAGACGTGTGTACAAACTTGTGTTTGTCCATAAAAATGTAACTAAGTGGGAAATATGTCTATTCCTGTTCTAAATACTCAAGAATACAGTTTCAGGAGCGGGACTCCTAGAGCCCAAGGTAAAATCGGTGACACTGCCAGGTGGCTCGGTGGTCTAGGGGTATGATTCCTGCTTCGGGTGCAGGAGGTCCCGGGTTCAAATCCCGGTCGAGCCCATCTTACTTTTGCTAGGATGTATTCTTACTCGAGATGCGCTCATAAAGGCTAACAAAACACAAAAAGAGGTTGCTTAAACTAAATTTCCAAAATAAGTTTTACACAATGCAAATTTTATAAACAAATATACTCAAAAGGGCACATGATAATTATCTCTCCTTGTCTCGGTGCCACAAAGGTGATCTAGAACAGATGGCGTGTTAAATCTATTGAAAGTGAGGTATTCATACTCGAATAGGTATATTATTTTTCTCCAAAACACATAACAATTTCTTCGGCTATCCTATGATTAAGAATTGAGTTATTTTGTCTATCTGAAGTGGTTCACTTTCTCATAACATAATTCATATACCTATTAGGAGTTTTAAATTAGTTAACGGACTTTCCACAGCACTCATGTCTAACGTTTTAAAATCATAATCTAACAGGAAAGCAACAAATGGAACTGTTCTTGAATACATTTCGCTGGCCATTGTGACAAACCTCCATGTGTCTCTTTCTAATGTTTGGGAGTTCCTTACTGGGAACTTGGGACTGAGGTTTGGGAAGAGAGACAAAGTTTAAATGTACCTTTCCACCACTTTTCTGGGAACTCATAATTATTGTTTTCAATATATACTTGTGATAATAATTAATAATAGTTAATAATAATGCCCACAGAAGTCATTTTTAAATAGGTGTAAACTTACTGGTGTGTAAGTATTGAACACCCAATGAAACATTGTGGCTTTAGAGTAATTTAGTGCTATGTTCACAAAATATCTTACGCATGAAAACAATTATTGTACATCTGAGGAGAAATCAATCCATTACCCCTAGGCGTTTGTAAATATTCCCATCAAAGCATCAACTAGTTCAATGCTTTTAAGTTCCCTATCCAAAATATCAGCTAGAACATTTAGATTGTATTTACAAGGTTGACAAAACTACCGCCCCCGGGTGGGCTCGAACCACCAACCTTTCGGTTAACAGCCGAACGCGCTAGCCGATTGCGCCACGGAGGCTTGTAGGTAGGGAGGTACTCTATCTGAAACATCAAATAGTTCAGTGCATATTTACATAGATTGTATTTACGTGGTTGACAAAAAACACGCCCGCAGGTGGGCTCGAACCACCAACCTTTCGGATAACAGCCGAACGCGCTAGTCGATTGCACCACGGAGGCTTGTATGTGAGGAGGTACTCTATTTGAAACATCAAATAGTTCAGTGCATATTTACATAGATTGTATTTACGTGGTTGACAAAAACCACGCCCCCAGGTGGGCTGGAACCACCAACCTTTCGGTTAACAGCCGAACGCGCTAGCCGATTGCGCCACGGAGGCTTGTATGTAAGGCGGGTAAGGCGGTACTCTATCTGAACCATCAGCTAGTTCAGTGTATATTTACATAGTTTGTATGTACAAGGTTGACAAAACTAACGCCCCGAGGTGGGCTCGAACCACCAACCTTTCGGTTAACAGCCAAACGCGCTAGCCGATTGCGCCACGGAGGCAACGACAATGTGCTGCTCTAATGATTGACCAATCATCCCTCGTCCCCGTCAAATCTCCTGCATATGGTAGTAGCCAATAGGAGCGCGTTACTACGTAGCCATATCGGTGCTTGTTAATGACAAAGATGGAGATATTAGCATGTGGCGCAGCGCAGCAAAGGCGTTTTATTGTGCGTTTCCGATACTACCTCAGGGCTGCGTTCTGGAACGCAAACGGCAACTCACTGAGTTTCTGCAGTCATGTGGAATTGACATTCTAATGGTCTGTGAAACCCACTTGGATGCTGCAACCAACTATTCGCTGCCGAGCTACGTCACCCATCGGTCTGATCGGGTCCGCCGACCGGGGGGCGGTACAGCCATTTTCATCAAGAGTCATATCACTCACACATCCTTTCCTATCCCACCACTACAACACGTGGGGCCTGTGTCATTAGGCTTGCCATTGGCGGGGTGGACACGGTGTTGGTAGTGGCATACGACACCCCGGATAACCGCTTATGTGAAGCTGATATCAATACCCTCCTGAACGTGCATCCTGCGGTATGCATCGCAGGCAACCTCAACGCGAAGCATGCACATTGGCATAGCCGCGTTAGCAATGTCAAGGGGCGAGGGCTCTACCGCCTGATCAGCGGTAACCCAAGCCTACTTGCGAATGGACCGAGAGGACCTACGTTCCATCCGGCCCGAGGGAGGCCAGATGTGTTCGACATCATACTCACCAAGAACATTCCTTTCCATCTATACCTCTCAGCGGCCAATGAACTGGACTCCGACCATGACCCTGTCTTGGTGGGTTCCTGCCAGCTCTGGTCACTCCAGACTGGACATACGAGGTCGACTGAGATGCAGCCATCCTTGAACTTAACCAGTGTGTGGACCCGCGTCCGCGTGTCGATTCTATCGATGCACTGGAGGCGGCAGCCATGGCATTCTCCCAACATATCCGGGAAGTGGTGTGTGCCCATACGCACTGCATTCTATCCGACATAACCAACCCTCGCACCATCCCCATCGAACTCAGTTGATTAAAGCCAAAGCAACTGTCCGAAGGCTTTGCCAGCGTTTCCGCCATCCCAGGATACAGGCAGTCTACTTGCGGTTCAAGTCCCTGGCACGACGCTTGTTGCGTTTACACCGCAAGACAGTCTGGAAAAACACGATGGCAAACGTAGATCTTACTGAGAAGCAACCATGGCGGATAATCAGGTCCCTTAGAAAGGACAAAAACACTCATCAGCATCCTCTACATGTCACTCGCGGGAGACTCTCTTTCGAACCCCAAGAGAAAGCCACGGCTCTCGCAGACCATCTGGAGTCCCAATTCGAACCCCGGGAAGATATCCAGGACGAAGACTTTAGTGAACTCGTTGAGGCGACTGTGGATTACCTCTACGAGGCACCTCCGTCGCCACGCGCAGAGATCCAAATCTCTTAGTGACAGCTAGACTTCTAAAATCAGAAGGTTAAAACCTGGTAAATCTCCTGGGCATGCTCGCGTCACTGTGCCCATGCTCCAGCACCTTCCCGAAAGGCCGTAGTCCACCTGACGAGGATTTATAATGCATAAAATATCTTGGCTATCCGGTTGTTGCCGCGTTAAATTATAAAATGCCGACGTTTCGACCATCTTGTCGTGGTCGTTATCACAGGCAAACTGCGCCGCTATGTAGCAGCTAGTCAACTTATATACTGGCAAACAGATGAAAGGTGGGTGAATGGTGAGCCCTGATAGGCTGGGCAGTCTCTGCATTGCGGCAGTCCTTCTGCATTGCTACGTCACTGCCATAGAATCATTACACTGCGGCACAAATGACGTGGTGTTCTTGTGTTTTGTTCTACCCATGGCCGTAAACCAAAGTTTGTTAATGTGCATGCCACCATTATTATTAAAATTCTTAGGATAACGGGAAATTTCTAAGGCCTCTTTAATTTTTCTGGGTCGCCATCTGTTTTCACTGGTTACTATCTTGGTCTGATCAAACAGTATTGTGTGTTTGGTTTCGTAAGCATGTAACGCGACCGCCGATTTTTCAATATCATTTTGTTTGCACTGACGTATGTGCTCCTGTAATCGTTCTTTCACAGTTCGACCAGTCTCACCAATATATGATTTGCCACAGTTACACGGTATTTCATAAACTCCGGGTTTGTTAAGTGGTGGAACTTTATCTTTTACGTTAACCAGTAAATCTTGCAGTTTAGTGGGTGCTTTGTATGCCAACTTAATATCCGCTTGTTTTAATAATTTCCCTATTCGGTCTGTTACTCCTTCTACATATGGGAGTACTGCAAATTTTTGTTTGTCTGATTTTTTCTTTTCCTTGTCTTCCTGTTTAGATACTGCTGTTTTCCAGGCCCGAAAGATATCCTTCTTTTTGTAACCATTGGCATGTAGGACTTCACACAGGTTTTTCTTTTCTTGTCCCAAACTAGAAGAGTCGCAAACTCTTTTTGCTCGTAAGGCCAAAGTTTTTAAAATTCCCTTTTTGGTTGCAGGGTGGTGATGGGATTCTGCATGAAGATAGAGATTAGTATGTGTTGTTTTTCTGTATACTGAATGTCCCAAAGTGCCATTTTTTCGTCTAATAACCAGCACATCCAAGAATGGAAGTTCACCATTTTTTTCCAACTCCATGGTGAATTTTATCTGCGGATGGTTTTTGTTTAGTTGGTCAAAGAACAAGTTCAAACTGTTACGTCCATGTGGCCAAACTACAAATGTGTCATCTACGTATCTTATCCACACACTGGGTCCTATTGTGGCATTATCCAAAAACGTTTGCTCAAAGGCTTCCATGAATATGTTGGCTATAACTGGTGAGAGTGGTGACCCCATGGCTGCCCCTTGAGTTTGTTTGAAGAAATCTCCCTTATATTGAAAAAAGGTGGATTTTAAACAGAAAGCAGATAGATCGGCCCACTCCTCTGGAAGATCGCGTGATCTGAGTTTTTGGCGCACTACTTCCACTGCCTCGTCCACGGGCACCTTTGTGAAGAGGGATGTTACGTCAAAACTGACTAACAAGTCAGATTTCTTCAAATGGAGGCGCTGAATTATGTTGATAAATTCAGTGGAGTTTCTTACGTTGGACTTAATGTCCTCGGTTAGAGGTCTTAATTTATCTGCTAGAAATCGTGCTAGAGAATGCGTAGGGGAATTTATAGCGCTCACTATGGGCCTAAGTGGGATCCCCGGCTTGTGTACTTTCGGGAGACCATACAATCTAGGTACGTTGTAGTTATTTCTTTTTAGCCTCGGTTTGAATTGTTCTTCTATTGAAGTTGCTCTGTTGATTAGAGCACTAGCCTCCCGGCGAATTTTGGCCAATGGATTTTTTGGAAGTGGTACATATGTATCCTCTTGAAGCAGTGCTTTAACTTTCTGGTGATAGTCTTGAGACTTCATTACAACCGTAGCATTGCCCTTGTCCGCCTTCAAAATAACCAGATCTTCACGTTGCTTAATGTTAAATAGTGCCTGACGTTCTATTCTAGATAAATTCTGGCGAGGTACTTTATGATGTGAGAGGATTCTTGCTGTTTCGATGCGTATATGATCAGCCCGTTCTTCTGGGATTCCAATTAATACATCTTCTACACTGGCTATGATGTCATCTGTCGGTATCTGCTTGGGTGTTATAGCGAAATTTAGACCTTTGGAGAGGACAGCAATCGTATCATTGTCTAGTGGCTCTCCTGATACATTTATGATTGTATTAAGCTGTGGTGCACATGGTTTGTTTTTTGTGGCGGCCAATTTGTCGAACTTTGCCTTTTGTTTCTTTCTGTTAGCATCCTGAGTCCTAGTGGTATGATCAGCCGAAATATTATCTAATCTCTTCCATAGATCCGCGTTCAGTGTGCGGGACAACTCCAGGTGACATCTAAAAAGCTTCATTTCCACTATTGCCAATTCCCTTCTTGTTTCCCTAATTCTCTCGCGTAATAGCGCTTTTCCTGTTCGTTCTAAAATGCGATTTATCTTCGGCGATCTTGCCTGGTGTCTAATCTGTACGAATTTTGGTAAAACCTTTTGGTCTCTGCAACGTAATAAAAAGGCCAAATTACATAGTTTACGGCTTCTCTTTTCCCGTAGTCCAGAGAATTCCCTTGTCCGCCGAAACGTTTTCTCACCGTAGAGATTTATAATGTATTCTCTCAAGCTTCCACGGCCATCGTTTAAAATATCTTGGCTATCCGGTTGTTGCCGCGTTAAATTATAAAATGCCGACGTTTCGACCATCTTGTCGTGGTCGTTATCACAGGCAAACTGCGCCGCTATGTAGCAGCTAGTCAACTTATATACTGGCAAACAGATGAAAGGTGGGTGAATGGTGAGCCCTGATAGGCTGGGCAGTCTCTGCATTGCGGCAGTCCTTCTGCATTGCTACGTCACTGCCATAGAATCATTACACTGCGGCACAAATGACGTGGTGTTCTTGTGTTTTGTTCTACCCATGGCCGTAAACCAAAGTTTGTTAATGTGCATGCCACCATTATTATTAAAATTCTTAGGATAACGGGAAATTTCTAAGGCCTCTTTAATTTTTCTGGGTCGCCATCTGTTTTCACTGGTTACTATCTTGGTCTGATCAAACAGTATTGTGTGTTTGGTTTCGTAAGCATGTAACGCGACCGCCGATTTTTCAATATCATTTTGTTTGCACTGACGTATGTGCTCCTGTAATCGTTCTTTCACAGTTCGACCAGTCTCACCAATATATGATGGCCGTGGAAGCTTGAGAGAATAC
This sequence comes from Tenodera sinensis, assembly GCA_030765045.1. Classification (NCBI taxonomy): domain Eukaryota; kingdom Metazoa; phylum Arthropoda; class Insecta; order Mantodea; family Mantidae; genus Tenodera; species Tenodera sinensis. The sequence goes on along the minus strand of CM060969.1, from coordinate 30,209,010 downwards.
ATTTATAATGCATGTCTGCAGCTTCGTCACTTTCCAACTTGGGGCCCGCTTTTTCCTTCAAATTATCGTTCCATAAGCCTGTTACCCATCGTTTCAAAAGTTTTTGAATGATTATTCCTATCCCGCCTCACACCTCTCTTCGAGGAAGGGCAACAAATCCCGGATCATCAGTTCGGTTTTCGTCATGGACATTCCACTACACTACAGCTACTGCGGCTGATTGAGAAGGTTACCCTGGGTTTCCACGAAAACTTCAAAACAGTCACAGTGCTTTTGGATGTAGAAAAAGCCCTTGCAACCACATGGCTCCCGGGGTTACTGTACAAACTCAGAGAGGCAGAAATCCCTCCCCTTACCACACCCTGATTGGTAGCTTCCTTCGGGATCGCTCTTTTCGGGTACGGGTGGAGGGGAACCTGTCCTCTTGTTGTTTACTACAACAGCGAAATATTACTAACTTGACATAAGTCATTAGTGCAATGCAAATTAATGAACTCTCTTGTCTGTCGATATGAGACGTTTCTGTCCTGAAGATAGGACTGCATCTGAACAGAGTATATACACTGTCTCGCCGTGTGTGTGCCATAAGCTCACGTAAACATCTCAACAGTTTCACATTCTTTCTGATACGTCCTATGGTTTTGCCAGGTAGTATTTAGTGGAACTGCAGATTAAAACCAAGGTAAAATATGGCTAATCGTTTAAGCTAAATAAATGGCAATAAAATTAAGTACGTTCTTATTGTAGAGGGATGCCCAGGGGTTCATTGTCGCTCAAGCAAGTTATCATTGTCACCGTCACTTCCCTCACTGCTTCCGTTCTCTGAATCACTGACTTTTAAATGTATCATTATTGACTGTAAAATGTCTTCTCTACCTCCTTCTGTGATAAAATCACTTTCCTGTTATTCTTCTGCATGTTTATTAAAACCTTTTAATAGATTTTTCCAGTAAAGAGGCCGTTATCTTTTTGGCAGTAGGAAATTTGCCACGTTCATAAAATTCTAAGCCTCTTCAAAATCGTCTAAGTGTGTCGTTCCTTTCAGTATGTTCATGTGTTTTCCAGGTGAAACAACAGGTGTATCAGAATCTGACTCACATTTTTGTGCTCCTAGGCAGTTTCGAGAAACACTGGATTAATTTATTCCACGGGCTGCAGCTGTTAACTCTTTGCATTTTTTGAAATTACGTTTGCACCTTTCTTCGTCACTTGAGTTCGTTTTAGAAAGCCCATATACCCCATAAACGACTTGTCGTACTTGACTACGTAAACCACTGTAATTGTTTCCTCTTCCATCACTTGATTTACTTAGTTACATGTTAGAACCTTCTACAAATTCATAAAACTGCACATTAATTACGTGTATTGGTCAGGAGAATTAGGGGTGGGAAGCATAACGGTACAGTCACAAGGGTTATTCACACCTCTGCTGAAAGCTTCATTTCTGACAAAACACATGTATAACCGCCGAACGGCTGATGCAATTATTATACCCTTTTTCGCATGGGGGGGGGGGGGGGGGGGAGTTTTGTTTACGTTGTAAAGATAAGTTAAATACATACCGAAAAACCACCTAGGCGGCCCGGGTTCGATCCCAGGGACCCGCATGTGGTATTCGTGGTGGACGAAGCGGCGTCAGGGCGGGTTTTCTCCGGGTACTCCGGTTTCCCCCGCCATCTCATTCCACCGGTGCTCCATCTTCATGTATCATCAGTGTCACCGCCTGCGGTGCCGTAGTAGTAAAAGCGGGCGTTAAACACTACAACAACAACAACATACCGAAAAGATGGTACTTCAAGGCAGTTTTACCTGTTTTAAATGTCTCTATAGTTGAATGCTTTCCCATCTCAGGCTCAGTGGTCTAGGGGTATGATTTCTGCTTTGGGTGCAGGAGGTCCCGGGTTCAAATCCCGGCTGAGCTCATGTGATTTTTTTGTCACGTGTTCCTAGATGGCAACATGCAAACATATATATTGGAAAATGCATTTCTTAACCTCAAAATATTATATTGTTAGGATCTTGTACGCACCTAATTCATGAGCACTCCTTTGTTTTAAAATGTTCACAAAGCTGTTATAATATATACAAAGAGGTAACTATATTCACTTTCAATTACTTTTACTTATTTTATTTTCTCTATTTTATAATTGGAATGGCATCACATACACCAAATCACAAACATGCTTCCCCTTTGACATTCAATTCTCATGTACCAAAGAGGATTCCAAAACTCAACTACATTCAAGACTATTTAAAGTTATTCTCTCTGCCTCCTTGGCAACGTGACGTCATCCAAGCATCGCTCAATTTGGAATGCTTTCACAGTCCACACTAAAGTGCAAAGCAATATTACAAATATATGCAATGTGATAACTTCCAGTTTCAACATTTTTTCCTATTGAAAAACCTCATTGGACCGTAATTTACAACTTATTAGCCTGAAATTTTAGAAGAGCTTCAGGGTTTAAAGTATTAAAATTTGTCAACCGCTGGTTAAAACATTTAATACTTGAGCTGAAATTAAATATTTTTCATAGTTCATACTGAAAAAATGTAAAATATCAATAAAGTGTATACAAAACTTATTTTTCTCTTAAACTAATTACATTTAAGCAATGGCGATATGACAATTTCCTTATATCTATATACGAGCTGAAGTTAAACATTTAGAAATAATATAATAAACTGTAGCGTCCAATGGTCATTCCATGTAAGCATATCAAAAAGTGATTTATTATTAACAAATATATTAATAGTTTAAACACGGTTTGACATAGAACATTGAAACTTTTTGTGCACGAAATATGTTATATTCTGAGTGTGGAAAAAATTCAAAGCAATCACAACTAAACAGTGGATTTTTTAATCTACATTTGAATCTTCATTTCATAGATTTTCGTAGATAGATGTAAACTATTCGAACTCGAATCAAGGATTAATTTCGTTTACTTTAGTTTTTATGAAATATTTGACAGATATTAGTTGTTTGTATATCAGAATAATTAGAACAGTACAGATTAAGGGACATTTGTAGGTACATGAAAATGTATATGTTGTAATATGGAAGGAAATACTACACACAAGACGAGGTGGCCGAGTGGTTAAGGCGTTGGACTGCTAATCCAATGTGCTCTGCACGCGTGTGTTCGAATCCTATTCTCGTCGCCTATTTTTTGATCTATCATAAAACAACGTGCCTATATAGGTACTGTAGTGGTCTTAAGTCTTTTCATCGCAACATTATAAATACTAGCACAAATAAGTAAAGTAGTGAAACTCATCTGTCCCAGGGAATTCAACCCAATTCAAAAACTCCCTTTCAGGAAAGTCTCGAATGTTCGGACCGGCGTAATATCAGAAACATCTGGAGAACTCCCCGCGGAACAGATGACCTTAGAGCCCCTACACCGTCAACAGCAGTTACACGTCGGTCTGGGTGGCTCAGTTGGTTAGACGCTGGCCTACTGATCCCACGGTCGCGGGTTCAAACCCGACACCTCCATGTCAGTAGATTTACTGGCATGTAAAAGAACTCCTGCGGGACGAAATTCCGGCACACAGGCGACGCTAATGTGATCCTGGCAATTGAGAGCGTCGTTAAATAACAAAATAAAAACAGCAGTTACAGGGTGCAAGTTGCTTCACATAGCTGCGGCACAGGTCAACGTTCCCTTCCTTATATTATAGGTTTTAAATTCTAGCATTAATGGAAACATATTTAAAAGTGACTACAACATTGCTGTCAAAAACCTTTAATTTGTATTACTGACTATATGCTTTACACCCCATAAAAATAAAAACTTTCAACTGCGAATATTTGTAAAGTTACCTTCAATACTCACGCAATTGGTGGATATTTGAAGACATACCATTTTGTTCGCACTAGATTATGGGAAGAGTTTCTTTGAAGCAACAGGTTGTTCAGCGTATATTCACAAGGTAAACAAAACTAACGCCCCCGGGTGGGCTCGAACCACTAACCTTTCGGTTAACAGCCGAACGCGCTAGCCGATTGCGCCACGGGGACAACGAAAAGCTATTCACCAACTGACTGGTAGTATACCTTACAAGGAACCACGGGGGTTTTCTCGGCTTATGCTTCGTTCTTGCCCATATCTGTGAAGACCATCAGACACAAAACGTGGACTTAAATATTGTTTCTCCTTAGTTATTTTATTCCTTTCAATGTGCGACTTTAGTACTGTCATTACTACCCAAGCGGTTCAGCTTTTCATCGACGTTATCCAGTTGAACTGCCCCTTCTTGTAATTCCATTAAAATATTGCAACCTTGTCATGAAATCTCTTAGAAGGCTGTTCCTGATTCACACATTTTACATTATTTCCCGTTCCCAACTAGTTTAAATATCACATTTGTTATGATAGGACAAGGTTATGTGCGGTCATATTGGCGGTTTTCACGGTAAAACTTATCCCTTTATGTTAACGCAAGTAATGTAATTGGGATTTAAAAACGAAGGAGGCATGTTTATAACGTATAAAGCAGAAAAAGACATACTGAATGTGAATTACTTTGAGGAACACTTTTAGGTTAAATGCCTCTATAGTGGAGCGCTTTCTTATATCAGGCTCAGTGGTCTAGCCCGTGAAATTTATTGTTACCTATTTCTAACTGGCAACACTCAACTCTGTATTGTCATTTCAGGAACCTGTAAAGTGCATTTGTTAACCTCTAAATTATAAATTATTATGCACCTGACCCTCGAAAACTCCTTTGTTTTAAAACATCTGCAATGTTCACAAAGCTACTATAACATAATACAACGTAACTATATTCGCTTTCAATTACTTTCACTTACTCGTTATTTTCTCTGCTTTATAACGGGCATGGAATGACATATACATATTCACAAACATGTTTCCCCTTTCACATTAAATTCTCATGCACCAAACAGGATTCGAAATCTCTGTCTATATCTTCTATATCTCTGTGTGTATGCAAAGCTGCCAATTTCCAATCAATATAGAAATATTCACTAACATTTAAAACGTAAGCTTCCTAAATTCTAAAATATTGAAATAATTAACTTCGCGGTGTTGCAGGTTAGCTATTCAAACTCGAATCACTAAATAATTTCGTTTACTTACTCTGCTGTTTATGAAATATTTGACAATTATGAGTTATCGGAGTAATTAGAACGTTACAGATTTATGAAGATTTGTAGCTTTAGAAGAGCCCATGTGTTGTAATATGGATAAAGCGATATGCAACAGACGAGGTGGCCGAGTGGTTAAGGCGTTGGACTGCTAATCCAATGTGCTCTGCACGCGTGGGTTCGAATCCCATCCTCGTCGACGCTTTTTTATCTACCAGAGAACAACGAGGCTATATACAGGCTATCAAATTGCGCCAGAAAGGATATGTAGACCTTTAGTTGGAAAATACTATCAAAAATTAACAAGTAATGCTTCTAGATATTACACATATTTATCCACACACAAAACTGAAGGGTATTTAACCCCGAGTTAGCATACAAAATTATGTTATAGAGAAGTTTGCATATGAGAGCCCCTAGTGATTGGATTTAAGGTGGGTATTTTCGCTTTAGTGGCAGGAAGACGTGTGTACAAACTTGTGTTTGTCCATAAAAATGTAACTAAGTGGGAAATATGTCTATTCCTGTTCTAAATACTCAAGAATACAGTTTCAGGAGCGGGACTCCTAGAGCCCGAGGTAAAATTGATAACACTGCCGTGTGGCTCGGTGGTCTAGGGGTATGATTCCTGCTTCGGGTGCAGGAGGTCCCGGGTTCAAATCCCGGTCGAGCCCATCTTAATTTTGCTAGGATGTATTCTTACTCGAGATGCGCTCATAAAGGATAACACAACACAAAAAGAAGTTGCTTAAACTAAATTTCCAAAATAAGTTTTACACAATGCAAATTTTATATACAAATATGCGCAAAAGGTCACATAATTATCTCGGATGCCACAAAGGTGACCTAGAACAAATTGCGTGTTAAATCTATTGAAAATGAAGTATTCATACTCGAATATATTATTTTTTCTCCACAACACATCACAATGTCTTCGGCTATCTTATGATTAAGAATTGAGTTACTTTGTCTATCTGAAGTGGTTCACTTTCTCATAACATAACTCATATACCTATTAGGAGTTTTAAATTAGTTAACGGAGTTTCCACAGCACTCATGTCTAACGTTTTAAAATCATAATCTGACAGGAAAGCAACAAATGGAACTGTTCTTGAATACATTTCGCTGGCCATTGTGACAAACCTCCATGTGTCTCTTTCTACTGTTTGGGAGTTCCTTACTATGGGTTAACTTAGGACTGAGGTTTGGTAACAGAGACAAAACTTAAATGAACCTTTTCACCACTTTTACGGGAATTCATAATTATTGTTCTCAGTATATAAGTGTAATACTAACTAATGATAATAATAAATAATAATTAATAATAATATCCACAGTAGTCATTTTCAAATAGGTGTAAACTTACTGATGTGTAAGTATTGAATACCCAATGAGACATTGTGGCTTTGGAGTTATTTAGTGCTATGTTCACAAAATGTGTTAGGCATGAGAACAATGATCGTACATCTGAGGAGAAATCAATCCGTTTCCCCTAGGCGTTTGTAAATATTCCCATCAAAGTATCAGCTAGTTCAATGCTTGTAAGTTCTCTATCCGTAACTTCAGTTAGTATATTTTTAGATTGTATTTACAAAGTTGACAAAAAACACGCTCCCGGGTGGGCTCGAACCACCAACCTTTCGGTTAACAGCCGAACGCGCTAGCCGATTGCGCCACGGAGGCTTGTATACATAGAAGTACTCTATCTGAACCATCAGCTAGTTCAGTGCATATTTAAATAGATTGTATTTACAAGGTTGACAAAACTAACGCCCCCGGGAGGGCTCGAACCACCAACCTTTCGGTTAACAGCGGAACGCGCTAGCCGATTGCGCCACGGAGGCTTGTGTATAGGGAGGTACTCTATCTGAACCATCAACTACTTCAGTGTATATTTAGATAGATTGTATTTACGTGTTTGACAAAAAACACTCCCCCGGGTGGGATCGTACCACCAACCTTTCGGTTAACAGCCGAATGCGCTAGCCGATTGCGCCACGGAGGCTTGTGTACAGGGAGGTACTCTATCTGAACCATCAGCTACTTCAGTGTATATTTAGATAGATTGTATTTACGTGTTTGACAAAAAACACGCCCCCGGGTGGGATCGAACCACCAACCTTTCGGTTAACAGCCGAACGCGCTAGCCGATTGCGCCACGGAGGCTTGTGTACAGGGAGGTACTCTATCTGAACCATCAGCTACTTCAGTGTATATTTAGATAGATTGTATTTACGTGTTTGACAAAAACACGCCCCCGGGTGGGATCGAACCACCAACCTTTCGGTTAACAGCCGAACGCCCTAGCCGATTGCGCCACGGAGGCTTGTGTACAGAGAGGTACACTATCTGAACCATCAGCTACTTCAGTGTATATTTAGATAGATTGTATTTACGTGTTTGACAAAAAACACGCCCCCGGTTGGGATCGAACCACCAACCTTTCGGTTAACAGCCGAACGCGCTAGCCGATTGCGCCACGGAGGCTTGTGTACAGGGAGGTACTCTATCTGAAACATCAGCTACTTCAGTGTATATTTAGATAGATTGTATTTACGTGTTTGACAAAAACCACGGCCCCGGGTGGGCTCGAACCACCAACCTTTCGGTTAACAGCCGAACGCGCTAGCCGTTTGCGCCACAGAGGCTTGTATATGGAGAGGTATCTCTATCTGAACCATCAGCTAGTTCAGTGCATATTTACATAGATTGTATGTACAAAGTTAACAAAACTAACACTCACGGGTGGGCTCGAACCACCAACCTTTCAGTAAACAGCCGAACGCGCTAGCCGATTGCGCCACAGAGGGAACGAGCTTCAGTTACTTTTGCTTACTCTTTATTTTCTCTGTTTCATAACAGGCATGGAATGACATATACCAATTCACAAACATGTTTCCCCTTTCACATTAAATTCTCATGTACCAAACAGGATTCGAAATCTCTACTACGTTTCAAGCTGCTCAGTTTCCCTCTGCCTCCTTGGCAACGTGACGTCATCCAAGGATCATTCTATTTGGGATGCTTCCATACTCCGAGCTTACAATGTGTGTGTGTGTGTGTGTGTGTGTGTGTGTGTGTGTGTGTGTGTGTGTGTGTGTGTGTGTGTGTGTGTGTGTGTGTGTGTCCACAGCTGTGTGCATAGCTGGTAATTTCCAATCACTATAGAGATATTGACTAACCTTCAAAACGTAATTTTCCTAAACTCTACAATATTGAAATAAATAGCTTCGCGGTGTTGCAGGTTAGCTATTCAAACTCGAATCACTAAATAATTTCATTTACTTACTCTGCTGTTTATGAAATATTTGACAATTATGAGTTGCCTGCATGTCGGAGTAATTAGAACATTACAAATATATGAATATTTGTAGCTTTAGGAAAACGTATGTGTTATAATATGGAGAAAGCGTTATCAAGCAGACGAGGTGGCCGAGTGGTTAAGGCGTTGGACTGCTAATCCAATGTGCTCTGCACGCGTGGGTTCGAATCCCATCCTCGTCGTGCGTTTTTTGACCTAGCAGAGAACAACGTGTGTATACTGGTGGAAGGAAAATCATTACATTAATTTAAACCAGTTGTAGATCTCGATATTTGGAACGCATTTTGTATTTTACGTTTTTATCTCTGCCCATTAACTTCGAAGATTTTAGTTTTGTCGAAAACAAGCTGTAACACCGCAGATTGTGTGGTTGTGCACTTTCCCTATCCCAGTACATAAACAACACAACGGTGCGTCTTAAAACCAAACTCATACCCTGCTTTGTCCTTCCGTGTTTACTGTGCGAGTGTAGGCAAATCACAGGCGTTAGCTCGCAAGACATTTAAAGATAGCGAAAGTGCCCGACCTATTTACATTTACAAACTAGGTCAATTCCCTGACCAACCTCAACACAACGTTGTCAATTTACCTCACGTCTGAGCGAGCTACTTGGAGTGTTCCTTCACGTCTTTTAAGTGATTAATTATTTCGTAACGCTATGTGATGTCCCGTAATTACTGCCGAAGTTATGTCAGAAATAACTTACTCTACGCAACTTACAAGTAACAAACTGTTATCGTCCTACATTCTTGGGGAATTACGTATCCAATTTGGGTAAAAAACTATATTTTCGAAACCGGCTGATCAAAGAACAAAATGCCATTCAACTTTTTTGTTTTAATGTTTCTATGAAGCTCATATTAGAAGGGATGCAATGTCTACCCTTCCAACCTGCATACTCTTGTGGTTTCTACATGGATTAACAGAGGCGGTTAAATGTAAAACCGATAGAAATACTAACATAAATGAACAAACCAGTAGGTGTCATCTCTCACGCCGAGTTCAACCCAATCCGAATCCGCCTCCTTTTAGGAAGGACTCACATGTTCATTTCGGCCGGGCACGCGACCTCAGCGACCCCCTACGCCGAGAACAGTTACAGAGTGCAAATTCCTTCACCCATCTGCGACACTACCGACCATTAATTGATGGTGAAAGGAAAGTGACGGAGTTAAGTGATTGAAAAGGTACTTTGGACATATTAGTGGGTCGTCGGGTATCGACCCCGGCACCTCTTAAGCATTACCGCCTGGTTCACTCGCTCAGATAGGGATGTATAAAGGGTAAGCTGGGTGAATAACAATTATGTGAAACGTTTGCATCAATCAAATCCCAACAAGACGTTACAACTTGAAATACTATGTGCTTTCACAACTTGCTTTGTATGCAATGTGTGCCACGACTGCCGAGTCCGGATAACTCAGTGGTAGACCATTAAGCTTCTAACCTAAGTGTTCAAAATAACTAGGAAATATTTAACGCCACAAAATATTTATTTGACATATACTTCGTGATTTAACGAGATACATATTTTATGAGTAATAAGTTTTTTTTCTCTTTCTCTTTCCAGTTACCCACACAAAAGCGGTGTGAGATGACGTCACTATATGTATACTCCTGGTCTATAATGTGGCCTCAAGGTAACAACTTCTGTATAGGGGTTGGCCTGAGCGGCTCAGTTGGTCTTTTCATACATTGGTCCATGGATAAGGTAAGAGATTTCTCTACAACGTAGCACTATTTTAAGGAAACAAGCCGTAGGGTAATTCCGTGCCCACAATACTATTTAAGTCTGAAGAGATGAGTAACTAAAGAAGGAGGTAACTGGTTATTCCTGAGGCTGCTCTTTGCCACAGAAACGCCAGACCTAAGCCGAGAAAAACACATGGATGCAGATCAAACGTTGTAAGTTACTCCCTATATTGCCATTCAGTAAAAGATTTAGGGGTAGTCGCCTCCGTGGCGCAAGCGGCTAGCGCGTTCTTCTGTTAACCGAAAGGTTGGTGGTTCGAGCCCACCCGGGGGCGTCTGTTTTGTTTACGTTGTAAATATAACTTAAATACACAACGAACAACGTGTCACTTCAAAGATAGTATTACCTACTGGTGTAACTAGAAGGCATAAATGATTTCTGTTCAAGTATATACAAAGTGCACTCGTCCATAACACGTTTTGTGAATACGGCCTTAAAATATCTTTAAAGGAAGAACATCTGCTTGGCAGTTCACAGTCTGAAACTTTTGTGCTTTGCGTTGTGTGAAAGTATATTTGACATACAGGAAATTTAGCATTTTGATAACAATGCATTGTTCAGTTTTAAAATACCAAACTTTGAAATTTTTTAAAAAAAAAAAAAAACACGAATTAGAAGCTCAGCTCGAGAGTGAATGAAATTTGCCATATCGGCACACAAATGCCGATATATGCGACAATGCTGTCCTGAAGATATGATGACACCTGATCAAGAGTGTACATAAACTGTATCGCCGTGTATGTGCGATAAAGTCACGTAGAAACCTCGTCAGTTTCAGATTTTTTTCCCGATAAGCCTCATAGCTTTACCAGATAATACATAGTTTACTATAACACACAAATACTTAACATAGTGACCGGTTAACGAAATCCGGACATAGATTCGATACAGAAAAGAAAAAGAGATATAAAGAAAACAAACCAAAGACAAAATAACAATACATTTCTGTAATGTTAAGGTTTGCTGGTTATGTTTTACTCAATTCTGATGTATTTATAGCTTATTACTTACTGTACTACGTATATCATTATTACTGCTGTCGTCGTTGTATGTTTCTTTTTGTTGGACAAACAGCAAGCTTCTTGTACTAAATTGTTTACATGCGGTCACTGCAGTCGTCAGTTGTTTATATAACAGAGGACCATTTTACCTAGGGCACTGGCAGCCTACGTGTATTAATATGAACAAAACATTATGCAGATGACGAGGTGGCCGAGTGGTTAAGGCGTTGGACTGCTAATCCAATGTGCTCTGCACGCGTGGGTTCGAATCCCATCCTCGTCGACGCTTTTTTGATCTACCAGAGAACAACGAGGCTATATACAGGCTATCAAATTGCGCCAGGAAGGCTATGTAGACCTTTAATTGGAAAATACTATCAAAAATTAAGAAGTAATGCTTCTAATTATTATTACACATATAAATCCACACAAATAACTGAGGGATATTTAACCCCAAGTTAGCATAGAAAATTATGTTATAGAGAAGTTTGCATATGAGAGTCCCTAGTGATTGGATTTAAGGTGGGTATTTCGCTTTAGTGGCAGGAAGACGTGTGCACAAACTTGTGTTTGTGCATAAAAATGTAGCTAAGTGGGAAATGTGTCAATTCCTGTTTTAAACACTCGAGAATACAGTTTCAGCAGCGGGACTCCTAGAGCCCCAGGTAAAATCGGTAACACTGCCAGGTGGTTCGGTGGTCTAGGGGTATGATTCCTGCTTCGGGTGCAGGAGGTCCCGGGTTCAAATCCCTGTCGAGCCCATCTTACTTTTGCTAGATATGTACTCTTACTCGAGATGCGCTCATAAAGGCTAACACAACACAAAAAGAAGTTGTTTAAACTAAATTTCCAAAATAAGTTTTACATAATGCAAATTTTATAAACAAATATGCTCAAAAGGGCACATAATTATCTCTCCATGTCTCGGATGCCACAAAGGTGACCTAGAACATATGGCGTGTTAAATCTATTGAAAGTGAAGTATTCATACTCGAATATATTATCTTTTCTCCAAAACACATGACAATGTCTTCGGTTACCTTATGATTAAGAACTGAGCTATTTTGTCTATCTGAAGTGGTTCATTTTCTCGTAACATAATTCATATACCTATTAGAAGTTTCAAATTAGTTAACAGACTTTCCACAGCACTCATGTCTAACGCTTTAAAATCATAATCTGACAGGAAAGCAACAAATGGAACTGTTCTTGAATACATTTCGCTGGCCATTGTGACAAACTTCAATCGTATCTCTCTTTTTACTGTTTGGGAGTTCCTTACTATGGGCTAACTTAGGACTGAGGTTTGGGAAGAGAGACAAAGTTTAAATTTACCTTTTCACCTCTTTTACTGGGATTCATAATTATTGTTTTCAATATATAAGTGTAATAATAACTAATGATAATAGTTAATAATAATGTCCACAGTAGTCATTTTCAAATAGGTGTAAACTTACTGGTGTGTGTATTGAACACCCAATGAGACTTTGAGGCTTTAGAGTTATTTAGTACTATGTTCACAAAATGTGTTTGGCATGAAAACAATTATCGTACATAATATAATATGAAAGATACTTGTTGTACTGATTTAATTGTATTCTCATGTTTTTGGTAAAATAATTGTACTAAATTTATTGTATACCGCTGTATTCCATAGAATAGTCGCGATATGACTTAATTGTTAAAGCGACTCTAAATAAATTAAAAAAAAAAAAAAAAAAAATTATCGTACATCTGAGGACAAACCAATAAATTTCCCCTAGGAGTTTGAAAGTATTCCAATCACAGCATCAACTAGTTCAATGCTTCTAAGTTCTCTATCCGAAGCATCAGCCAGTACATCTAGATTGTATTTACAAGGTTGACAAAACTAACGCCCCCGGGTGGGTTCGAACCACCAACCTTTCGGTTAATAGCCGAACGCGCTAGCCGATTGCGCCACGGAGGCTTGTGTATAGAGAGGTACTCTATCTGAACCATCAGCTAGTTTAGTGTATATTTACATAGATTGTATTTACGTGGTTGACAAAAAACACGCCCCCGGGTGGGCTCGAACCACCAACCTTTCGGTTAACAGCCGAACGCGCTAACCGATTGCGCCACGGAGTCTTGTATATAGAGAGGTACTCTATCTGAACCATCAGCTAGTTCAGTGTATATTTACATAGATTGTATTTACGTGTTTGACAAAAAACCCGCCCCCAGGTAAGCTCGAACCACCAACCTTTCGGTTAACAGCCGAACGCGCTAGCCAATTGCGCCACGGAGGCAACGACAATGTGCTGCTCTAATGATTGACCAATCATCCCTCGTCCCCGTCAAATCTCCTGCATATGGTAGTAGCCAAGAGGAGCGCGTTACAACGTAGACATATCGTTCTGGAACGCAAACGGCAACTCACTGAGTTCTTGCAGTCATATGGAATTGACATTTTAATGGTCTGTGAAACCCACTGGGATGCTGCAACCAACATCTCGCTGCCGAGTTACGTCACTCATCGGTCTGATCGGGTCCGCCGACCGGGGGCGGTACAGCCATTTTCATCAAGAGTTATATCACTCACACATCCTTTCCTATCCCACCACTACAACACGTGGGGCCTGTGCCATTAGGCTTGCCATTGGCGGGGTGGACACGGTGTTGGTAGTGGCATACGACCCCCCGGATAACCGCTTATGTGAAGCTGATATCAATACCCTCCTGAACGTGCATCCTGCGGTATGCATCGCAGGCGACCTCAACGCGAAGCATGTCCATTGGCATAGCCGCGTCAGCAATGTCAAGGGGCGAGGGCTCTACCGCCTGATCAGCGGTAACCCAAGCGTACTTGCGAATGGACCGAGAGGACCTACGTTCCATCCGGCCCGAGGGAGGCCAGATGTGTTCGACATCATACTCACCAAGAACATTCCTTTCCATCTATACCTCTCAGCGGTCAATGAACTGGACTCCGACCATGACCCTGCCTTGGTGGGTTCCAACATTGACCTGCCAGCTCTGGTCACTCCAGACTGGACATACGAGGTCGACTGGGATGCAGCCATCCTTGAACTTAACCAGCGTGTGGACCCGCGTCCGCGTGTCGATTCTATCGATGTACTGGAGGCGGCAGCCATGGCATTCTCCCAACATATCCGGGATGTGGTGTATGCCCATACGCACTGCATTCTATCCGACATAACCAACCCTCGAACCATCCCCATCGAACTCAGACAGTTGATTAAAGCCAAAGCAACTGTCCGAAGGCTTTGGCAGCGTTTCCGCCATCCCAGGATACAGGCAGTCTACCTGCGGTTCAAGTCCCTGGCACGACGCTTGTTGCGTTTACACCGCAAGACAGTCTGGAAAAACACGATGGCAAACGTAGAGCTTACTGAGAAGCAACCATGGCGGATAATCAGGTCCCTTAGAAAGGACAAAAACACTCATCAGCATCCTCTACATGTCACTCGCGGGAGACTCTCTTTTGAACCCCAAGAGAAAGCCACGGCTCTCGCAGACCATCTGGAGTCCCAATTCGAACCCCGGGAAGATATCCAGGACGAAGACTTTAGTGAACTCGTTGAAGCGACGGTGGATTACCTCTACGAGGCACCTCCGTCGCCACGCGCAGAGATCCAAATCTCTTAGTGACCCCAAGACTTCTGAAATCAGAAGGTTAAAACCTGGTAAATCTCCTGGGCATGCTCGCGTCACTGTGCCCATGCTCCAGCACCTTCCCGAAAGGCCGTAGTCCACCTGACGAGGATTTATAATGCATGTCTGCAGCTTCGTCACTTTCCAACTTGGGGCCCGCTTTTTCCTTCAAATTATCGTTCCATAAGCCTGTTACCCATCTTTTCAAAAGTTTTTGAACGATTATTCCTATCCCGCCTCACTCCTCTCTTCGAGGAAGGGCAACAAATCCCGGATCATCAGTTCGGTTTTCGTCATGGACATTCCACTACACTACAGCTACTGCGGCTGATTGAGAAGGTTACCCTGGGTTTCCACGAAAACTTCAAAACAGTCACAGTGCTTTTGGATGTAGAAAAAGCCTTTGCAACCACATGTCTTCAGGGGTTACTGTACAAACTCAGAGAGGCAGAAATCTCTGCCCCTACCTCACCCTGATTGGTAGCTTCCTTCGGGATCGCTCTTTTCGGGTACGGGTGGAGGGGAACCTGTCCTCTTGTTGTTTACTACAACAGCGAAATATTAGTAACTTGGCATAAGTCATTAGTGCAATTGAAATTAATGAACTCTCTTGTCTGTCGATATGAGACGTTTCTGTCCTGAAGATAGGACTGCATCTGAACAGAGTATATACACTGTCTCGCCGTGTGTGTGCCATAAGCTCACGTAAACATCTCAACAGTTTCACATTCTTTCTGATACGTCCTATGGTTTTGCCAGGTAGTATTTAGTGGAACTGCAGATTAAAACCAAGGTAAAATATGGCTAATCGTTTAAGCTAAATAAATGGCAATAAAAATTAAGTACGTTCTTATTGTAGAGGGATGCCCAGGGGTTCATTGTCGCTCAAGCAAGTTATCATCGTCACCGTCACTTCCCTCACTGCTTCCGTTATCTGTACCACTGACTTTTAAATGTATCATTATTGACTGTAAAATTTCTTCTCCACCTCCTTCTGTGATAAAATCACTTTCCTGTTATTCTTCTGCATGTTTATTAAAACCTTTTAATAGTTTTTTTCCAGTAAAGAGGCCGTTATCTTTTTGGAAGTAGGAAATTTGCCACGTTCATAAAATTCTAAGCCTCTTCAAAATCGTCTAAGTGTGTCGTTCCTTTCGGTATGTTTATGTGTTTTCCAGGTGAAACAACAGGTGTATCAGAATTTGACTCACATTTTTGTGCTCCTAAGGGGTTTCGAGAAACACTGGATTAATTTACTCCACGGGCTGCAGCTGTTAACTGTTTGCATTTTTTGAAATCCCGTTTGCACCTTTCTTTGTCACTTGAGTTCGTTTTAGAAAGCCCATACACCCCATAAACAACTTGTCGCACTTGACTACGTAAACCACTGTAATTGTTTCCTCTTCCATCACTTGATTTACTTAGTTACATGTTACAACCTTCTACAAATTAATAAAACTGCATATTAATTACGTGTATTGTGCGCTGGTCAGGGTAATTAGGGGTGGGAAGCATAACGGTACACTCTCAAAGGTTACTCAGACCTCTGTTAAAGGCTTCATTTCTGACAAAACACATGTATAACCGCCGAACGGCTGAAGCAATAATTATACTGTTTTTCGCATGGGGGGGGGGGGGGGGAGTTTTGTTTACGTTGAAAAGACACCGAGCAGGGTTGTGCTTCAAAGGCAGTATTACCTATCGGCGTAACTAGAGAGAACAATTGATTTTTCTTCAAGTATAGACAAACTGCATTTGTCTATAAGACATTTTGTGAACACGGCTTTAAAATATATTTAAAGGAAGAACATCAGCTTGGCAGCTCAAACTTAGAAAGGTTCGTGGTTGGCGTTGTGAGAAAGTATATTTGGCATACAACAGATTCAGCATTTTGACAACAATGCATTACTCAGTTTTAAAATACTAGACTTTGAAATCCCAGAAATAACGAATCACAGACTTAGCTCGAGAGGGAATGAAATTTGCCATATAAGCAAACAAATGCCGATATATGACACATTGCTGTTCTGAAAATGTGATAGCACCTGAACAAGAGTATACATAAACTGTCTGGCAGTGTATGTGCGATAAAGTCGCATAAAAAGCTCGGCAGTTTCACATTTTTTCCGGTAGTCCTCATAGCTTTACCAGATAGTGTGTGTTTGTAGTGTTTAACGCCCGCTTTTACTACTACGGCACCGCAGGCGGTGACACTGATGATACATGGAATGAAGATGGATCACCGGTGGAATGAGATGGCGGGGGAAACCGGAGTACCCGGAGAAAACCCGCCCTGACGCCGCTTCGTCCACCACGAATACCACATGCGGGTCCCTGGGATCGAACCCGGGCCGCCTAGGTGGTAGGTGAGCGCGCTAACCGCTCGGCCACGGCGCCGCCTACCAGATAGTACATAGTTTACTGTAACATACAAATGCTTAACATAGTGACCGATAAAGGAAATCTGGACAAAGATTGGATACAGAGAAGAGAAACAAATATAAAGAAAATAAAATAAAGACAAAATAACAATACATTTCTGTAATGTGTGGTTTGCTGGTTATGTTTTACTCAATTTTGATTTATTTACAGTTTATTACTTAGTGTACTACGTATATTATTAATACTGCTGTCGTTGTTGTATGTTCCTTTTCTTGGACAAACAGCAAGCTTCTTGTACTAAATTGGTTACTTGCGGTCACTACAGTCGTCAGTTGTTTATATATCAGAGGACCATTTCACCTTAGGCACTGGAAGCCTACGTGTTTTAATATGAACAAAACACTATGCAGAAGACGAGGTGGCCGAGTGGTTAAGGCGTTGGACTGCTAATCCAATGTGCTTTGCACGCGTGGGTTCGAATCCCATCCTCGTCGACGCTTTTTTGCTCTATCAGAGAACAACGAGGCTATATACAGGCTATCAAATTGCGCCAGAAAGGATATGTAGACCTTTAATTGGAAAATACTATCAAAAATTAACAAGTAATGCTTCTAAATATTACACATATTTATCCACTCAAATAACTGAAGGGTATTTAACCCCGAGTTAGCATACAAAATTATGTTATAGAGAAGTTTGCATATGAGAGCCCCTACTGATTGGATTTAAGGTGGGTCTTTCGCTTTAGTGGCAGGAAGACGTCTCTACAAACTTGTGTTTATGCATAAAAATGTAACTAAGTGGGAAACCTGTCAATTCCTGTTTTAAATACTAAAGAATAGTTTCAGGAGCGGGACTCCTAGAACACCAGGTAAAGTTGGTAACACTGTCAGGTGGCTCGGTGGTCTAGGGGTATGATTCCTGCTTCGGGTGCAGGAGGTCCCGGGTTCAAATCCCGGTCGAGCCAATCTCACTTTTGCTAGGATGTATTCTTACTCGAGATGTGCTCATAAAGGCTAACACAACACAAAAAGAAGTTGCTTAAACTAAATTTCCAAAATAAGTTTTACACAATGCAAATTTTATAAACAAATATACTCAAAAGGGCACATGATAATTATCTCTCCATGTCTCGGTGCCACAAAGGTGATCTAGAACAGATGGCGTGTTAAATCTATTCAAAGTGAGCTATTCATACTCAAATATATTATTCTTCTCCAAAACGCATAACAACTTCTTCGGCTATCCTATGATCAAGGATTGAGTTATTTTGTCTATCTGAAGTGGTTCATTTTCTTGTAACATAATTCATATACCTATTAGGAGTTTTAAATTAGATAAGAGAGTTTCCACAGCACTCATGTCTAACGTTTTAAAATCATAATCAGACAGGAAAGCAACAAATGGAACTGTTCTTGAATACATTTCGCTGGCCATTGTGACAAACTTCCGTCGCATCTCTCTTTTTACTGTTTGGGAGTTCCTTACTATGGGTTAACTTGGGACTGAGGTTTTGGAAGGGAGACAAAGTTTAAATATACCTTTTCACCACTTTTCCTGGGATTCATAATTATTGTTTTCAATATATAAGTGTAATAAAAACTAATGATAATAGTTAATAATAATGTCCACAGTAGTCATTTTCAAATAGGTGTAAACTTACTGGTGTGTGTATTGAACACACAATGAGACTTTGAGGCTTTAGAGTTATTTAGTACTATGTTCACAAAATGTGCTAGGCATGAAAACAATTATCGTACATCTGAGGACAAACCAATAAATTTCCCCTAGGAGTGTGTAAGTATTCCAATCAAAGCATCAACTAGTTCAATGCTTCTAAGTTCTCTATCCGAAGCATCAGCTAGTACATCTAGATTGTATTTACAAGGTTGACAAAACTAACGCCCCCGGGTGGGCTCGAACCACCAACCTTTCGGTTAATAGCCGAACGCGCTAGCTGATTGCGCCACGGAGGCTTGTGTATAGAGAGAGGTACTCTATCTGAACCATCAGCTAGTTCAGTGAATATTTACATAAATTGTATTTACGTGTTTGACAAAAAACACGCCCCCAGGTGGGCTCGAACCACCAACCTTTCGGTTAACAGCCGAACGCGCTAGCCGATTGCGCCACGGAGGCTTGTGTATTGAGAGGCACTCTATCTGAACCATCAGCTAGTTCAGTGCATATCTATATAGATTGTATTTAAGTGGTTGACAAAAGAACACGCCCCCGGGTGGGCTCGAACCACCAACCTTTCGGTTAACAGCCGAACGCGCTAGCCGATTGCGCCACGGAGGCTTGTGTATAGAGAGGCACTCTATCTGAACCATCAGCTAGTTCAGTGCATATCTATATAGATTGTATTGAAGTGGTTGACAAAAAACACGCACCCAGGTGAGCTCGAACCACCAAACTTTCGTTTAACCGCTGAACACGCCAGCCGGCTAGCCGATTGCGCCACGGAGGCTTGTATGTAAGGAGGTACTCTATCTGAACCATCAGCTAGTTCAGTGAATATTTACATAAATTGTATTTACGTGTTTGACAAAAAACACGCCCCCAGGTGGGCTCGAACCACCAAACTTTCGGTTAACAGCCGAAAGCGCTAGCCGATTGCGCCACAGAGGCTTGTGTGTAAGAGAGGCACTCTATCTGAATCATCAGCTAGTTCAGTGCATATCTATATAGATTGTATTTAAGTGGTTGACAAAAGAACACGCCCCCGGGTGGGCTCGAACCACCAACCTTTCGGTTAACATCCGAACGCGCTAGCCGATTGCGCCACGGAGGCTTGAGTATACAGAGGCACTCTATCTGAACCATCAGCTACTTCAGTGCATATCTATATAGATTGTATTTAACTGGTTGACAAAAAAACACGCCCCCCTGTGGGCTCGAACCACCAACCTTTCGGTTAACAGCCGAACGCGCTAGCCGATTGCGCCACGGAGGCTTGTGTATAGAGAGGTACTCTATCTGAACCATCAGCTAGTTCAGTGAATATTTACATAAATTGTATTTACGTGTTTGACAAAAAACACGCCCCCAGGTGGGCTCGAACCACCAACCTTTCGGTTATCAGCCGAACGCGCTAGCCGATTGCGCCACGGAGGCTTGTGTATACGGAGGCACTCTATCTGAACCATCAGCGAGTTCAGTGCATATCTATATAGATTGTATTGAAGTGGTTGACAAAAAACACGCACCCAGGTGATCTCGAACCACCAAACTTTCGTTTAACCGCCGAACACGCTAGCCGGCTAGCCGATTGCGCCACGGAGGCTTGTGTGTAAGGAGGTACTCTATCTGAACCATCAGCTAGTTCAGTGAATATTTACATAAATTGTATTTACGTGTTTGACAAAAAACACGCCCCCAGGTTGGCTCGAACCACCAACCTTTCGGTTAACAGCCAAACGCGCTAGCCGATTGCGCCAAGGAGGCTTGTGTATAGAGAGGCACTCTATCTGAACCATCAGCTAGTTCAGTGCATATCTATTTAGATTGTATTGAAGTGGTTGACAAAAAACACGCACCCAGGTGAGCTCGAACCACCAAACTTTCGTTTAACCGCCGAACACGCCAGCCGGCTAGCCGATTGCGCCACGGAGGCTTGTATGTAAGGAGGTACTCCATCTGAACCATCAGCTAGTTCAGTGAATATTTACATACATTGTATTTACGTGTTTGACAAAAAACACGCCCCCAGGTGGGCTCGAACCACCAAACTTTCGGTTAACAGCCGAACGCGCTAGCCGATTGTGCCACAGAGGCTTGTGTATAAGAGAGGCACTCTATCTGAACCATCAGCTAGTTCAGTGCATATCTATATAGATTGTATTTAAGTGGTTGACAAAAGAACACGCCCCCGGGTGGGCTCGAACCACCAACCTTTCGGTTAACAGCCGAACGCGCTAGCCGATTGCGTCACGGAGGCTTGAGTATACAGAGGCACTCTATCTGAACCATCAGCTACTTCAGTGCATATCTATATAGATTGTATTTAACTGGTTGACAAAAAAACACGCCCCCCTGTGGGCTCGAACCACCAACCTTTCGGTTAACAGCCGAACGCGCTAGCCGATTGCGCCACGGAGGCTTGTGTATAGAGAGGTACTCTATCTGAACCATCAGCTAGTTCAGTGAATATTTACATAAATTGTATTTACGTGTTTGACAAAAAACACGCCCCCAGGTGGGCTCGAAACACCAACATTTCGGTTAACAGCCGAACGCGCTAGCCGATTGCGCCACGGAGGCTTGTGTATAGAGAGGCACTCTATCTGAACCATCAGCTAGTTCAGTGCATATCTATATTGATTGTATTGAAGTGGTTGACAAAAAACACGCACCCAGGTGATCTAGAACCACCAAACTTTCGTTTAACCGCCGAACACGCTAGCCGGCTAGCCGATTGCGCCACGGAGGCTTGTATGTAAGGAGGTACTCTATCTGAACCATCAGCTAGTTCAGTGAATATTTACATAAATTGTATTTACGTGTTTGACAAAAAACACGCCCCCAGGTGGGCTCGAACCACCAACCTTTCGGTTAACAGCCGAACGCGCTAGCCGATTGCGCCACGGAGGCTTGTGTGTAAGAGAGGCACTCTATCTGAACCATCAGCTAGTTCAGTGCGTATCTAAATAGATTGTATTTAAGTGGTTGACAAAAGAACACGTCCCCGGGTGGGCTCGAACCACCAACCTTTCGGTTAACAGCCGAACGCGCTAGCCGATTGCGCCACGGAGGCTTATGTATAGAGAGGCACTCTATCTGAACCATCAGCTAGTTCAGTGCATATCTATATAGATTGTATTGAAGTGGTTGACAAAAGAACGCGCCCCCGGGTGGGCTCGAACCACCAACCTTTCGGTTAACAGCCGAACGCGCTAGCCGATTGCGCCACGAAGGCTTGTGTATAGTGAAGCACTCTATCTGAAGCATCAGCTAGTTCAGTGCATATCTATATAGATTGTATTGAAGTGGTTGACAAAAAACACGCACCCAGGTGCGCTCGAACCACCAAACTTACGTTTAACCGCCGAACACGCCAGCCGGCTAGCCGATTGCGCCACGGAGGCTTGTATGTAAGGAGGTACTCTATCTGAACCATCAGCTAGTTCAGTGAATATTTACATAAATTGTATTTACGTGTTTGACAAAAAACACGCCCCCAGGTGGGCTCGAACCACCAAACGTTCGGTTAACAGCCGAACGCGCTAGCCGATTGCGCCACAGAGGCTTGTGTGTAAGAGAGGCACTCTAGCTGAAGCATCAGCTAGTTCAGTGCATATCTATATAGATTGTATTTAAGTGGTTGACAAAAGAACACGCCCCCGGGTGGGCTCGAACCACCAACCTTTCGGTTAACAGCCGAACGCGCTAGCCGATTGCGCCACGGAGGCTTGAGTATACAGAGGCACTCTATCTGAACCATCAGCTACTTCAGTGCATATCTATATAGATTGTATTTAACTGGTTGACAAAAAAACACGCCCCCCTGTGGGCTCGAACCACCAACCTTTCGGTTAACAGCCGAACGCGCTAGCCGATTGCGCCACGGAGGCTTGTGTATACAGAGGTACTCTATCTGAACCATCAGCTAGTTCAGTGAATATTTACATAAATTGTATTTACGTGTTTGACAAAAAACACGCCCCCAGGTGGGCTCGAACCACCAACCTTTCGGTTAACAGCCGAACGCGCTAGCCGATTGCGCCACGGGGGCTTGTGTATAGAGAGGCACTCTATCTGAACCATCAGCTAGTTCAGTGCATATCTATATAGATTGTATTGAAGTGGTTGAAAAGAAACACGCACCCAGGTGATCTCGAACCACCAAACTGTCGTTTAACCGCCGAACGCGCTAGCCGGCTAGCCGATTGCGCCACGGAGGCTTGTATGTAAGGAGGTACTCTATCTGAACCATCAGCTAGTTCAGTGAATATTTACATAAATTGTATTTACGTGTTTGACAAAAAACACGCCCTCAGGTGGGCTCGAACCACCAACCTTTCGGTTAACAGCCGAACGCGCTAGCCGATTGCGCCACGGAGGCTTGTGTGTAAGAGAGGCACTCTGTGTGAACCATCAGCTAGTTCAGTGCATATCTATATAGATTGTATTTAAGTGGTTGACAAAAGAACACGCCCCTGGGTGGGCTCGAACCACCAACCTTTCGGTTAACAGCCGAACGCGCTAGCCGATTGCGCCACGGAGGCTTGTGTATACAGAGGCACTCTATCTGAACCATCAGCTACTTCAGTGCATATCTATATAGATTGTATTGAAGTGGTTGACTAAAGAACACGCCCCCGGGTGGGCTCGAACCACCAACCTTTCGGTTAACAGCCGAACGCGCTAGCCGATTGCGCCACGGAGGCTTGTGTATAGAGAAGCACTCTATCTGAACCATCAGCTAGTTCAGTGCATATCTATTTAGATTGTATTGAAGTGGTTGACAAAAAACACGCACCCAGGTGAGCTCGAACCACCAAACTTTCGTTTAACCGCCGAACACGCCAGCCGGCTTGCCGATTGCGCCACGGAGGCTTGTATGTAAGGAGGTACTCCATCTGAACCATCAGCTAGTTCAGTGAATATTTACATAAATTGTATTTACGTGTTTGACAAAAAACACGCCCCCAGGTGGGCTCGAACCACCAAACTTTCGGTTAACAGCCGAACGCGCTAGCCGATTGTGCCACAGAGGCTTGTGTATAAGAGAGGTACTCTATCTGAACCATCAGCTAGTTCAGTGCATATCTATATAGATTGTATTTAAGTGGTTGACAAAAGAACACGCCCCCGGGTGGGCTCGAACCACCAACCTTTCGGTTAACAGCCGAACGCGCTAGCCGATTGCGTCACGGAGGCTTGAGTATACAGAGGCACTCTATCTGAACCATCAGCTACTTCAGTGCATATCTATATAGATTGTATTTAACTGGTTGACAAAAAAACACGCCCCCCTGTGGGCTCGAACCACCAACCTTTCGGTTAACAGCCGAACGCGCTAGCCGATTGCGCCACGGAGGCTTGTGTATAGAGAGGTACTCTATCTGAACCATCAGCTAGTTCAGTGAATATTTACATAAATTGTATTTACGTGTTTGACAAAAAACACGCCCCCAGGTGGGCTCGAAACACCAACCTTTCGGTTAACAGCCGAACGCGCTAGCCGATTGCGCCACGGAGGCTTGTGTATAGAGAGGCACTCTATCTGAACCATCAGCTAGTTCAGTGCATATCTATATAGATTGTATTGAAGTGGTTGACAAAAAACACGCACCCAGGTGATCTAGAACCACCAAACTTTCGTTTAACCGCCGAACACGCTAGCCGGCTAGCCGATTGCGCCACGGAGGCTTGTATGTAAGGAGGTACTCTATCTGAACCATCAGCTAGTTCAGTGAATATTTACATAAATTGTATTTACGTGTTTGACAAAAAACACGCCCCCAGGTGGGCTCGAACCACCAACCTTTCGGTTAACAGCCGAACGCGCTAGCCGATTGCGCCACGAAGGCTTGTGTGTAAGAGAGGCACTCTATCTGAACCATCAGCTAGTTCAGTGCGTATCTAAATAGATTGTATTTAAGTGGTTGACAAAAGAACACGTCCCCGGGTGGGCTCGAACCACCAACCTTTCGGTTAACAGCCGAACGCGCTAGCCGATTGCGCCACGGAGGCTTGTGTATAGAGAGGCACTCTATCTGAACCATCAGCTAGTTCAGTGCATATCTATATAGATTGTATTGAAGTGGTTGACAAAAGAACGCGCCCCCGGGTGGGCTCGAACCACCAACCTTTCGGTTAACAGCCGAACGCGCTAGCCGATTGCGCCACGAAGGCTTGTGTATAGTGAAGCACTCTATCTGAACCATCAGCTAGTTCAGTGCATATCTATATAGACTGTATTGAAGTGGTTGACAAAAAACACGCACCCAGGTGCGCTCGAACCACCAAACTTTCGTTTAACCGCCGAACACGCCAGCCGGCCAGCCGATTGCGCCACGGAGGCTTGTATGTAAGGAGGTACTCTATCTGAACCATCAGCTAGTTCAGTGAATATTTACATAAATTGTATTTACG
Organism: Tenodera sinensis; assembly: GCA_030765045.1. NCBI lineage: Eukaryota > Metazoa > Arthropoda > Insecta > Mantodea > Mantidae > Tenodera > Tenodera sinensis. Next base: position 30,183,700 of record CM060969.1, on the reverse strand, counting down.
TGTTTGACAAAAAACACGCCCCCAGGTGGGCTCGAACCACCAAACTTTCGGTTAACAGCCGAACGCGCTAGCCGATTGCGCCACAGAGGCTTGTGTGTAAGAGAGGCACTCTAGCTGAAGCATCAGCTAGTTCAGTGCATATCTATATAGATTGTATTTAAGTGGTTGACAAAAGAACACGCCCCCGGGTGGGCTCGAACCACCAACCTTTCGGTTAACAGCCGAACGCGCTAGCCGATTGCGCCACGGAGGCTTGAGTATACAGAGGCACTCCATCTGAACCATCAGCTACTTCAGTGCATATCTATATAGATTGTATTTAACTGGTTGAAGAAAAAAAAACACGCCCCCCTGTGGGCTCGAACCACCAACCTTTCGGTTAACAGCCGAACGCGCTAGCCGATTGCGCCACGGAGGCTTGTGTATAGAGAGGTACTCTATCTGAACCATCAGCTAGTTCAGTGAATATTTACATAAATTGTATTTACGTGTTTGACAAAAAACACGCCCCCAGGTGGGCTCGAACCACCAACCTTTCGGTTAACAGCCGAACGCGCTAGCCGATTGCGCCACGGGGGCTTGTGTATAGAGAGGCACTCTATCTGAACCATCAGCTAGTTCAGTGCATATCTATATAGATTGTATTGAAGTGGTTGACAAAAAACACGCACCCAGGTGATCTCGAACCACCAAACTTTCGTTTAACCGCCGAACACGCTAGCCGGCTAGCCGATTGCGCCACGGAGGCTTGTATGTAAGGAGGTACTCTATCTGAACCATCAGCTAGTTCAGTGAATATTTACATAAATTGTATTTACGTGTTTGACAAAAAACACGCCCCCAGGTGGGCTCGAACCACCAACCTTTCGGTTAACAGCCGAACGCGCTAGCCGATTGCGCCACGGAGGCTTGTGTGTAAGAGAGGCACTCTATGTGAACCATCAGCTAGTTCAGTGCATATCTATATAGATTGTATTTAAGTGGTTGACAAAAGGACACGCCCCTGGGTGGGCTCGAACCACCAACCTTTCGGTTAACAGCCGAACGCGCTAGCCGATTGCGCCACGGAGGCTTGTGTATACAGAGGCACTCTATCTGAACCATCAGCTACTTCAGTGCATATCTATATAGATTGTATTGAAGTGGTTGACTAAAGAACACGCCCCCGGGTGGGCTCGAACCACCAACCTTTCGGTTAACAGCCGAACGCGCTAGCCGATTGCGCCACGGAGGCTTGTGTATAGAGAAGCACTCTGTCTGAACCATCAGCTAGTTCAGTGCATATCTATATAGATTGTATTGAAGTGGTTGACAAAAAACACGCACCCAGGTGAGCTCGAACCACCAAACTTTCGTTTAACCGCCGAACACGCCAGCCAGCTAGCCGATTGCGCCACGGAGGCTTGTATGTAAGAAGGTACTCTATCTGAACCATCAGCTAGTTCAGTGAATATTTACATAAATTGTATTTACGTGTTTGACAAAAAACACGCCCCCAGGTGGGCTCGAACCACCAACCTTTCGGTTAACAGCCGAACGCGCTAGCCGATTGCGCCACGGAGGCTCGTGTGTAAGAGAGGCACTCTATCTGAACCATCAGCTACTTCAGTGCATATCTATATAGATTGTATTTAACTGGTTGACAAAAAAACACGCCCCCAGGTGGGCTCGAACCACCAACCTTTCGGTTAACAGCCGAACGCGCTAGCCGATTGCGCCACGGAGGCTTGTGTATAGAGAGGTACTCTATCTGAACCATCAGCTAGTTCAGTGAATATTTACATAAATTGTATTTACGTGTTTGAAAAAAAACACGCCCCCAGGTGGGCTCGAACCACCAACCTTTCGGTTAACAGCCGAACGCGCTAGCCGATTGCGCCACGGAGGCTTGTGTTTAGAGAGGCACTCTATCTGAACCATCAGCTAGTTCAGTGCATATCTATATAGATTGTATTGAAGTGGTTGACAAAAAACACGCACCCAGGTGAGCTCGAACCACCAAACTTTCGTTTAACCGCCGAACACGCTAGCCGGCTAGCCGATTGCGCCACGGAGGCTTGTATGTAAGGAGGTACTCTATCTGAACCATCAGCTAGTTCAGTGAATATTTACATAAATTGTATTTACGTGTTTGACAAAAAACACGCCCCCAGGTGGGCTCGAACCACCAAACTTTGGTTTAACAGCCGAACGCGCTAGCCGATTGCGCCACGGAGGCTTGTGTACAGAGAGGCACTCTATCTGAACCATCAGCTAGTTCAGTGCATATCTGTATAGATTGTATTTAAGTGGTTGACAAAAGAACACGCCCCCGGGTGGGCTCGAACCACCAACCTTTCGGTTAACAGCCGAACGCGCTAGCCGATTGCGCCACGGAGGCTTGTGTATAAGGAGGTACTCTACCTGAAGAATCAGCTAGTTCAGTGCATGTTTACGTAGATTGTATTTACGTGGTTGACAAAAAACACGCCCCCGGGTGGGCTCGAACCTCCAACCTTTCGGTTAACAACCGAACGCGCTAACCGATTGTGCCACGGAGGCTCGTATATAGGGAGGTACTCTATGTGAGCCATCAGCGTACACAACAGGACCACCCGGTTTCTGCACACACCCCGAGGTAGAGCAACTCATTGCGCGGAGACGACGCTTGACAAAACTGTGGCGATACACCCCTCAGCCTGAATACAAAGTGCTAGCAAAATGGCTACGCAATATCATTCGGCAACAAATTAAAATCAATAAAACTGAACAGTGGGAACACAAAATGCTGAGTACCACACATTCTGACTCTTCTTTGTGGAAATTACTCAAGGCTTTCAAAGTTTCCACGAGCGTCAACTCCGCAACTGAGGCGCTGCACACTCAAAGCGGCTTGCACTTCTCCGCAGAGAAGAAAGCCGAGGTCTTCGCTGACTGTCTCCAAGACAGATTCACCGAGAACCCAGTGACCAACCGTGGAATAGAACGGGAGGTCCAGATATGGGTACAAACCTGAGTGGCGCAGAAGCAAGAGCAACAACTACCCACCATAACACCGCAGGAAGTTTTCAAACTCATTAGGAAATTACCTAATGGGAAAGCTGCCGGCCCAGACAAAGTGACTAATGACGAACTTATGCATCTCCCGAGAAAAGATCTGGTGCAACTGACAAAGATATTTACGCCTGTTTGCAGCAAGGCTATTTCCCCTCTACTTGGAAACGAGGCAAAGTTATCATGCTCCCAAAGCAAGGAAAAAGCACCAGACAACCGCAAAACTACCGCCCCATTAGTCTTTTGTGTACTATTAGTAAATTGCTCGAAAAATGTATCCTTTCTCGACTTCAAAAACAAGTCTCGGCAACACATGAGCTCTCAAATTCACAGTTTGGCTTTAAAAAAAGACATTCCACTGAACTACAACTCCTCAGACTAAATGTTGACGTAACAGAGCAATTTAACAATGGGGCTTCAATGTGGGCGCTATTTCTGGACGTAGAAGCTGCGTTTGACCGGTGCTGGCACAATGGCCTCATTTACAAACTGCACCACAATTTCCCGGCTCTTCAAAATTATCTATAATTGTTGCACAATTTTCTAGAAAAAAGGCAGTTTTACGTCCTAGTGGGCCGCTCCTCCTCTCGGGAGCGAGTGATGCGGGCTGGTGTCCCACAAGGAACAATAATGTCCCCTTTTCTGTACATATTATTCACTAATGACTTCCCAGTGGACGCCAGATGCAAGGTCGCCATGTATGCTGACGACATTGCCATATACAACCACCACAGGAACCCACGTTTCGGCCTTGCAGAAATGCAACGTTATGCGAACAACTTCCTCTCATGGCAACATGACTGGAAAATCAAAATTAATCCCGACAAATGCCAGCTGATTCAATTCTCTAAGTGGCATCACACTTTGGCAATGGACCTAACAGTCGGGGGTCAAATATTGCACTGCTGTCAGCAGGTTAAATACTTAGGTGTCACCATGGACCACACAATGTGTTGGTCCACCCACATAAAAAACAGCGTCAATAAAGGCAGACAGTGGCTAAAGTTGTGCGCCCCCATCTTCCGTAGTAAACAGTTGCCACTGAAGTCAAAACTGATACTATATAGGTCATTAATCTCTCGGTGGTCCTGTACGCATGTGTGGCCTGGGCTAATGCCTCTAAAACTGCCCTGAAACAACTCCAAACCCTCCAAAACCTCTCCCTCAGAAAAATCCTCTCTGCTCCACTCCTCACCACTAACCAAACTCTTCACCTCGAAACCCGGATCGCGTTCATCCCGGAGGCAATAGACCAAAGAGCAATGGCGGCGTGGACGCGCATTAGGAACCACGAAAATGACGTGATCGCCAACATTGGCAAAGGCGAGCCGAAGCACCGCAAGCATAGTAGGATAAAAATGTTCTAGAAGCGGCTCGGCTCGCCGACTAATGCGTGTCCACGCAACCTCGGTTCTAGGCCAAACACACACACACAAACACACACACACACACACATATATATCGAGGTACTCTATCTGAACCATCAGCTAGTTCAGTGCATATTTACATAGATTGTATCTACGTGGTTGACAAAAAACGCGCCCCAGGTGGGCTCGAACCACCAACCTCTCGGTTAAGAGCCGAAAGCGCTAGATGATTGCGTCACGGAGACTTGTTTTTGCGTACGTGGTGTTACAATAATAGTTGTACTAACCGCTCTTTGTTCGTATACTCGATTAAAATATTTAGTTGGATGTTCAAAATTCGGTTCTACAGTATGTATAAATTAAAGAAGGGCGAGCTCTTGATATTAAAATGAAACACGACTTTATCCACCGTTTTCGTCTACATTGCAAGGTTGGATTGGACTAGAGTTATGGTCTTATGGTTAATTCACAACTAACCATACGGGCCCGTGAACACTGAATATGGCTTGCTTGTAGGGTTTAACGGTCGCTTCTACTACATACGGCACCGCAGGCGGTGACGCTGATGATACATGGAATGAACATGGAACACCGGTGGAATGAGATGGTGGGGGGAACCTGTGAACCCGGAGAGAACCCTCCCCAGCGCCGCTTTGTCCACCACAACTGCCACACTGAATACAGCACATGTCACATTGAACGTGCATAAATAAAGAATAAAATTGGTCAATAGTCGCCACTACTTTATTGTTTACTTATGCAGCTAGGATACAGGAGTAGAGCTTCAAACAAAGAGCTGTTATTCGTGTCATTTCCATTTGTTGCCTAAATGAGTCGTTTAGACACTAAGTGATGTTAAATAATTGGATTCCAGCGTGTCTATTGAAATACATTTGTGGTCAGGAATGCTGACATTGTGAATAGTGCTCGGAAAGCTTGAAGGAGTGGCACTTCTCTCCTCGTTACTGGCAGTAGCTGATAATAAACATGCAGCAAATGACGAATATAGTTTTAGAAGTGGGATAATTTGAACTTTCAGTCGTCGTAGGTATGAAAGCTTCATTTAGAGCAGTACGCGTATTAATAAATAAAACATACAGTCCTGCTCTCCTACGCAGTTGCCAGACTACAGGTAATGTATTCAATAACGATTAATTATCTCCTTTACCTTTCACAATAGATCAATTTGTTAATTAACTTTTTTATTCGACATATTTGAATCTACCATCACGTCAAATTTGCACTCATACTCTTAACATTTTGCATATTATCTTATAGCAACAGTTTACCAACATATATAAAATAGTAATTCCTTCATGTATATTGTTTATAATTAAGGGTTGCATGAAAACCATAGCTTCATTTGTTGCCACATTAAGAATGCGGCTTCAGAGAGTATGTAGTAAGATTACAACAATTATAGCTCTTAAAAGCTGCAATAAATGACCTCAACGGCATATTTTGGGAAAGTTCGGAGTTTTATGCAAAAGTCTTGTGCAACATTTGGCTGCCGTATTTATTGTTCAATTTACACAAGTTTCTGTAATATGCAGCGCTACTAAGTAAAACGGATGCTTAGTAAATTTAGCTTGCATAAAAGTGGGAAAGCAGGGATGACAACATAACGATCCATCCTTCTACGTATCTAGAAATGTATTAATATTGTGAACGCAAATTATTTAATGGGCGTATATGTATATCCTTTAAGAAAGTTATCTTACTAAAGACAATATTGCGGTTAGTTGAAGGTACAATATACCTAACTCACTGTTCAAAATGCACCACACAATACATCACTATTGTATGTAACTGAGTTCATGAATCCACGAGAAAATGAGATCAGTATTACAGGGTTTTCCCAACAGGTTGTTACGGGAGGGTAAAAAAAAAAAAAAAAAGGCACGGCGAGGATGGGATTCGAACCCACGCGTGCAGAACACATTGGATTAGCAGTCCAGCGCCTTAACCAGTCGGCCACGTCGTCTTCTGCCTTTGACCTTTTCATAATATAATATTATAACACGTGGAGTTCTGAAACTGGTTTAGATGGCTTGTTTGCAGTTCTTGTACAATCAGAGACAGATATCCGCAACGCTGAATTATGGGTAGGGACATTATCGATAAAAACGACCAACATTAAAGCGATTTCCCGTTATCTTTCTGAACTATGTGATGTTTATTAATAAATCAATATTCTTATTAGCAATGAGTGCAGATTGAACTGAAATTGCCGTATTTTGCGAAAAACGCCAAATTCCAGCGATTGTGAATATAAATATTAGTTCTCAATTTCCTTGAAGTTCACTCCTGTTAATTATTAAAAAAATCTTGAAGTAACGGTTTAACGTTCTTGGAAGTTGACCGTTCTGTCATTAGTGATGCAGTGATCTGTATAGTCAAGGATAGATTGACATTCTCGACAAATAATCCTTTTTTACCTGACCACACTGAGCGTGAAGAGAAAGCACTAAGGAATTCTCGGAAAGCTAAACGCTTTGCACTTACGATTTTCATGTTTCCTTTGAATATGACTTCTGTATTTACGGTCATTAACTCAGGAGAATGTCTGTTCTTCAACATGTAATCGCGCCGTAGAGTGGGGAGTTTCTTGGTACGATGTAAACAGAGTAACACCAGCAGTTCTAAATGACTGTCTACAAGACAATTGAACTGTAAGTAGTGCCAGCGTTGGTACAATATTATATCGTGTGGTGATATTACTGAAAATGTGATCATAAGTGCTTTGTTTAATTCGACAATATAATGAATTAGTGATGGTCTTTCACGCAATATTCATTGTGCCAGGAAAATGAAGGATAAGTTACTTCTGAAGCAGGGTATAAAATGTCAGTGCGAAAGGAAAAAAACAACAACGTGATACCTCAGGTTCAGTTGTGTCAACCACAAGATCAACTTATTTACCATGAATTAAAAAGTATCGCCAAATTAAAGCAATAATACAAGTCATATAGCGAAAATTATAAACATTTTAGATTTGAAATAACACCGCCAATATTGGCCGAAGGTAAATCTTTAGCTGAATGAATTTTACTATTTTTGCTTAAGGCTCTAGGAAGTTGAGTAAAACGTCGCTCACACCTTCTTCCCAAGATCAAAACAGAATTTCACCTCAATTTCAGATGGAATTATGTGAAAATTGTTTCGCTGCTAAATGACTGTAATCATTTTTGCAAGCAGCACCGCACATAAAGCTCTTGAAAAATCAGCCCAAAAGAATTCAAAACTCTAAGGTACATAATTGTAATATTGTTTGTTCTTTCTGTACATTAAACCCCAATCCTGTCCCTTAATTTGGCAACTAAGGTCATTTCAAATTCAGAAATACTTTCATCACTCATGTTAAAAATAAACCTGTATTGTATTAACGAATCTTCAAAATGAAGCTTTCCCTCAAATCCAAAGCGTTGTTCCAAAGATAAGTTTTAACTTAACTCCAGTAACATTACTGCAAATTATTCAATCATTCGGTAGGACCTTTCCTTTCGCGATCACCACCAAAATATTACATATCAAGGTTTCACTGGAAATGTGTGTTGAGATGTTCCATAAGTTTGTCACGAATACCCATTCAGGTGATAGACTGCAAACAAGCGACCTAAACCAGTTTTGAAGCTCTGCGTATAATGAAAGACCATAAACGCAGAAGACGAGGTGGCCGAGTGGTTAAGGCGTTGGACTGCTAATCCAATGTGCTCTGCACGCGTGGGTTCGAATCCCATCCTCGTCGATTCTTTTTTTATCCTGCCGTGTCTATCGGTGAAGAAAACGCCTGTAATGCTCTTGTGGTTTCCTCATGAACTAATGAAGTGATGAAAATATCATATTCATGAACTAACACAGAGGCAGAAGTGCAGCATTGTCCCTCACTTCTTAACTACTCGGCTGTGTTATTTATGCTTACAAAATATAAATATACAGGACTCTGATTCGGACTGTTATTACGTATGGCTCAGAGGTTTGGCTCTAAATCTCGTTATCTTAATACCCTTAGATATTTTTAAAGAAAAACCACTTATAAACGGGTCTTTGAAGGAGGATAAAAACAAAGAATTCGTACAAACCAGGAGATGAATTATCTAATTTTAATGGCTAGGATATAGTTAGATTTATAAAGTCTCAAAGACTAAGATGGCTGGGCCATTTTACAATAATGGATTATAATATAGTCTCAAAAGATGTGAAAGGGAAGACTTTGTTCGAGAGGGACGCCCCACGATTAGATGGATGTATGGTGTGGAGGGGGATCTGATGGCCATAAGGATCCGAGGATGGAGGACTATGCGAGTTCAGTCACAGCCGCCGCAGAGACAACATGGCAGGAAGAAGAGAGTCATCGCAGCAGTTCAAGAACCCTCTGAGGAAACTGAAAACGCCAGCGTCGTCCCTGCCTCACAGCCAACCTCCTCGCCAACTCCACCATCTCCGTCTACGCCGTCAGAGCGCGGTATCTCAGCTTGCGACACCACGCCGAAACCAACCATCTACCGCACACAGACGACACTGCCAGAGTTTGAATACCGGACTCCCACACAGAGTCATTCTAACCTCACGAGGCTGCAGAATTGTGCGCGGAGTACATCGGCAGCTTCCGGATTCTCTTCTCCTTAGTGCAGCCCGATGTCGTTGGCCTTCTCTTATAAAAGCGACGGGCGTCGTCACAACCAGAGGACTGTCACCGCTGGTACGCCTGGAGTTCTGGGATGGGGCGGAATACCGTGCTGCCTTGACTGACGGGCTCCCTGCCCTTGGGCAGGTGTTCCCAGTTGAGACCTGCCGAGGTGTCCGCCCTACTCCCTGCCGACGCTATGGTGCTGGCAGCATCACCACACTCTGCACCAGCCACGACCTGACACGTCTCTAAGTGTAGCACCCATTACTGGAATCACTTTAGTTCTAGTCCACAATTTAATAAAACATCATAAAAACACCGTTTCTTCAGATGCACTGAAGTTAAATTTGCAATGTTTGCCCGTTAATGTAGAAGGCTTGCTGAAATATTGCTTTTTAAAACTGTGAGGTGAGTGAGCTAAGAGGAGACATGGCTGCCACGTCCTTTGGACAGCAAGGGAAGCAAATGACTAATTTAATTCTCATACCATCTAGATGCAAGGTTTAGGTGATCCTTCGCGCAGGTTTAGCTGAAGGTGGGTATTTACTTTTGTGCAAGATAGTACATACAAACAGTGGCATTGCAACTTTTAGTGGAGCCACCTTTTAAACACTTTTCTATAACTAAAGCTACCTGTTTTTGTTTTATACCTTGCATCGAAGTGTTTAATGAATCCGTTTCTGTAAACTATATTTCGATTAACATGAATGATATAGAAACACAAACATTTGCGGTAATACTTTGTAGAAAAAATAACACAAAAGTAACCTTGGGCCGATGTGTGAACGTTACGTCCTTTTTTCCCTTCCTCCCTCCCTCCTCCCAACCCTCCTCTCTTCCTTACTCCTTCCCTACCTGATCCCTCCCTTTGTTTACTTTTCTTTTCTCCTTTTTCTCTTTCTTTCTCTCCTTTCTTTCTCCCTTTGTTTCTCTCTTTATTATTATTTTTTGCCTTTTTCCTTTTCATTGCGTTTATTCTGACACTTCTGTCACATACACACATTTACAAACAGTCAAACATCCTTGTACGGGATCTTTCGTTTCTGCCGCACCCATGTTTGCAACTTGGGGCCGAGAAGGAGGGCTGCAGTTGATCAACTTTCTGAGGCTCGCACTGCTATTATACTTTCTTCTGCATTTATATCTTACTACTTGTTGTAACATCGAATTTCACTTCATAAAAAAATTACGCCCGAACAGGGACTTGAACCCTGGACCCTTAGGTTAAAAGCCTAATGCTCTACCGACTGAGCTATCCGGGCTGCTACGGCTATGTGCATGTTGCCTAAGTATTGTCACGGCTGTGGAGAGGACCTGCCGAGAGGGATCAGCCGACCCGAGCCTACCGTCTACTATTATAGCGCTCCTTTTGTCGACAATAGTCAAGAAATACAACAGACATTGTGCGCGGTGTTGCCACTCTAGAGAATTTCTGTTGGCTCTGTCCAGGAGGTTTACTTTTCAACATATAACGCCAGGTTCGATACGTTAACGTCGAAAGACAAGACTAGTCAACCAGTCAGTTGAGTTAAATGAGTTACACATATTAAACTTAAAGACTTATGAAGTGTTCATTGGACAGTGTTTGGTGCAGTTTAGCTGTGATTCTATTGGACGGTTCAGTTGTGATTGTTCTGAGTGTGTGTAACAGTGACTTAAGTGCAACTTGAATTCTACGCTAACCTCTAGAACACAAAGTGTTGTTATTAGTAACTGGTGTTCTCATTTGTTACAGTTAGTTATAGCAGCACTTGAAAACACAAACACGTGGCCAGTGTAACGTTAATTCATTCGACGTGGTTTTGTAGTTCATCTTCGGCTGCTGCCTAAATCCTGTTTTTGAGATATAAATATGATATGTTTCTATGCAATACTCAGCCATCCAATCTTCAGCTGAAACGAGAGAAGACGAAATATCTAGTTTTAGTTTCTAACTGCGCATGTGATGTTCAACGTGGAATCACTTCCCCTACCAATCCAAATAAAAGTTTCATCTTCTAATGAAATTGTCGCATGGTGAAAAAAAGTTAATTCAAAAGTGAAAAGAACTTTCCCAGAATTTCGATCCAAATCGTGTTTGAAAACCGCCAAGCACAGTAATGATACTGGAACCAAGATAAAATTTATCTCCACGTAGTATTTGAAGATGCGTTAACACAATGCTTGTTTATGTTTATGTATAAAGTGACTGCAGAATACATTTGGAAAAAACTCTAGCAGCTAAATTAGGAAAGAAAATTCAAAATTCTAATATGCAGAAGGAAAATAACATAGGTAATACCGTCATCTACGTTTTTATGTCATGTATACAAAATCAATAAATGCATTTAACACGCAAACATTTTTCGTCTATCCTACGGGAAATTGCTTAGAAAATTGGTTTTTGCCTGAGGAAAAATATGATAACGAGAGGAACTGAAGTTTCTCATTAAAAGATCAAAAATATATTTCTCAGTCATCTGGGCCATATGTTAAAGAAATATTGAAAATGTATGCACAATAATTTTTATCATATGAAAATCTATACCTTTTTGAAACAAGTACAAAATAATAAATATGTAGATCTACCTCACATATAAACCGTAACGCCATATTTTGTTCTTTGTGTGTCTTAAAAATTCGAATTGTCTCTCTGTTGATTTGGCTACCAGAATATCTTAAAGTGGAGTCGAAAAGCTGCTGGAATGGCCATATTAAAGTTTGCATTATGTTTCATCCGGTTTTCTGTAGATTGTAACTGTTGTTATTATTGCTTTGATTAGGTATTTTGAAATAGCACTGTGAATTTAGTAATAGTCTTATTTATATTAGTAATAGTCTCAGTTGTATTAGTGGGGCACAGCTATTTGTGATAATCCTAAGGTTGCATAGTATTACACAGTTCATAAGGAAGGTGCTAGTTTGGAAGGTTTAAGAACCATTCCCATGAAGGTTTGCTCGACTCTGGCCAGAACTATTAAACACTAACTCGTGAAGCAGAACTGTTTCTGTGGCAGACCGTCGGTCATCAGTTACTTGTATATCAGTGTAATAAGAACATACAAATTCAACACCGTTTCACTGTAGGTAGTGAACATCTACCGGTGTCTTATATGGAAGAACCAAAACGTACAAGACGAGGTGGCCGAGTGGTTAAGGCGTTGGACTGCTAATCCAATGTGCTCTGCACGCGTGGGTTCGAATCCCATCCTCGTCGTTTTATTTTGATCCTGCTGTAACTACCAGTTAATAAAAGTCATCAATGCTGCTCTTATTATCTCATAGATTAACGAAAACAGTTAAAAGCAATTGTAATGTAAATTTCGACTTTATTACCAAACGCAAAGAAATACACAGCATATTTCCTTTTTTTTTTTTTTTTTTTCCCCCCCCAAATGATCGCCGCTTAATTTATCCTTACCAAATATAAATTTAGGCGTGGAACAAAACAATTATACACTCGAGTAAGAGTTCAAATGTTGTACTCTTGTATTAAAAGCTAAGTGCTCCACCAACGGAGCCATGACCTTCACCAACTTACACATTGGCTATGGCGCTGCCGCTTCAGCGGGCACTGAGCTCTATTGGTGCGTACGCGCGAGTACTTAGACTCAGCTGAAAAGGGTTGGACCAGACTGCCGTGTCTATGATAGAAACAAACGCCGGTTAAGTTTCATTCGAAGCTGTGTTCAAAGATGGCCATAATGTAGCCCTTTAGTAAACAGAAAACAAAACTGGAAAAGTAACTATCGTTCGTGTTTATGATGCTGTGAATGGTGGGTATACTATACTTATTTATTTAATTTTTGTGTAACAAATACTGACAATGGGTATGTAATAATCTGTCCCTATAACTCTGACTAACCTTTATTGCAATCCTATAGAGTTATGCGTCTAAATTTCCGGGAGCCAAAAATATTCTGATTAAACTCATGCAAGAATGTTTTGCCTTATTTCCTCTGCATTTATGTTGTAATAAGTAAATTTGGAGGGAATGTTAAGTAGTTATTTAATGTGAAAGAAGATTTAAGGTTAAACATGCAGTTACTGGCTATTTCATATTATAAATAAAGAAGATTAAAGATCATATACTATTTGAAATCTACAAAGACTAACTTGGAGGCCTGTTATTGCTAGATCTTGATAATCGCCAGCTGCACCTCTATTTCGTTCTATGTATATGTATGTGCATAACAGTATTCCATGTATTTACCTAGCTTTTATGTCATTAGATAACTATAAGGCAAAAGACGTTAGAAATTTCATCAATTTCATCAATTATAACTACATAAAATATGATTTGTACGTTTCCGCCTACGATATTCCATGGCAAACGGGTACTTACAGAGAGAATGCACTGTAAACATCATCTCCTAGATCACTGTCATCAAGAAGGGAACAAGATAAGTGAAATTAAGTAATTAATTAATTCGTCATTCGAGTATAAAGAGCTAACTTTGCAACTTGGTTTGTAGATACATTGGCGCCTTAGAGCTTAAGAAACATAGTTTCTGAATTTAGTGAATATGAATGTCTACACTAATTGGAAATATCACTGAGTAGTACCTTATATTGCGTACATAAATATTTATTATAGGAGATTTGTGCACATAAAAGGCATTCTTAAATAAAACAGTGCTGGCAAATCGAACCTGCATAAGCTTCTATGACGTATATTTTAGAGGTTAAGGAAGATATTTCTGAAGTTTGAGCAATGCCTGTATACGATTTTATATTATTACTTAAAAATAAGCGACAATAAAAAGATGGGCTCAGCCGGGATTTGAACCCGGGACCTCCTGCACCCAAAGCAGGAATCATACCCCTAGACCACTGAGCCAGTGAGAGAAGCTGCCTGAACTGTAGGAAGTTAGTGAACTTAACGTTAACTTGACATTTCTCATGGAATTTGACAATCACTCGAAAACTATGTGAAACATCAATGATGTTTACATCCTTCTTACGTCCAGCAAGCGCTGATGGTGCGGCATCCTTCAGTGTCAGGATATCGCTGATAAATGTTTGACATTACGTCACTTGACGAAATCACCCCACGTGTACAGATTGGTCAGCTTTAGAAAATTGCACTTATATTACCTTGCGCGTTTTATAATTAGAAAGGTTATTAATAAGAAAGATGTAATGACTAATTTAGTTTGTTTGCTCTCTTTTTTCTGTTATAGAAATTGCCGAAGATAGACAATGTTTAGCCCTATATTCATTCTTTGAAGAGTATTACAATAAATAATTACATGGGTACATACACTGTATGTAATAGATTCAGAATCATTAAGGTAAGGTTTCCGTATTAAGTACTCATGCAATTAGAGTTGTGTATAACAATAAATTACCTAACCTAACATATCAGACACCAGAAACATGCAGTAGTACTCCAGAGTGCTACATTTTTGTTCCATTACTTCATGACGCCAAGTTGCTAATTTGGTTATTCTAGTAAAGAGATAACAAGTGATTGCAGCGCTCTGACAGTGACAGTCAATATGTCTGACTAATTTGTTAGGTAGTTGGACATAAAGATGCCTTATTTCATCTTACCGACAAGATGGCTCCGTGGTAATGTATGAGGCTCGTATTGGGGAGGACATGGTGTTCGAGGCAAACTTCCTGACCCGTGGGCTTTTTCAGAGCTTTCCCCGAACAACTAGACGACTGCAGGGAAGGATAATTATATTGCAGATTTTCCTCTCCTCTATTTAATCCCACTTGCACATTTTACTTCACCTGTCTTCTATTTGGTTGTTTCAGGTTTGTATGTAGTTTCGACTGCATGGCAAAAGCTTGGTCTCTGCTAATTGTCTCCGTCCGGATCGGAAAGGTCTCCGAATCAGCTGGAGAATTTAATGTCGTACTGGCAAGTTAACCATAGTAACTTAGTGGTTAAAGCAGCCACTCGATAAGTGGAAGATACGTGGTTCCAATCCGGGCTATGATGTTGCATTTTCAGTCCTGGTTCCATCTCTTGAACCTAAAGAGATTTCTGAAGCGGACGCATTTTTGGTTTCATTGAGCCACACCGTCGATTGTTTGTCCCACACGCATGTGATCTCAATCCCATAGAACTTGCTTGGACCAAGGTGAAACGAATAGTTAGAGAAATGTAACAGGTGACTTTTCCTTACAGGAATTACACGATATAACGCTCGAGGGTGTGTTACTGGTAACCGAAAGAGGATTTCTGAAAACATACAGAAAATTTAGAACACGATCAGTTGGAGAAAGACAGAGTAGTGTAAAATATCGTTTATGATTTATAAGCTCCATGTAGTGCATGAAATAAAACCCTTTAGGTTCCGCTGCTTTGAATGACTTCTTTGCTTTGATCTAGCGTGTATACACAATCCAAGGTTGGCAAGGACGATTAGAAGTGGGACTGTTGCTTGAGATAACAGAATTGTTCACTGACGTACAGTGTCGCTGCATTCCTCCCAGGGACCGTGAGCTAGTGAACAAACTATACGTGGAAAACAACCAGATATACGTAAGCCAAGAAGCCGCACGTGGATCCGTAACTAGGCTGTGTGTTACATGGAATACCCTCAGTCTCAACGAAAATGGTCGTCGCCTCCGTGGCGCAATCGGCTAGCGCGTTCGGCTGTTAACCGAAAGGTTGGTGGTTCGAGCCCACCCGGGGGCGAATGTTTTGTGTATCATGTAAATAAGACCTAAATAATAAGTGAGCAAGTTCGTGCTTTAAACGCGGTGTTTACAAACATCTATTGGTAAAACTAAAGACAACAAATTAATTTATCTTAAAATGTCCACCATAGTTTAAGACATTTTTAGCATGACTAGAAAGTAATGTACAAGAACGTCCCTCTACTAGTTCAAATGTTACAACTTTTGTGCTTTGTGATGTGTGGAAGCGTATCTTGGACACCTCAAATTAAACTTGCTAACAATAATGTGCTACTCATTGTGAAAAATGCTTGCACTTTTGGTAAAGCTTAATGAAAACCAAAAATAATGATCCTGCGGTTCAACTCTAAATTTAGACATCTCTTACACCACAGAGAAATTTGTTATTATGAAGTAATAGACAGACTAAACTGTGTGGCAGTCAAACATTAATCTATGAACAGTGTTCACTTTTAAGTTCAGTAGTGGAAGATAAGTGTACAGTAGGACAAACTTAATGAAGAGTAGGTTAAAACAGAAACTATGCGCCAAATAGGTATTTTGAGGCATTAACCGTTTCAGAGATATTCGCTATTAGTGTTTTGAATTTCCAAATGCTTTATGCTTATCATAAGTGTTAACTTAGCATTCGTTCATGCAATGAGTGAACTTTTATTTTCCAGCAATGCCACCTTTTGAACACTCTGTAATCACTACAGTTTCCTGTACTTGTTTTGTATCCACATGGAAATCTCATGTTTCTGCTGTATATACTTCCACTGCTTGGGCTCAGAATATCTGGCGACATGTTTGAACATTTATTAGTCAGGTACTGCATGTTATTGTCCATTCTGTTTTATATTCCGCCTCTTTGTGGTGATATTCTCAGTCAGCTGTTGTTAAGAACAGTAAATGCGATACTGAATTTCCTTTCAGAAAAGTAAAAACTTACGCCTGAACAGGGATTTGCACCCTGGACCCTTAGGTTAAAAGCCTAATGCTCTACCGACTGAGCTATCCGGGCTGCATGCATTTGTGAAACCAATTTTATTATTATAACGAAACTGTATACAGCAAGCACGCAAGAACTGTAAATTTACATTTGGCACATTTAGTGTGTTCTTTGGAAGGTGACGTTTGTGATCGGTCTACCGAAGTCTACATTTGTTTTAAGGGAAATATGGCAACGCCTAGTCATGCCATCTCCCGACGAAGGCTGAAAAGGCAAATACTGGGCTCTATTTTATAATAGCACATATTTATTTCTTTAGTCTCAATAATCTTGTTCGGTTTACCCTATCTCGTCCAAAGCTTTATTTAGTTTGAAACAGTGAACTGGTATACACCTAGCTATCTATTTCTTTGGAACTGGTGGTCTGTATCTATGGTGACGGTAGTGGGGAGCATGTGCACAACTTTGAGGGATAAGTCATTATCAACATCACCAGGATAGGATAGACAAGGTTCAGAGAGGCAACTTAGCACCTCGAACTATGAATATTTTCTTGTGTTTATACCTGCAGGGAGAGATGAGGTGTGACGATACCAAGGACAGGGTCCCTAACAACTACAGGTTTTACTCCACAGTGACGGCTCGCTCTGCAGCCCATTTCTTCCTCCCTCAGATCTGACACACAATAACCTGCGTGTAAAGTTCAGTGTGCAGTTGCCTCTGTTTGTAATCCAATCAAGTAAAGTTTCATCTCCCCGAATGATGTTTCGATCTGCGATTAGTTATCTTGTGATGAAAATAAATTATATTCAAAGTGAAGAATGTTTCCAGTGTTTGAATCCAAGTCGTATTGGAAAATCAAGTTCAATAATTTTACTTGATCTAAGATAAAATATATCTTCATCTTGGATTTGAAGATTGGATGACACAACCCATGTTCATTTCTATATATATATTTACAGCAACTGCACAATGTATTGCATTCCATATAAAAAACAAAGCTCCTGCAGCCACTTCAAAATTATGCAGAAAAGACAAGTAATACCACGCATATGTTTTGGCGTTTTTAAACGTTTGAAAGTTGCCTAAACTTGTCAATTGATTTTTATGTACTGTGGTATACAAAGCAAATAAATGCATTTAACATACACACATTTTTATATATTCTATGTGATATTGTTCACCAAATTGGTTTTATTCCTATTTCGTGAGGAAAACAATGATAGCACATTAAAAATAGTTACGTCAACCTCACAAATATATTTATCTGTCATCTCTGGCATATATTAGTGAAATTGTCAGATACTATGCAAAGGAATTTTTCTCACGTGAAAAAGCTGGAAAATCACAACCATTTTCAAACAATTATACAATAATAAATCTGGACAGCGATCGTGTATATGCTGGAGCTCACATGCTGAACTCTTGGATTGAAAACTGCGTGCCCTGGCAACCGTGCCAAGACCTTCACTAATTTACACATTGGCCAGGCGCTACCCCTTCAGCGGGCACTGAGCAATGTTGACTGCACTATTGGTGAGTACGCGCGAGTACTTCGACTCAGTCGAACAAAGATGGAGGACACTGTCATATCCATGATAGACACAAACGCCCGTTACGTTTTATTTGAACAATTGTACAGGCTGGCCACAATGTAGCACTTTAGCATGCAGAAAACAGAACTTAAAAAGCGACTATTGTTTTTGCTTATGATGCTTTGAAAATTAGGCATGTTCTACTTATTTATTTATTTCGTTTTCATCTACGAAGTAATGGAGATCAGCGCGTAGTGAAACTCTCTCAAAACCTCTGAATAACTTTTATTGTAATTCTATTGTAGCAAATGAAGAAAACACCAGTTACTGCTATTCACACTTTATTGCCTTTTAGTCAGTTAGCGTAGTGCTAACGTTACACTCAGATTACTTTTGTCCAAGCTCAGAGCAACAGAGCAACTGCCGAATCACAAATAAGAACTGTCAGATTGAACTGCTAGTCGGCACAACTCCTCAACGCTTCGTATACTTCTTTTTCCTCTCTCTGCTGCCCGGTGCTTGGCAGCGACTTATATATGTCCTTAGACAGAGGGAAAGTTCTGGAGGTAGAATATTCGGGAGTGCCTGTGGCGGAACGGTCCAGAAACCGCACCGCCATGTAATAGCTATTGTCTCGTACGCTCCTATTGTTATCGGCGGCAGGTCGTTAGGCCAGGCAGGCGACTGGCTGGGTCCCCCCTTCCCAGTGTAGGCAATTAGATGCGGCGGGCGCAGTGACACTATAGATTTATGTACTGAAATTTTGGGGTGCTAAAATCTTCTGAATTATCCCATGTAAGAAAGTTTTGCTTTAAATTCTCTGTACTTGTGTTGTAACAAATGCGCTCGTAGGGCATGCTAAATAATTGTTTAAAGAGCGAGGATGTCTAACATTAAAGATTCAATTAACCAATATTCCATGTTATAAATTAAGAAGATTACCTTATCGATTATCGCGTATTATTTGTATGTACCAACGAGCTTAATTTGACATCTCTATATTCACCAACTTCACCTAACTGTACCTAACTCTTATGTTGTTGAATAACTGTTTTTCTTATCGGCGTCCAACGTAACGACGGTGAATGAATGAAATGGGTGAAATGATGCTCAAATAGGCACGAGGTCCAAACCCGACATTCGTCTTCTCAGGATAAGGGAAATCCTCGGAAAAATACCTTATCCGGATAACTTACCCTAAGCGAGATTCGAACTCGTGACCTCTAGCGGCAGACACGCTAACCATCACGTTACAGAGGCAGTGATAATGTAAAAAGGTTTAAGGATTTCGTGTACTTTAAGTGTATAAAATGTTCGGACAATGTCTCAGATCTTTTTGACTGAACATTAGAACAAATTCATCGATTATTATTACTAACAGGGGCGTTTTTTGTAGTGTTTAACGCCTACCTTTGCTACTACGGCACCGCAGGCGGTTAGCCGGGGCTGTCGAAAATTACAGTCATATGGGGTAAATGGAACATCTTCTACGTCAGTTTACAAATATTACATCAAGAAGGCAATGAGGTCATGGAAGTAATCAATTGATTCTTCAGTCGAGTTTAGGAAGCTATCCGTGCTACTTTGAGCGCGCTAACTAGTTTGTAAATATATTTTAGAGCTTAAGAAAGATACTTTCTGATTTTCAGTCAATATCTCTATACTTATTGAGAATTATTACTGAGTAAATTTCTTATTGTGCGTAGTTAATACACCAGTAATTATTATAACAGCTTTGTGAACAACATAGGTGCTATTAAACAAAAGAGTACTTGCTAATCAAACCGTTCATAGGCTTCCAATGATACATATTTTAGGGGTAAACAAAAGTATTGCGCAAGCTTCAGCAATGCATGTTATCGCTTAAGAATAGGTGACAACTAAAAAGTATTGAGCTCAGCCGGGATTTGAACCCGGGACCTCCTGCACCCAAAGCAGGAATCATACCCCTAGACCACTGAGCCTGTGGCAGTTTAATCTGGAGCTGTAGGTACTTATTTACTTAGTCAACTTAGGAATTTCTCAAAGTAACTGAAAATGAATATTGTTTTTCTTGTTCGTACGCATTATCTGACAAAGCGGCCAGGCGTATCAGAAACTATCTGAAGCACAGTTATGTTTACGACGTTGTTACGTCGAAGAAGAGCACTTCAGTTGAAATAGAGAATAAAGGCGGTTTTATTCATAGACAAATATGCGAGTGGTAATATATAATGTAGTAGTGTTGTCACTCAGAAGACTAAAAGAATTGCTGATCATTATTGGGAAAGATGAATTTTATTATTGGAACAAAAAGTTGAGGCGTTGATGATTTTCATAGGGTAATAGCGATAATACCAGTGACACATCTTTCAGTGACAGTGCGTTGCTGATGAGTAAATAACATTATACCACTTGAGGAAACAACAATGAGTGAGTGAATGAGTGAGTGTGTGGTGTTAAGGGCCCGTGGACAACTTGGTAGTTAGGCAGCGGAGACTGATGGATAGTCCTATCAACTAACTATGTGATATGTAAACTGGAGAGTTATGACTTCCATACTTTAGCCCTAAGGGATTGGACCATTCAGGTATTGCTCTTCGACACATATGGAAAAAGAACGAGATATAGATAAGCCAGGAAACACCACGTGGATCCGTTACAGTGGGGGTTACATGCAAGACTATCAGTCAGTGGAGAGACAGGCTAATATCGCCTCCGTGGCGCAATCGGCTAGCGCGTTCGGCTGTTAACCGAAAGGTTGGTGGTTCGAGCCCACCCGGGGGCGAAAGTTTTGTGTACCATGTAAATAACAGCTAACTAGTTCTTGAACAAGTTCGTGCTCCAAATGTGGTGTTTATTAGCATCTAGTGATAAAATCAGAGCAAACAAATTCATTTATCTTGAAATTGTCACCATTGTTTCAGACATTTTTAGTATAACTGTACAATAATTTTAAGCACATCCCTTTGGTAGTTCAAAATTTGCAGCTTTTGTGCTTTGTGATGTATTTTGTATACTACACTTAGTGACAAGAATGCGTTGTTCATGCTTGCATTCTTGGTAGACCTTAATGAAACACAAAATTAATGATCCTGTGACTAAGCTTTGAATTTAGGAAGTCATCTCCTGCATCATAGATTAAAGTTGTTTTTGTAGAATCACATATAGACAGACTACGTTGTATGACAGTCAAGCGTTAATCTATGAACACAGTTCGGTGTTAGGTTCAGGGGCGAACGAAAAGGGCGGAGTAGGACAAACTATTCTTTCTAAGGTACCGTTTGCGGTCAGTCTACCGCATTATTTATTTGTTTTTAGGTAGATATGGTAAAGCCTAGCCATTCAATCTCCTGACGAAGGGTGTAAAGACAAATACTGAGCTTTATTTTATAGTAGCTCATAATTTAATAGTTTAGTCTCAATAATCTTGTTCTGTTTACTTTATCTCATCCAAAGCTTGATTAAGTTTCAAACAGTGAACTGGTAGACACCTAGCTGTCTGTTGCTTTACAACTGCTGGTCTGTATCTATGGTGACGGTAGAGAGGAACACATGCACAACTTTGAGGGATAAGTCCTTATCAGGAAGCACAGGAGGCCGTGACAGCAAAGAAATCAACTTTTAAACGTTCTCCGATACACATCAATAATCTGAATCCAAAAGACGCTCACCGTACATAACGGATAAGTAGAACGAGTCTACTAAATATGCTTTCTCGTATGTTAACAATTAAACGAGTATAACAAGCGGGTTAGTAAGACATTATTAAAAATCCTCACACAGCAAACTAGTGTACACCATCAGAAGCAATGGCAGCTGCTGAGTACAGCAGTCTACCGTCTCACAACGTCGACACAACCACCATGAACAACAGTGCTACAAGAAACTCCAGCTATGCTACAGTTACTCAGACTTCTCCCAAGAAAGAAGAAGCTATCATCATCGACTCCCATGAGGGTCTTACCGTCAGGGACTATGCTCTCGCAGTAAGTAGATTAACCGACCCAAGTAACATAAAGTTTATCTCACGGATCTCTAACTCCAGAATATGCATATACCTAACGTCATCTAAAGTAGCAGAATCACTGGTTACCAAACATCCTAAAATAAATATAAACAATGTTACTCTTCAGGTCCGTCCTCTAATTACTCCAAACAAAAGAATCGTTCTTTCAAATGTGTGTCCAGTTATACCAAACTCACTCATAGAAACTCAGCTAAATGCATATGGAATTAAACTAATGTCAAACATTACCTACATAAGAGCTGGCATTTCAGAGCCAGGACTTTCCCATATCCTTAGTTTCAGACGTCAGTTTTATATTCCACCCAATGATGTGGAGAAATTATCTCCAAGCATACAGATCCTATATGAAGGCACTAAATATTGGATATACCTAACAGCGGATACCCCTACCTGCTTCATCTGCAAGCAGGAAGGCCACTTTGCAAAAAATTGCCGTGAAGCTGACGGTATACAAGAAACTACTCCTCAGGTCTTAAACAAAGACATGTTTCCTGAATTGCCTACCGCTACCAAAAACCTCCAGGACCGTCCCCCTTCCCCTCCTAAAGGAAAAGATACTGAACAGCAGCAATCACCTAACCTCACTTCTACCCCTGAGCCCATCCTGCCATTTCAAGACGAACGCAACAATTCCCCAGAACCTATGCTAATGGAAACACAAACAAGACCTAAACGACCAATATCAAACAGCACAACTGATTCAGAGGATAATGCTTATGGAAAAGAAGCGCGGCACCTCCTCGCTTCACAGCAGGCTAAGAAGATTAAGAAAGCAAACCTTATTTCGTCAATAGCTGAATCTCTCAGACCAATTAAACATATTATCGACGCCGACACCCACAATTATGCACTAAACTTCAGCCAGTTCCAAAGCTTTATGGAAAACAGTGTTGGAGTAACAAACATTGTTCCCATAGCTTTGGAATACACTTCAGATCTAGAATCTCTAGTGAACACAATGCAAAAAGTCTATCCCTATTATACAGAGCGTAGTATAAAGACCAGAAGTAGTAAAATTCAAAAAAAGCTGCTGGAATACATTAATCAGGTCAACAATGCCTCTGAGCGAACAAAACCGATGTGTCCCGAAAACTAATCGCCATAGATATAACACCTTATCCCATAAACAAAATTAACATATGAATAACATACTTCAATGGAATATTAATGGTTTCCATGGCAATTTCGAGTTTCTTAAACTCTTGATCAATAAACATAACCCTGCAATTATGTGCATTCAAGAAACTAACTTCAAAGGAAACTATGTTGCATCATTACGAGGTTATACTCAATATCACAAAAACCGCAAGGACTGCCTCCATGCTAGTGGCGGCGTAGTAACCTACGTTAAAGACAGCATCAAACATCAGGCAATACCGCTTACAACTGAACTTGAAGCAATTGCCACTAGAGTAAACCTTCCTACACCTATTTCCATTTGCAACATATATCTACCAAATAAAAGCCCACTTGATTTACATGCACTGCAGGAGTTAACACAACAACTTCCTAAACCATTTATTATACTGGGCGATTTTAATAGCCATAGTGCTATATGGGGTTGCAAGCATACCAACGCAAGAGGTAAAATAGTGGAGCAGCTCTTGCACAACGAAAATCTCAATACGCTTAACGATACCTCACAAACACACTTCAGTACAGCCAACGGTACTTCCAGTGCAATCGACTTAACATTAATCACTCCTGATATCCAAGATAAATTTGAATGGACAGTCGCCAAGCAATTACATGGCAGTGACCATTTCCCAATTTTATTAACTAATGCAAATAACATTCCTTTAAGTTTTAACTGTCAGCCACGATGGAATTTAAAATGCTCAAACTGGAACAAGTTCAGAGCACACGTCTCTGACAATTTATCCTATCTAACATCCCCCATGAATTTCAGTCAGTCAGATACTAACAAACTAGTAAACTCGTTTGCAGAAGTGATCTTCAATTCCGCCGAGGTCACTATTCCTAGGATATACCCTGTTTCTAGGAAGACTGTATGTTGGTGGAACGAAGAATGTAAAACAGCGATAGCATTAAAAAATAAAGCCTATTATAAATACAAAAGGCAACCTACCCCCACACACAAAATCGAGTTTCAAAAAGCCAGAGCTAAAGCACGTCAAGTAGTAAAGCACAGCAAGAAAGAGTCCTGGCTAACATTCGTGTCCACTGTAAACAGAAAAACCCCGTCACGAGTGGTATGGCAAAAAATTCGCAAAATACGGGGATCTTACGATGGAACACATAATATAGTTTTCCACAATTATACAACAAACACTACAAGTACTGACCCCCAAACCATAGCAAACATACTGGCGCATACTTTTGCAGAGGCCTCAAGAGAAGAAGCTTGCGAAAGCAAGGTGACCCACTGCTACCAACCTGACGAAAATAACCAAGAAAACTATAATGATAACATTACTTTCACAGAATTCATGGAGGCACTTGAAAAGAGTAAATGCTCCAGCCCTGGGCCGGATAACATTCCTTACGTAATGTTAAAATCCTTACCGCTAGATGGACTGGTTTACTTTCACGAAATCCTTAATTATATATGGAACTCAAGAACTTTTCCTAAACAGTGGCGCACAGCAACTATAGTACCCATCCCCAAACCAAACAAAGATCTTACTTCACCTGAAAGTTTCAGACCTATAGCCCTCACCTGCTCTATGTGTAAAATACTTGAAAAAATTATAAATAACCGATTGCGTTGGAAACTAGAGAAAATGCAGTTCTTCACCGAACTTCAAAATGGTTTCCGCCAGTTTCGATCCACCACTGACCATCTTTTAATACTTGATTCTGAAATAAAAGCTGCATTTACACAGAAACAACATCTCATGGCAATAAGCCTAGATATAGAAAAAGCGTATGATAAAATTTCACGAGCTTACATACTCAAAACAATACGTAACATCAGTATCCGTGGTAATTTGTATCACTTTATTGACAACTTCCTTCAGGAATGGAAAATTAAAGTTCGCTACAAAGGAACCATGTCAAAAGAAGAATCCATTAATAGAGGTGTTCCACAGGGATCAGTAATCAGTGTCACACTATTTCTCATAGCTATCAACAGTATAGTAAGCAGTATTACACCACCTGTAAAAGGTATACTATTTGCAGATGACCTAACTATCTTTTGTAAGGGGAAAAACCCCTTTACTACTGCAACACTTCTTCAAGAAACACTGGAAAATCTGCACACTTGGACTAATCATGCTGGTCTTAACTTGTCATATCATAAATCGAAATGCATATGCTTCTCCAAATCACCATGTAAAGTCCCAAACCCCACAATCTGCGTGGATAACAAGCTAATCGACTCAGTGAAGGCTATCAAAATTTTAGGTTTAACGTTTGATGCAACTCTAAGCTGGAAACATCACATTGATGATATGAGAAATGAATGCCTCAGAAGATTAAATGTACTAAAAACCCTAAGCTGCAAAAACTGGGGTTTTGATCTCAGTACCCTCAAACGAACGTATCAAGCTCTCATTAGAAGTAAACTCGACTATGGAGCCCAGATCTACAATACAGCTAAATCTTCAGTTTTAAAGAAACTAGATACAATTCAAACAGCAGCTCTAAGAATATGCTTGGGAGCTTACAGAACCAGCCCTGTTTCTGCCTTAACAATGGAAACCGACGAGTCACCATTGAACGTCCGCAGAACAGATGTGAGCCTAAAATTCGCCCTTAAAACTTTAGCAAGACCCGAATCAATGATATACCAGTACGTCCTCCCAGAAACGTCCAACCAACGTTTACAGGCTAATTCACAAAAAGAAATGTCATTTAAATCGAAAATAAGCAAATGCATTGAAGAATATAACATAGAAGTTCCTGCCATAATGCCCAGAAAGTTTCATTGTCTACCACCTTGGAGAATACCAACTGCTCAACTAAATTTGAATATTACAGCTTACCATAAATCCCATACAGATGCATCTTGCTATAAACAGCTGTTTCAAGAAATAACAAATGCCTACCCTAACCATACATTTATCTACACTGATGGTTCCAAAACGGACAGCGACAATGGATGTGCCATAATTACCCCAGATAAGAAACTTCAGCTGAAACTCCCTAAATATTATTCCATATTCTCCTGCGAACTTTCTGCACTTAAGCAAGCTTTAACATACATCATCCAATCTAGTGAGAGTAAATTTCTTATAATTTCTGATTCATTAAGCTCTCTCCAAAGTCTCAGAGATCGTTCAACTGACCTCCAACTGCTTAAGATATACACAGTCTTTATTCCATTGCTCTAAATAAAAAGAAAATATTTACTTTCATTTGGGTCCCTTCACACAGCGGCATTAAGGGCAATGAAGAAGCGGACAAAGCTGCTAAAGAAGCAAGTCGGTTAACAGACACACATGAACAGCAAGCAGTACCTTATCGTGATATTACAAAGTACTTCTCCAGACTAATAAAAACAAGATGGAACAGGCCTGGAATCAATCGCCTCCAGAAAAACTACTCATGGTAAGAAAAGGAGACACCAATTCTTCCCCTGTCTATTCTCTTAGCAGGAAAGAGCAGGTGATTATCTCACGTCTCCGCATTGGTCATACAAGGTTAACCCACTCATACCTCCTCAGCAAAGGCCAGCCACTGCAATGTGAAGTCTGCAACACCCGCCTCCCCACAGTAATACATCTCCTCACAGAATGTAAGCAATACGCTACACAACGACAGCTTCATCACATCACTGGAGACTTATCCACCATTCTGAACACGCCATCCAACTGCAGAAGGGTGTTATCATTTCTCAAAGGTACGGGCTTGCATGCGAAAATATAATATGAAAGATACTTGTTGTACTGATTTGATTGTATTCTCATGTTTTTGGTAATATAATTGTACTAAATTTATTGTATACCGCTGTATTACATAGAATAGTCGCGATATGACTTAATTGTTAAAGCGACTCTAAATAAATTAAAAAAAAAAAGTCCTTATCAACATCACCAGGATATGATAGACAAGGTTCCCAGAGGCAACTTAACACCTCGACCTATGAATATTTTTGTGTTTATACCGCTTCCCTACCTCCTCTGCTGTCAACAAACATGAAGTAGAAACAGGTGGAGTAAAGTAACTCTCAACCTAACGTCGTTTGCAACTGCGACCGAAGCCTAGTGATAATCCTAAAGTGGTACGATATTACACAATTCACAAGGAACTTGCTAGTTTGAAGAATTGAAGACTCACTGTCATAAAGGTTTCTTCGATTCTGCTCAGAACTATTAAAAGATAGACGTTACACTCCTGAAGCAGATTTGTGTCTGTGGCAGACGTTAGCTATTTGTTTATCAGTGTGATAAGAACATACAAATTCAGCATAATTTCACTGCAGATACGAGAAATATACATGTGTGTTATAAGTAAGAGGTCTAATATAGAAGACGAGGTGGCCGAGTGGTTAAGGCGTTGGACTGCTAATCCAATGTGCTCTGCACACGTGGGTTCGAATCCCATCCTCGTCGTCTTTATTTTGATTCTCCTGTAACTACCAGTTTACAAAAGCCAGCAATACTGCTGTTATTTTCTCATGGATTAACGAAGGCAGTTAAATGCAATAATTGTGATGTAAATGTCAACATCATTATCACACGCAAAGAAATAAACACAGAATATTTCCTTTTCTTTCAAATGCTCGCCGCTTAATATATACTTGCTATATATTAGGAACAAAACAACTATACACACGAACAAGCGCTCAACAGCTGGGCTCTTGCATTGAAAACTGCATGCCCTACCTTCACCAAATTACACATTGACTATGGCGCTGCCCCTTTAGCGGGCACTGAGCGCTGTTGACTGCACTATTGGTGCGTATGCGCGACTCAGCTGAACTTGGAGCAGACGGCGCGATCCGTGACAGAAACAAACGCCGCTGAAGTTTCATTCGAAGTACTGTTCAAAGATGGCCATAAACAGATCGTTTAGTAAGAAGACAAAACTTAAAAGGGGCTATCGTTCGTGTTTATGATGCTGTGAATCGTAGGTATAATGTATTTATTTATTTATTTATTTAATTTTCATGAAACAAATACTGGAGACGAGTACATAAGAAACTGACTCTAAACCTCTGACTGAGTTTATCACAATTCTGTAGATTTATGCGTCAAAGTTTAAGGGAGCCAAAAGCATTCTGATTAACCTCATGTGAGAAAGTTTTGCTTTATTTCCTCAGTATTTATAATGTAATAAGTAAAATAGCAGGGCATGCTAAATAATTCTCTAAGGAGAGAAAATAACTGACATTTAAAATTTAATTTATATGCTATTTCGTATACTATTTGCAATTTACAAAGAGTTTAACTTTGCTAGTGCCAAATCTTTATCATCAGCAGCTGAACCTCTCTTTAGTTGTATATGTTGTGAATTATAGTATTCTATGTACTTACCTTAATTTTATACCATTAAATAACTATAAGACTAAAAGATTTAACATTTGACGAACTACAGTTATATAAAATATGCTTTGTGCGTTTCCATCTAGGATGTTTCGTTGCCAACGGGTACTTGTAGAGGGAATGCAGAGAATCCGTAATTTAGTTTACTGTCTTCTAGATAAGTGTGTAAACGTTTCGTCAAGAAGGGAATAAGGTAAATGAAATTAGTTAAGTAATTTGTCATTCGGGTGTAAAAAGCTAGACGTCTAACACGATTTATAGGTACATAAGTAGTTTAGAGCTTAAGAAAGATATTTTCTGAAGTTAATCAATATGTCTCTGTATGCTAATTGAGAATTATCACTGAGTACTACCTTACAAGATTTGTGCACCCAAAGTCATTCTTATACAAAAGAGTGCTTGTAGATTGAGCGTATATAAGCTTGAAAGTGTATATATTTTAGAGGTTAAGTAGGACATTTCTAAAGTTTCAGCAATGACTATATGCAATTGTATATTATCACTTATGAATAAGTGATAATAAAAATAAAGTGGGCTCAGCCGGGATTTGAACCCGGGACCTCCTGCACCCAAAGCAGGAATCATACCCCTAGACCACTGAGCCTGTGAGAGAAACTGCCTGAACTGTAGGAGGTTAATGAACTTAATGTTAACTTAATATTCCTCATCGTTATTGACAATCAGTAACCTTCTACGGTTTGTATCTACTCCCTGGCATGTGGAGAACTATGTGTAATTGCAATGATGTTTACGTCCTTGTTACGTCCAGCAAGCGCTGATAGTGAGGCATCCTTCAGTGTCAGGACATTGCTGATCAATGTTTGACATTACGTCACTTGAGGAAATCACCCTTTGAGAAATTATTCCACGTGTACAAATTGGTCACTTTTAGAACATTTCAGTTATATCACGTTGTACTATTTATAATTACGTATAAAGCTTATTTAATAAGAAAGGTGTAATGACTAATTTAGCTTTTTTATTATTTTTTTTATTTCTGTTATGGAACTTGCTGAAGATAGACTATGTTTAGCCCTATTTTCACTCTTTGAAAAATAGTTAAATAAATTGTTACAAAAGTACATACATTGTATGTAAAAGATTTCACATCATTAAGGCAACTTTTCCCTATTAAGTACACGTGCAATTAGAGCTGCGCATAACGATACATTACCTAACCTTTCATATCAGACACACGCAACTCCAGAGTGCTACATTTGTGTTCCATTACTTACTCTATGTAAGTTACTAGCAATTTGCTGGTTTAATAAATAGATAAAAAGCGAATGCAGCGAAGGTCAATACGATTAGTCACTTTCCTAGGCAGACTGAGCAGCATCGCCTCCGTGGCGCAGTCGGCTAGCGCGTTCGGCTGTTAACCGAAAGGTTGGTGGTTCGAGCCCACCCGGGGGCGAACGTTTTGTGTACCATGTAAATAACAGCTAATTACTTCTTGAAAAAGTTCGTGCTCTAAACGTGGTGTTTAGTGGTATCTAGCGATAAAATCAGAGCAAACAAATGGATTTATCTTAAAATATCCACCAATGTTTATGACATTTTTAGCATAACTATAAAGTAATTTTAACCAACATCCCTTTGATAGTTCAAATTTTGCAACTTTTGTGCTCTGTGATGTGTGTAAGAGTATTTTGCATACTACTCATTTTTAATTATGCTTACATTTTTGATAGACCTTAATGAAGGACAGAAATAACGATCCTGTAGGTAAGCTATGCATTTTGAAAGACATCTTTTGCACCATAGACGAAAGCTGTTTTTGTAAAGCCACACACATAGACAAACCAAATTGTATGGCAGTCAAACGTTAAGCTATGAAGATAGCTAGGTGTTAGATTTAGGAGCGAAGGAAAAGGGTGGAGTAGGACAAACCACGTGCAGAGTAGAGCCAGGTCCGAGCTGGGGCAGGGAGTGGTAGAGGCGGTTTATTATTTCCTTGCCAACAAACTACTGTGCAGTATATCGGTAAAATTCCATGCACTACAGGGTACTCCAAGCAGCCAACTTATTTCATCAGGCTGACACGTAATATCACATACACACACACGTGTGTTCTGTCACTAAAGGAGCCCAGTTGGAAGAAATGCTGATATCAAGATGTCAACTTGGAGAGTTGATCCTTCATATTGTACTTATAATAAATTATATATATACGTGCTCTGAAGTGATCCAATGAAGAAAAAACTAAATAAATAAATAAATAAATAAATAAATAAATAAATAAATAAATAAATAAATAAATAAATAAATAAATAAATAAATAAATAAATAAATAAATAAATAAATAAATAAATAAATAAATAAATAAATAAATAAATAAATAAATAAATAAATAAATAAATAAATAAATAAATAAATAAATAAATAAATAAATAAATAAATAAATAAATAAATAAATAAATAAATAAATAAATAAATAAATAAATAAATAAATAAATAAATAAATAAATAAATAAATAAATAAATAAATAAATAAATAAATAAATAAATAAATAAATAAATAAATAAATAAATAAATAAATAAATAAATAAATAAATAAATAAATAAATAAATAAATAAATAAATAAATAAATAAATAAATAAATAAATAAATAAATAAATAAATAAATAAATAAATAAATAAATAAATAAATAAATAAATAAATAAATAAATAAATAAATAAATAAATAAATAAATAAATAAATAAATAAATAAATAAATAAATAAATAAATAAATAAATAAATAAATAAATAAATAAATAAATAAATAAATAAATAAATAAATAAATAAATAAATAAATAAATAAATAAATAAATAAATAAATAAATAAATAAATAAATAAATAAATAAATAAATAAATAAATAAATAAATAAACAAATAAATAAATAAATAAATAAATAAATAAATAAATAAATAAATAAATAAATAAATAAATAAATAAATAAATAAATAAATAACTAAGTAACTAAGTAACTAAGTAACTAAGTAACTAAGTAACTAAGTAACTAAGTAACTAAGTAACTAAGTAACTAAGTAACTAAGTAACTAAGTAACTAACTAACTAAGTAACTAAGTAACTAAGTAACTAAGTAAATAAGTAAATAAGTAAATAAGTAAATAAGTAAATAAGTAAATAAGTAAATAAGTAAATAAGTAACTAAGTAACTAAGTAACTAAGTAAATAAGTAAATAAGTAAATAAGTAAATAAGTAAATAAGTAAATAAGTAAATAAGTAAATAAGTAAATAAGTAAATAAGTAAATAAGTAAATAAGTAAATAAGTAAATAAGTAAATAAGTAAATAAGTAAATAAGTAAATAAGTAAATAAGTAAATACGTAAATACGTAAATAAGGAAATAAGGAAATAAGGAAATAAGGAAATAAGGAAATAAGGAAATAAGGAAATAAGGAAATAAGGAAATAAGGAAATAAGGAAATAAGGAAATAAGGAAATAAGGAAATAAGGAAATAAGGAAATAAGGAAATAAGGAAATAAGGAAATAAGGAAATAAGGAAATAAGTAAATAAGTAAATAAGTAAATAAGTAAATAAGTAAATAAGTAAATAAGTAAATAAGTAAATAAGTAAATAAGTAAATAAGTAAATAAGTGAATAAGTGAATAAGTGAATAAGTGAATAAGTGAATAAGTGAATAAGTGAATAAGTGAATAAGTGAATAAGTGAATAAGTGAATAAGTGAATAAGTGAATAAGTGAATAAGTGAATAAGTGAATAAGTGAATAAGTGAATAAGTAAATAAGTAAATAAGTAAATAAGTAAATAAGTAAATAAGTAAATAAGTAAATAAGTAAATAAGTAAATAAGTAAATAAGTAAATAAGTAAATAAGTAAATAAGTAAATAAGTAAATAAGTAAATAAGTAAATAAGTAAATAAGTAAATAAGTAAATAAGTAAATAAGTAAATAAGTAAATAAGTAAATAAGTAAATAAGTAAATAAGTAAATAAGTAAATAAGTAAATAAGTAAATAAGTAAATAAGTAAATAAGTAAATAAGTAAATAAGTAAATAAGTAAATAAGTAAATAAGTAAATAAGTAAATAAGTAAATAAGTAAATAAGTAAATAAGTAAATAAGTAAATAAGTAAATAAGTAAATAAGTAAATAAGTAAATAAGTAAATAAGTAAATAAGTAAATAAGTAAATAAGTAAATAAGTAAATAAGTAAATAAGTAAATAAGTAAATAAGTAAATAAGTAAATAAGTAAATAAGTAAATAAGTAAATAAGTAAATAAGTAAATAAGTAAATAAGTAAATAAGTAAATAAGTAAATAAGTAAATAAGGAAATAAGGAAATAAGCAAATAAGCAAATAAGCAAATAAGCAAATAAGCAAATAAGCAAATAAGCAAATAAGCAAATAAGCAAATAAGCAAATAAGCAAATAAGCAAATAAGCAAATAAGCAAATAAGCAAATAAGCAAATAAGCAAATAAGCAAATAAGCAAATAAGCAAATAAGCAAATAAGCAAATAAGCAAATAAGCAAATAAGCAAATAAGCAAATAAGCAAATAAGCAAATAAGCAAATAAGCAAATAAGCAAATAAGCAAATAAGCAAATAAGCAAATAAGAAAATAAGCAAATAAGCAAATAAGCAAATAAGCAAATAAGCAAATAAGCAAATAAGCAAATAAGCAAATAAGCAAATAAGCAAATAAGCAAATAAGCAAATAAGCAAATAAGCAAATAAGCAAATAAGCAAATAAGCAAATAAGCAAATAAGCAAATAAGCAAATAAGCAAATAAGCAAATAAGCAAATAAGCAAATAAGCAAATAAGTAAATAAGTAAATAAGTAAATAAGTAAGTAAGTAAGTAAGTAAGTAAGTAAATAAGTAAATATGTAAATAAGTAAATAAGCAAATAAGCAAATAAGCAAATAAGCAAATAAGTAAATAAGTAAATAAGTAAATAAGTAAATAAGTAAATAAGTAAATAAGTAAATAAGTAAATAAGTAAATAAGTAAATAAGTAAATAAGTAAATAAGTAAATAAGTAAATAAGTAAATAAGTAAATAAGTAAATAAGTAAATAAGTAAATAAGTAAGCATTTGTAAAATGATTTTATCATGTATTTCATTTTTAAGTACTACTCAAATCGTTTAAGAGCTGGTCGCTATATGACTTTTAAATTCCTTTTTATGTGCATAGGCAAGGGAAGAGAACAATAAATAAATAAATAAATAAATAAATAAATGAATGAATGAATGAAAGAATGAATGAGTGAATGAGTGAATGAGTGAATGAGTAAATGAGTAAATAAATAAATAAATAAATAAATAAATAAATAAATAAATAAATAAATAAATAAATAAATAAATAAATAAATAAATAAATAAATAAATAAATAAATAAGTAAATAAGTAAATAAGTAAATAAGTAAATAAATAAAATAAATAAATAAATAAATAAATAAATAAATAAATAAATAAATAAATAAATAAATAAATAAATAAATAAATAAATAAATAAATAAATAAATAAATAAATAAATAAATAAATAAATAAATAAATAAATAAATAAATAAATAAATAAATAAATAAATAAATAAATAAATAAATAAATAAATAAATAAATAAATAAATAAATAAATAAATAAATAAATAAATAAATAAATAAATAAATAAATAAATAAATAAATAAATAAATAAATAAATAAATAAATAAATAAATAAATAAATAAATAAATAAATAAATAAATAAATAAATAAATAAATAAATAAATAAATAAATAAATAAATAAATAAATAAATAAATAAATAAATAAATAAATAAATAAGTAACTAAGTAACTAAGTAACTAAGTAACTAAGTAACTAAGTAACTAAGTAACTAAGTAACTAAGTAACTAAGTAACTAAGTAACTAAGTAACTAACTAACTAAGTAACTAAGTAACTAAGTAACTAAGTAAATAAGTAAATAAGTAAATAAGTAAATAAGTAAATAAGTAAATAAGTAAATAAGTAAATAAGTAACTAAGTAACTAAGTAACTAAGTAAATAAGTAAATAAGTAAATAAGTAAATAAGTAAATAAGTAAATAAGTAAATAAGTAAATAAGTAAATAAGTAAATAAGTAAATAAGTAAATAAGTAAATAAGTAAATAAGTAAATAAGTAAATAAGTAAATAAGAAAATACGTAAATACGTAAATAAGTAAATAAGGAAATAAGGAAATAAGGAAATAAGGAAATAAGGAAATAAGGAAATAAGGAAATAAGGAAATAAGGAAATAAGGAAATAAGGAAATAAGGAAATAAGGAAATAAGGAAATAAGGAAATAAGGAAATAAGGAAATAAGGAAATAAGGAAATAAGGAAATAAGTAAATAAGTAAATAAGTAAATAAGTAAATAAGTAAATAAGTAAATAAGTAAATAAGTAAATAAGTAAATAAGTAAATAAGTAAATAAGTAAATAAGTAAATAAGTAAATAAGTAAATAAGTAAATAAGTAAATAAGTAAATAAGTAAATAAGTAAATAAGTAAATAAGTAAATAAGTAAATAAGTAAATAAGTAAATAAGTGAATAAGTGAATAAGTGAATAAGTGAATAAGTGAATAAGTGAATAAGTGAATAAGTGAATAAGTGAATAAGTGAATAAGTGAATAAGTGAATAAGTGAATAAGTGAATAAGTGAATAAGTAAATAAGTAAATAAGTAAATAAGTAAATAAGTAAATAAGTAAATAAGTAAATAAGTAAATAACTAAATAAGTAAATAAGTAAATAAGTAAATAAGTAAATAAGTAAGTAAGTAAGTAAGTAAGTAAGTAAGTAAGTAAGTAAGTAAGTAAGTAAGTAAGTAAGTAAGTAAGTAAGTAAGTAGGTAGGTAGGTAGGTAGGTAGGTAGGTAGGTAGGTAGGTAGGTAGGTAGGTAGGTAGGTAGGTAGGTAGGTAGGTAGGTAGGTAGGTAGGTAGGTAGGTAGGTAGGTAGGTAGGTAGGTAGGTAGGTAGGTAGGTAGGTAGGTAGGTAGGTAGGTAGGTAGGTAGGTAGGTAGGTAGGTAGGTAGGTAGGTAGGTAGGTAGGTAGGTAGGTAGGTAGGTAGGTAGGTAGGTAGGTAGGTAGGTAGGTAGGTAGGTAGGTAGGTAGGTAGGTAGGTAGGTAGGTAGGTAGGTAGGTAGGTAGGTAGGTAGGTAGGTAGGTAGGTAGGTAGGTAGGTAGGTAGGTAGGTAGGTAGGTAGGTAGGTAGGTAGGTAGGTAGGTAGGTAGGTAGGTAGGTAGGTAGGTAGGTAGGTAGGTAGGTAGGTAGGTA